>OZ038476.1:74772661-74805161 GCA_964036315.1 Acanthosepion esculentum
TTTAAAGACTTTCTTTAGGCCGCAACACTTTGTTAGAATTGAAAAAATATACTTTCTTTTATCGATTGAGAAGGGCGCTACTTTTTATAATATCGAAAGTGTGTCAACTCGTTCCGTGAATTTTTGCATACGAAGTTAATTTTTATAATTATGAACCGCAAATATTTGTGCTTCCTTAAACCTCTCATACAAAATTGTTTTACAAAATTGTTTAAAAAAGGTTAGTTTTGCTTAGAGCACTGTTGTCTACCTTGATCATCTTCCGTATGGCGGTCAGCCTTACGTAAAGCTTGGCAGAATACTTGTAGGGATATTTTGATGTCAGTGTCATTAAAATATCCTTTCTGGTGATTCTCGGAATGTTCTTGACATCACAGAGAGCTTTCCTTACCATAAGAGATGACATATTAGATATAATCCCTCTTTGAGTTATTTTTTATTGGGTTGGTGCATAATTATCAAGCGTTTTGACAGTTGCAGCGTACCTATAGACACAGTATCAATAAAATACTAAGATAGTAAGGAAACTACTGTGCAAAAAGAAACGACAAGTGTCCCGTTGCATTCGCTTGCTCATTGTATTCTGTCAAGACATTCGATGGAACACACTTTCATTTTACATACGCCTTACATTAACTACGAAAAATTCATCCCATGATAATTTGGGGGTTGGCTTCAAAATTCTGAAATGTACTGTATATATATATATATATATTTGTATATATATATATTTCTAAGTGAGGATGCATATATATATATATATATATATATATATATATATATATATATATATATATATATATATATATATATATCATACAAACAGAAGACATCATATATATACATATATAGAGAGAGAAAGAGAGAAAGAAAGGGAGATATAGATAGATAGATAGATAGATATACAGAGAGCAAAAAATAGATAGATATACAGATAGACAAAAGATATATATACAGCTATATATATATATATATATATATATATATATATATATATATATATATCAATCAAAGTGTAGGCGAACGAACAGTAAGATTACAGCGACAGAACATTAATTTATAAACAGTGCTCAGTGCACAAAGTAGAGCCGTAAATATTTATTTATCGTATGCAGTGTTAGATCAGAGCATGCACATATCCGCTACAAAATTGTACATTTCTGTTTCAACGTCAATAAAAGGAAAACCTTTCTTAAACGTCTCATCAGGTGCGGAATCACGGTGTTACTCTATGTAACGAATAACACCGTGATTCCCCACCTGATGAGACGTTTAAAGACGGTTTTCATTTTTTTTACGTTGAAACAAAAATGTTCAACTTTGTAGTTGATATGTGCATGTTCTAAAATAACACTATAGAATATATATATATATATATATATATATATATATATATATATATATATATATATATATATACATTTCTGGAGCTTTTCATTACTAAATCGTTTGATATCCCGAGGAGCGAAATAGCCATAAAAATGGGGTACAAATGGGTTTAATTTTTATGCAATTCATTTCTCTGCTCTATAATATATATATATATATATATATATATATATATATATATATATATATATATATATATATATATATATTATATATATATATAACAGCGCGAGATAGATAGATAGATAGATAGATAGATAGATAGATAGATAGATAGATAGATAGATATGTCGAAACTGAAGTAAATTTTGATATGCATATAGAGGTTTACAATGCAATATGTGAAGGGAAAACTATAGGGACTTTTAGAAAACGTAGTGAAGGAAAGAGGGCTGAAATAACTAACCATCAGTTGTAAGAAGACAAAGTAAATGGTTACCAGCAAGAGAAACAGACGAAGATGCGAGCTATGAATTGGAGAGGCGAAAGAGATGCGTTTATACAGAAGGATCCTGAGAACACCATGGAGAGAACATAGGAGTAACGAGAAAGCTCTATTGAAAATAGAAGCAAAAACATAGAATCAGATAGAGACTCTTGAAATTTCTAGAAAAAAAGGGTTGGAAAATTTGACACGTGCAGACGATGTTGGAAACAAGAGGGTAGCAAAACAGGGATAGTAGGGATTATAGCAAATATTGTTAACATCCACAAAAAATAGGAACTTCTTCAGAGAAATGCTTGACTACATCAGGGCATATAAAAGAGAAGAAAAAGAATTAATCTGTATACGTATTATTTAAAAGTGGATAGAAACATATTAATAAATCCTAATATATATGTATGTATATATATATATATATATATATATATATATATATATATATAGCTTTATATGTATATAGCTTTATATATATATGTATATATAATGTATATGTATATAAAGATAAATATATATATATATGCAATTTAGTATATATATTATATATGCGTGGTACTTCTTGGAAAGCGCTCAATATCAGTGATAGAGCTAACATGTAGATAGATAGATAAAGAGGAAGATGTCCTATATCCTCCAATATCTATCTATCTATCTATCTATCTATCTATCTATATATATATATATATATATATATATATATATATATATATATATATATATATATATGGGATAACGATATATACATTTTTTATACCAAGAACAGTTGTGGTGTAAATATGTATGATGAAATGGAAAAAGTCTTCGTGTGACGCGTTTTGTCTCTTAGGACTTCATCAGACTATGTTTGTTTACGCTGAACTGACTGCACATGCGTACAAACGAAACACGCTGGGAACTTTACATTTCGAAACCAAAAAATATAGATAGATAGATAGATAGATAGATAGATAGATAGATAGATAGATAGATAGATAGATAGATAGATAGATAGATAGATAGATATGAAAGTAGTAATTCAGGTATGAACAGAATGGAATAGATAGATAGATAGATAGATAGATAGATAGATAGATAGATAGATAGATAGATATGAAAGTAGTAATTCAGGTATGAACAGAATGGAATAGATAGATAGATAGATAGATAGATATGAAAGTAGTAATTCAGGTATGAACAGAATGGAATAGATAGATAGATAGATAGATAGATAGATAGATAGATAGATAGATAGATAGATATGAAAGTAGTAATTCAGGTATGAACAGAATGGAATAGATAGATAGATAGATAGATAGATATGAAAGTAGTAATTCAGGTATGAACAGAATGGAATAGATAGATAGATAGATAGATAGATAGATAGATAGATAGATAGATAGATAGATAGATAGATAGATAGATAGATATGAAAGTAGTAATTCAGGTATGAACAGAATGGAATAGATAGATAGATAGATAGATAGATAGATAGATAGATAGATAGATAGATATGAAAGTAGTAATTCAGGTATGAACAGAATGGAATAGATAGATAGATAGATAGATATGAAAGTAGTAATTCAGGTATGAACAGAATGGAATAGATAGATAGATAGTTAGATAGATAGATAGATATGAAAGTAGTAATTCAGGTATGAACAGAATGGAATAGATATATAGATAGATAGATAGATAGATAGATAGATAGATAGATAGATACTGAACGAGGTGGCATATGGTGTGGAGATACGAAGATGCATGCTTAGGTGTGATTAGTGTTACTATATCTCTCTTTGTATATATCTTTACAGATGTGTATGTGTGTGCATACGTGTGTAGGTGTTCGTATGTGTGTGAGTGCTTGCCCTGACATGTACGTTAAAAAGTTGAATTCTTCCCAGCGCATCGGTGTCAGCAATTTCACTACTTCTTTACTTTTCCCGGCGCAATCTCTTTATTATATATAAGGAAGCAATTAGACAGAATCGCTTCATTAATTAATCCACAATCTACGCACGTCCTTAATCCAAATGACTCACGACTAGATTCAATTTAGAGAATTACGAAGTCCGGTTGGGAATTATGAAAGTCCGAATTGAAAGGAGGAGGCGGCGGTGGCGGAGAAAGGAATCAAGAGTGGGTGGGAAGCCGGCGAGAGGAAGGGAGACGAGCTAGACCGGGAAAAATAGCGGTCGAAGCAAAAAGATTAAAAAGAAATAACAAAATAAGAGATAGAAAAAGAAGCTGATAATTCTGAAATTAAAACTGAAGGCAAATAGAGCTTCAGTAATGTAATAACGCTATAATAAATAATAATAATAATAATAATAATATTAATAATAATCCATATTATCATTATTATTATTATTATTATTATTATTATTATTATTATTATTATTATTGTTATTATTATTATTGAATGGGTGAACATGGAGGAAAAAAGAAAATGTATTAAGACTGGAAAAACGACAAATGAAGCAAAGAAGGGAAATTCTAAGATAATTAAACAATTACAGTATTAAAAAGAATAGCGTATTAAACAAGACAAAAAAGTGATCAAAATCAGTGCAAAATAACGCAGATAAATTCAAAACAATCTCTGCATCTTATAAAATGAAATTCTAATTTAACCATAACAAAATGAACAATTCGACATTATACAGGGCGTTTGTGCAAAGGTAGGTATACAGTTATGAAAAACAAAACGTGTGCGCAAAACGTATTCTATTGATTATACAAACATATCAGTTATCTGCCATGCGTGATGTACTTGGCATGTAAATTTTGGGACTTGCATTGGGTGAACTTGAGGCAACAAAAATGTTCTACAGAAAGATGCTGAGAACATATGACTGACGAGGTAGATTTTTTCCCGCAGTAGGTTGCCATTTCTTTCTGCGGTAGTCCCGTTGTCATCCAAGGCTATAGAACCTTATATTTACCCATAGTTTGGGGAGAAGAAGACGATTCATACCTTTCCCAAGCGTATTAAGAAAATGTAATGGATTCAACTGAAATTCGAACTCGGATCTCCGATTCCTCAATCCAAGCCGTAATCCATTACTCCACCGCGTCTCCGTTCCTCCACCGTGTCAATATTAGTATAATATCCACTGTATATCTGCTTTTGCGGTCGCCTGTAGACAACGTTTCGCTTTGATGACAACAGCAGCAATAGCAACAACGTCAACAATGACGAATGTAATCCTATCTAAACCCGTAATATCCCGATTATATCAGAGTTAATTCCTGACTATTGACAGTACCTTTCCGTGATTTTTTTTCTTTTTTCCAGTTTCCGACAGACTCCGAAGCTTGTGCAAACTAATCATAGATCGGCATACGCCCATATTACGTTGAAACACCGACTCCCGTACGATAACCAAAATTAAGCAACGTCGAGGCTGGTCGATACTTAGATGGGTGACCGCTGAGGAATACCAGGTGCTTAACTGTGGATGTGCGGGTGATGTAATAGATAATGGTTCGGAATTGTTAATTGGAGAGCCGACTTCCAATTCCTGTTGGGGTCGTTATATTCACATACGCGCAAATACCATAAGGAAATGCATGAATCCACGTCTTTCACCCCCAGTAATTATTAACAGTTGTATTACTAAACCATTATTATCTAAACAAAATTATATATATTTCTTAAAATCTAAAAAAGTCTTCTGGCTTTAAATAACCTGAAAAGGGTTGATAAGCCGTAGACGACGAATCAGTCATATTTCATATTCCGGTGATAATATCCCAATATATTCTCTTCAGCCGGATTTATTTTTACTAAATGTTTACCCAATAAAAGGCAGAACCCCCCGCCCCCAGGTAGAGGTTTATTGAATGAAGTTATTGCATGGACGTTACTTATTTACTTTCTCCTCTTAATTAAATGCGGATTATCAGAATAATTCGTATAGATAACTGTTAAGATTTTAGTGACCGCGGATCCTCACGGGAGTTAGTCCACAAATTAATGACTTTTAGGAAGTAGCTGTTCAAATGGAACTTCCTTCTTACCAGTGGAATATTAAGAGAATGCAGACGATTCGACCCTGTGTACGTGTCATGGCAGGTCCGAACTGTAAATTTTGGGACTTGTATTGGGTGAACTTGAGGCTACAGAAATGTGGTTCTACAGAAGGATGCTGAGAATACCATGGACTGAACTCGTGAGCAACGACGATGTTTTGGAGAAAATGGAAACAAAAAGGATACTTATACTTCGAATCAGAAAGTGACAGTTGGAATTTCTAGGGCATAATGAAGAAAGTAGGTTTGGAAAATTTGAGACTCACATGACATATTGAAAGCAAGAGACACAGGGGAAAACAACGCGTAATCTGCCTAAGAAACTTAGGGTAAAATTTACTTAGAACTACAAAGGACAGGAAATTGTGAAGAGCCATGATCGCCAACGTTATGAAGGGAGACGACACAAAGAAGAAAAAGATTGGGTAAACAGTTAACAAAAGGGAATTGTTTCACAAAGTATTTTGCATCTTTTAAAGGGTAAAGCATAGGTTCGGTTTGAACAAGAATCAAAAAAGTAGAAATACGTACGGTTTGAACTCGATTAAGCAATTACACATAGGTTTGGTTTTACGCTTTAGTCAAAAAGGTAGGTATAGATCAGGTTTAGGTTGTAGACATAGGCCCAATTCTCGCTGGAGTCAAAAACGTAAACATTGATTCGGTTTATATCAGAGTCTGAAAATTGGACATATGTCCGATTCTTGTTAATTTTCTTCTGATTTTCGCAAAAGCGATGACCATAATTTCAATGACGGCCTTAGGCCTTGATTAAGTTACTAAATTCAATAATTTGTATTTGTTGTTACTACATTTCACTTAATAATTAATGCTGACGACTGTCCTCGTATTTAAACAGTCTAGCCAAAAGAACTGAATTATGAATCTTTCTAGAGAAAACCTCTCGAAGCCAGCATTGCCAACACCTGATAAATTCCCGAAGACAGGGTTACGGTATTTAGAAGATTTATGAACAGCATTTTAAATATCTTGAAAATGTTTTGAACAGTGAACGGAATGCACAACACCGAAATCCGAAGGCGTATTGGGATAAACAAAGATGCTTTCCAAAAGCCAAGCAAAGTGTTAAGAAACAGGAAAAATTTCGTTCGAAACCAAAGAATACTGAAAAGTTATGTAATATATACTGGACCATCTTCTCACAGATGAAGAAGAAGCTCGAGGCGATAGAAATCTCGTTCTGCAGAAGGATGATGAGAATATCATGGACTGAAGAGATGATTAGTTTTAGAGAAGATAGAAACAAAAAACTTATAATAAGCATCAGAAAGAGATAATTGAAATTTCTAGGGCACATAATGAGGAAAGAGAGCTTGGAAAATTCGATATTCACAGGACAGATTAAAGACAAAAGGGATAGCGGAAAAAAGCGTATAACCGACCTAACGAGCTTGTGTAAATGGATGGTAGAACAAGGTTTATGAGAGATAACAAATGGACAAACTTTACGAAGAGTTACAAGGGGCAGAAGAGTGTGGAGAGCCATGGTCACCAAGGTCCCGAAAGGACACAACACATAGAAGAACTGTCAATGGATATTCTGTGAAATATCCAACTGGCGCGTAAACCCGATCAGTATATCTACATCTATATAATACTAAAAGTCTGTGAAGCGTACGTACGTTGGCCGTCGGGCGCATAATGATTTAAGTTTCTTTCCACCTCTCTCATTTCATCTCTCTTTTTCCATCACTCTCTTTCCACCTCTCTCTTTCCACCTCCCTCTTTCCACCACTCTCGTTCCACCTTCCTCTTTTCACCTGTTTCTTTCCACCTCCCTCTTACCACCTCTCTCTTACCACCTTTCTCTTTCAACCTCCCTCTTTCCACCTCTAACATTCCGGCTCTAACTTTCCACCTCTCTCTTTCCACCTCCCTCTTTCCACCTCCCTCTTTCCACATCTCTCTTTCCATCTCCCTCTTTCCACCTCTCTCTCTTTCCACCTCCCTCTTTCCACCCCCTCTTTCCACATCTCTCTTTCCACCTCCCTCTTACCACCTCTCTCTTACCATCTTTTTCTTTCAACCTCCCTCTTTCCGGCTCTAACTTTCCACCTCTCTCTTTCCACCTCCCTCTTTTCACATCTCTCTTTCCATCTCCCTCTTTCCACCTCTCTCTCTTTCCACCTCCCTCTTTCCACCTCCCTCTTTCCACATCTCTCTTTCCACCTCCCTCTTACCACCTCTCTCTTACCACCTTTTTCTTTCAACCTCCCTCTTTCCACCGCTAACATTCCAGCTCTAACTTTCCACCTCTCTCTTTCCACCTCCCTCTTTCCACATCTCTCTTTCCACCTCCCTCTTTCCACATCTCTCTTTCCACCTCCCTCTTACCACCTCTCTCTTACCACCTTTTTCTTTCAACCTCCCTCTTTCCACCGCTAACATTCCAGCTCTAACTTTCCACCTCTCTCTTTCCACCTCCCTCTTTCCATCTCCCTCTTTCCACCTCTCTCTTTCCACCTCCCTCTTTCCATCTCCCTCTTTCCACCTCTCTCTTTCCACCTCCCTCTTTCCACCTCTCTCTTTCCACCTCTCTGTGACTGCGCGCGAGCACATTTATATCTCAACTTTATTTAAACAAACAAAAATTCAAACATCTAAAAAAATATTTTTTCCATATTTAAAAACATATTTTCAAGTGAATATGATTTTAAAATATTTTTTGGCATATTAAAAAATATTTTTAATTTAATTTGATTTTTAAAAAATATTTTAAGTGAATAAGATTTAAAATACGAGTTGTTTATAAAGTAAGTTTTTTTTTATTTCAACTTTCTTCAAACAGACAATGTCTTTAATGTTGAAATCAACTTTCAACTTCAATATATGATAACCTGAACCGTCAGTGACACGTTGGGTCAAGGGTAGTCTCGTATAACATAATGGGGAGAGTCCATATTTGTAGGTGTGGTTTCTTGGTGGTATTTCTGGTTCAGGTTAGTTGAACAGCTTCGGTTGTGTTATTGTCATAATGTTGCATTTTTGTATTGGGCACCAGATTCTGATGAGATCCACCAGTTCAAACTTAGACGCCTGAATTCCATCTTCACCGAGGCGAACAATTCACATTGCCTGCGTTTTCCATTTCCGAGAACCCCTACTTTATGGAAGAGACACCCAAGAGGATGATTTTTTTTTCCGATCACTACAATCTTAACTTTTTCATATCTGGCGTCAACCGTTATCTATTCTAAATATGTCCATATTCTATAAACAAAAAAACCTCATTCCGTAACTCTCTTCTTTGAGCTGCTATTGTGTCTCGCACTAGGTAAGCAATAGCATTAAAAAAAACTCGAGTGAGGATCGAATGCACTACTCGGTAGGAACTAGAATAACCTGGATAAACATTACATAACGCCCTTGAAGATTTCGTTTCGAAATTAAGTAAATAATAAAAGTAACATTAGCCGTTTCCTTATAAAGAAACATTCGGCATTCATTTGATCGTGCAGTTTGTATAACTGTCAGTAGAAATTAATAAAATGTTCTCTTTAAGCATTTTTTCATATGATTCTCAAATAGAGTAGTTATTTTGCGTTTTCCAGTACCGATGCCCATTTCCTTATTAACCTTTTCTCTGAAGTAGTGTGGAATGTCAACTTAAAGTTTACCGAATACAACGGGCTCCTGAAGAAGAGCCGTGGTATACAACGGTAGAATCGTTTTGATTATAACTGCCAAGATGAGGACATTATTTCGAAATAATCTTTACAATAATGATAATTCTTAATCCCAGACAGGGGAAAAATAAATTAAATTTTGTCATTATTTTTCTTTTTTTTTAATTATTTCTTTTACGAAATTGTTCTATTTTTTTTTATGGATTTCTGAAACGATATGATTTTTATCTGCCATTAATTTTATTTATTCAATTTACTTTCTTCAGTTCGACGGTTATGCGTCGCTTTAAATAAATGTCCCCCTTTTTCTTTTATTATTTTCAGTCTAACTATTCCTATTCGTGTTAGATTTCTGGACATTGATTTTTTGGTCTCATTTATTGACCATCAATAATAATTAAGTGCCATAGTTCATTGACATCATTCTCACGGTATTAGGGAAATCTTAGAAGCGTTTTGTGACTTTTACTCAGCTCGACATTATTTGATTGGTTGTAGGGCGGCTGTAAGGGTCTTGTAGCCCCCACCGAATGTATGATATGGACCTTCAACTCTGCTGTATCTATATTTTTCCGAAATTCCGCCACAACATTGTAAGTGCTATATTCAGCAAGTGGATAGGTGGAACTTGTGTTGTAAAGGTTCCTAGATGTATGTTTTTGAGACAAATTTCTTTTCATCTCTTGCCGCTTAGTGTCAAATTAATTTCAGATCAATGACAAGGAAGCCGGCTGGTGGATCACAGCACACAAATATCCTATTTAAGCCGTTTTTAAAAAAAAGAAAAAAAAACCAGCAAATTCACAGATTTAGCCGAATAAAAGACCCCAGAATGACGTCAAAATCTGCGAAAATGCTTTATACTTTAATAGCCAGTTGTACTTAGTTCGATTTCTAACGTATATAAATGTAGGTAGAAAAAAGAAGGTGCTGATAAAATAGCGAGGGTCGCAAAGCACTGCCCAAGGCACCAAACAGGCTTGACTCCCCTCCTTGGTCGACCCTGTTTGATTTATTTATTTTCTACGTTTTATCGACCTTTTGCAGCTTATATAAAACCTAAAAATATTTTAGATTGTAAGAATTTTTTCCGGGGTAAATCATAATGATTTACTGATAAAAGTCTTACTAATTCATAGTTGGGGGTGGAGAAGAGGTGGATTCCTACCTCTCCCTAGAGTATTTGCGCGTAAGTGGATATAATGAACCCGGCTGGAACTCAGCTCTCCGATTTTACAATTTCAAACCATTATCCATTACACCATCCGCACATCCAAGCTTACAGCACCTGGTATTCCCAAGTGGATACCCATCTAGCTACTGAGCAGGCTTGACGTTGCTTAACTTCTCTGATAGTACGAGACCCACACTATTTAAATACTGAAAAAAAGACAGATTTAGGGCTGAGTAATCAGGGAAATAAATTAAATATTTTCGGTAGTCCAGATATTTTTTAACGCATGTGAAATAAAACCATTTTGACTTTGGTCAGTCTGTTTTTAAAAAGAAAAATAATAAAGAGAATGCATAAAAATCATTGTTTAGAAATCATACAAAATAGTCATTACTTAAATAATATTGTCCACTCAAAGAATATTCTTTGTCGATTAGCCTTCATTACACTTTTCTCAAACCACGACGATATTTCCCAGATTCAAAAAATATTATTTTTAAAATATCTTATAATGAGATCCTGTTCATAATATAAATACAGTGTCAAATTTATCCCTAATTTTTAAAGACTTACCAGCACCTTGTTTTTATTTACAAATATCAAGTTTGAACCCGTTTACAAAGTACTTTTATTGCCAACGTGTAACTTAAATTTAAATTTCATAATTTCTTTTCTTAAACAATTGTCTCTTTTAATATTTTTGTAAAGTAATTTTATTTTAGTTACCCAAATAAGTTCTTGCTAAAAATATTTTGTAAAAGTAATTCACATAAAACATATAGATCGATTTCTTGTTTATTTAAAATTAATCTGTTAAAAAAAATCGTGAGAACATATTTACTAAGTATCGTATGAACATCTTTAATTTCAATCTTGATATTTGTAAATAAAAAATAAGTACTGATAACCCTTTAAAAAGCCAGGGATCGACTTGGTATTATTTATATTATCAGCAGAACTCAACTTCGAACAGGATAAATAATCAATATTTTCAATTTTGTTACATGACAATGTCTAATAGACAGTAATTTACAAAAATATTCCCCAAAGTTTTCCCTATTTTTTTTTTTGATGAGAAGACAAGTTAATTTATGTAGTGCACTGATTTCTAGTGTGTGAATAATCTTCGTTTTGGCTTGGTTTGGGTTGATTTTTATATGCGAAACCTTTTTATTACTTCATTTAAAGTTTAAAAGTGGCCTTTCATTCATTATAGTCTACAAGCATAAAACTTCTCTCGATGATAGGTAAATATTTGCCCTTTATAAATGTGTCTGATAGTAATCTTATTTTTTTAATTATTTCACCTAGAGATTTCAACCGTAAATTAATGGCGCCTAGTTGCCAATCATGTAGTACGCTTAAATTCATAAAATCTACGTACCAAAGAGGAAAAATCGACAGAATAATTACAATGAAAATATTTTAGAAAAGACACAGGAAAGCTATGTTACTGTGGTGGGAATGTGACTGACGACGAGATGCCAGATTAGAACCAGTAACATCACATAAAACTTTTTGTACTTTATCAAGAATTGTCGAAAATTTCTTCGACCCAAGGGTAATCAAAGTAGGTGTTCCGAAACACGCCTAGTTTCGCGACCCAATTTTAAACAGGGATCAAATAATAGAGAGAAGGGCGCGCGAAACGACTCTGTTCGCGTAATGTCCGTCTCAAAAAAATAAAGATCGGTGAAAGGAAGATCTTAAAGAACAAGGAGCAGACTTGCGCATCCCACCCTTTCCGGTAACCAAAGACTACAAAATCAGTGCCTTGGAGCAGCCTCGCTCTGATAAACTAGAATTCGTCAACCACTCAGACTCCACACCCGACGGCCGTCCCATAAGCGTAGGTAGTTTCACTTATTTTTTCCCGGAATCTCTAAATACATAACAGAAACACCAGACTAGATGTGACAGCAATATTTAATGCAAGTACGAATGGCAGACTTATAAATGTGAAAGACATATTCTGGTGGGGAAAGAATGTCTGGCACGACACAGTGAACCAACTCCTACAGCAGCAGACGTAGCAATTAATTCAGTATAATCTTCCCATTTCATGTCAGCCGAAAATGTTAGCCCGATTATTCGGTATGAGTCATTCTCATAGAAGTTAGCATCAGCCATGATGATGGTAGACAAAATGATTTATTCAATCTTATAGTAATAAGCAATAATCAAGTCTATTAATTGCTGTCAAATTACTTTGTTTGCATCTCGATGTACAAAAAATAAGAGATATAGGCTACGAAATGTCCCAACGAGAGACATCCATTTCTTAAAAAGAAGCCTTTATTTTTCTGTGCGATCTCTCGTGAGTGAGCGGTTAAGTGCATCTAAAAGGTAACTTTCTAGGGTTAAGGAATGCAGATTCGATCCAAACTGATAGACACATTTTCTTTAACAAGATATTCCAGGCCAGTAAATATCAATTTCACTTTTTAAAGAAACCTGATCTCTGCTCCAAAATGTAACCACCAAGTATGGCATTGATGGCCATAAGAAAATGTTTTACCCTTCTCTATGCAATGAAGTCGGTGTATGGTACGCCAAGTCGACAGAGGAGAGAAATCGTGCCTAGTGAAGGAGTAATTTTACTGTTTTTTCAGAAGATCACGACTTAATATAATAGCTCATTCGACATCATATATTCTTGTTGTTTAATCCGTATAAAAACACAACGGATGTTAGACAACCGACCACTGAAGAACTGTTTTTTATCATTCCACTCCAAGTAAGGCTGTGAAGTCGCTAAGGCTCACGGGGTTAGTGAGAGTAAATGAAACCGAGAAAACTTTATTGAGGAATGAGAGACAATAAAAGGTCAAGGTCTAAGGAGACAAGATAAAGACTAACGTTCAAATTCTGAGAAGACCGTAGCCGATGGATAAGCAAGAATCCGGAAGAGTTCCACAAGCGAGAATGTAAGAAAAGAAACAATTGCCGTAGAAATGACAGTTATACTGAGCGATTTCAACAGGAAAATACTGAGACCTAACTGCTAATCTAGCACTTTGGTTAAAATCCGGAAGCCGAAGTGTGAAAGACGAAATATATCAGAACAATCGCCATGAAAATATTTATAGAAAAAGCACATGGAAAACTCATTAGGGCGATGGCAAAGTAATTGAAGACGTGATGCCTAATCAGGTTCAATTTCATTGCAAATTCTTCTTTGGTTTGGTTTGTTTTACGTCATATCAAACTCCATGGGCCATTTAATGCCGACAAGATTTTTATTGCTGGTAATGTTTTTTTCAAAAATGTATTACTGCTAATGTTTTCCCAAATATGTATAGCTGGAAATAATGTTTTACAAAATTGAATGGCCAGTAATAATTTTTCTTTAAAACTTCATTGCTGGTATTATTTTTTATACAAAAATGCATTGCTGGTATTAAAACCTATTTTTACACTTTCATAGTATTTTGACCTTAGTTTAGGGGTTAACTATTTATCCATAGATGTGACCCTAACACGTGCTACCACTCCAGGTTAGGGTGCACCTGGAAACACTGGCAATTAAGAGGTGGTTATATGCTCCTCAAAACCACCTGATCAGCGGACTTGCTCTCGGAGGTAGCTTATCGTCTTACCCAGGAGGCGGATGTAGTTTATTGTCATACCCCGGACGGGTTTCTTCTTTGCAGTTTATCAAGAATATCTAGACATAGAGAAGAAGCATCGGGTCATATGTAGCAGCAATATTCAGTCAACACACGAATAATAGATTTTAAAATATGTAAAAGATTCCGGTGAGAAAAAAGTATCTAGCACGATATAGTGAATCAATTTTTCTCGTAGCAGACCTAGCAATTGATTCAATATAATCCTTCTAATTCATGTTAGTGGAAAAGAAGCAATGAGTTACTCGCCTGGGAGTTAGCATGATCTATAAAAAGGGAAAGCAACAAATGTTTCCTTAAAATTGTTCATCGTCTTGGCATTTTTTTTGTCTCCGTTCCATCTTGACGAGCATCTCATCTATCATCTATCCTTTTTTTCGTCTTCGTCTATTTTCTTTTTGGGATGATCTTGTTTCCTGCTGTCACTAAAGCTTCACTTAGTGTATCCAACTTCGTGTTTCTATTTTCATTTTGTCCATTATATCAGCTTTTCACAACGGCCATATATTTCTCCTTCAGAATTGGCTCGTTCAAGAGACTCGTATTGCAATTTGGGTGCTGCCTATGGCCTCATCAATTTCCGTAGAGTTATTCTCAGTTTATATACAACTTGGAGGTGATCGCTTCCACAGTCGGCAGTTGGATACGTTTTGTAGTGTACAACTGCATTCCTGACTCTCTTCTTGATAGTTATGGAGTCGAGTTGTTCTTTTTGTTTGTTTGTTTCTTCTCCTGGGCTTCTCCATATCAATATACGTCTTGGGTGTTCTTGGAACCAGCTACTACTCGGCCATTCACCGTACACCATTGAACCCATTTTTCTCAGCCTTTATTATGAGTTCCTAGTTCGAATTTGCCACCTACTTCACCATTCCTCTTGTCACCTATTTTGGCATTAAGGTCTCCCATGACAATTATAATTTCTTACGCTTTACATTGTGTCTTGGTGTTGTCTAGCGTACAGTAGACATTTTCGATTTCTTGTTCTGTGCTTTGTGCTGTCCATGCATCGAATCCAAAGATGGAACGACGATATTAGAGAAAGATAAAAATTGTTCAGAATACATCGGAGAATTCTTCCACGGCGAAACGACAATACACATAAATATCGAAAGACCGAAAATTGAGTAGAATAAAAGCTGCAGGGCCAGACGGAATTGTAAAGGAGATACTGGCAGCCCTGGGCGATTTTGGCATAAGCAAGATTACAGAAATAATAAATGAAATCTGCAAAATACCGGAAGAACGAAGATCTACAGAATGCGATGGGTAAATTGTCGCCATTTCGTCTTTTTTTAAAATTTCACGCATGCACTTGATTGTTTTTGATTTTGTCGATTTCTCAATAGAGTAGGGTCAGTTGGGGCATCGTCTGTGATAAAAAGAGCAATTAGCCGCTCCAGAAATTTAGAAACCGCGTGCTGTACTGCTTGGCATTCGCTCCGGAAGATTCAATACGAACATTTCAAGGTGTTTAGATGTCAGTCTGAGGACAGATTCGGAAAGAAGTAGATGGCGATTACGAAAGTGTTTGGTGTGATCACAAGTGATGACGATGTTATACCTCTCTTCATCTTCCCACTCAACACGGAGGCCTACAACAAACTCCTTGAGGAGATAGTGCTGTCCTGCGTCAAAAGAGTGGTGGGTGGAAGACCCTCTATCTGGCAACAGAATTCTGCACCATACCAGACAAGCAGAAGAATCCAATCATGTCTGTCAGACAATTTCTGAGACGACATCGCCTCTTACATCTGGTCGCCTAACTCCTCAGATTGCAACCCCTTGATTATAACGTGTAGAGCGCAGTTGAGCGAAAGACCAACAAAATTCCTTGTAACACCAAAGATAAACTGAAGGCAAGGTTTATGGCAGCATTCACCAACTTAAACAAGGAAACCGTCCAGAAGAGTTGCAAGAAGTTGTCTGGTGGCCGTGGTTGAAGCCAGTGGCGATTATATTGAATAAATTTATTATTTAGTATTTCCAGGTATTTTTGTGTAATTTTGTTAAATATATCTGTTAGAATACGATATCAGTGTTATTTTAATTTCTGCGTAATTTAGACGGAAATTTATCCATCGAACCGTGTATTTTCATCGCATTGCCTCGGAGCAAACGAATGGGACCACCATCGGAAAATCATTTTATAGTTGAAATGTCTAGATATAGCCGTAAGTTCTATGCTAAGAATTTTTTCTCTCGCACTTCTTGTTTGTGGAACACTCTTCCGCCTTCTTCCTTCAGAATCAGCTTTGATCTTTAAAAAAATTAAATGCGATGTCAATCGTTATCTTCTGTTTTTTTTTTAATAATTGCTCAATTTATTAGCCTCTTTCCTTAAAAGCAATTTTTTCTTATTCTGTAGCACTCAGTGACCTCTTGCGTCCTAGTGACTTTATTGCTCTGCTTGGGGTGAAATAATACAAAAATGACTGCAAATTATAAAAAAAAATTTCTTAGTAAGTATCTACTCGTAATATCACAATTTGTAAAAACCGCTGGTTCATTCGTAATTTTGAGGATAGATCAGTGGTTCTCAACTAATTTTTATGCATGCCCTACCTAAGTCTCTATGAAATACTGATTCCCCTCCTGTGACATATAATCCTTATAAAAAAGTGAACTTCTATTCACGAAGTCACAAAACATTTCCAAAGAACATGGCATCCATAAAAGAGAAAAAAGAACGAAAGGACTGTTGAAGTACTGGGGAAGAAGTTAATAAGAAATTGTTAAATAATAATAATAATAATAATAATAATAATATATATATATATATATATATATATATATATATATATATATATATATATATATATGATTAAAAAAATCGCTTGAAAATGAAACAGTACTAGGGATTTTAATTTAATTCTATAATTAAATTTAAAATTTTTAATTTCTGTTTTTAAAACATGGTAATTCTTGTGTGGCGATGGGATCATATTTTGAAATTAGTAAATTTATAATATATATATATATATATATATATATATTCGCGATAATTCGCACCGCAATGCGCTTTGGGAACTATGGATATATATGCTTAAGATTTTTCATGCCCATAAAATTAGGTACCTCCGCTCAATCCCGATAATTCGCGATACCTAAGGTTTAAAATAATTATTTAAAAATGAAAAATGCTTTCTTGAAGCTTTCATTTTAGTTTAATTGAAAGCTAAAGGATTAAATTCACTATTTCCAGTAATCAAAATAAGCTGTAGTTTATTTCAAGCAGAAATTATATCTTAGAATCGATTCTGTTTTTGTATTTAGCTTAAAATAGCTTGTTAGTTTCCTTTTTACTCGTCTTTCATCGCAGTGTAATTCTCTGTATTAAAAATATTCCAAAAACAAAATATACTTTTCTGAAAATATATTTGCGGAATATTATCTGATTTAAAGCATAATTAATTTGATTTGAAACAAATATTATTTACTTTTAGTTTAAAATAGCACAAAAATGGATATTTAATACAAACAGTAGCAGTGCTTACGTCCTTGTTCCGCGATTGACGAGCGATGACAAGCGCTGATATGGTGTTTGCATTTTCACTGTTTTTCTACGGAAACTTCATCTGTTAAAACATATTTTAAGAAAATGACGGGTGAATTAAATTTTTCTATAACTTTTAAGTACTCAATAATCTTAAAAATGTTGGAAAATATTCTCCGTAATCGAATTTTAGGAATGTTAACTTTAAAATGAACTAGAGTAATCGCCCTTATTTTGTGATAATGTTGTGTATAGTCACCTATACTTTCAAAATGGGCACCTTTATACACATAAAAAATTAATTATTTTAAATATCTTAGTGCGTGATGATTTGTATTAAGCTTCTTCATTTTTGATTAGTAGATTTAGTCTTCACTTAATGACTTAATAACTTGACGCGATCAAAATTTTGAAGAATGTTTAAATTATTATAATTGAAATGAAAACATTTACTTTAAAACTTCATTATTCTTAATGTCCTTAATATATATTATTTATAAAAGCAATTAAATTTTGTCTAATTAAATGTCATAGTTTCATAGCCTTTTTTTAATTTTACTATTCGGAGCAGGTTTTCTTGAAAATAGAAACTGTTTGAACAAAAAAAAATGGCAGATTTACATTCAACAAAGAGGCCTGTTTTTAATAAAATAAAGTTTGCGTTCAGAATTCAATTTCTCGAAATTTCATGAAATTAAGTAAGTGAGGAATAACAAATGTAAAATAAATATTTTTTACAAAGATTTTCTAAAAATGATATTATCAAATGTAATTTCATTCATTTGTGAATAGGTCCTGAAAGTTTCATTAGAATTTGACAATTATTTGATTTTTGCAAGGATTTCCAAATGAATCTGTTATTTTAGCGAAAAAAAAATCGCGCTAAAGTTTTCATAATCAGCTTTGTTACATCGCTGACGAAGTAAAATAAAGATTTTTTAAACAAAATTTCGAACGTGGTAGAAAGAATTTAAAAAATTAATAAATTTCACGATGTTATTCTGTTTTTAGCGTAAAGTGAAGTTACCTACATAACATTAACCTTTAATAGAACTGATTTCTTTTCAAGTGGACATTTTAAAATGTTATTATTACTTTCCTTTACACCAAGTAGAATCGTTAAAAATAATCAGTCACGTATTTTTAGGGCATCCAAAAATTGAGCATTGTCGCATTATGATGCAGCTACATTTTGTACACTGACAGACTGACAACTTTTTTTCCATTCCTAACACCAGTAGAATGGATATTTGCCATTACTTGTTCGCCCTGGCGCCAATGCCACTCCCGCCAACAAGTCCCAATACTCCGACAGTGGACGGCCTTTTATGAGTCATTGGTCTCGCCAGAACGTAAACTGCAACAAACTTCATCTCGCCTACTTAATTTAGTAGAACGTTTGTTGCTTATTTCTCCCTCTTTTTCCTTTTTGATTTTAGCATTTCTTCGATTCCGGGACTGCAGATGAAAAAAAAAATGCTTCCTCACTTTCGTTAGGGAAATTGTCCGCCATGACGTCACATCGATGGAAAAGGGCTCATTTAATAGAAAACATGGGAACAAGACAAAACATGGATGGAAATTTGATAAAAAAAAAAAAGAAGAAATTTTCTATTCAGCGTCAGTTTTATTTTTCGAATATTTTTTTTCATCTTTTCTTATAATTTGAAATAAATAAAATAAAAAACTATTAGATTCGCGTTGCTTTCCTGCGATAATTATCAATATAAACGTGTTTTGCACACAGCAGCTTGTGAATTCCATTTGTAATCTGGACGATCATAAGATTATAATTTATATAAATATTTTTAATGCATTTTGTATGCCTGCATTTAAAGTATGTATATATATATATGTATACTTAGGCAGCATATATTCATTCATAAATGTTGCAATGAATAAAAAAGACATTATTTTATATTGATCCATTCTAGTCATCTAATCAGTTTCTTGATGTTAAGATGAAATTAATCAAGGAACGCGCCATAGTTTTTTCCTACCCAACGACATTCGATCTCCCCCAAGATCATCTTCACGTGGAAATTACAAAGACAAACTTATTGTAACTGTGATAAAACCTGTCTTTTGTTATGATGTTAATTTTTAAAAACATGCGTGAACACGCTCTGTAATAATTATTTTCAAATTTTAATTTATCCGTTGTAGCTATGGATTTTTTGCAAAAACAAAAAAACAAAAAAACAGTTTGTTTTACAAAAAGTCCAATAACTCGCAATATTCAGGTGATTAAAGGACAAGATACTCACTTCTATATATCACGATCTCGAGTTCCGTTACTCATTGGAGTCGTAGAGGCACCACATGTACGTAGCTACAGTAGAAGTGGTGTGTCTTGGGAAAGATAGCCTTTCCAGAGTGGTATGAATACAAATTTTTCCTTCTCCTAGACCGGTTACCACCCAAGGCTATAGAACCCAGTCTGTCCTGCTATTTACCCATAGGGGTGAGAAAAAATAGTGGAAGAAGACGAGTTCATACCTTTTTCACGACTGGACGTTGAAATCGGCTTTCCGATTCCTCAGTCTGGGCCGCAATCCATTACTCCACCGTGCCTCCGCACACACGCGAGCGCGCGCACATACACACACACACACATATGTATGTATGTATGTATAGTTTTAGCCTTTGTCTGTCTGTTATCGAACTCCTCCTCTTTGGAGAATGACCCCCTTAACCAAATATATTCTGAAACAACATTAGCCAGGGCACCTGGATAAGTATATTTTATTTTGATCAATTGAGGTCCCAGAGGTAGGTGGGGGCTCACATACCCCACTGATTTTTTGTCCCCTTTGATTTAAAAAAAAAATAAATTGAACAAGAGAATGACTCCGTTCCAAAATATAAAAGGAGAAACCCAGAAGATGGAGGTCACATCGGCAAGATCATTGAGTATCATTTTTTCCTTACAAATTATGACAATTATTTAAAATAAATAATCATTTGCTTACAAAATCTGTGTGACACGCAGCAAGGCGCGGGTAATTCTGCTAGTACTGACACACACGAAAACACAAGACACACACACACACACACACACACACACACATATATATATTCAGTTTAAATAATGTAGCAAGAATTCAGTTAATTAAGTTTTATTAAATTCAATCGAAAAGGTCTGCCTAATTTTTTAATTGTATTTTTTCCAATTCTTGAATAATTTCATCCTTTAGTGCATTTCGTAAGACGTACTGATCGTCCCATTGCACTAACCGAACTAAAACTTACACTGGCCAAATATTAGTAGACCATAGCAAAATTCGGTGTAGCGCCCATCCAGATATTCGAAGCGATTATAAAGCAACCCGCATTACAAACAAAAATATTCATTATCACAATAGAGGGCATTTTAAATAAATTATTTCTATGTATTAAATATTTAATATATTCGTTTTCTGGCGTTGTCAAGCTCTGTGAAACCATAACGTCAATTATTCGATACACTTATATTTAAATTTGAAATATAGCGCTCTAAAAAGTACCAGGATACAGCTAATATTTTTTTTCTACGATACTGACAAAATTCTGTCTTGATAAGAAACAAATCGGTCAAATAAAAACAGGTAGGAACTTTTATCAACAATTTTGGGATTTGCAACAACTTTCGAAAATTGTAAATATACAATAAGAAATAGACAGACACATCTTGTTGATTGCATATTATCAAAAAGTATCAGAAAAAACTCTTTGCATTATTACAAAGCAAGGTCATACTTCAGGCAACAAAAGGTGCGAATGGTTGAAGCCTGATATTCGCAGTCGTTGAACAATCTCTGTAGAGCCTCACACTTCTGGTGCTTGTTGAAAGTGAAAAGAGACGTTGAATTTCTTTCATCTTAGGCTGAAGTTGAAGTTTCTCAGCGTAATTAGAAAATAAAAAAAATAATGAACATAAAACTTTCTTCAAGGACAAAATATTAAAAAAAATGTATAGGGCGCTTGTAAAAATACCTGTCATTAATTGGTGACGATGATGAAAATTTTACTGATAAATTTGAAGAACAATAAAATTACTTCATTTTCGTATCTTCTGCTGCTATGTACCGTGTCCCTTCCGAACGTGGGCGATCATGACTCTCCATTATTTCCTATCCTTTGTAGTTCTTAGTAAATGTATTTTTGCTATCTCTCCTTATCCCTATTCTGAAAGCTATTTCCACAAGCTCTTTAAGTAGCTTAAACGCTGTTTTCCTCTGTCCCTCTTGCCTTCAATATCGAATCATATATCCGTTGCCTCAAGTCTTTTCTGCATCTCTGAGGAGATTTTCCAGCAATTACTGCCATAAAGGGGAGCCGATATTATATATCAGTTTATTAATCTTTTCTTTTTTCCTAACGAAATTTTCCTGTTTCTTAATACTTTGCTTAGCTTTTGGAAGACTTCTTTTGGTATCACAACGCGTCTTCGGATTTCCAGATTACATTTTTCTTATGCTTTAGAAAACTTCCTAGATGTTTGAAACGATTTTTACTTGGTTCATTTTGGTATCTCTAATTTGTAATTCGTATGGCGGGCTGTTTCTTTTCATGGCAATTTCCATAACAGTGCCGATCGTGACTTAAAGTTCGTATGATAAATGGAAAGTGTCTTGTCGGAACGTAAAACTAGTGACAGTTACATTTATTCTAAATGAGTTTCACTCTCTATATATAATTTTATTTTCAATATTATGGTTTTCGTAAGATCAGCCACGAGTAAGAATTTCGTACGTGTTAGACACGCAGACGTTAGATAGCCGGCGACGATTAATGGTTTCCTGAGCATATATTCGTCCTCGGTTAACCCAAGATGTTAAACTAACGAAGCCTGGTATCAACAAAAATCTTCTCAAAACATAGAAATTCTGTCATTCAAAAGAGATCCTAAGAGTACGGAAACAATGAAACGTCAGTATATATATATATATATATATATATATATATATATATATATATATGTATAGTACAGGTAATAAAAGTCCATTGGTATATAATCCGGGTGGATCCTAGTAATAACAAATATTAAAACTGGTCCACAGAGAGCTAAATGTCTTTATTATAACAGAGGAGATATATTTTTACGGCAAATTCTTGAGGTAATTTTGTTTTTTCTTGCCGTAATCTCTCTCTCTCTCTCTCTCTCTCTCTCTCTCTCTATATATATATATATATATATATATATATATATATATATATATATATATATATATATATTACAGGTAATAGATCCATTGGTATATAATCCAGGTGGATCCTAATAATAACAAATACTGAAGTAATCTACAGAGAGCTCAATGTATTTATTATAACAAAGCATATGTATTTTTTACGGCAAAACCACAGACATCTTCAGCTCTTAAGACTTAAGAGCTGAAGAAGGCTGGGTTCAGATCAGCCCGAAATAGACTATACTCATGCTGAAGTAATTTTGCTTTTCCCAGTAATACATATATATATATATATATATATATATATATATATATATATATATATATATATATATATATATATAATAAAAATACTTAAACACTAATATTCCATGGTCATAAGTTATTTCAATGCGATTCCAATGGAATAAATTATGACCATGGAATATTAGTGTTTAAGTCTTTTTATTATATCCTTACTCTGTCCTGGACATTGAGTTCTACCTGGATCATATCCTCTTGGAATTATTTTTATACATATATGTATGTGCATATATAATTGCATATGTATGTGTATATTCACCACTAATATTGTCTATATATATTTATATATATATATATATATATATATATATATATATATATATATATATATATATAAAGGAAAAAAGACAATAGGAAAACTGTAATTTTAGCCAATGCGTTTCGTCCAATTTGGAAAATTTCAAGGCATAAAATGAAATGAATTTATTGAAAAAAATATCTAAAAACAACAAACAAAAACGTCGTTAGCAACTACTTGTAGAAGAATTTAGAGAAACGCTATTGTATATTCATATGAACAACTGAAGAATTACGTCAATTACTTTATGTTTGAAGAGAATTTTTTACGTGTAGAAATGTTGTTTGTATGGTTGTGTTGACGAATTCAACCGTTTTCTTTTTATTTCTTTTTTCCTTTATAAATATTGTCTTTTTCTACAGGTTTATTCTGAGAAATTTTACACACACACACACACACACACACACACACACACACACACACACACACACACACACACACACACACACACACACATATATATATATATATATATATATATATATATATATATATATATATATATATTTGTGAGTATATGTGTTTGGTGTAATAATCTGCGCATATTATGTTTATTTTAATCCTCTCAAATTCACGTATCAATTTCTTAATATTGTTATTAAATTCATTGAGGAGGGCGCCATAGTTTTATTCATTCTCATTTTCCAAGTACATTAAGATATTGATTTCTGAGTTTGAGAAGATTAAAACAAAGTAAATAGACATAATACGTCCAATTTATTCAACCAAATATATTTAAATTAAGATATGCTGCATATATATATATATATATATATATATATATATATATATATATATATATATATATATATATATATATATATATATATATGTATGTATTAATTATACGTTATATATATAGAAAAATATTTAAGTAAATCCTCTGTTTATAATAAACAGTATTAACAACATTACCGGCTTGAATGTCCGAGAAATCTCATAGACAATATGCGTTCTCCGACACGAATCGAACCTGTATCCTACACGGAACCGTCATATAGCCTGACGTGCTATACCAGTTTAGCTACGATGGTCGCGTCTTTGTTAGCAAGGTCGAATTACTTCTAAGTATACCAACGGTTGATGCATGCAAGCAGGCAGACATTTCTAGACAGGGAGGTGCGTGTATATAGGGGATGCGGTTATACAATTTCAGCCGTGTACACCCGGACAGCGCCGGGTAACTCGGCCAGTACAAAGATAAAACTGAAAATATACATTTAAACTCATTAATAAGACCTACGAAAAGATGAACTCTGAAAAAATATTCTGGATAGACGAGAGAATAAAACATTGTGTTCAATCCCCAACCCTCAAACAAAAAACTGATTGCATTGAATAACAGAAATGGAAATTTACTAGGTCCAGGAACAAGATATTAAAAAAAACGAGGAATTCTATTATAACATATATATGCTTCAAAGATAACATTACAACCAATTCTAACTCTGACAGATAATTATGTTTTTGTGCTATCAACAGTTGAAATAATATTTGTTCTTGTAAAAATGAATAAAAAAAAAATCGAAGATGGCGTAGTAACAGACCTTTTGAATGCAACAGAGATTTTTATAACCTTACTAGCAGTTTATGTGGGAAGGAAACGTTCCACTGAAATTCAGTTCAGTAATAGTATTCCTTCTTTGTGAAAAAGATGAAAACAAATTATCATGGCAAATATCATCATATTGTTATCGAAAATATGCTAACTATTCGAAAAATTATTGCAAACAGATTTAAAAACACCCTACACGAACAGGTAGTTTTTAGGGATGGCTTCATAACAACAGACCAACTAAAAACAATAGTTCAAATTATTAACGAAATAAGAGAATATAGAAAACTATTTTGGTATATGAAAAAGCATTAAACGCGGTAGAAAATGCCACAGGTTTTATTTTCCAAAGAAATCAGGATAGGTAGTAAAACAGCGATATGAGTAAACGGAGAGAGATATGAGCTACATGGCCAGAGTTATATCGACTAAAACTGAACGATATATTCAGAGGAAGCGTGATATCGTTGTATCGGCGAACAATGAGCTACATGGCCAGAGTTATATCGGCGAAAACTGAACGATATATTCAGACGAAGAGAGATAGCGTTGTATCGGCGAACAATGAGCTACATGGCCACAGTTATATCGGCGAAAACTGAACGATATATTCAGACGGAGACAGATATCGTTGTATTGGCGAACAATTTGCTACATGGCCAGAGTTGTATCGACAAAAATTGAACGATATATTCAGACGGAGAGAGATACCATTATATCGGCGAACAATGAACTACATGGCCAGAGTTATATCGGCGAAAACTGAACGATATATTCAGACGGAGAGATACCGTTGTATAAGTAACACTGAGCGATATGTTCACATGGAGATAAATATCCTTATATAATCGGATATATGCCGATATATCTTTTATCTGTAGAGATAGACCATGATTAACTGTGATACATAACATTGCATTGTCGTACCTCGAGTAATATTAATTATTGCATATGTCGTTGTATCAAGATTGCATTACCTTTTCTTTTTATGTGCCATGTCCTTTCAGGACGTAGGCGATCATGGCTGTCCACCTCCCTCTATCCCTTGAAGCTCTCAGCAAGTTCCTTCCTTCTGCTTCCTCCCCCAGACCACGTTCTGTCATCCACTTGCTTAAGTCCGCCAGGTATGTCACGCGTTGTTTTCTCTTGTCTCTTTTTCCCTCTATTCGGCCCGTGGGTATCAGTTTCTCCAGGCTCACCTTCCTTATTATGTGTATGGGTCCTTACCTATAACTACAGAATTAATTCTTCCTAACATTATGTATACTACGCCTCTCAAGTGAGAGGGACGAATCGAGTCGAGCCGATAGTAGTTCACTCCAAACCAGACTGACAGTCATACTAACACCTTCCACATCTTGTATTATTATTCCGTGTAATATATCTTCGTTATTTCTACTCTTGTGTTCGTGTTGTTCTTCCTTGGTCCTAACCTGGACCATAACATTATGTGTCCCAGTAACTTCAAGTGCTTCTTCCTGATGTTAAGTACAAGACTTCTCCTTGTTTGCAACCTCTCTAAGACCTCATCGTTGCTCACACGCTCGGTCCATGATATCCTTAGTATTCTTCTCTAGAACCACATCTCTTTCGCCTCGAGTCTCTTCTTTATCATTGACCAAATCGTCCAACATTCGCTGCCGTAAAGAAGGACCGATGTCACGGAATTTACAAGTTCTATAAACTATTAGGGTTGTAGTATCACAACATGTACTGCGAGCATTGCAGCTGTCGGTGTATCCAGGGCAAGATCCACCGAGAGAGCTGAATCTTCTTCCCGTTTTTTTTAAAAATTAAGGCTTCCCATCTTCCTGAAAATCCAGTATTTTCTAATAATTACTAGAGTCGCAATTCATATTCTTCCTTCTCCGAGAGTTTTTGCCATCAGAAAGTTAACTGTTCTGCTATTTAACTTATAGGGTAAAATTTGTTTATACCTTTGTCAGTTTCGGTCATCTCTTTAAATACAGGCAGATTTCCCCATCCGGAAGTCACGTATAAATATTTGTTATATTTGCCCCCCGCCCTCACAAAAGAAACAACAACATATTTATGATCCCAAAAACGATCCTAAAGTCAAAAGCCGTCCATTCTTGTCCTCTAAATATAGTTGTGACAATAAGAGCGACTTAACTACACCTGTTTACCTGTGATGTAAGAAATACATTATCTTTGTAAATCACTTTTAAGTTTTTGTCAAGGCTCATGCAATAACTCCTAACTTTGATACGGAATACAGTGCTATGTTGGGAATTACAGGTGTCGGTTAAATGTTTTAATTCTATGCGTGGCCGAATGATTAGAAAACCAGCATTCGGACAACGAGACCCTGGTTTGAATCTCACCATGAAATCTTTATAATATCAGCCTTGGAAGTCTATTCCAGCGCACATTATCATTGACAACCACTTCATCGGGGCCAATCGCTTGAGTGTCATGACTTTGTTCAACTGCTGCGCAAGATGATAACATTGAGCAGGCGTTTAGTAAAGGCCTTAGCTAGCCACGCTAGTAGATTCCATATTTCCCTGAAACTGACGACTTTTACAATGACCATAACTCCAAAGACGACCTTCTCCTCTGGTAATATTGATAAATGATTGAATCATCCATAAGACTAGATGAGATTTTTGCACAGATTGAAAAAAAAAATTTTCGCGATTTTATACTCATCGGTTTGTTGATGATGGAGATTATTTGGACAATAACCAAATGAATAAAGATCTTGCTGCCTCGAAGATATAGTGCGTTAGATTTCTTGGCCTCTTCACATAGCACTCATTATAAGAGCGATATAACTACACTACCTGTTTACCTATGACGTAAGAAATGCATCATCTTAAACCACTTTAATTCTTTTCTTTTTTTACCAGAGTACAGACAATGACCACTGCAACATTCGCAGTTTTTTGAGATAGTATATTCATTGTTTCACTGATGATGGAAATTGTTTGAACCATAACCAAATGATATGTGTTGTTCTTGCGAGAGGGATTGTGGCTTAATATGAAATTAACAGAACAGAAATAATGTCTGTCGTAGCGTTAGGATTGATGGCTTGGACAGATATGATGGCGGCAGCAGCTGGTTTTGACGGGCTGAGCGTAGGCGGGGATATGAACTGACTTTTATGGCAATGTGAGCATTTCTTGACGGAGAAAATATCGGGACAAAGTAAATATTACATCAGTTGAGCAGAATATGAATTAGATGAAAGGGTTGTCACAGAATATATATATATATATATATATATATATATATATATTCTTATTACTCTTAGCGAGGAATTTCACTAGCGAAACAACGATTGTTTTAAAATAAGAAAAAAATAGAAAGAAAAAAAAGAAGAAAAATCATTGTATACCACGACTAAAGATAGGTAAACATGTACAATAAAATTATAAATTATATATATTAAATAATGTAAAGGAATAACATAACTAAAATATCATAAAATAATAAAAAAGATAATATATTGTATGATTAAAAAAAACAAAAAACAATCGAGACTTTCCTTAACATCTGTTTCTTAGAGCCATGAAAAAAACACGTCCGTTTACTCCGATTTCAGCGTTCATATATATATATATATAGTTGTAGAGTGGATAAATAAAACGGCCAAGAATAAGCAGGCGTGTACGCGTGTGCTGGTGGGCCTACGCAGACAAAGAAATAAATAATCGTTAAATTTATGCATGCGGTGTAAACGTAATAGTGCTCAATGCAGTTATCCAGAGCAAAGATCTGTATTAATTAGTACATGTACGCGAACCTACGTTTTGGGCGCCAAAAACGTAGGTACACGCATATGTACTAATTGTGTTTTAAAAAGGTATTTTATGTATATTAAATTTAATGGTCTTTATTTATCTGATTCCTGAATACCCTTTATATATATATATATATAGGACATATATATATATATATATATATATATATATATATATATATATATATATATATATATATATATATATATATATATATATATATATATATATATATTCCTGAATACCTTTTATATATGTAGGACATATATATATATATATATATATATATATATATATATATATATATATATATATATATATATATATATATTATGTAGGACTATATATATATATATATATATATATATATATATATATAAAGTGCGTGTGTGGGTTTTAAAAAGGTATTTTATGTATATTAAATTTAATGTTCTTTATTTATCTGATTCCTGAATACCGTTTATATATATATATATAGGACATATATATATATATATATATTCCTGAATACCCTTTATATATATGTAGAACATATATATATACATATATATATATATATATATATATATATATATATATATTGTAGGACATATATATATATATATATATATATATTATGTAGGACTATATATAAATATATATATATATATATATATATATATATATATATATATATATATATATATATATATATATATATATATAGTGCGTGTGTGGGTTTTAAAAAGGTATATTGAATTTAATGGTCTTTATTTATCTGATTCCTGAATACCCTTTCGGAAATATGGCCGTTGTGCGTGAATCAATTTGCCTAAATGTATGTTATGTTGTCCAATTTATACAGACAAAACATATTGCGTATCTATTGACATTATAAAAAATAACAATAAATTTAATAGACAAAAAATGTGCGTTAATTTAACTATACTTATTTAACAGCAAAATTGCTCTCCAGATCTACCGAATTAAACGCTGTGGAGTAATTGATTGAGACTCGGATTGAAGAATCGGAGAGACGAATTCGAATTCCAGTCGAATTTCTTACATACACTTCAGCGCTAATATCCTTGGGAAAGGTATGAATCCTCTTCTTCTCCCACCAACTATGGGTAAATAACAGGAGAGACCGGCTCCTATAGCCTTGGAGAGTAACTGGTCTATTGCAGAAAGAAATGGTCAAAAATCTGCTTCGCCATGTATCGAAAGATACATGATAGCGTAAGCGTGTATCACGCATGGAACATAAGCGACTGAGATATAAATTGTGATGGGTTCTGTTTTTATGACTCATAAACGCTTTATAGGTCATTTAAATTAACATGTATTGTTCACTTATATATCGATGCTTTGTATTTATAGATCCCTGCCTCTATATTGCGCACTTCCTACCCCTTATATATATATATATATATATATATATATATATATATATATATATAGTAGTGTTTGTTTGGCGAAATTTCGAATGAAATAGTTGTCAAATAGGTTTTGTATTATATAAAGAGTATACGGGGATATTTACTCTCTGTTTCTCTCATATATATATATATATATATATATATATATATATATATATATATATTAAAAAATTATAGCATAAGCATACATTACTACAAAAATAGTCATTTTGTTTCAACACTTCTGGCATCGACAAGTGTCGACACTTGACAAGTGTTGTAACAAAATGGATATTTTTGTACTGATGTTAAAACATACTTACGTTATAATTTTTGAATAAATACTATTTGCTCTAATCTGTATTGAGCAGACTTTTAAGAAAAATATTTTTGGTTACTGTAATGTTATTCCGCCCATAACACTCCTATACTTGGGTATATATATATATATATATATATATATATATATATATATATATATATATATATATATATATATATATATATATTTCTATATTAAGAAATCAGTCGATTCCGCTACTTTGGTTTCGAACGACGTTGCGTATGATAGGAAGAGAGGTGGATGATGCGAAGAAGGAGGAGGAGGAGGAAAGAAAGGGTATTGTAAATATATCGGTTGGAGGGGGGGGGCTTAATTGAAATGTTGTAATTTTTACCCAGCCTCATATGAAATTAAGATGAATTTTTTTTGAATGCAACAGTTCATAATTTCTGACCTTTGATTCAAATGTTTTTTGGGGATCCGGAAATGTTATTATTGCTAACTTTACTTGTTGGCAGATGTTGCAGATGTTTTATTGATGTTGTAATATTTCATATATATATATATATATATATATATATATATATAATATATATATATATATATATATATATATATATATATATATATATATATATATATATATATATATATATATATACATGTCGTAGGCATCCGCTTTCTCACGAGACAAAAGCAGCGTCCTGTCTAGTTAAATAACAGCGACTTTGATTGTTTTATTTTTATTCATTCCTATTTTTGCAACAATTTTCAGTGGAAAATGTCATAACAGCATTTTTGTCCTTAGATCACTGGTTGGGACCTGTAAAGAAATGAATATACAACAGAAATGAAAGCGAATAATAATAATAATAATAATAATAATAATACTTAGAAGCAGTGGTTTTAAGGGGAAGATAGAAGGCTTAATATAGCAGTTTTATTTCCAATACGACATACTCACCATTTCCCGTTTAATTTAATGTTCAATACTCTCATTGTTGGTATGAAATAGCTAGTAAGCTATAGGTCTTGTTTTCACAAAAGTAAAAAACGGTAGAATATGTATAGTGAAAATGTGATCTCTTTTGGTCGGAGGTTACCTCCTCCACCGCCCCGGGTACAGTCGGCATATTCTTAATCCAACCGACAGAGTAGTTTCGTATACGAAAACTTCGATTAGTCTAGCACAAGACTACAAGGTCGAATGTGTGGAGGACCCAGTGAGGCTCGAACTCACTATCCAGTCATAATTGGTCTAGCAAGACAAGCTTGCTAAACACTGCACCATGTCGAAGAGCCCCATACGATATTCTAAGCCTGGCACAAGGCCAAAATTGGGGAGCACCCATTGAGGATCGGACTCACTATGCAGCAGAAACTGAGCTAGCGACACAAGCTTGTTAACCATTACGCCAAGACGAAACGCCCGAAATCTAAATACCTACGTGTGAGTCAGAAATAATGTAAGCTTTGTATAGCAGAAAAGAAAATTTAAAGACAAGAATCAAATAAGAAGAGACATAGTGAAAAGAATATTCTCGAATGTAAATGTCAGGTTAGAGACGATGTGTCTCTTGTCTTTTCTGTTTATCTCTTTCTATTTCATTGTCTCGATTCCAGTTTCCCCGACGATCAGCCATTTCTAAATATCAGACCAACAGCTAGCCAGGAGTCGTAAGTAGGTAGGGAAACAAGCCGATTAGATTGTTCAGTCAAGGCAGCTGACGAAGAGTCAAATGCCTGACTGCAGTCACTTCTTATGGTGTGTGAAGGCGGGGGAACGAGTCGGCAGGACCGAAACGGTCGGTGAGGTGGCAGTGGGGGAGGTTGAATGTCCAAGCGGGCAGTGACTGGCCCGAATCAATACAATTCACTTTTGCCAAGGAATTAGAGAAACTAAGCATTTAGGAAATCGATACAAAATTCTCGGCT
>OZ038476.1:74810161-74862661 GCA_964036315.1 Acanthosepion esculentum
CTTTTATTTTTTATAAACTTAGTAATATATAGTTTCTCATGTATGTACAAAGGACATGGGTCATTTAATGGCCTACATATTCTAGCTTTTCATATTAATTTTATTTTACTGTAGGTGTTTTATTGGATTCTTTTAAGTGCTTAAAGTATTTTGAGAGAGGTGTTATGGTTAGAATACGTTTTATTTAACAACAATTTTAAAAGATGTTTCCGTGAGAATTCGTTTTATTTAACTACAATTTTATAAATCTTTAAGTATACAAATACAAGAAATGCCGTAAGAATCTTTTGCCAGTAACAATAACATTTTAAAAAACCCAGACGACATGCATTTAACGGATCTCAGAATTCGTTGAAAAATACATCCCTACCCGTCCCTAAACTTAACCCCTTATTCGAACGTAACTAATAACTGATACAACAAAAGATAATGAAAATGAACACGCTACCACCCCTTGTCTGGATGAATGGATTTCTCTGTATCCTTGGAAACAGCGAATTATGTATTTTGCCGTGCCTTTAAAACTCAGTAAATTTAAAAATAAGTTACTCCAAAATTCGCTTGAGGATGAAATGGAAATAATGTTTTTAATTTCATTACAAAATTAAATTCGAAGCTTTTAGCTTTCAGTTTTGAAACATGATTATTACTGTGCAGCGAAAACACCCTATTTTAAAACATTTAATTTATTATATATAACCGAATCCAAGAAAGAGAACTGTGACTTTAGAATTTCAGTTTTTCTGTTTCTGACTAGTCCTGTATATATCGTCTCTTCATTTAACTTAAATTTAATATAAATATGTCTCCATTAACCATGTCCTGAAGATGGTCTATTAGACCGAAACGTCTGACGTTGACAGAAAAAAAGAAAAAAACAAAAAACAAAATAAAAAACAGTGAACTCACATATTCGGATTTTACTTTGTCTTTTCCACATTTTCATCATACCGTCGGATCTACATCTACATATTTGCTTACATATATATATATATATATATATATATATATATATATATATATATATATATATATATATTGCCTTTATTTTGGTAGCATATTTTCATTAAGCCATGTCTCATTAAATAATTTAGTTTTGTCTATTTATCCATTTTATCTACTTATTTTTAATAGTATCCTTTCATAATCACGGACAATTTTCTTAGTATCCTTATTAAAGGAAGAAATAAAATTTACATGTTGATGCGTGCTCATTTTATTCCGAATACTTGAGCGCAGTATCGTCATGAGGGTCTTGCTTTTTCTAAGAAAAAAATATTGTTGTATTCATCATCTTTTTAAGACAAAATTGTTGTGGTCATCTGAAAATTAAAGTTTTACGTGTGAAGCGAAAAAAAATAAGGTTATGTACTGAACAGTTGAAGGCACGCGGAATAAATTATGCATCAACATGGTAATTTTCTTTCTTCCTTTAATAAGGGTACTAAGAAACGTGTCCGTATTTATGAGAGGTTCCTATTAAAAATAAGTATACAAAACTTGTCTAAATTATTCAACGAGTCTTTTATTTAAAGACATCGCAGAAAGAAAAATATTTAGTTTTACTATCATTCACGATACAATGACCAATGCTTACAATGACCATGCCTTGCTTAAATAATTACAGGAAGAGGAACACGAACATTTACTGACAAAATAAAATTGACCAGTAATTTTACTATATAATAAATCCAGTATTCAAAGAACAAATTATATATATATCAAAGACCAAAGACGTAGATGGGATGTCCTAGTGCATGTGACGTATTCCCCAGAACCGTCATTTTTAAAATACTTATTTCGTTCTCTGCACTGTATTGACTTCTCAATTTTTTTTATTACCATTTCTCTTCAACATGTAGGCGATCATGGATCTCCATAACTTTCTTTTTTTGTAGGTTAAAGCAAGTACTGGCACCTTACTAAGTCTCTGTGCTGCTATACATTTACACAAACTCGTTCGGTAGGCTATTCGCCGTTTTCCCTGTCTCTATTGTTTTCAATTCATGTGAGTGTCGAATTCTCTGAACCTTCTTTCTTCATTATGTAATCGGCTGTTTCATCGAATTGAAAATATCGGATAATTTGTGAAAGAATTCAAAAAGGGAAACCCAGAATTAAGATATACGTCCATTGGTGTGAGGACAGTCGCTATCGTGATTAGAATAATTATACCGTAAATTTTTAGAAAGAAAATATTTTATCAATATAAAATCCGGTAGAATTGCTTTCAACCTGAATCTCATGCAAATATGAATATCCGTTTGCGACTTCCCAGTATCGTCTTTCTGAGATACCTCTTGTTAGCACCTCATTAGCGTCTCCCTTTTCTTCCGTTTTTCCCCGACGAATATATTTAAGGCGACGAACAGCTTCCAAATTACTTTTTGATTATGTGTAAATTAGTTTATACTTAATAAGTTCTTCCCTTGGTGCAAATTAGCGCTCCAAACGAGGACTGACAAGCATCGACTTATAATCCTTTCTCTTCTACATGCAAATGTCCCATCCTAACTCACCACACACGTTTTCATTGATTATTCTGTCTCTTCAACGACCAGCTTGGGGCAGCAACGTTTAGCGCGCCTGCATGGCAAATTGATAATGAATTCGTACATTACTGGGCGCTCAATAAATATGGCCTTACACCGGGCCTGTATATATTTAGCCAATATCTATAATTTATTATTTGCAAGAATTCTCTTTATATTTTTCTATTGGATTGGGGGGGGGGTCAGCTCTGTCAGAGGTTTGTCTTCGGCCTAGGTGAATTTGGTGGGGTTTTCAATGCAGGTTTTTCTTGCGTGGAAGATTGGCGTTACATAATCTTCTAACTACCATTCCGATCCTATTGGCCATACCAATTTCTAAAATTCTTTCAACGCTATGTTCTTTCAAATAGCAGATGATTATGGGTCACTACACTTTCCTTTTCTTTATTATTTCTTTATTATCTGATCTAGCATGCCGCGGTTTGCAATTCAGAGATACCGTTATCCAACACTGGAAGCCGTTCACTAGACGATGTATCAAACGTCTAAAATATCTAAAAAGACTTATATTACTGTTCAGTCGAAGAAACGGACAAGTGCGAAAAGTGAATAGACTAATGAGTAATAACATATACGAGTTATCTCCCTTATGCATGAAAAATAGAATAAGAATATATCTTTGTGGCTTGAATAAAAGTTACAGTTTGAATTTCAAAGGAGATTACCTAGTTCGCCAAACCACTCAAGAAGACTTCAGAGTCCAGTAGCTGAAACATTGTAAGTATAACTCTCATCAGAATTATATTGGCCCAAATGGAAATGCATAATAATGATAATTTTCCATCTCAAAAATTCCGATGTAAATAATGAAGTAAGATCGGGGGTTAGGATACAACCACCAAAACATTATCTGTATATCAAACGGGGTAAGCATACAGGTACTAATGGAAAGGTATGTAATCATAATTCTTCATATAAAATATCCGATATAAATTATAGAATTTATTTAAGACTTATTTACAAACAAATCAGGAAAACTCCAACTCTAATTTCAATTTAAGGTTAGCTTTATTTGTACTTCTACTAATCCCTAATCAGCAGGTGTTTATTATAAATTTATTTTTTAATAAACGTCGTTTGAATTTAGTGAAAGTGTTCTTCTCCATAGGCAGCCAAAAGCAATTTCTTGGATAAAATAGTGAAACCTATGAAATAATAATAGGTTATTATTATGAGTCTCCTTTCAAAGTTTTTGTTAAAGGTAGCATGGAAAGTTTTCATTATATTTCTATTCTGGTTTCATGTTCTAACCTTTTCAGTTGATACCGCTCTTTGGGAATCTTCCAGTGATGCGGTTTCTGTTATTTCGTGAATCCTTTTGTGATTCTGTAGTGCCAGTTTATAAGATCTGATGTAGGGCAGTCCTTTTTAAGACCTGTAGGTTTCATACGCTTGAAGCCATTTTAATCTTTGCCCTGAGAAAAGAGTTTTATGCAAGGTGTATTTCGGCAGCAATAGAAGTCACGTCAGGCTATATGACGGTTCCGTATAGGATGCAGGTTCGAATCCTTTCGGAGGACGTATATTTTCTATGAAAATTTCTCGGACATTCAGGCCGGTAAATGTTATTTAATACTGTTTATTATAAACAGAGCATTTACTTAAATACTTGTATCTATAAAAAGAATGTTAAACATAAAAATGTCTTTAAATAATTGTCGGAAGTTTACCATTTCATAATATATATATATATATATATATATATATATATATATATATATATATATATGATAGGACGAATCGGCCACCCAGTACCACCTGCATTCTCTTGAGGTTTCTTCTTGTCTCGATGAATTATATATATATATATATATATATATATATATATATATATATATATATATATATATATATATATTCTGTTAAAATGAGGTAAATGGAACCTAAATTTTTCACTCTCGCGTGGTCACACCACAAACTCGCTTTCACGGCGGTGAGATTTTCGCTTCCACCGTCTTATATGCACGAGTTTGTCGTTGCTTGGAAATCTTCCATGTAAACAGAAACAGACTATCACCACTGTTTTGTCCGTGTATTGCTTAATATATTGTAATGTAATTATCATCTTTGATAATGACTTATGTCAGCCATAATCTTAAAAACAAACTTCATTTGCTGTGAAGTTATCTTTCATATCTGCAATGAAACCCGTACTTTGTTGAACCAGGTCCAAGAGTTTCTTCTGTTAAAATGAAATATATATATATATATATATATATATATATATATATATATATATATATATATATATATATATATATATATATAAGATGAAATGGATTAAATCTCACAAATATTTTAATATCTGTCAAAGAGCACATATTTTCTACAAACATTCAGGTCGGTAAAAGTAATTAATACTGTTCTATTAAAACAAACCATTTACTCAAATAAGTTGTATCCCTAAAGATAGTGTATGAACAGAAAATATATATTTTATTACTTTTTCAGTCCTGTTATTATGGGTTTGGCTAATGACATATCTTTATATACATGGAAATATACTGTGTTTATTTTTTATGAATAAAACTTTTCTATCATTGTATTGATGCGTTTCACCTAGAATTTACAACATATGCTTATACAACAAATTTATTATAATTGCCATTTGAATGAAGAATTTTTCAAGATTTTATTAAAGTATATTTTAACGGACTTTTCCTGTTATGTAATATTTGCAGCGGTACAACAATTTTTTACATAACTGTAACACTAAAAGCATTTTTGTATTGGGATGTACAAACTGCTCAGGGGACTATTAATTTTCTGAAATCTGACGTGGCTAACGCAGGATTAACGAACGTATGCCATTTTTGCCGTGTAATACTCACAAAAAACAATGACAAAATTATTCTTATTAATTTTTTATTTTTTTGTTTTAATCATTTCACCCCAAGCAAAGCAATAAAGCCACTAAGACGCAGAAGGTTACTGAGTGTGAAAGAAATAGAAAAATATTATTAATGAGCGAGAAAAATAAAAGAAGAAGAATAAGAAGACAGAAGATAACGATTTACATTGCATTTAAATATTTGAAGATCAAGCTGGGAAGCAAAGGGCGGGCATAAGGTTCCAAGGGTGAAAAAAGCAAAATAAGAAACTGCTAGCATAGAAATCACGGTTACATCGAGCCAATTCGGCTGTAAAATGCTGACACCTTTCAGCAAATCTGGTACTGCTCTTCGATTTATAAATAACGGTTGCACAGTTTATCATAACAATTAACATGAAAGTATTTATAGAAAATGCACAGGGAAGCTACATTAGGTCGGAGGGGAAGTGAAAAACCGAGATGCCAGGTCAGGATCCATAACATTGGATATTCTTCTTTGGATTTTTTTATCAAGTATTTCTAAATATATAGCAGGAGCACTGAATCCTCTGCGGTAGAACTATTCAATGCATGGACGAATGGTAGATTTATACATATGTAAGATAGTTTCTGGCGAGAAGAATTATCGTGCTCGACACAGTGAACCGAATTTTCCTTGCAGCAGATGTAGCAATTGATTTATCGTCCTTATTTCTTTCACTCCTTAATGACATTAATTTATTTCCACTCTGTGGAAACCTGACAAATTCGTAGAAACCCAACGTGTACTAAGTCTCCATCGTCCATTTTGGTCAATCTTCCTACCGTGAATGGAATTGTGGTCTAAATGGTTTCCTCGATGATTTCAGAATATTTATAAGATTTTATTGTAGTAGTAGTAGTAGTAGAAGTAGTAGTAGTAGTAATAATAATAATAATAATAATAATTATTATTATTATTATTATTAATATTATTATTATTATTATTAATATTAATAGTCGTAGTAGTATCTGTTCATTAAATTTTCGAACAGCTGGTATCACGCAGCGGGGCAGAATGGGAGCTAATAATCTCAATGTTTCATCAGTTTTTACAGTGTTTCAGTTGAAGATGTTCCGTAAGGGAGAATTTCTCGTCCGACATTCATCATGATTTTGTTCAACAAAGCAACGTTTGGACGAGCAGACATCAGTATATCTTCTGCGACTATTATTTTGACTAGCGTCTCGAACACAATTTCAGTGTCTGTAAATTGTCCGATTGGATTCACTATTGGATAAAAAGGTGAGGTTTGAAAGCAAAAAGTAAAAGAATACAAATATTTTAATTAAATTATTTTTATTTACCGTAACACATCCATTGTTCATCACAAATAATGAAATGTTTCATAAGAAGTTGTCATTTTTACAAGAAGTGGTGACCACATGTCAAAGCGATGCAGGCGTTTTTTTTTCTTCTGTTAATTCTGCGGATTCTAATTGTGTAGCTTTTTTTTTCATTTCTTGTAGACAAATGGCGAGTAAAGCAATGAAAAATGGCACAAATTCGAAGTGATGCGTTTCGTCCGTCAAATAGACTTCTTCAGACTAAATAGTTTTCTTTGATTGTATAATAATTATGTAAGGGATGGAACAAAATACAAACAAACGATTATGCAACTAACAAGATACGCTGAAAAATGCAGGGGCGCTTCGCTTAAAACTTGAAATTTAAAAATACTGATGTCTGCTGTGTGTAAACGCCAAAACTAACCGATCTCATTCAGTTTCCTTTGCTTCTTTTATGTTTTTATCACTGTCGTTTTTTAATATCCCAAATTGTAATAACAAAATCTTTATTAAGAAAGCCGGTATCTATGAGACAAATGACGTGCAAGTTGACGTTTAACAGTTATATATGCTATATATGCTATATATATATATATATATATATATATATATATATATATATATATATATATATATATATTGTGTGTATTTAGGCAGAATTTTTTCATTCATACATGTTTCATTAAATAATATAGATAAGTGTTGTCTATATATTTTATGTAAGTTTTTTTCATATAGTCTGATAAGCTTAATAACATTATCATTAAACAATGAAAGAAAAACACAATATTGATACATACTTTTTTTTTTAATCCAATCTAAGCTTTCGGCTTACATAAGCCATTATCAAAGATGACAATTACACAATATATTTAAGCAGTACACGAACAAGAAATTGATGATAGTCTTGTTTGTTTACATGGATGATTTCCAAGCAACGATAAACAGGTGCATATAAAACGCTGAAAGCGAAAATCGCACAACAGCTCATGACGTCACACATGACCACGCGAGAGTGAATCCGATGAGTATTGAGTATGGAAAGCCGTTGGTATGAACCAATGACTTCTGTTACTAATTATAGGCATTTAAGGATACTTTTGGAGATTTCATTCATATATATATATATATATATATATATATATATACATATATATATATGCATCTAAATATATATACATATATATATATATATGTATATATATATATATATATATTGATGCATGTTTCATTAAAAAATATAGACAAATCTTGTCTATTTATTTTATGTAAATTCTTTTCATATCGTCTGATAAGCTTAATAACAGCCTATATATCTAGCATGAAACAGACTGTCACCTCTAAGTGTTGACTTCTATGTTCACTTTTATATTTACACACGCTCTATCTCTGATATTGAGCACTTTATCCCATAAATTTAGCACACTTTAAGACTGTATTTCTTTATATATATATATATATATATATATATGCATCTATATATATATATATATATATATATATATATATATATATACATATGTGTATATATATATATATATATATATATATATATATATTGATGCATGTTTCATTAAATAATATCGACAAATCTTGTCTATTTATTTTATGTAAATTCTTTTCATATCGCCTGATAAGCTTAATAACATTATCATTAAAAGAAGAAAGAAAATCACAATATTGATACATAAGTTTTAATCTTATCTAAACTTTCGGCTTACATAAGCCATTATCCAAAATGACAATTTCATTATAATATATTAACCAATACACGGACAAAACAATAATGATAGTCTGTTTCTGGAAGATTTCCAAACAATGTCAAACTCGTGCATCAGATTTATTGGTAATTTCCGTTAGTCTATGCGTAATTTCCTCCAGTCAGTCCGGGGTAGTCATATCTTTTAGTTTATCGTGGATGTCCTGTTTGTTGCTGTTAAGGGTGTTCAGTTTTTCTTTGGCTATTTCAATTTTCCTTTTCACAAGGCTACATCTATAATTCCAAGTGTTGATAGTTTGGTGGGTTGCTGAATCATGTAATTTAAATTCTGTGTAGTTAGGCAGCATTTAATTTATTTAATGAAACATGTATCAATGAAAAAATGCTGCCGAAATACACACACAATATATATATATATATATATATATACATATATATATATATATATATATATATATATAATAAGCATACTATTGTACCCTCCGGAATGCTCTTAAAACAGCCTCTTTCGATAACCCGTGGGCCTTGTATTTGGCAAACATTAGTGAAAAAAAACGGATCATAAGAGAAACTCTAATATTTGCAAAAAGATATAGACGTGTTTTTTGCTTTAGTTTCATATTATTTTTATTTTTACAATTGTTATTTATGATAATCACGGTGTTTTTATTAGTGGGTGCTAAAAACTTGTCTGACCAATCGACTTTCAAAAAAAGTGCCAAATGACCAAAAACAGAATTTTGCTGCTGTTGGACTAGAATCTTAGCTGGGCCGATAATTTTCAGTTGCCTTTCACCCATATATATATATATATATATATATATATATATATATATATATATATATATATATATATATATATATATACACGAGGGTCATTCAATAAATAAGGTGACTTTTTCGGTATAAGGACTTCTAATACAGATAAAAGTGACGATGAAGTCAAAAGTGTTGCGAGGGACTGGCTGAGACATCAGCCCAAAGATTTTTACGCTGAGCGAATACGGAAGCTTGTGCACAGATAGGAAAAGCGTGTGACAGTGCTGGGAGACTACGTTCGAAAAAAAGTAAGCTTCTGTATTAGAAGTCCTTATACCGAAGAATTCACCTTATTTATTGAATGACCCTCGTATATATATATATATATATATATATATATATATATATATATATATATATATATATATATATATATATATATTGGTAATATATGCATATATATGAAGTTTCATGGTTTTACCAACTCATCGTACTTGAAGAGTTAGCAAAACCACGATACTTTAATTTACATTACGAACGTAGTTATATGTATATCTATTAATATATACTTCTTAGCGCTGTCTAACCACGTTGGGCACTATATTTTTGCACCTTATATTAAATGAAGTAAATATTTATTCGCTTATCTCTGTATGCACGCTAACTCACGTATATACAATTGCTAATATCTAATTATTTGATATATATATATATATATATATATATATATATATATATATATATATATATATATATATGTATAATGGTCGTCATTATTTTACCTTGAGGGGACCCTTTCAGACAACACTTTCTCAAAAGGTGAACGTTGGCGATTAGCAGGAATCAATCAAAGACACATTAGTAAATAAAAAATGAGGAGTGGAAATTGGAACACGATTAAAATAGATTTTAATTGTAAATAAATTAACGACTAAAAACAAAATACGAAGTTCCAAAGAGAGTATTGAATAAAAAAAAATGTTATTTATAATCGTCCGATAAACGAAAGAAACGAATAAAACGTTTGGTTTACATAGGTTCGGCTGATGAAACTTAATATAACCAGGTTCAAGAATTCGGAGATGGGGAACCGAGCGGGCACGACGTAAAATGTAAAAAATGCGGGATTATAAGGTAAGATAATGACATCCATTCTATTTAAACCTATTTTCTTTTTCTGTAGGTACAAGCTTCGTACGTATATATATATATATATATTTGTCATCCACAGGCAGACTGTTTCGCAACTCATCAGTGTGACTAGACGTCCGGTTGCTTCTAGCTAGTATCGAAACCCCACTGTATTTGCGTTAGTCGGAACTTCTCCCACTAAGCTATCGTCGCACGGCAGGGATGAAGGTGAATTATAGCGTGTTTATTTTTAGATTTAGATAAACACAGGGCTTGACAGTGACTCAATTCTGCCGAAGACTCGTGCAATATTAGCTTAAATATTCACTGTTTACAAATTCACACCTCAAACCAGAGAGCTCAACCGAAATTATATATATATATATATATATATATATGTACGTGTGTGTGTGTGTGTCTGTGTGTGTTCAAATAAAGAACAATTAGGAAACGTTTATCACTCTAGCATGTTTCATTTTCATTGAAGCTTCCTCAGAGATTGAGAGAAGTGAAGCATGTTACATTAATAAAAATTTTTTATTTGTTTTTTATGTTATTCCACTGTCTGTTTCCGATCCATATTTGATCTACTCATATACATATATATATATATATATATATATATATATATATATATATATATATATATATATATATATATATATATATATATATACAAAATGGAAGGATTTTTCTTTTTTAATCCGAAATGCTTTCATTATTATGAAATATTATATTTAGCGGATACCCATATTTAGTCTACCGATCTTCTCCGGTACGTAGGCCGGTAGACGAAATAAATACTGTTCAAAATAATTGGAGCGTTTACTCAAATACGGGTATCACCTAAAAATAAGGTTTGAAGTAATGTATGTGTGTGTGTGTTCAGCCAACGTTCGTTTTATATAATTTTCACGGAACTTTGGTGAGGGGGCTACGTACTAAAATCTTGGAGGCACATAATGAGGAAAGAAGGCTTAGAGAAAGTAATACTGACAGGACAATTTCTAAACAAGACAGTCATTAGAAAACAGCAAGTAGGAGACTTAACGAATCTGAGCAAATGGGATTTTGGTAACCAACGTAGCATCGTTCGGTTGTTCGAAGTTCCTTCTTTAAATGCCAAATGAATGTTTCTTCTTCCTTCGTCTCTAATTAGTTACACTGGAGCAAACAAAAATAGCGATTGTGTTTGCTCCAAAGACATGTTTTCATGGTATGAAAGCAATGTGCAATCTAATGCGGGATGCAAAACATATTAGAATAAAAATAAGTGTTTCAACATTGATTTTACGCTCTTAATATAAATCTGTTAGGAAATGCTGAAAAATTACTTAACCAACTCAGTAGACTTCGATTCTGCTTCTACTTGACTATTCTCTTTTTTTCTTCCATATATTTTCTATTTGTTTCCTCATTGCTATGAAAATATTGTTGTTAAATGCATCTTCTTTCAGTTTTTCTTCCTTACTTGCTCTCGTTTCTCTCCCAACTTCTGACTTGGATTTTCCTGTTTTTTCTCCGCCCGTCGTTTTCACCTCAGCTCAATGAAAACTCTTTGTAGATGTAGCTGCTGCCTGATAACTTCTTCGCACGATCCCGTAGGCAAATGTATTGACTTTTATTCGTGATATCACTATCGACTTCGCAGCTAATAACCCCGCGTTTCTATAAGACTTACGGCAACTTCTCATTAAGGCTTACTGTATTAGAACGAGCACCGAAGCCGCTATCCATCCGTGGGAGAAACACTGCCGTTGATAAATCGAAAGATTACGGTTAATACCGGCATTTCCCACCTACTACGACGCGAAATAGTGGTAACGCTACGAATATAAAGATCAGGTTGTATCGAATCAAGTAGGAATATATGGGTTGCGGAGAAAAGAAGGAGTATAGTACAGGAGAGGCCGGTGCATGTCGGGGACTGAATGAGTAATTGGTTGTTTGAGGTGCTCTGCGCCAGTGTAAAAATCAGTGGGAGCGGTGATAGTGTTAGTTCGATGACGGTCGGGGGCCTAACCGAGATGATGGTCCTGATGAAATTCGCTGATCTATTTAGCTGAAGCTGGGATTTAAAGATGAAGATGAAGATCCACGTGAAGTCAATTTAAGTTTTTGATTGACAGGTACGTACGCATGCACGCACTTGAGTACACACCACACACCACATACTCACACACACACACACACACACACACACACACACACACACATATATATATATATATATACTCTTTTATTAAGATTTTTGACTGCCCAGACAGGTAGCTGGAATTCACTCGGTTTAAAAAAACAAAAACAGGATCTAATTTTAAACACGAGCATTCACTAAAATGTGACGTCATATATATATATATATATATGTATATATATGTATATATATATATATGTATATATATATATATATATATGCTGCCTATTTTATTATGCTCATATATATATATATATATATATATATATATATATATATATATATATATATATATATGATCTATATATATGGTCTTTGGTTGCTTACGTACGAAAGAACTTAAGTTTGAATTTACTAAGTGTAGGCATTATCCGCATTTTAGATAAGCATGCAGACGGTCAGACAAACATATATATATATATATATATATATATATATATATATATATATATATATATATATATAGATAGATAGATAGATAGATAGATAGATAGCTAGATAGATAGATTTCTTCCTCCTAGACTGATTGTAACTCCGGAGAAAAATAAAACTACTTTGTCTGAGTGGTGAACACTTTTAACTCGGTAAAACCAGTTCCATTCTCCAAGGCGCTAACCTTCACCCTACACACACAGCAGCCATTCTATCTCTTGAGAGAATTCATTCTCGCCGTTTCTAAAAATTATAGAGGCACTGGTTGTAAAAATTACTCTGCCGCTTACCGAAATATTAACATGTTCGAGCCTATGTAAAATACGAGGAATGCTGATTTTCAAAACAAACAAAAACCACACCCAAAGACACACACACACCGTGCCTCTGCACGACATTGTTTTCCCATCCTATTCTTTTACCACCTCATTCCCACGCTGGCTTCATGTCGTCCTAAGCCAAATAAATATCAGAGAAAATGGTGGGGCAAAATCACCGTCACATGACACACGGCGGACAGCCGTAGCTGCGTGCATGAAGAGGCATACAAATGATCCATTTCAAATTCCAATCACAAATGCATATCGATGCATTGCCATCGGAAAGGTCCCCGAAGGCAAACGATTGGAAAAACAATGTAAACACACAGATGGAAGATACAAATATTGTTTCCATATATTTGCGTAATGTAACGGCCGTGTTGTTTCAACATTTATTTATCCACTCGACACAGTTGCGTCCGCTTTCTCTCGCGTTAAACGTTAAAGTACCAAACATTTTTATTACTTTTTCTTTTTCGAATAATTAATCAAATGATGGCTAGATCCTTTTGCCCCTCCCCCAATAATCAGACATGTTTCTACTTTTGCGTTTTCTTCCATTTGCTTGTCATATGTTAATTACCCCTTAATCAGTTTTTCTTATTCCACACCAATGTGTGCTTGGCAGAATATTAACGTTCCGACAATGACCGAATCTTACTATTACCAATCTACCTCGACTTGATAGACCAGGCATAATGAGGTTTGAACCCAACTGGGCGATATAGCCCACCGGTGGGCGATTTCAGCTGTTGGGTCGACGATGAGCTACTGGACAGAAAATGGTGGGCAATTGAAAATTCTGGTGAGCGATATAGTATTTTGAGTATTAAAAAGGTATTTCAATACATGCTAACCGAAAAAACTATTCAAATTAGATATGCAAAGATTCTGTATAAAAAAAATCAAAAACAGCAAGCGAAATGGAAATAATTAGAATACATTCCTAGATATTTATATATATTCCAACGAATAAGTGATTTTTTGGCATTTTCTATAGTTTTGACGTTAACTTTCAATTTGTTCTTCTGAGGAAATAACATTTTTTTCAGATATAAATCAGATAAGTAAAAACCAATAACAACTTTGCTAATAAAGTCAGTTACGAACTAGTAACAAACTTTTACCAAACAATTTTAGTATGTTTTTGTGTATTTACTCTACTGGTAAGTAGTGTAATTTTTTTTCCATGTGAAAGTTAGCGATATCGCAAAAAGGTTTGTAATACTGAAGAAGGTGAAGCTTTGACAATATCGTACTGGGGAAATGAATTAGCAACCTCCTGAAAAGCATGTGTTTGTTAGAGACAAGTCTTTTGAATGAAACTGGTTCGACACAATTATTTAGAAGCGTTCGAGGGTTGCGCTACAACAGAAACCACAAGTCGTCGTGACGAACGATTCGAGCACACTGACACGGTCAGGCAGATCAGTTCCTAGAAACTGAGAGCCCGACACCGACACGAGATTTGATTATAGTGGTGAAAGCTTTGTGCAGGGCCATCCACACTTTTTGGAGGGACGAATACAGGGACCACTGGTGCAGTGAGTGCCACAATGTCCCCAAACGACCCTCCGCAGGTTTTGAATTCAGAGTTGTCCTTCTCCTAGACCAGTTGCTATCCAAGGCTATAGAACCCAGTCTGTCCTGCTATTTACCCATAGTTGGAGGGAGAAGAAGAGGAGGATTCACACCTTTCCCAAGGGTGTTAGCACATAAGTGAATGTAATGGATTCGACTGGAATTCGAACTCGGCTCTCCGATTCCTCAATCCAAGCCGTTATCCATTACTCCACCGAGCGGTATATATTGCACAAACTAATACATTTACGAAAAGTAATATATTTATGTCTTACATATTTATTTATAAGGAATATTACCCCATTAATTATTTTACTGTTTTTAAAAACCAAACAACCCAACATCAGTGAAATCTTTTAAAAATGAGGAACAAATATACGGAATAAACGAACCAGCCCTACTGTATGGATCAGAAACTTGTGTCATTTCTGCTCGTCTTGAAAGACGACTGGATGGAACATATAGAAATATACTTAGAAAAATCCAGAACATCAGTTGGAGATCCCATGCAACGCTGAGCACAATTTCCAGAGAAGTGAGATCGATCTCTCTTAAACTCAGACAAAAACGATTACAGTTTGCCGGCCATTGCCACTGGGCGGACAAGGAAATCGTTTCACCCTTACCACTATGAATTCCTGCTGGAAGTATCTTCTCACGGAAGTCATTTATGCCAGATTATGCGCTTCCTCCCAGAAACTGCAACTAAGGTCCGCTTGTTAATGTTGCAGTGTAAAACACAGGTTGATTCTGTGGGTGTTGAATAAGCAGAAATATGCATGAGCAAGCATCTGCAAGACGGATTAGCTAGCCACTCTCACGGACGGATGCATTATTCGGAATGGAGAAACCAACTATTATTGTTCTACAATAACTGTTCTTGTTAATTAAATCGTTCATACAATGTCTTAAATCTTTACTGACGTTATTTTCAAAATATGTTCAACTTGATTCTTATCAGGTGGGAAAAGTTTTCTCTACCTTGCCCTCATCGTAATTAGGATCATATCTTGTATTATGACAACGACAAGACGGAACAAAAATAACAGTGTCTCTGGAGATTCCAACTCCGAAAGAGTACTTCCCTATTACACTAAAATAAAATGTCGTTGGTCTTCTTAACGACTTATAGACACAGGGCGCAATCACTTGGCATTTTCAATGAATAAAGTTTTGAACATTTTCATACTAATATTTAGCGAATGCAAGGCTCAAAAACTACCCAAAGGAAAATCAAGGTGTTAAGAAACTTGTAAAATATCCTATCGGGATTGTTACACAAAGCAGCAGTTTTTAGGAAGATGATGTTTGAGTCGAAATTACTTCTTAATAGTGGAATACGAACGAAATGGAGATGATTCACCCTTGTGTGTGTGTCATAGCGGGTTCCAGTTTTAAAGGTCAGGGGTGGTGAGCCTAAGGAATGTATCTCATTAGAACACATGCCATGGAAATAGCGATAGATTAGCAAGAGGCTCACGACGTTTCATCTGTGGGAAAGGGGTAGTAAGGTGGAAAATAACTCATCACCTAAAAGGCCGCTCAGATACTTCTACACTCTATCAAGTTAGGCAAGTAAAGACTGAGCAACTACAGTCCAAATACGACAGAAATACTCTATTTTTGGTCTGACCCGGCTCTTGTAAATATAGAGTATATCAGGTTTGAAGTCACTCAATAATATATCCATCAAAAGAGTTGAGGACTTCAAATAACTTGGATCTCACATAATAGACTCCCAAATAGACTTCAACATCCGCAAAGCTCTTGCATGGGATGTATGTAACAAACGTCACAAGATTTGGTGCTCGAACCACACTCGTTAGAATCCATCTTGCATATTTGTAAATCTACCATTCGTCCTTGCATTGAATATTGCTGCAATATCTGGTCTTGTGATCCAGCATCTAGAAATCTTGACAAAATCCAGAGAAGTCTGCAATACACTCGATCATGACCAGACTTCTCGCCGAGGTGCAGTGGTTTCCCTCTGTCTGTTCTACAACTATTTATAAGGCACCTGCTCTGATGAGCTTTACCCTGGTGCCTCGACTACGTGAATTTAAGCGCGCTACTACATCGGAAAGCTAGACTCAACGGACACATCTAGTCTAAGAGTATTTTTTTTTTGCACTTCTCAGCTTTCAGAGCTCCCTTCCGATTTCTTGCTTCCCTGATAACTACACTCTTCAAAAATATAAATGCAACATCAATCGCCATCTTCTGTCTTCTTGAAGTACAACACGCCGCATGATGGGTCACATATAACTAAACCAGATCCCCCCCACAGGATTAAAACAAGACTTGTCAATGGGAGTATGAACCTTATTCCATCAATGTCCGTCTAGAGTAATGGAGTAGATTGATCTCCATAACTATGTATTTACAAGTTTATTATTCGTTCATGTATTGAATATTGCTGTCACATCTCGTTTGGTGCTTCTGCTATGTATCTTAAGATTCTTAATTAAATACAAAGATGAATCTGCAATATTATTGATTTAAACCTCGGTTTCAGTCTCTTTCCTAACGCCGTAACGCAGATTCTTTGCGCTTTTTTTTATAAATATTTTAACGGCAATTGTTATGATGAGCTTTGCTCATTAGTACCTCAACTCTACTAATTTCAACACAGTACCAGATTGGCGACAAGGTCTCGTCATTTTACAGTTGAAATCGATAGATACACCTGTAAGTTCTATGCTAACAGGTTCTTCTATCGCACCTCTTGCCTGTAGAACTCTCTTCCGGCTACTGGATTCCCAATCAAATTTGATCTCTTTAAAGGTAATCTCAATCGTTATCGTTTGTCTTCTTAATTTCTGTTCTTTCACTGTTCTCTCTCTCTCTTTCATAATGTATACTTCTTCAAATAATTTTTCGCACTCAGTAACCGCTTACCTCTTAGTGACTTTATTACCTTGATTGGTGTGAAATGATTAAAAAAATATTTCTTTTTGGTTAGGCCGTTTGATTTAATGACGTATTAACTTTAACGCAATGCAAAATATAACGTCTATAACAAAAATGATAATGGATCTGTAGATAGGTCGACAAAAGCCCAGTTTACACTAGAGTTCAAAAAAATCAAAGTTCACAGGTTTCTATACTAGTTTCAAGAAGGTAGATATAGGTCCACTTTACATGAGAACCACAGTAGACAAATCAACTAGACATAGTTCCAGTTTACACTAGAATTACAGTTAATATATAAATGTGAATTGAAAAAAGTAGATATTGGTCCGGTTTAAACAAGAGTTGAAATATTTGGAAAGTAAATATGAGCGAATAAAAAGATGCGAATAAATTTTGGTTGACGGTAAAATGGCAAAAGGAAAGAAAAATGACTAAAATATATATAAGTCGACGTATGTCTGAAAGAAAATTTGTAAATTTAGATGAATAAGTAATGAATTATTTTAACGGTAGAAAATATGGCTAACCGTAGGAAAATTCAAGTGTCATATCTTCTTACGCCAGCCTAAACAAAGAGATAGAACACAAACTGTGAAATCCTAACTAAGCCAGGCTAGACTATACAAACAAGTTTAAATCAATAAAACAAAAGAAAAAACACAAGATATTTTACGACATAGAATAATACAAATGCAAAAGGACGTATAACTGTTTTATAGAACGGTGCAAAAGCATTCGATAAAGTACATCATAAACAAATTTTGGAACTGAAAGTTAAGCTTAACATTTCTGGAAAGATATTCGAATAATCCAGAACTTAAAATTTAGGTGGCAAGAGTTTCTGATAGCGTTTTTTATTTTTTTTTTTTTTGTAAACAAGTTACTAAACTCAAAATATGTCTGCTGTGTAGACGATATTTTTTATTTTAGCGTAAAACAAAAGAAGAATTTGATAATCTCGAAACCACACTCGAAAAAAATGATATCCTTACCTAAGAACTTAGTCAAAAAAGTAAACTCCCATCCTTAGACGTTCTCGTAGAATTCAGTAATAACACATTCACAACTTCATTATACAAGACCCCCACTAGCAGGAACTCTTGCTACATTAATTTTAACAGTGAATGCATACTTAGATATAATATATTTATTATAAAAAAAAAGAAAACTCTTAAAGAGAGCACACTAGAATTCGTCATATTATTTTCTTCCATAAAGTACTCAATAATATAAAACAGGCACTAGTTAACAATGGTTTTTCTAACTGCCTCATCGACCACCAGATTAGACTATTTCTTTCTGTTGTGGTAGGATCTACCTAATCTGCATAGGTGACTACCGACTATATAAATAATGGTTGGTACCGGAAGACAGAGAGGGAATACAGAGATCCAGCTAGAGACTCTGCCCGACTGCGACTTAACACATTCTCCAGGAACGGTCTTCCCAGAAATATACAGAAATACTATATGTAAATATTGTGTACACTTTCTTGTTATAATACATTCTTGTTCTAAGTACATTTTGTGTTGCATTATTATTCCATGCATTAGTCGAGATTCAACAATGAGTCAAGACTCAACACTTTCTAAAGTAACTAATAGCAATACTTAACATACAGATAAAAACAATAACATTAACTTCTACAAAATCCTAATACATATCAACTAAAAGCAAGACGAATTTTCTCTTAGAAATATCAGTCGACCTGAACAAGAAAATTAAATTATCTATCACAAAAAAAAATGTAAAACAGTTAACCTCATTATAAAAGATAACAACACACACGCAAAATCAAAACTACAAAGAACCAATATTATTTATAAATTCAAATGTCTCTTAAGAAACTGTGTTCTTGATAAAACCAGACTCATAAATAATTACATTGCTCATACTACTACATGCCTATCTAGACGACTTACATTACACCAAACCGACAATAGCTCAATTATGAATAATTTAAACACACACAAAATCCTACAGAATTTCATCCGTAACAGACTACTAGAAAATACAGGTATAATAACCTCGTCCACATCTAAAAAAATTAAAAATAATGGAAGCCCTAATAATAAAAGTAAAAAGCAACACTCAATAACATTAACGACGAACACAGCCAAAATGTGCTGACCGTGTTGGGAAATGAAGCATTTCTATACCTTCAGACATATATATATATATATATATATATATATATATATATATATATATATATATATATATATATATAAACTCATGCATTTATTTAAAAATAAAAAATAAGACTTGATAATGGCTAAACGAATAGCCGAAAGCGTTCGAATATGAAGAACGTTTAAAGAGTTTTGCACGCCTTGCGTCCAGGAAAATAAACACTTGTACGAACACATTAAAAATTATATAAAAAGCTTAATCACAGTACCTTGTTAGCCGTCTTAAACGAAATATATATATATATATATATATATATATATATATATATATATATATATATATATATATATAGTATGATAATTTAAAAAAAATGTTTCCATCGTGACATAGAAATTTTGTGTTTCAAAACTGATATTTCAATACCAAATTGAATTATAAAAAAGATTTATAAATAATGTAAATCAATTTCTTAGTAAGTTATTCTTAGCATCGCTTGACAGTGAAACGAAACTCAGGTTTAAACTTTAATTTTTATAATTAAATTTAGCATTGCAGTTTCAGTTCAGTTGTGAAACATAGAAATTTCTGTGTTGCGATGGAAACATATTTTTAAAAAAATAATTTCATGCTCTGCCGTTGCATCGAGAACTGTTTTTTAAAATAAATTATATCCTAAGAATTCTAGATTATAAATCGCACAGTTCTTTCCTACTATTTTAATATATATATATATATATATATATATATATATATATATATATATATATATATATATATATATATATATATCCTGTTAAAGAAAATTATATTTTCACGCTTGCTTAGAAACAACTATAGAAAGGCCAGAATCAATCAAGGAACTCATCTAGGCAATTTTTCATCGTGTTGTGCACCAAAGGTAATTAGTTTCCAATAATTTGCCTCCGATTCAAATTCAATTGCTTCAAATAGAAAGATGAAAATAGTCCGACACCTAATGAAGAATATTCGCTACAGTAAAAGCCACACAAATGAAAAGGATGTGGGGATATTAATTATTTCAGTGAAACCGAGGGCCGAAACCTTCTCCCGGAAGCCATTATCGTGGCCTGCAGCCTTCTTTCCGGAACGGCTGATTATGGCACGGCCAAGATCCTATTCCTCGCTGAAAATGAAAACTTCTCCAAGTCTTTGAACTGAAGAAAGGCTTGTCTAAATTCGACAATGAGACGATTCTTGTGGCACAACGAACGGTCACCAAACAGTCAATTAGATTTGAGTAGATGGCGACAGAGACGTTGCGCACCGTAATTAGGAGAAGAAGAAGGCGGTGAAAAGGGTGGGGTTTTGGAGAGAGTGAATACTATGCCAGAGAGGAAGATTAGATTTGTCTATTGATGGTGATAATTGAAGTGGTCATGTGACCGGCGGCAGAGTAAGGCTTGGGATTCTTCGGAGAACGTCTTTTTCTTCTCTCTGTCGTGTCCTTTCAGGACATGGGTGATCATGGCTCTCCATAATCTCCTATACCTCTTGGCTCATAGCAGCGTTTCTTCATTTACCAAGCCGCCCAATTTTCGCCATCCATTCTCACAAACTCGTTAGGTACTTCTCTCGCTGCCTTGCCCTGTCTCCTTTGACCTTGATATGCCCTGTGAGCGTTAGTTTTTCCAAGCACTCCTTCCTCATTATGTGTCTAAGAAATTTCAGCTGTCACATTCTGAATCTAAGTATAAGTGTTATTTTTGTTATTTTCTTTAAGACTTCCTCGTTGCTTACTCGCCCCATCCATGAAATTCTCAGTATCCTTCTGTAGAAACATATATCTATTGCCCCTGTTTACCTCTTCATCCCGTCCTGGGTATGACGATAAACTACGTCCGACAGCAAGGCCTCTGATCAGGCTGTTTTGAGCAGCGTTGAACCATCTCTTAATTGCTGGTGTTCCCAGGTCGACCCTAACCAAGGGCGGTAGCACCTGTTAGGGTCCCAGCTATAGGCAAATAGTTAACCCCCAAACTGGGATCAAAGCACCATGAAAGTGTAAAAATAGGTTTTAATTCCAGAGATATTTTTTCTAAAAAAATTATTACCAGCAATATATTTTTGAAAAACAAATATTACCAGTAATACATTTAAAAAAAAAACAACAAATAAATATTACCAGCAAAGAAAGATTCTTACAGAAATAGATTTTTGAAAGAAAAAAATATTAACAGAAATTGATTTTTGGAAAAAAAATATTACCAACAATGAAAATTTTATCTGCATTAAATAATCCGTTGAGTTTGATATGCCGTAAAACAAAACAAACCAAACGTCTTCATGTTGTTTGTTTAACGACATATCAACTCCGAATGGGTTATTTAATGCCAAAATTTAATTTTCTTGGCAGCTTGAATAATTCGTTGTTTTTACAATAATGTATTTCTGGTATTTTTTCTTTTACAAAATCTGTTTCTGGTAATTTATTCTTTTACTTTATAATCTATTTCTGGTATTTTTTGTACTATGAACATGTATTGCTATACTTACATTTTTTTTTTTTTTTTTTTTTTTTTTAAGCGTATCACCCCGAGCAAGGCCGGTGGCCACTATCACGCAAGGGGTTACAGAAGGGTTGGAGGAAGAGCAGATAGGAGTGGTAAAGGAAGGGATGTGGAGAAAGAGAAGGACGGAGGGCCGATCGAGGTGGGGAGGTTACGGGAGATATAGGGCGAGAGCAGATAGGAATGGAAGATGTCAGGAAGTGGATAGATCAAGGCAACTGGAGATGACGATTGACGCTACACTTAAACCGTTGGAGATTGTATTTGTCAGGGAAACAGTAATAGGGAAGGGAGTTCCATAGGCGAGATGTGCGTGACATGAAGCTATTGGAGTAGAAAAGACGTCTACACCTAACAGTTTCAACGGTGAAGGGGTGGGAACGGGATGCCAGCCTCGTAGGACGCTTGAATTCACGAGGCTTAGGGACAAGTGAAAGCAACTCCTCAGAGCAATTACCGTGGAAGTACTTGTAGAAAAGGCAGAGTGATGCAACATTGCGTCTGTGAGAGAGCGACTGCAGACGAGATGACAGATCAGGGCCAATCACATTGCATATCCGTCTCTGGATCTTATCAAGAACCCCGAGGCAACACGCAGGGGCCCCAGACCATAAATGGCAGCAATACTCCATGCAAGGTCGAATGGTAGACTTATAGACCTGGAGGATCGATTCAGGGGAGAAGAATTTCCTGGCTCGGCACAGGGAACCAACTTTTCTAGCGGTGGATGATGCAATTGACTCGATGTATTTGTTCCATCTCAGATCAGCGGACAGCGTGAGACCGAGCAGCCGCAGAGAGGAACTCTCGAGAAGTTGGTCCTCAGACATTCTGATGGGATGCAGGGATGGGTCCTTGTGGTGGTTAATGGAGAGCAATTTTGTTTTAGAGGCATTAAAGTTGACCATCCATTTCTCTCCCCAGTCCACAACCGATTGGAGGTCCTTTTCAATTTGAGCTGCCAGGTTAATTTTGTCCCCCTCAGTAGATTTGTGGTTGAGGCAGGAGTAAATAGTAGTGTCGTCAGCGTAGATACCGACTTGGGAGTCTATGGCGTCTGGAAGGTCATTTATAAATATGAGGAACAGTTCGGCGTTCACTATTCTCTCATAGCTGGAACCCTAACAGGTGCTACCGCGTCTGGTCAGGGTGGACATGAGAACAACCGCAATCAATAAGTGGTTTTCTTACTGCTCAAAACCTCCTGATCAGAGGCCTTGCTGCCAGATGCGATTCATTATCATACCCAAGACGACTTTTCATCTGTGGAGAGAGTGTCCAATATGGACTGCCATACAAGAGAATGAATATCACATAGCAACTCAATACTCTTTTCTTTGTTTCTAACGAATGTTTTCTGTTTCTTATTAGGTAGCTAAATAAGATTTCGGAATGCATTTTTCGCTAATCCGGTGCGCGTTCGAATCGCAGTATTGAATTTTCCATCCTCTGCTAAAACACATCCCAGATAGTTAATTATCTGAAATTGTTTGACGTTGGATTTGTCCAGCGAATCTTGAAACCTGGTCTACCAGACAACCCCTAGCTGAGATTCTTTCCAGCCAATATAGAGGCGGTGTTAATTTGAATTTACTACCCCCCCCCCAAACAAGGAAGTCAAGTTGCGAGACAAGATCGGTTAAATGTGGGGTGCCCGAACGCGTACACCCGGGCTAGGAATAAAAATAGCCCGCAGCCCCCGCAAATCTCTATCCTTCTTTCTAGTGCAATGAGACATTGTGGCCTCGGGCAGCTGTTCCCCAGAACTAGGCACTTCTCAGTATAATTTTCCTCAGTAGCGACTCCGTCCTTTGACGGCGCCGCCTCTGACCGCACTGTGACCAAAGACAGAGACGCAACTGAGTGCTGATAAATATTGTATTACAAAGCACACAAGACAGTAATTTACACACTAGGTATCTACTCTCTCTCCCCACTAATACGAGTTCTGGCACAATGTCATTTTTTAAGGTGGGGACCCGAGCTCGTACACCCGGGCAAAGAATAAAAATTACCCACAGCCCCCACAACCGTCGGTTGCGCTGGCGTCGGTAAGAGCACCGACCCCTCTCTCTGGTGGAATGAGAGGGCGCAGCCTCGGGCAGCTGGTCCCCAGGGCAGAGAACCTCTCAGTATAATTTTCCTCAGAGCGCACTTTGCCCAAAGACAGAGACGCAACTGAGAAATGATGAATAATGTTTTACAAACCACCCGAGAGAGCAATTTACACACTAAGGCGGTGTTAATATATGGTACTAATGCATGGACATTAGTAGTCCACCTCTTGGGCGTTTTCTTTTGCTGACAATTTTACTTTCTGACGTCTTACAGCTGATGCCTTATCGTTTTTTTCACCGCTTTCCTTTAATAACTAAGAGGTTCTGTAGTTTTCTGTGTCTATCCAAAAAAGCGGTAGGATTTTGATATATGTAGGGGCTTTGTGGTTGTGAGACAAGAGACAAGCAATAGAATATTTGAAAAATAAATACGGGCGAATGAAAAGAAGCGAATAAATCTGGTTAATGGTAAAAATGGCAAAAGGAAAGAAAAAAATTGAATTAATATTCGACTCGACCTATGTTTGAAGGAAAATTTGTGAACTTAGATGAATAAGGAGTAATTATTTCTTTTAACTGTAAGAAGTATGGCTAACATAATGTATTAGCTGAAGGAAAATTCAAGAAATGTCATATCTTCTTACGCCAGCCTAAACAAAGAGATAGAACACAAACTGTCAAATCCTAACAAAGCCAGTCTAGACTACACAAACAAGTCTAAATCAATAAAACAAAAGAAAAACACAAAAGCTATTTTACGACATAGAATAATACAAATGCAAAAGGACGTATAACGATGTATATAGAACGGTACAAAAGCGTTCGATAATGTACATCACAAGCGAATGTTGGAGCTGCAAGGTAGCCTTAACCTATCTGCAAAGGATATTTGAACAATCCAGAACTTATACTGAGAGTAAACCGTCTGCATACTTGCAGAAAATGAATGCAATGTATATACAAAAATAGAAAGGACTGTAAAACAATAATGTGTCTCCTCACCGAACTTATTCAACCTATAAATCGAGAAAATTCTGAGAGAATTAGAAAACCTACCAGGTTTCATTATAGGCGGCTACAAGGCGAACAATATTAGATATTTTTGTGATGTCAACGAACACTCATTGTCACTTTTGTAATGTCAACGAATACTCGTTGTCACTTTCTTAAACCTCGTTGTAGTGGAGACTTTGTAATCGCAGATACAACGATAGTACGCCGTTGAACAATACTGGTGTCAGACGCCTTCGAATAACACTCACACTAATAGTACTTGCTCGATAATACTCACTCGAAAAGTAACCACACTTATAGTATAGTGATCAGTATAGAGAAATAGTGTAGAAATAGTGAATAATATAGAGAAGGGCGAATCGTATAGTAATAGGGGATAGAACAGAATTGGTGATCCATATAGTAATAGAGGATAGAATAGAAATGGTGATCCGTATAGTAATAGAGGATAGAATAGAAATGATGATCCGTATAGTAATAGAGGATAGAATAGAAATGGTGATCCGTATAGTAATAGAGGACAGAATAGAAATGATGATCCGTATAGTAATAGAGGATAGAATAGAAATGGTGATCCGTATAGTAATAGAGGATAGTATAGAAATGATGATCCATATAGTAATAGAGGATAGAATAGAAATGGTGATCCGTATAGTAATAGAGGACAGAATAGAAATGATGATCCGTATAGTAATAGAGGATAGAATAGAAATGGTGATCCGTATAGTAATAGAGGATAGTATAGAAATGGTGATCCGTATAGTAATAGAGGATAGTATAGAAATGGTGATCCGTATAGTAATAGAGGATATAATAGAAATGGTGATCCGTATAGTAATAGAGGATAGTATAGAAATGGTGATCCGTATAGTAATAGAGGATAGTATAGAAATGGTGATCCATATAGCAATAGAGGATAGAATAGAAATGGTGATCCGTATAGTAATAGAGGATAGTATAGAAATGGTAATCCGTATAGTAATAGAGGATAGAATAGAAATGGTGATCGTTTAGAAGTCACGCTACTTCCTACTTATGAATTTCCCTCTTGGTACGTGATCCACTTAATTCAATAATGTGTTTTCTCTCTGGCGATCCGTATTCAAACTCAGTGTCGGCTGTGGGACTTTATTTCTATATTACCGATATGCAGATATCAAATTGTTGATCGTAGACACACAAAATAAGAAACAACTGTAAGTCGTACAGAATGTAAGGAATTGAGTGGATGATTTTTTACGGTTCATCAACCTTTTGCAAGCTATTTAAAGGGAGAAAGTATTTCAAATCGTAAGGATTAATTTGCGATAATCAGTCATGTACCATGCGTGATACACGCGTAGGCGATCATGTATCTTTCGAATTAAAAAAACCCACTAAGACGCGAAGAGCTACTGAGTGTGAAAGAATATGAGAAAATAAAAGATATTATTAAGGAGAGAGACAATAAAAGAACAGGGTTTAAGGCAGAAGATAACTATTGATACCACAGTTGTCTTTGTAGATCATTTTATAAGCCGAAATACATATTAAACAATTGTTACAATTAATAGTTTTTCGATCGTTTATTTTTATTTTTCATTTTTGGAATCTCAATTAAGGAAAAATCCGTCTTCGACAGCCATTTTGTCTTAAGGGGAAAGCTTTCTTATCGATAAGGACACATGAATTTGAATAGCACTTATTAAATTGTAACCTTACATCCATTCCATAATTTCTCCATTCGTCTTATAAGTTGCCAGCTTTGGTTTATTCATAGCTTCAAGTAGAATTTGTCCGAATATAAACGTTTTACATTCCTAGTTGAAACATTGCCATGCTTTTGAGTTGTATGCACTTCATATTCATTTTATTTGCTTTCAATCGCAGTTCTCACGCCGTCATTCGACTGTCGTTTGAAATGAACGTAGGTGGAAGATGGAAATGCTTTTGGCGAGACAAGAACTGTAATAAGTGAGAACTGAATACCGATTCACAAATACCTTTCGGCTGCAGTATTTTCGACTTACCTACAGTTTCTGACGGAATAAAAGATACACGGGCAGGTGAAGATGTTTCATAATGCATTTTAAACATTTAAAATTCTTTAGATATATACTATTCGAAGCAAATGATCAGTATATTGCAAAACAGCACAAAAAGCTTTAGCGATAAAAGAAAGAACCACTGTATATAAAAAACAAACAAACATGTAAACAGAAGAGCTGTCTTTTAATCGTCTGAGAGAAAGCTTCTTGCCTTTCATCCGCATGGCTGATACTAACCTCCAGGGAAGTAACTCGTTTCCCTTCCTCAGACTAACAGTTTCTGCTAACATGGATGACAAAGATTATATTGAATCAACTGCTAAGTCCGCAGCGAGGAAACTTGGTTCACTGTGTCGTGCTAGACAATTTTTTCTCGCCAGTATCTACTTTACATATTTATAAGTCATATTTATTCGTCATAGCTTTGAATATTGGTACCACAACTGGTCTGATGTTCCTGCTATATATTATGAGATACTTGATAAAATCCAAAGAAGTATCTACAATGTTATTTCTTCCTGACCTGGCATCCCGGCTTCAGTCGCTTTCCCACCGTCGTAACGTAGCTTCCCAGTGCCTTTTCTATAAATAATTTCATCATAAAAGGTTCTGATGATCTTTCCTACATGGTACGTAGTACTTTATGAACTTTAGCGCAGTACTAGATTTGCTGCAAGGTCACATCATTTTACAATTGAATTTGCTCGATGACAAAATAAGTTCTCTGCTAACAGTTTCGCCTATCGCATTTTCGCTGGTGGAACTCTCTTTCCATTTCTTTTTTCTCTGTCAATTTTAATCTTCAAAAATTTAAATGCATTGTCAGTCGTTATCTTCTCTCTTCTTAACTCTCGTTAATAGTTTTTTTTTTAAACACTCAGTACCCCTTGCATCTTAATGCCTTTATTGTCTTGCTTGGGGTGAAATAATCAAAATGAAAGAGCTGAATTTGAAGCCTCCTAGAAAAATCTAGAAAATATTATAAAAAGGCAAGCCACCACACCAGTTGATCATAAATCCAAAACAAAACAGTTACCATGACCGGTATGTTCTTACGGTTACGTCTTTTTCTTCTTTAGTTGCCAGCTGATTAACGACAGGAGTGTGTTGAGCCATATTTAGGTATAGTAGATGAGCGTGTCCCGACAAACGTTGGCGTTACGCTAATTCTTTTTACAATAACTCGATTTTTTTGTAACATACGTTGACGCGTGTTGACATGCTGACAGTATTTAGTATCATTGAAGTTATCGATAATATTTTTTGGTCGAGATTTACAAACCGTACATTTCGTTAGATTTGTCAAACAAATTCCGCTGAAATTTGAATAAGCTGATTTGTATGGATAAATACTTTGACAAAATCCCTATTTCGCTTTTTTTACGCACCCGAGAAAAAACAACTCTACTTTGAACAATCTTACCTGTTTGCACTTCCCCCAAAAATTTGGTTTCGATCGGTCAATGTATGGCTACTTTAGAGGGTGCGAGGGAAAGACTAACTGAAGTTAGAGAATTTAAAAAAAAAACAGTGTTAAGAAGAAGAAGAAGAAGAAGAAGAAGAAGTGGGGGAGGAGGAGGAGAAGAAGAAGAAGAAGGGGGAAGAAGAAGAAGGGGGAGGAGAAGAAGAAGATGAAGATGGGGAGTAGGAAAATAAGAAAAAGGGGAGGAGAAGAAGAAGAAGAAGAAGTGGAGGAGAAGAAGAAGAAGAAGTGGAGGAGAAAAAGAAGAAGAAGGAGAGGAGGATGAGGAGGAGGATGAGAAGAAGAAGAAGAAGAAGCGGCAGCGTATAGATATCCTAAAGAGGATAGAATAAGCTTTCCGGAGGCATGAACTTCTAGACGATGCAGGGCGATGATTTAGCCCCAATTTTTTTTTTATATTACTTCTTGCATTTTGGCAGATATTAAGCTTAAAAGCCGACAATTTATAATCAACTACTATCTAAAAAAGAAAAAAATGTAAACAGTGGTTGGTTAAATTTGATCATCAGACAGTACGAAAAATTATTTAATCCGGCTTTTCAACATGGCGGCAATATCCTCACGGAACTAAACAAGAGTTATAAAAGTAATATAATATATAACAAGGATCGAAAGCCACGCCTGGGTCGACTGATTGTCGGTAAAATCTGATACTGTAAATAACAATACGATCTGCAGAAGTCGAATGCGACAGGCAAGGGCTGAATGAAAATGCAGCAGCAATGGACATCTCAAACTAACCTCATCTCGAAAGAAACAAAACGAACGAGCCACTGAACAAGCAAACAGCTATCCAAGGAAGACCTACGAAATTGGCCGGGCGCAGAGCGGAGGAAAGAAAAACCAACTCGCGTGGCGAAGCTATAAAACTCTATCGGCAGTCATTCTCCGAAGAATAATTCCAGTGTTTTCGCTAAATTAATCGGCAAGATCTATGAGAAAGCGGTGCTCGACCTGTACTCGTGCGCTACGGTCGAAAGAAGCTTTGAAGCTCCTGTTCGTCAGAGATAGGTGCCCGGATGTCTCGTGCCTCTCAGCATATCTCGCGAGACAATCAGTCATTTTTTTTGTCAGATACGACGATTCTTGTTAGCCGCGATCTTTGTTTATTACTGCAACAAGGGGAGGTCACTCCAAGTGTCAGTCGTGTCTATCGAGGCGCTGTCTACACCCGCTCCAATAGATTAGAGACGCGTTAGAGGCTGACGGGAAATCAAGTAATGCTCACGTGAATACAATCCAATGAAAATCTTTATAAGGCATGTAGGGTCGTATGTATATATATAATATATATATATATATATATATATATATATATATATATATATGTATATATGTGTGTGTGTGAGTGTATATGTATGTATATATATGTATATATATATTTATATATGTATATATATATGTATGTATGTATATATATGTATATATATATATGTATATATATGTACATGTATGTATATATATATATGTATATATATATATCGCATTTAATTCTCTCTATATACATTTGTCAAGACATCTATATTTCAGAAAACATAATTGAATGCTACATTGGCATAAACAGATAATAAGTTAATGTGAATTAAAGACATCTTTTCGTAGGATGTGCTTGTGACAAAACGATTATCGATGGGGAATGTGATCGCAGTAATGTGAGTTCGATTTCTAAGTGAGTCAGTTTTGTTCTCTTCGTACTATAACCCTTAGAACAAATAATAAATCGATCTTCTTCCAAATTTTGGTTAAGTAGCTTAGAAGATTAGTTTCGCCTGCCCTAGCTGGTGGCCTGGCTAGGAGAAGGACAATTAATTACTGTGGTGCCGGGATAGGAGTAACTATCTATAGTGAAATTATGACCTAAGGTAAGAAGCGTTGTGGATAAAATGAAACTTCGTATTGCTTCAACTTTGCATACATGACGCAGAGCGATTATTTTGCCATTTTCTGTAATGTGCGTCTACTATACCGCATGTAGATATTTTCGTACTTTTTCTGATTTTTCTTTTTACTTTCAGCAGTTGCAACTATTAAGACTGAAAGACGAACTTATCTATCTCTGTCACTGAAGGTAATCTTTAATGTCCAGCCTTTCCGGCAAGGCTCGCTTTTCGGTCGAACTTTACATAAATAATCTGTGATCTTTGTGAATATCTATGCTGATGATACAACTGCATATAGGTGCACCTCCAAATTTTAGACGACCAGAGCCTGTCAGCTGATCTTTTCTCTTGCCTAGACCTAACAGGTAAGTGGGAAGAAAAACTAGCTGATTATACTTAATACCTGTAAAACTAAATTAGTGTCGCTCCATCATCACCAAACAGACCCTATCCAGATGAACGTGTGTTGTCTCAGGGGGTACCGTGTCTCGAGCACTTAGAGAGGCCTAAGTGAAACTCGTATATGCGATCCGTCGCTAAAGATTCTGGAAAAATCTTCGGATCCCTGTATTGCTCTGACTCCTCCATCTTTACAGGAGCAAGATCAGGCTGAAAATGGAGTACTATTATGGAAAGGAGTTACCCAGTCTTCACATTCTATCTAGATTCAATATAGTCCAAAAGAGTCTCTGCAACATTGTAGGTGATGAATTCCTACTAACCCTTCCCCTCAGATGAAACGTTGTAAGCCTTTCGCTATTACCATTGAAGGTGCGTTAGTTCACTGGGTTGGGCTTAAGTCTCAATAGGCGCTCAAGGCACGCGGGCGCCGAGAGAACACTTACTCATCGTGGTAGGAAAAACTGAGGGTCTATCTCGGGGATGATTCTACTAATCCTGTTCGAATTGAAAGTAATTAAACCACCCTGTACAGATCTAGATGTAATAAAACAGGGATACGACGAAAACATATTGAAAAAAAATAATAATAGTCATCTAGTTAGGAAGCGATATATATATATATATATTTGTCATCCACAGACAGACTGTATATTTTTAGATTCGGATAAAGTGACTCAATTCTGTCGAAGAGTCGTGCAGTATTAGCATAAATAGTCACTGTTTACAAATTCACATCCCAAACCAGAGGGCTCAAGCGAAATTAATTTCAGGAGCTAATATTTTTGTCATCCACAGACAGAATGTTTCGCTGTTTCGCCCGGTTGCCTCTAGCTAAGAACGAAACCCGACTGGATCTGCGTCAGTCCGAACTTCTACCCGCTAAGCCATCAGCGTACGGTACGCTGAATGAAGGTGAATTTTAGCATGTTTATTTTTAGATTCGGATAAACACACAGTGACTGAGAGTGACTCAATATATATATATATATATACCGGGTGTAACAGCAAAATTGTCTAATTGTTAGATTAAGCTCTGAACCGTTATATCTTAGAAATGTTTAAAGATATCTTACTGGAATTCTCCAGGGTTTTATAACACTATTAGACCCTATTTTGAGCAAAAAGAATGTATAATTACTCCCCAAGCTTAACAGAAGAAATCGATCACAAACAAAAATGACATGTTCATCATTAATTAAGCCAAGGATCGGAAGCTCATGAATATTTGAAATAAAGTATAAATATATATATATATATATATATATATATATATATATATATATATATATATATTATTCTAGGATCATTTTCCAACTTATTCAAGATGATCTTCGCCCTCTCTAACATTCTAACGCTCTGTCTTTGAGTAACAAGATGCCTCACAGGTTTCACGTTCGAGTTTATTTTACAGTCTTTTTTCACTGTTCTTTGGACTGTCATAGCTGAATCTCCTCTCTCACGTGTTAAACGTCTTATAAATTTAGTTGGATCTTTTCTACTTGATCTCCTTAGCTCCAAGTTGAAATGATGGTCTCTCTTGCTGTTGTGACCACCTGATCCAGTTTTCCCCTCTACTGTTCCATCTTTTTAAAAAATATTCACCGTTCTCCTGGTGGTTCTTGAGTGCGCTTTGAAGATGGAAGCCAGAATATAAATGTTGGTATTATTACTGAAGGCATGGATGATCTTTCTCCTCTCACCATTTCCCAATTGGGAAGTTAGAGTGGGTCTGACACAAAATAACTTTAACCTATTCTCTTTCTAGCTGAATAACTCAAATGGTTTTTCAGTGATTCTTACGACAAATCTAAACGTCTTATCTAAAAACATAGAAAAAAGAAACTCAATTAGTTTGGTGGTTTTTAAATATTAAACATTTTGGAGGATGCCAATTATCCTATGCTGTTCCACGATTTGGACAATTTTGCTGTTACTCTATTGTTTTTAAAAATGTTACACTCATAAAAAAAATAACTCACTCAGGAGGAAAATCCTCGAGAATCCCGCCATTGAATTTTACCCAAATATTAATCTACGCCCAGGCTTTTTTCCTATTTCACCTTTCTTAACAGAATTACTACTCTCCTAAACAAACGTACAGAACAGTATCAAGAAATCAAAAGAAAATGGTTGAATTGGTCAACACAGCAATAAAAACAATATCTCCACACGTGACAGTAATTGACGTAATTTTCATTTAACAGTATGAAAATAGCGTTCTCTAAATTCTTCCAGTGGCTAAGGACATTTTGTTTTGTTATTATTAGTTACATTGTTTAATAAATTCATTTCGTTTCGCCTTGAACAAGTCTACGTCAGACGAAACGCGTCGGCAACTATTAGTTTTCCTATTGTCTTTTACATATATATATATATATATATATATATATATATATATATATATATATATATAATCCCGCAGAATTTTATTACTTAAACGTCATTTTAAGTGGATACTCGTATTTGTATAGATGCTCCGTTTATTTATTAAATAGTAAATTTATTTATTTTCATCTACTGGATTGAATACTAGAGAAATCTTGTTAGAAAAATACGCTCACTGACAGGATTTGAACGCGCGTTGCGTAGGGGAAACTGCCATTAGATCTGGCGTGTTTTTACTTCTCGGCTACAGGGCGCGTCGATGGTCAAGCAAAATATGTACCGCCTTTAAACACATATTTTTTTCCGACTCTCTCAAAATATTTATGTATAAGTTTTGAAAATTTCATTAAGAACTGACAATTATTTAATTTTTTAAAGAATTTCCAAAACAACGTTTTTCTTACCGCAAAAAAGCGCTAAATTTCCTTTACTATTCTTTGCCCACCCACATCCGTCACAAAGAAAACAATATTTTTCACGAAAATTTCTAAAATAAAACGTTTAAAAAAGTTAATAAAATAAAAAAAAAATACTTTGGTGTTTATTCTTAATAATAAAAAAAATATTTTAAATAAAAAAATTTTTTGGTGTTAACTCTTAATAGTAAAAAAAACATTCTGACGATAAAATTTTGTTTTCATCAAGTTCGGTACTTTTTCTTTATGGTATGATCTTTTTCAGCGAATTAATGGGGGTACTTAATATATAAGTAGCATGTAGCAAGGACAATGATAAGATTAACCGTTTCCATGTAACAAACGTTTAGAATTTGTTATCTGTTGAAATTTATAAAATCTTTCTCTTAAAACATTTTTTCACGAAGACACATTCCTCAAGTCCACAAGCTGTTATTGCTCTTTCCACTATTGATAAGGGTTTCCTTCCTAACTTTTTGTTTAAGGTGCTTGAAAAGTCAAAATCTCCATTATATTGTTGTCTTCTAATTACATGTATTGTTAATTGTAGTTGTTGCAGTTCGAATATAGCGATTGCTATTTGTTAAAGTTCTTTGTGAGTTCTGATTAAAATAATCTTATTTATGAAGTACAGGATTTATTCGTTCAAGGATAAATTTTAATCACTGATCTAAGAACGCCGTTGTATACAGCTGATAGTTTAGACATTTCTGAACGTGTTGCTTGCCGTGCGTGGCATGCATTATGCTAGCCTCGATTTGATAGCGCGAATTAAAAACCTGAGTAAAGGTCTTAGCTTAATAATTTTGCCTTTTTTTTCTATCTTGCAGAGTATTAGACGAAATTACTCGTAGCACAGCTCAATCTCCTTTTCTTCTTTTTAAAAATCATTTCACCCCAAGCAAGGCGGGAATACGCAGGGGGTTACAGCGAGTGAAAGTGAGAGAAAAGAATGAGTATAGAGAGGATAAAGCAAAGAACTAAAAATATGAACGGGATTCAAGAAGATAGAAGTTGGCGATTTACGTTGCATTTAAATTTGTGAAGATTGCAGTTATCAAAGAAGCGAATAAACGAAAAAGAGTTAAACAGGCGGGAAGTGTGAGAAAAGAAACCTGGAGTAGAAATGGCGGGTGCATTTAGCTATTTCAAGAGTAAACGGATGGGAACTAGATGCCAATCTAGTAGCATGATTAAATTTACGTAGTCAGGACACCAGGGAAGAAACCTCGTCAAAGCAGATGCCATGGAAATATTTGTAGAAAAGAGAGAAGGAAGCCAAGTCAAATCGTTGAGAATGTGACTGAAGTCGAGATGTCAAGTCGGGATCAATTACATTGCAGATCTTTCTTTGGATATTGTCAACAACCTGGAAATGAATAGCAAAAGCACCAGACCAGATATGACAACAGTATTCAATACATAGTCAAATGGTAGACTCCGACAAGAAAAATTTTCCTTATCTCTTATCCTAAATTTGTTATAACGTATCCATACATCCAGATACTTCAGGTGTTTAGTATTTATTAATTTCATATTCTTAATTTTTATTCACTTTGTGACGTTACCCTTCAGAATACATTTGATCATGTATCTCCACATTTCCCTGTCTTTTGTAGCTCTTAATAAATATTGTCTGTTTGTTATCTCTTCTAGAACCTGTTCCATTAGCCATTTAATCAAGCTCGTTAGACAGATTGTACGTTGTTTTTCTCTTCCATCTTCCCTTCAAAATGTCCTGTGAGTATCACACTTTCCGAGTCCTCTTTCCTCATTATGTGAGCCAGAAATTTCAACTGTCTTTTAAGTATAAGTGAACCTTTTGTTTCCATTTTCTCTTAAACTTCGTCGTTGCTCATATGGTCTGTCCATGTTATTCTCAGCATCTTTCTGTAGAATCACTTTTTTGTTGCCTAAAGTGTCTTCTTATACTGTGAGGAGATTCTCCAGCATTCATTACCATATAGGTGACTGATATTGCGTAACAGTTCAGTACATATTTCTGTGTTTCTAACGAAATTGTCTTGTTTCTTAATACTTTGTTTCGCTTTTGACATGCTATCACACTTCGTCTTCGGATTACAATTTCGTACATTCCGAACTATCTTAAAAAAAATTCCTAGATGTTGAAATTTTAGTACTTGTTTATATTTCGGTATCTCTAATTTGTAATTTGCTGTTTGGGATGTTCTTTTATCTGACAATCATACGTTCTATCTTCGTGTATTTGACGTTTAGTCCTTTCTTCTCTCTTTCTTTAAATACCTTCTGTAGACGTTAATGTAGTTTCCTTTCTGTGTCTGTTATCAAAACTGTGTCATCTGCATATCTTAAGTTAAGACTGCGTCGATTCCGGTCAGTATTTAGATGGGGAACCTCTTTGGAACACCAAACACTGTGAGCAACCTCCTACAATCCAAAATATGCTTCGGCATTAAATAACACTCAAGGGGTTGATAAATCGTAAAAAACAAATCAGTGACATCCAGATTATAGTTTCTGTTTTGGAAAGGTTTTATGATAAGTTTTATTTTTTGAAATAATTGGTTAAAACTTTGTTCAAAATCATTGTTATACCAATTATGAATACCTATATCATCAGCAGCATAGCCCTTCTCATCCTTAGTAGGGAAAACATTAACGCTGTTTTCTGTTAGCAGTTTCATTTGTTATCAAATAATAATTATCAAATAATAATAATATCAAATAAAAACTGGGACAAATATCACTTTTTTTATTAATAGTCAATAGTCTTAAATTATAAATAAAAAAAATCTTCCATATTTTATTTTTATTTTTTCAAATTTCAGACCAAGTCTACATGTAATCCTAAGTTCTATTCTCATACTACCTTTTCCCGCCTGTGCAACACACTTCCGATTTCTTGCTTTCCTGTCAATTACAATCTTCAAAAATATAAATGTAATGCCAATCATCAAAACTGTTCTTTTATTGACCTTTCTCCCGACAAGAGTATTCTGATTTTGTTTCTCTCCAGTCACGTGCACAATCCTCCCCGATATGTAGACAACAATTAGAGGTTTATTCCTTGTTTCCTTCTGGAGATTTCTGGTTTATGGTTCTTTATAAAGACTTTTCATCATCTTTCACTTACGGTGGACCCTTGCATTTTGGTTACATTATCGTCTTGCTGGGGTGTGGTGCGAAACTCTCCCTCGAGTAGCTCTTGTGACCTGCACAAGGTGAACAGCATTTAAAAAAAAAGAAAACACTTTTGGCCTTATCCCCTTGCTTGGAGTGAAATAATTTAAAATAAATGAAATTTGGGGAATGTTTAAAACCTCGAAGAGCATTTTTAACATCTCCGCTTATACGAGTTCAGCATTAATTAGGACAAACACTAAAACATATCTACTCATTTTCTAGTATGGAAGTCGCGAGTTCAATTGCTGAATCTGGGGGGGGTAGGCAACTGATGAAGGGGCAGAAAATAATTATAAAAACCACGCCCAATTAGAATATATCCGTGTCGATTACTTTCAACATACCAGATTCTGGTAGATTCGAAAAGAAGATATTCTTTTTATAATCGGAAGACTGATATGTCAGCGAATTTATTTTCTTCTGTAGACTCTTGCGAACTAATAAAATATTTTCTTAGTCTGCAAATAGGAATCTAGTTTCGTAATTATCCTGGCAAAGAAAAACTGGTTCAAACGCCTTCTCAAACAATGGAAGCCAAACAGCTCTAAGACGTAAAACACGTGTTAATACTTGTCCGGCTGCAGGTTAAAAGCTACTCTCCAGTCAAGGTGGGTGAGATCTGAAAGAAATCGCAATTAAACCACAAAGGTCGCCGTTCAACTGAAAAAGGTCGGGGAATTTTTAGATGAAGTTAATCACGTCTTGAGGTTTTTCGATCAATGACATTATTACGTCTTTTATTTTTGAGATAGCTTTGACATTTTCAGCCTGTCCATATTGCCATTGCTAAGAGTGTTGTGCTGACGTATCAAATACAAGAAAGTAGCATGAGCGTTAGCTGCAGCGGTAATCAGTGCCTGCGCCAAGCTTCGTAAATATCTACATGGAATTCGATGGTCTAAGCACATAGCCGTGAGTTGATTTCCGAAAATATATCAATAAGTCTGTAACCGTGTGGTGAACACAGAATCTGGTTATAAAACAAATATACATTTGTCAGTATATACAATTTCTCGATATAATGTTTGTCAATGCACTTCATGCACATGTGAGTATTAATTAGATCATTTGAACATTATACGGTGAAATTTTTAAATCTGAATTCAGCTACGTAGCAGAATGTGAACTAAGTGATGCATCATTGTGTATATATATATATATATATATATATATATATACATATATATATATATATATATATATATATATATATATATATATATATATATATTTTTAGGGTATGCTATATTTAACGCTAAAAGTTGTCAAGTTTAGGGCTAGAGAATTTAGTCAGTGAGGTCAACACCGACTGTCAACTAGTCGAACTACCGAGTAACACACATAACTTGATCATTATGTTTAAGCAGGAAACAGAACGTCTCCATACGGTGTTGGCGTCAGTATATATATATATATATATATATATATGGTCGATTTCCTAATGCGCAAATACTATTGGCAAATGTTTGAATCTACATTTTCTTCTCCCCTAAGATGTGGAGTAAATAGTGTAGGGTAGGATCCTTTGTGGCAACCAGTCTATGAGAACGATAAATCTGAATTCAAAGACGAAGCGGGTCATTTGAGACCTCGTGGAACAACATTTGCACCATTTCTATGCATTTTGTTCCGCCAAAGCCTGTGATTGATTCTGCACATATTGTCACCCTATAATCAAATACTATGAGCAGCTAATCAGGATTTTAGGATCTAAGAACTGAACTACTGCACTCCCCATACAGCGAAGACGATGGGAGAGTTCATATATATATATATATATATATATATATGTATGTATGTATATATATATAGTGAGAAAGAGAGAGATAGACAGATAGATATTCGAATATGTTTTTGTAAGGAGGAAATTTCTGAAAAGGTAAAACTATACTTTTTACACGTATATGGTAACCTCTCCTGAATCTATTCGTATATGTTTTTTTAAAGGTTAACGATCTGAAACGGCATATCCACAAACTTCACAAGAATAAGGTTTCTCGCCAGTGTGTGTTAGCATGTCTTTTTAATGTTGAGTATCTTGAAAATGAAGAACCACGAATTTCACAAGGATATATTTTTTCTTCCATGTTTTTTATGTTCAATATTAAAAGCTTGCTCTAAACAAAGTTTCAATTAATATTTCATGTATTTTTTAATCATTTGTTTAATAGATTTTGTGTTCACTATTCAAAATTTGCTTTATGCAAATATATATTTCCAAATATTATTCATATATATATATATATATATATATATATATATATGTGTGTGTGTGTGCGTGTGTGTGTGTGTGTGTGTGTGCAGTATAGGATCGGTGTATACGGAATAAATTACAATAACCCAAAAATGCTATTCTTAAAAGAGTACTCAATACAGAGTAGAGCAAATATAATTTATTCGAAAATTATAACATATATATATATATATATATATATATATATATATATATATATATATATATATATATATATATATATATATATGAAAGGAGTAGTGGATAACGGAGACCCGAGTTCGTATTCCAGTCGAATCCATTACATTCACTTACGTGCTAATATCCCTGGGAAAGGTTATTAATCTTATCTTCTCCCTACAGCTAGGGGTAAATAGCAGGGCAGACTGGGTTCTATAGCCTTGGATGGTAACTGGTCTAGGAGAAGGAAAACTCTGAATTCAAAACCTGCGTTTGGGGACCTTGTAGCTCGTAGTGCACCAGGTCTGTGTATTCGGCCCTTCAAAAAGTGTGGTTAGTTTTAATCATATAATATATGTTGGGTTCTGGGCTGTCGGTTCCTCGGAAATGAGCTACTCGACCCTCATAAGTTGAATACGACGGGAGAGTCCACCATATATATATATATATATATATATGTGTGTGTATATATATATACATATATATATATATATATATATATATATATATATATATATATATATATATATATATATATATATGTATGTATATATATATATATATGTATATATATATATATATGCCAGTATATTCCCATCTATCTATCTATCTATCTGTCTGCCCCTTTTCTTACCTTGATATGATTGCAGCAGAATAGAAAATATTTTGAATACAATATATCAGTTTAGTTCGTTTGGCGTTTTAAAAGAAACCAACATATTAATTAACAAAATTAAACATAGTATGTAAATAAAAAGCACTTTAAGAAATAAAAGCATTAGGCATACAAAATATACAAATTAACTATACAAAACATTACACGAAATTATTTTTAAAGTTTAAAAAGAATTGACGTTATCACTTCTTTTTAAAGTTTAAAAAGAAGTGACGTTTCAACAAAATCGTTTATAACCATGCTTGTTCACCACCAGATGAGATGCTTATGTTTAGGCATCGAAACAAATATACATCTTTGTAGTGATTACTTGTTTGTTCTTATGTAACAACATATAATAAATATCTATCTATCTGAATGATTAGCAATGTGTGCGTTTGTCAACGAGTTTCGAAATAAGAATATATATGAATGATGGGGTGTGGTAGCGGGTGAATTTGTGAGCGTGTATGTGTTGCGTAAATTGGACTTGACTGTTAATCTCTGGGTGTCGCGGAGTAATTTATTTCGTATTTGTTGACATAACGTACCTCTTCTGCTCGCGGAAGGAGAAATGGAAACTAAGAAAAATAATATCTAAATAAAAATTATGTAAATATAAAACTGTCACGAAATAATTATATTTGTATATATCTATTGCTGATAAGCGATTGTGGAAAAAATATCCCAAAGTTTCAAATATCGAAAATGATCAGATGTATTTGATTTTTCGTCACTGATATATTTATCTCTATCTCATCTATACAAGTACATATATATATATATATATATATATATATATATATATATATATATATATATATATATGTTTCTCTGTGTGTGTATCGGGTTTAACAGCGAAATTGTCCAATTGTTAGATTAAGATTTGAACCATTGTATCTTAGAAATGATTAATGATATCTTACTGGAATTCTCCGGGGTTTTTATAACCCTATTGGACTCTATTTTGAGTAATACGTATGTATAATTACTTTCTAAGCTTAACAGAAGGATCGTGATGAAATCGATCATAAACGAAAATGACATGTTCATCGTTAATTAATCACAGCTAAGGATAGGAAGCTCATGAATATTTGAAATAAACTGCAAATATATATATATATATATATATATATATATATATATATATATATATATATATATATTGAAGATTATTCCATTATCGTATTCTAACTTATTCACGATGAACTTCACCCTCTCTAACCTTCTATCATTCTGTCTTGGAGTAACAAGTTGCCTCACAGGTTTCACGCACGAATTCATTTTTAAGTCTTTTATTCACTGCTCCTTGGACCGTCATTGCTGAAACTCCTCTCTCACGTGCCAAATGTCTTATGGATTGATTTGGATCTTTTCTAATTGATCACTTTAGACTTAAGTGGAAATGATCCTTCTTGCTGTTGTGACTTTCTGATCCAGTTTTCCTCGCTACTGTTCCTTCTTTCTAAACTTATTCAACGTTCTCAGGGTGGTTCTTGAATGGACTTTGAAGATGGAACCCAGAGCATGATTGTTGGTGCCATTACTGAAGGCCTGAATGATCTTTTGCCTCTCACTAGGTTAGGAGACAGTGGGTGTAGCACAAAACGATTTTAACCTTTTCTATTTCGAGCAGAATAACATTCTCAGTGATTTTAGAACAAATGGTGTCAAGATGGCTAAATATCTATTCTGAAAACCTAGAAAAAAGAAACTCAATTAGTTTACTTATTTTTTAGATATAAAAATGTTCAAATAAAGTGTCACTGCTGACACTTGTGTTTGAACGTAGATCGCAAGTGAACAGGCGATCTCCTTAAACTAGGTAAATCAAGTGACCATAGCGGAAACGCTTATATAGAGGAAGTCGGGTGACGTATAGTGCATTCGCTATTTCTCCTCTATCCCCTATACTATTCGGACTGCTATTCACTTCTCACTATACAATGTACTATTACTACGAGTATTATTCTAAGACGTCTGATACGAGTATAAGTCATCGGCTGCGATTACAAAGTCTTTACTACATTGCCATTGACCAAGGGACAAACTAGTATACATTGTCATGATAACAGTGGCAGCAAATGGTCGTTTGGACGACATAACAAACATTTTGTGGGATGGACAATTATGCTGTAACACAATTGAACAATTTTACTCTTATACAGGATATATATATATATATATATATATATATATATATATATATATATATATATATATATATATATATATATATATATGTATGTGTGTGTGCGTGTGTGCGTGTTTGTGTGTGTTTGTGTGTGTGTTTGTGTGTTTCCAAATTAGCCGCTATTTTCCAACAGACATTAATTTTTTTTTATTTTCCCTTTACAAATGTTTATTTCCCTTTCTTAACCCTAAAACCCCTAATTTCACCTCTTATTTCTTACATCTTTACTTCTCTCTTTTTTCTCTGTATATCGTTTCCGGTGAGATGATTTATTAAATAGGTCAATGTCTGGTTTTTATCCACTTCCTCACTATTAAGTATTGTAGTAAAAATAAATTTAAAATCATTCCTATCTCTCCCTTCCCTCTCTAATTTCGACCATGGCTGTCACACTCTCTCTCTCCCCCACTCTCTATATCACATTAAATCAACTTAATACTATCTCTCAAAATTATAAAAAATATATGTAAATTTTAATTTATTTTTTCACCTTTGTAATTGTGGTCTGATGAGCCAAGGAAAAGAAATTCCCTGGGGAAATAAATTATGATCAATGGACCCTTAAAATTGTGTTGTCATTAAAATAATCGGTCTGATTTAACATTGAGCTCTCTGGATTTCATCCTCCTTTGAATAATCCATACGGATTACCGAGATTTTCATTACTTTTATATATATATATATATATATATATATATATATATATATATATATATATATATATATCAGAGTTATCACAAAGTGTCGGGACTCGTTTTTTAAAAAAGTAAATTACAGCAAATATCAATTTGGCATTTAATCTCATTCGAAGTAGTCCCCTCCTGAAGGCACACACCTTGTCCAGCGTCGTTATCATTGTTGAACACATTCTTGGAGCCCCTCTTTTGGGATAGGAAGAAACTGCTTCGTGGTGTTCTCTTGAATTGCTTCGACATCTTGAAATCGTATTGTTTTCGCACTGGATTTGTTTTTGGGAAAAGGGAAAAAAAAGTCGCGAAGGGCGAGAACTGAGGAAGATAGTGCTTGTCGGACTTGGCAAACGCTGTATTTGGCCAAAAGCTGCTGCACAGGCTGAATTGAATTGTTAGGTGCGTTGTCATGGTGGAATTGCTACTCACAGAACTCGAACAATTCTCTACTTTTCTGAGGGACAGGATACAGCAAACGACACAACACGTCACGGTAGTACCCCTTTTTTTATTGTCTAACCAGGTGGAGCATACTTATCACGAACAATGCTCTTGTAGTTGAAGAAAACTGTCAACAGTGTTTTCTCATTGCTTCAACCCATTCGTGCTTTCTTCCGACTCGGAGAGTTTCGTGTCTCCGGCTGCGAATATTGAGCCTTGGATTCGGGGTCATAGCCACAGGCATACGATTCGTTACCTGTTAGGTTTCTGTTGCTTGGTCAGACGACCTCACATCACACACTATCCTTCCAAACTCTCCTATAAGAAATGAAAGTAAGCGAGAAGATTATAAAAAAATCAAGTTGTAATTTAACATTTTAGGAAAATCGATTCATTATTAGGTTTAATTAATTCCTACTAGTTTAGGACACTGAAACCATTTAATTCCTATAGAGTGCAATATTTTATAGAAGGGGCACCTAAAATATAAACCCACCTGCCCTAAGTTTACCTTTAATCTCTCTCACTCACTCCGCCTCTCTCTGTATCTCTCTTATTCCCGTCTTGTGTATGACGATAAACTACATCGACTAGCAAGGTTTATGATCGGGAAATTGGAGATTTTGAGAAGCGTAGCATAGAATCTTAATTGCTGTTGTTACCAGATCCACGCTGACCCGAAGTGGTAGCACCTACTAAGTTATCAGGTATGCGCAAATAGTAAACCCCCAAACGAAAACAAAACATTATGAAACGATAAAATGTATATTTCTATAGTAAAAATACCAGCAATAGTTAAATAATACATTTTAGATGCATCAAGGGTGGTCTTCAGTGATGCACTGTGCTCATCGCCTATTTCAGGTTTAGCATCATATCGGTTCCAACAGCAACCCCGACTTGATTCAAGACGAGTCAGGCCGCCTCCTTGAAAGCGTCGTGTTACGCACCGCGACATTGCAAAACCAGTAATCACATGCCGAGCAAGGCCGGATTTCGACCGTTCTTACTGGCATATATCAGTCAACGTCAGCCAATGAAAACAAGGCTTTTCACGCCCCTCTCCTATATAGTGTTGTCTTTTTACTTCATCCGGTTTAGCTTTGATCTGCTACTTCCGGAATCCATATCGAGGTGAGCTGGTATCTTTATTGCATAGTTTAATTCAATGTTTTACATATTAAGTACTAACCCCATAGCGATACTAAATCTTGACTAAACCTACAGGCGTACCCAACCCAAATCTATCCTATACTCGCACTTTCTAAAACGAAATTCGCTATTCTAACACTCAGGTCAATATGTAAGTCTACATTTACCTTATACTCTTATTCAAACAAAATCACACACACCCCTACACACACACCCACAAAAAAACCCCACATTCATGTACGTACCGGCATCCACACATAAATGTAAAATTACACACCTGTAATGACATACGTACATAAATTCTATCTCCCATTTACTTTAATTTTCGAAACAAGACACTACAAATTAACACATACTAATCGAAACCAGTCATTACAAATTAACTCATTACTTTCATATAAAAAAATTACCAGCAATACATATTTATAGTAAAATTAACAACAATATATATATATTATAAAAAATATATATTTAGTTGAAATCATAAAATTGTGTTCGAATTATTTACATTTCAGCATTAAATAACCCATAGATGTTGATGTGCCGTGAAACAAAATCAACCAACCAACCAACCAACTTGAAATTACTCTTTCATGACATTAATCCAACAGTTTATTAAAGAAATCAAAATGTAATCCAAAATATAACTTTAAGAAAAACTACAACATATAACACATATAACACCGCCTCTATTAAATATCTTCACACAAACATGTATATGCACAAAAATCTGAGTATCATCTACCATGTATTTAATTGTGAAAGTAAAATAACATATATCATACTTATTACTTTAAAGCTTACAAGAAGATTAAATTTCGGCGTTAAATGACCCATAAGCAGTTGTGTTAAGGGGTCTCCCCTTTTTACACAAATGGACTCACCCAGTGTATACATATACTACTGCCAGTGAATACCCGAAGAGTCGAGACGGAACGACAGAAGAGTAGTAGAGTTCAGTAGTAGTAGAGTAAGTCACACACAGAGATGGCGGCAAGCGTCACAGATAGCGAGTACGTAGACTCAGTAAGGAGTCATACCGCGATACTTCAATACCAAGACTGTATATATATTAGTGCTACTAACCAGCATTCCTGGATCTACTAACCCGTATTACCAGTTTGTATTATTACGTTAATACATTTATTTTCTTTATCCATTCCTGGCGTTTGTTATTCATTGATATCGAATTCATCCCGGAATCCACAACAAATTGGCGACGAGGAATTCGAATTCACAGGGGAAGGAAATCGAAACAAAATTCTCTCTCGTTGTCCACAAGTTGATATGCCGTTAAACAAATCAAATCAATTCAAATCTGTGTGTGAGTATATTGGACCTTTGTAGTATAAAATCTACTTACTGTGAATCTCAGGAAAAGCACACGATGCTTGTATAGGAAACCCCACATAGTAGAAACCGATATCTCGCTACAAACAACGAAAGGATTAGCCATAAATAAACCCTAAACCGTTTCCTCGGAGTAAGGTACCTTACGCCCTCCACCAGTCGCTAACACAAGCCCCTTCTCCATAGCAAGGCGTCTACAAGAGGAGGACTGACATTGAAAATAAATTTAAAACAATGCTTCGAGACATATGCATCGAGCTCTCCGTGTATCAGCTTTAACAATTGATATTACTAGGATCCACAGAGGATTATATACCAACGGTGTGAGTACCTGTAATATATATATATATATATATATATATATATATATATATATATATATATATATATATATATATATATATATATATATATGTATTTGTCATCCACAGACAGACTGTTTCGCTGTGTCACAGCGCATCAGTGTGGCTACACGATCCTCTAGCTAGGATCGAAACCCGACTGAATTGGCGTCAGTCGGATCTTCTACCACTAAGCCGTCGGATGAAGGGGAATTTTAGCGTGTTTATTTTTAGATTTAGATAAACACACAGTGACTGACAGTGACTCAATTCTGCTGAAGAGTCATATATATATATATATATATATATATATATAATATATATATATATATATATATATATATATATATATATATATATATATATATATATATATATATATATATATATATATATACATAGTGTTTTTTATTTTAAAAATATCCCATTTGCAATCTAAGATAACGATTCCTTTTTTGGAGGGCGGCGGATGGGTGAGATCTTCTTGATCTGCGTGAAGACCTTCCAGCACCACTACGTAACGTTATTGCAAACACTATCACTATTTTTTGATAAACTTTTTCATTTATAAATATTGGTAGCATCATGTGAAATATTTTCTTGATTTTCTATAAAGATAAATAATTTCGCAGCTACACTGTCTTCTACATCACGGAAAAAATATTCGAATATATGTTCGATGAATCCTTTGATAATTTTGTGCTATGCTGAAATTGTAGGAATCACCGACCAGATGAAGTCGTTATGGAAACGATAGTCTAAAAGGTGAATAGGTCAACAGAACACGTAGGATGTAGAAGAAAAAAAATTCATTTCAGATCTCTGATCTTTTCCGATGATGCATTTCCGGTCGACTGAGGGGTGTTGGCACGCAAAAATATCACCGCTCGACTTCCCTACCCTGAAAGACCTTTTTGTCTCACTGCAGTACTCAAAAGAGTTGACAGAGTTCCTCTAGAAATTTGCTAATAATTCATATTGAAGCTGCCTTCAAGTTAGTTTTTCCGAATCATCCCATTTCACAAGCTGATCTCATGCTCAATGATTTTGTTCATGGGTTAAAAATGTTTTGATCTACCTTCAACTTCGTAAGTGCAAGGAAGCGTCTACTCATCTGCTTTAACCCATACAGCAAAGCGATCCTACGAGAATCAGATGTCCGATTTGATTTTGGCAGACATAATTTTAAAAAATGAAGATAGGCTGATGACATTAAACTGTATTGATACTGACCTAAATCGAAATGTCTACTGTAAATCTATAAATAATCTCAATTTCTATTCACTCACAACTAAACAAAACCCAGAATATTTATCTGGTTCTATTTGAGAGCCCTTAGAAATTGTATTACATGATGAACGATGTATTGAAGATCATTTTAGACACCTCCAATATCATAATTGATATTTAATTAAAAATTTATGAAAATAGAAAAAGAAAAAAATATTAATATAAATTATCTTAATGAACCAGACGAATAATACTACCTAACAACATATTAAATACTTCAACAAAAAAGAATGTATCTAAAATTAATATAAAGTTTGTTACAACCACTTCAAAACAATAAGATATTTAAATATGTTTTTTAATCCGGATCACCCCATGCAAGGCAGTACAGCCTCTAAGACACAAGTGGTTGAAGGGTGTGAAGGAACAGAAACATTAATAATGAGCAGGAAGAGAAAATAGTAATCCGGAGGACAGTAGATAGCGATAGACACTTACGTTTTTGCAGATTAAAGTTGGCTGGAATGTATGGAGCCGGAAGAGTGTTCCACAAGCAGGAAGTGCGAGAAAAGAAACTGTTAGCAGAGACTTAACGGCTGCATCCAGTCAGCTCAATTGATGATGGAATCTTGACGTCTCTCTAGTTCTACGCTTGAATTCAATAACTCTAGTAACAATAAAAACTAAAGCCTGAAGCAAGAACTTACAGAAAAACGTAAGTGACTCTTCTAGAAATTTACATGAATGTATACATGAACACAAAGGAGAGCTTTCACAAAACAACACACACATATCAGTAATGAATCTGACCATAATTTCGTGTTAAAGAATGCAGTTTTAGTTAAAACTGAATGTAATTTACGAAGGTGAAAATGTATAGAAAGTACACTAATTTCTGTAAAATGAAATTTCCACCGTAAATTTACTTACAGCTTCGTATCACAATTTGCCCTTTTTAACAAATCTAATGCTATTACAATGTGTGATATTAAAAAAAAAGTTTAAAAACAAAAACAGCGATAAAAACAGCGATAAAAACAATGACAAAAGCGTTGAGAAACTGAGTGGTGACGGCTATGATGTACGTCGAGACACATCGGGCGCCAGAAATTTAAAATTAAAATTAAAAATTTAAATTTTAAATTTACCAACGCCACATCTTCGGTATTTCTTTCAATGTATGTTTATAACCGACGCTCTGTTTATATTTTCGTCTCCACCACTTATATATATAAAGTTCCAACACCAAGAATATTATTTTAGTCTGATGATGTCCATTTGAAGGACGAAACACGTTATATAGATTTTTTTTTTCTATTTTGTCATTGAACTTCCCACGATTGATCTCCTTTACGAAGTTTATATTTCTTTCGCCCTTGCATGGAGTATTGCTGCCATATATGGTCTGGAGCCCCTGCTCTTTGCCTCAGGGTTCTTGATAAGATCCAGAGACGGATATGCAATGTAATTGGCCCTGATCTGTCATCTCGTCTGCAGTCGCCCTCTCACAGACGCGACGTTGCCTCGCTCTGTCTTTTTTACAAATACTTTCACGGTAATTGCTCCGATGAGCTGCTTTCGCTGGTTCCTAGGCCTCATGAATTTAATCGACCTACTAGGCTGGCATCCCGTTCCCACCCCTTCACCGTTGAAACTGTTAGATGTAGACGTCTCTTCTACTCCAATAGCTTCATGTCTCGCACATCTCGCCTGTGGAACTCCTTTCCTTATTCCTCTTTCCCTGACAAATATAATCTCCAACTATTTAAGTGTAACGTCAATCGATATCTCCAGTTGCCTTGATCTACCCACTTCCCTTCTCCACATCCTTTCCCCTTTCATTCCTATCTGCTCTCGCTCCGAATCTTCTGTAACCCCCTTGCCTTGATTGATCCACTATTTTACTCCACATCCTCTCCTTTACCACTCCTATCTGCTCTTCCTCCAAACCTTCTGTAACCCCTTGCGTGCTAGTGGCTTCCAGTCTTTCTTGGGGTGAAAAGCTTAAAAAAATATATTTGAGAACAACCAAATACTCTATATCACCGAATGCAAGGACAGCCTCAAAACATGCAACCTATTTTTAAACAAAATAAGCAGCTCGCATTAAATGAAATATCATTCGCCACATGAGACGGTATTTTGAAGTGCATATGATATATTTAATGTGCGCATATATCATATTAATATTGGAAATAAAACAAATAAGTAAAATGAAACAAATCGCATTCATTTTATGCGGTCTCGTTCCCAATAGTCGTTACGCATGACGTCACATTAGACCATTTCAAACGTTCAGCTTCACAAACACTACGAGGATATAGACAATGGAATTTTAACTACTATTCGAAAATCACATTTTTTTCTTGATAATTACTGCACTATTCGAATAATACTTGAATAAAAATGCTAAAAACTCATATATATTTTAAGTTATCTTCTGTTTATACATTATTTTTATACATACAAATATTTAAGTAAAGAGTCTGTTTATAATAAACAGTATTAACATTTACCAGCCATAATGTCCTAGAAATTTTCATAGAAATTAGGTATTCTCCTACAGGAATAGAACCTGTATCCTACATGGAAACTTCATATAGCCGGACGCGCTATACCAATTTAGCTACAGAGGAGTATCTTGGTTACCCAGCTCGATTTATATATATATAATACATAAAATGTTAATAGTCTAGCTGAAACCGACCAGGAAACAATCGTGTTAAAAAGTGTCCAATACACGTTTGAAAATGTAAAATAAAAGTAACATGTAGAGCTTTAAAGTCGAAACCAAGGTCGCGCACTCAACGGACTTCCTGAGTTTTAAAGTATATATATACATTTTAAGACATTTTTTTAATGTTTATACGTTCTTTCTATAGATACAAATATTTAAGTAAACGCTCTGTTTCTAATAAACAGTATTAACAACATTTAATGACCTGAATGTCCGAGAAATTTTCATAGAAAATATGCGTCCTCCGACAGGAATCGAACTTGTATCCTATACGGAACCGTCATAAGGCCTAACGTGCTTTTACCGATTGAGCCACATAGCACCGTTTCGGTTAGCAAGTTCGATTTTACTGCTTTAAACTAAAATTCTCCATGATTTTCTCTCATACATTCATATCTGCTCGATGCGTATCCAAATGTAAACAAATGACGTCACACGTTATGGAATGGACAAAGTCCGACAATTATTTTCTATGAAAATTTCTTGGACATTCAGGTGGCTAAATGTTGTTAATACTGTTTATTATAAACAGAGCATTTACTTAAATATTTGGATCTATAGAAAGAACGTATAAACATAAAAAATGTCTTAAAATAATTGTCGGACTTTGTCCATTTCATAATATGTGACGTCATTTGTTTACATTGGTTACGCCATGAGCAGATATGAATGTACGTGAGAGATTCATGGAAGATTAAAGTTTAAAGAGAGTGAAATAAACCTTGATGACCAAACGCTCCTCTGTGGCCCAGTCGGTTAAGGCACGTCAGGCTATATGACGGTTCCGTATAGGATACAGGTTCAATTCCTGTCGGAGGACGAATATTTTCTATGAAGATTTCTCGGACATTCAGGTCGCTAAATGTTGTTAATAATGTTTATTATAAACAGAGCATTTCCTTAAATATTTGTATCTATATAAAGAACGTATAAACATAAAAAATGTATTAAACTAATTGTCGGACTTTGTCCATTTCATAATATGTGACGTCATGTGTTTACCTTACATACCTTTCCCAAGTGCATTTGCACCGAAGTCAATGTAAGGAATTGGATCGCAATTCGGACTCGGCTCTACAGTGTGTGCATGTGAACACTGAGCGGTAAGGAACAATACTAGCCCCACACCCACTTCCAAAATCACTCTAAACATCAACCTTATTTTCCTTTGGATGTGCTTCTTGGTGAGAATCTTATTTTGATTTTGATTCCTATATGGATTTAACCGCCTATTTGTCTCTAAAAAATTACAAATGATATTACTCAAATTATTTTTCTCCTTGATAACGATTCATTCCAAAAATAACACGATGGTTAAAAAAGGTATCTAATATTCTAATCTATACTTTGTCTCTCCTCCACAAATTATTTTCACTTGAAGCATCGACCTAACCAAACTTGGAGACCGTTAAAGTTCAAATTCTACATTCTAACGAAATTCAACGGCCAGGTTTATCTCTTCTTAGCGCTTATCACCTCCTCCTCTTCCCATGGCCTCTTTCTTTTTCCTTCCCTCTTTCTTTTTCTTTTCCACTTTCTTTTTCCTTTCCTCTTTCTTTTTCCTTTCCTCTTTCTTTTTCCTTTCCACTTTCTTTTTCCTTTCCTCTTTCTTTTTCCTTTCCACTTTCTTTTTCCTTTCCTCTTTCTTTTTCCTTTCCTCTTTCTTTTTCCTTTCCACTTTCTTTTTCCTTTCCTCTTTCTTTTTCCTTTCCACTTTCTTTTTCCTTTCCTCTTTCTTTTTCCTTTCCTCTTTCTTTTTCCTTTCCTCTTTCTTTTTCCTTTCCTCTTTCTTTTTCCTTTCCACTTTCTTTTTCCTTTCCTCTTTCTTTTTCCTTTCCTCTTTCTTTTTCCTTTCCACTTTCTTTTTCCTTTCCTCTTTCTTTTTCCTTTCCACTTTCTTTTTCCTTTCCTCTTTCTTTTTCCTTTCCTCTTTCTTTTTCCTTTCCTCTTTCTTTTTCCTTTCCTCTTTCTTTTTCCTTTCCACTTTCTTTTTCCTTTCCTCTTTCTTTTTCCTTTCCTCTTTCTTTTTCCTTTCCTCTTTCTTTTTCCTTTCCTCTTTCTT
>OZ038476.1:74867661-74915161 GCA_964036315.1 Acanthosepion esculentum
AGCACTACTGTTTCACACCGTCACCTTTTATTTATGTATATCTTTCTTCTCAAACAAATCGAAAAAAGGAAGTGACGTTTCACATACGGCTTGCCTACAAGCAGGTTTGTTCATAAACATTTTCGATTCTCACCCGTCGAAGTGCTGTTGAAATGCACTGAAACCAAGTTGCATCTTTGTAGTGAGTAAAATGGTTTTGTCTATATGATAAAATTAAAATAATATATATATATATATATATATATATATATATATATATATATATATATATAACCCCTCAAATCAGGACCTACCCACATTTCCCACCCACACAAGACAGACATACTTGCGGAGGTGTTGAGGCCTCACACTTATACTAACACGCATAGTAATATACACAATTACACACATCATACTCACTCACTCCCTATTGACAAAATAACACACACACGCTTAACAGAGAAACATCTCCTTTCCAGGAACGATAAAAGTGTCAAAATGACCAAATGAATTCAGAGCAACATGAATCAATCCAGCTCTTATCTTAACACAACGACTGATAAAAATTCAGGATAAAAAAAAAATGGAGACTACAGACAAAAGTTCATTTTCTCCATCAAGACATTCATTTCTGTAGTTCACTGCTACTAACAAGCAGAATTTTATTTCTCATGATGATGACCATGTTGGCCGAAACTAGTCGAGGAATCTAACAAAAATAAAAAAATGAAAAAATATTAATATAGTGTGTCTGAATATTTCAACTTTTTAAATTTTTTCTTGTTCAAAACACACACACACACACACACACACACACATATATATATATATATATATATATATATATATATATATATATATATATATATATATATATATATCTTCTACTTATGTCTATCTGTCTGTCTATCTATATATCTATCTATCTAGCTGTTGCCTTTTGTTTGTATAAATATCTATCTACCTGTTGTTTGTGTGTATATCTATCTATCTGTGTGTATTTGTAAACCCCATAGGATTTCGCATTAATGTAGTTGGACCAATAAAATGACTCGTTCTTTTAAGCCCTCTTGGACACACGCAGTTAAACACAAATTTTCACACATATTCAAGCACAATCATTTTAGGGAGGCAATTTCTTTACTTACCAACATTATACGCACACCTACAAAAAATATGCACTGAAAATAATTTTCAAAAACACGTCTACATACATGCCCACAGATTTTACACCCAGCATCCTTTCAGCCAAACGCAAATTATGAAAGTAATTACAGGCCGCGCTCTCATACAATATGATATCGACATATCAATTGAATTGTAACTGCCAAATATTCCTTCCCCGGGAAGTTTTTTTTTTGTATGTGCATCGCGTTAAAGGAAAAATGTAATAAAAGGAGCCTTCAATGTCAGTGTGAGTATAAGAGCAAGATAAATGGAGAGAGAGAAAAAGGTCTGTACGTGCAGGTGACAATGCTGGGTTCGATAAAATATCACAGAAGATTTTTTTTTCCTTTTTTTATAGTGTAAGGTGGTTATTTTGAGAATAATTATTAGTAGCTACTTTTAACATGCACACACACACACACACACACACACACACACACACACATACACACACACACACACAAAGGGAAAATGAAAAAATAAAATGAAAACGAAAGAAAATGATTTAAATGTGTGATTACGAATACCGAGGCGAGAATCCAGTAATTTCCGTCCTAACTGATGTTGAGGAGAAATGACGAAAATGGTCAAAAATTGTCACTCGGCGTCATTAATTTTTGTTTTAGTTAAGGATTCACAGACGGATGGATATATATATATATATATATATATATATATATATATATATATATATATATATATATATATATATATAGATAGATAGATAGATAGAGAGAGAGAGAGAGTGAAATACAGATAGCAATAATACATAGATAGATAGGTAGATAGATATACAAACATCAAAAGATTGATAGATAGATAGATAGAGAGAGTGAAATACAGATAGCAATAATACATAGATAGATAGGTAGATAGATATACAAACATCAAAAGATTGATAGATAGACAGCAAACAATATATATATATATATATATATATATATATATATATATATATATATATAGATAGATAGATAGATAGACAGAGAGATAGACACCCAGCAATAGAAAGATAGATAGGCAGCAATCAATAGCTAGATAAATAGATAGACAATAAACCATAGATAGATAGATAGATAGATAGATAGAGAGAGAGAGTGAAATACAGATAGCAATAATACATAGATAGATAGGTAGATAGATATACAAACACCAAAAGATAGATAGATAGATAAATAGATAGCAAACAATATATATATATATATATATATATATATATATATATATATATATATATAGATAGATAGATAGATAGATAGACAGCCAGCAATAGAAAGATAGATAGGCAGCAAACAATAGCTAGATAAATAGATAGACAATAAACCATAGATAGATAGATAGATAGATAGATAGTAATGGCGACAGTGAGATTAGCTGTTTCGTCATACGAAAGCTTTCTGTATTCATTGGTCTAACAGTTAGAGGTATTAATGCCTGATCTTTATAAAATCATTCTCTTCAAACAATTTTCCTAGAAAATAGCTTTTTAAGCACTACTACTCTTATATGTTTTGCCAGTATTTCTAGAGGTTTTCTCCTAAACTTTTGCGGCTTTTATTTGGTGTGGCCCTTTATTCATGATTCTGTAGCGCCAGTTCACATGATTCGATGAAGAATGGTCCTCTCTGAGATTACATTTCCTTGATGTCATTTTAAACATTAATCTGAGAAGGCGGTTGAATGCAAGGTAGATATTTCTGAACGAGTTGGATGCCATGTATTATTTGTGATCTGATGAAACCATTTAAGAATATTATTTGACTTCTTATGTTGCTTTGTAGCACATTGTGCCGAGTACAGCGTATTTTATGTTTAATTACATTATCTCCCATAATAAATTTGTTATAACTGATCGATACACGAAGTTATTTGTGTTTAGTACTTATTTATTTTGTATTCTGTATATATGCATTTATTAGCCTGCTTAGTTTCGTATTCGAAACTTAAACAAAGTAATTTCTTAATACGTTTATTTTTAATTCGACATGTTTTATTACTTCAAACGCTATTTTTACAGGATACCCGTATTTGAAATAGCCGTCTCGTTTTATTTTATACAGTGTGCATTACATCTTTATAATGATCGAAACCGTGTGATAATCTCGAAATTGAGGAGATTAGTCAAAATATGGAGTAAATATGATAATCCTTCATCCCAGATATTTAGATAGAATGTAGGTTTCCAATCATTTGTTTTTCCTAAATAATACACTTATGCAATCCCTTTTCTATTTGTGGTAGCACACAAGCCACCAATCTGCCACTGGGTGGCATGCCAGTAGCATTTACAGCGAGTGGCCCGCTGTCGGACCGCCGACGTGTTCGTCTCGGCAATGTTAGCCCTGGCGGACCGCTAAAGGCCTACTCTTGGTGTTGCCATCGGCGGTCCACTAGCGGCTTACGTGAGGCGTTGTTGTGACATTTATTTGTTGCTTTCCTCGTTTTCGATTTTCTTTGATGTGTCCTGTGAGTGTCATCAGTTCAACAATATCGGACCATCTCAGCAAAGTTGGCAAGGTGAAAAAAATATCGATAAATGGGTCCCACATGAACTCAGTGAAAGTCAAGAATTCGATATTTTGAAGCGCGTTCGACGTTGCGACTCCGAAATTTGAATGATCTATTTCTTGGTCGAAAAGCGACACACGATGCGATACTTTATGACAATTGTAAACGATCCTTTATGACAACCGTAAACGATAATTTATGACAACTGCAAATGATTCTTTATGACAAATGTAAACGAACCTTTGTGGCAAACGTAAACGATCCTTTATGACAGTCGTAAAAGATCCCTCGTGGCAATTGTAAACGATCCTTTATGACAACCATAAACGATCCTTTGTAACAACCGTAAATGATCCTTTGTAACAATCGAATACTATACTTTATGACAAGCGTAAACGATCCTTTATGACAACAGAAAACGACCGGTGCTATTTTCACCGATTGAAACTGTTTAAATACATTCGTTAAGGAATAAAAGTTTATACTAAAATAGGACATTATTTCTCCGAACAAACCGAATATATCTCAATTCATCAAAGAGTGTGTCAACTGATATAAAAGCTTTAGATTTCGTCTTCATCACTTACTGTACTCAGTTATGACGATGTTCTTGCGACAAATAAAAATAAGAAATCAGAGATGATGATGATGGCGGTCAGCACGAGCAGTTATACGATGATGCTGAGACAGGGTTGAAAGTTGACAGGTGAGTGGAGCTCGAACTTATACTAATCAGCCGCTATTCAATTATTTCATTGTCAGGTGATTAATTATGGAAATTAGTTTCCTCCCTCTTCGATAATTGCTTGCGTGGGACGAGCGTCTGCAAAATGACAGAAAGCTGGTGAGTAAGGGGAGCGGCTACAGAATTGGCAGGTTTTTGAGAAGCAGTTAAAACAATTGACAGACACGTATATCGTGATCATGTATCAAATTAAAAACTGATAATGTATCATACATTAAAGAGTCCTAGTCTACTGGGAATGAATCCCATTAATTCTTGAAAATCTGTTTTCTTTTCTTACTAGTTTTTGAATGGCTCCTATAATAAACTAATTTGCAGTGAATATTATAGTACAATTACTTGCAATGTCTCCCTACCTTAGAACTCATCAGCGGTAAATTTCTTTTATGCATATCATATATTTTTATTTATATATATATATATATATATATATATATATATATATATATATATATATGTGAAATGAAAAAGGCTCAAACACTAATATTCCATAGTTATAATTTATTACATTTGAATCGTAATCACGATCCAATTCATCAGACCTACAAATTCAAAAAGAAATCGGAAAATATAACTCTGAGTATGAAAAACAAAATTTCATTGATAGTATATGTGTGGGAGTTGTATATATATATATATATATATATATATATATATATATATATATATATATATATATATTGTTGAAGGGTCTCCCCTTTTTATGCAAATGGACTCACCCAGGGTATACATATACTAATGACAGTGAATACCCGAACAGTCGATAGTCATGTCAGTAGTAGTAGTAAAGGAACATTGAGTCGGTCGGTAGAATAACATAGCGGCAAGAGTCACAGTCCCGAGCACTTAGACTCAGTAAGACGTCATACAGCGATACGTCGATATCAAAGACTGTATATATATTTTGCTACTAACCCGCATTCCTGGCACTACTAACCTGTATTTCCACTTTCTATTATTACGTTAATACATATATTTCCTATATACATACATGGCCTTTGTTATTATTTGATACCGGATTACATCCCGCAATCCACAATAACTTGCCGACGAGGATATCGAACTCACACGGGAAGGAAAAAAGAAACGAAATACTCTCTCGTTGTTCACAAGAACTTTGCGACGAGGATATTGAACTCACACGGGAAGAAGGAAAAAAGACAATTCTCCCTCGTCGACCACAACGACTTGGCGACGAAGAATTCGAACTCACACGAGAAAGGAAAAAGAAAAAAAATAACAATTCTCCCTCGTCGTCCACAACAACTTGGCGACGAGGAATTCGAACTCAAACGAAAGGAAAACGAAACAAAATTCTCCCTCGTTGTTCACAACAACTTGGCGACGAGGAATTCGAACTCACAAGGGAAAGGAAAAAGAAAAAAGTAAAATTCTCCCTTGCCGACCACAACAACTTGGTGCCGAGAAATAGGGACCTACACGGAAAGAAAAAATTCTCTCTTCTCACCACAACAGCTTGGGCGACAAGAATTTGCACTTCTCGGAGACTCAAAAGAAAAAATTGCCGTTTTTTTGCCAATATCCACAACAACTTGGCGACAAAGATTTACGTGGATTAAAATACGGAAAATCGTAAGATTCTTATCATAGAGTATTTTAAAAGTATTTTAGTAGAACTTGTAAAATACCAAAATGAACAGCAATTACAACTCCAAGAAAGACAAAATGAACAGCAATTACAATTCCAAGAAAGAATGGAAGAGAAGTGGCAAAAGCAATTACTACAAACGCAGAAGGAAAATCAAGAAAGACAAATGCAAAATGAAGAAAGACAAATTCAACTCCAGGAACTAATATTAAAGGTAGCTGGTAACAAACAACAAAATATCGAAAAAGAGGCGACTTTTTCCCAAGACGCAGTGTGGAATACGATAGAAACATTCAATTACTCTCTAGAAGAGGATAAAAATTTCGGGGGCTATTTCAGACGTCATGAAGACATCTACAACATCGATTGTCAAAACAGGACAGAAGCAAGGAAGCTACGACTGTTACTCAGAAAATTAGGAACAGAGGAATACACAAAATTTGTGGATTACATCTTGCCAAAAAAGACAAATGAGTTAACGTTTGACGAAGCAGTTACATGCCTTACAGAACTTTTCAGTCCAAAGAAGTCACTATTTCACAAAAGGTGGAAATGTCTTAACCTCGTAAAGGACGAAAAGGAAGACTACTCCACGTTCGCCGCAATCGTGAACAATTATTTTGACGACTTCAAGTTCGCAGAATTAACTCCGTACAATTCCAAGTGTCTTATTTTTGTACAAGGCTTAGTCTCAGCTAAGGATAGCGAAATGCGCAAAAGAATGCTTTCAAAACTGCAAAATGAGCCTGGATTAACACTACAAAAATTATCAGAAGACCGCTAAAAATGCCTAAGTAAAAAGAAAGACTCGAAGGATATCGAGGAGTCAGGAGTAGCACATATACGTAAGTTGAACAAAAGTTTACGTTTTTCAACCTCCCCGGAAAGAAAACAAAAATTCTATAATGATGGACAAAGTACAACATATAGGACAAATTATGACAATAATCTAAGCAAATATAAGCCCCTCCCCCATCGGCATGTTATCGATGTGGTGGACTACACTGGAATAAGGATTGTCGTTTTAGATATAAAAATGTCTAGCGTGTGGAAAAATGGGTCACAAGGCATCCCAATGTAGGAACAGAAAATTTACTAGTAAGATAAGAGCTACTAGAATGCACGACGAAGACAATATTAACATAAGAAAATATGTGGAACTTGAAATATTCAATAAAAAGATAAAATTACAACTAGACTCAGGTTCGTATTTAACGATAATTAACCAAAAGACATGGAGAAAGCTTAATAGACCGACCATGATACATACGCAGAAAACTGCTAAGTCAGTTACAGGAAAGCGTATAAAATTCGAAGAAGTGATCGTAAATGTGAAATTCCACGGAAAAACTAAAAAACTCAAAATATTCGTAATGAAAGATACGGAAAATCTGGTGGGCAAAAGTTCGACTAAATTAAAAGAAGGATTACATAATCAATGTCCCGAAGTATTCGCGAGCGGTTTGGGACGAGGTAACAAGTTTGCCGCTAGAATTGAATTAAAAGAAAATATCAAACGAGCAGTAAAAATGAAGCGAAACGTGCCGGTTGCCCGCAGAATACGGTCTGTGTGTGATAAGTTATTGCCGAACAAGAACAAAAAACCAACATACACCTATAGTACTCAAGAGATCATTCAAACCTGGGACAATAATTAACAGACTAGGAAATGTGATGTACACAGTACGAGGCGAAAAGTCTACCCAGGGAAGACATATTGGCAAAATACAAAATGAGATTCAAAGACCCCAGGAAGACAGAGAAATTAGAAGGTCAAACAGGAAGAGAAAATCTACCGAACCTCTGATTATCGACCATAAGAGAAAAAAAAATACTAACTCCCCACCAAAAGGGATCTAAGGAGGGGGGTGTTGAGGGGGCTCCCCTTTTTACACAAATGGACTCACCCAGTGTATATATATACTACTGCCAGTGAATACCCGAAAAGTCGGTAGTCATGTCAATAGTAGTAGTAGTGGAACGTTGAGTCAGTCGGTAGAATAACGTCGCGGCAAGAGTTACAGTCACAAGCACTTAGACTCAGTAAGAAGTCATACAGCGATGCGTCGATATCAAAGAATATATATATATTTTGCTACTAACCCGCATTCTTATAACTACTAACCTGTATTACCAGTTTGTATTATTATGTTAATACATTTACTTCCTATATTCATTCTTGGCGTTTGTTATTATTTGATACCGGATTTCATACCGGGATCCACAATATATATATATATATATATATATATATATATATATATATATATATATATATATATATATTTGATGGATATCTTTTAATTATATATATTATATATATTATATATATTTATATATGTATATATATATATTTATATATATATATATATATTTATATATTCATATATATTTATATATATTTATAATATATATTTATAAATAAATATAATATTTATATACATATATATTTATATTTATTTAATATATATATATATATATATATATATATATATATATATATATATATATATATATGGGGGAAATAAATATTCGTACATTTGAAAAATTGTATTTTCATAAATGTAAAAGCCTTAAATAAAACAAATCTCGACACATTTTATGTATAAAGACACATTCTATTAAAAATAATAATAATCATAATTGATTCTTATTCTAACAGAAATTAATGCATTTCTTAATTCTAAATGGTGAAAAAGTATTCGTACAAATTCATTATTAGAATAAAATAACCAATTAATTATAAAAACGTATATTCTCTAATGTTCCAGTAATGTTATCAGTAATTATAGTTAACGCTATTAGCCATTATCAGAGCATTCTGCAATTTCTAGCCTTACGAAAAGGTTCTAATAATGCCTAAAAGTAAAGAATTGACTATTTCACAAATACAACACATTTTGTCTCTTTGGAAATATGGGAACAGTTGCAGAACGATTTCTAACAACCTGAATATTCCTTTTACTTCAACTGCTTCGTTCATTGCAATGTTTAAAACTCGTAACGGCGTCAAAAACCAAAGACGAACAGGTGCTCTGAGGAAGATTTCTCTAAAATCAGCAAGGATATTAGGACGCCAGATCCAACAAAAATCCACAGGTTACCCGAGAAGAGCCGCAGGAACATCTGCGTGCATTAGGGATTAAAGTAACCAAGCGTACAATAAGTAATGAACTACACACAAACAGTCTGAAATCACGCATCCCACGGAAGACTCCACTCCTCTTGAAACGACACAGAGATGCTAGGCTAAAATTCGTTAGAGAGCATAAGGATAAAGAATGTTCGTTTTGAGAAAAAGTACTATGGACAGATGAAATTTAAAATAGAGTTTTTGGTCATAATTATCGAAATCATGTGTGGAGGAAGGACGGTGAAGCCTACTTACCAAAGAACACGTTGCCAACTGTAATGTTGGTGGTGGCAGTATCATGATCTGGGGCTGTTTTTCTGCAAAAGATGTTGGCAGAATATCAATAATAGATGGCAAGATGAATGCCGAAAGCTACCAGAAAATCCTGCAAGACAATTTAATGCATTCTGTTGACAGACTTCATCTACCTCCTGATTGGGTTTTCCAACTGGATAATGATCCTAAGCATACAGCTAGATCTACAAGGAAATGGTTAGCTGAAAGTAACGTTATGTCTTGCAATGGCCAAGTCAGTCCCCAGACTTGAACCCAATCGAGAATTTATGGCGATATTTGAAAATTCAAATTGGGAAAAGAGCGCCAACAAATATCAAGAATTTGAAGACAATATGCCAAGAAGAATGGGACAAAATACCACTCAATGTATGCAAATCATTAGTTGAGACGTACAGAAATAGACTGGTAGCTGTTGAACTCAATAAAGGATATTCCACAATGTATTAAATTAAGCTAATACGCTTTTTTATTTTGTACGAATACTTTTTCATCAGTTAAAATGAAAAAAAAATGTATTAATTTCTGTTAGAATAAGAATTAATTAAGTTTATCACTATTTTTTAATAAAATGTATCTTTACACATAGAATGTATCAAAATTTGTTTTAGTTAAGGCTTTTACATTTATAAAAATACAATTTTTCATGTGTACGAATATTTATTTCCCCCCTGTGTATATATATATATATATATATATATATATATATATATATATATATATATATATATATATATATATATGTGTGTGTGCGTGTGTGTGTGTGAAAAATTTTCTCAGAGTTAACCTGCACAAAAAGACAATATTTATAAATGTAAAAGGCAATAGGAAAACTGTAATATTAGCCGACGTGTTTCGTCCAATGAATGAATTTATTAAAACAATAGTCATATATACCCCAAGACGCTATACCAATCCAGCCACAGAGGAGCGTCTTAGATTTACGTTTGTATACGCTTCTAGTGAAAATTGTAATTTAAAAACAGTAAAATCGACCTTGCTAACCAAGACGCTCGTCTGTAACTTAATTTTTATAGCGCGTCAGGCTATATGATGGTTCCTTGCGGGATGCAGGTTGGGTTCCTGTCGGGGAGCACATATTTTCTATGAGGATTTCTCGGACATTCATGCTGATAGATGTTGTTAACACTGTTTATTATAAACAGAGTATTACTTAAATATTTGTATCTATAAAAATAACGTGTAAACAGAAAATGTCTTTGTCGGACTTTGTCAATTTCGTATATATATAATAATCGCTAGCACTCCATGCAAGGCAGTAAAGCCACTAAGATAGAAGGGTTTACCGGATGTGAAAGAATTAGAAACAGAAACATTAAAAATGAAAGGAAGAGAAAAGTGTAACCAGGACAACAGTAGATAGCGATTGACATTGCTTTTAAATTTTTGAGGGTTAAAGTTGGCTGGAATGCATGGAGGCAATAGTGCGTTCGACAAGCGTGAAGTGTGAGGAAAAGAAATTGTTAGCATAGAATTTAAGGTCACATCTAGTCAGCTCAATTGATGAGATCTTGACGCCAGTCTAGTATTTCGCTTAAATTTTTAAAAGAATTCTAGGTACCATAGCGAAGAGCTCATCCTAACAATTGCTATGAATGTATTCCTAGAAAAGACACGGAATGGCAACTTTATATTGGTGGGTATTATGCAGCTTACTTCGTTAAAATGATGTGTCTTTTCACAACCTATACAGTTCGGTGATTCTGAAAGAATTAGAAATCTTACCAAGATTTATTATTGGCGGTCACAGTCGTAATAATATTAGATATGCAGATGACACTGCGCTGATAGCAGAGACGAAAAGAAAACTACAAAAACTCTTACAGGAGGAAGCAAAGGAAAACGAGAAGAAAGGATTAAATATCAACTGCAACAAGACGGAATCGATGGCTGTTAGCCAAAGAATGAGCCCAAAATGCAAAGATATTAAAATCAAACAAGTAGAAACATTTTAATATCTGGGAAGTGTTTTAGCCATGATGCATTCCAAAAGATTAGCAGATTATTAAGAAACAAAAACACTTAGAAACAAAGAAAAGAGTATTGAACTGTTACGTAATATCTGTCCTCCTATATGGCAGTGAATGATGGACAATCTCCTGAAAGACGAAGAATAGAAGTATTAGAAATGTGGTTCTACAGAAGGATGCTGAGGGTACCATGGGCCGAATATATGAGCTACGACGAAGCGTTAGAAAAAAATGGGAAAATGGAAACTTATATTTAACATCAGGAAGAGACAATTGAAATTTCTAGTGTACATAATGAGGAAAGAAGACTTGGAAAATTTGAGACTCACAGGGTAGACCGAAGGCAAGAGGGACTGAGGAAAACAACGCATAACATACTTGCGTACATGGATGGCGGAACAAGGTTTAGGAGATATAAAAAAAGAGAAAATTTATTATCAGTTACGAAGCTCAGGGTCACTTTTGTTCTCTCACTTATTAAAAGAAGGGCTGACACGCTGTTGATAGCAGAAATGGAAAGAAAACGACAAAAACTCTTACAGAACGCAGTGAAGGAAAGCGAGAAAAAAGGATTAAATATCAATTGCAACAATACGGAATCGATGGGTGTTAGCCAAAGAATGAGCCCAAAATGCAAATTACAAACCGGAGATACCAAAATGAAACAAGTACAAGAATTTCAAATAAGTGGGAAATGTTTTAACAGAAGACGAAAAGTACGACAGTGAAATCCAAAGGTGCATCGGGAGAGCCAAAGATGCATTCCAAAATCTAAGCAAAGTATTAAGAAGCATAAAGATTTCGTTAAAAACAAAGAAAAGAAATGTTCCGTGATATCAGTCATCTTATATCTTGTCTGGTACTCCTGCTATATATTGAGAGATTCTTGATAAAATCCAAAGAAGTATCTGCAATGTTATTGGTTCTGGCCTGGTATCTCGGCTTCAGTCCTTTTTATACAATTATAACGTAGCTTCCCTGTGCCATTTCTATAAATACTTTCATGGTAATTCTACTGATGAACTTTCAGCTATGGTACCTAGACTTTATGAATTTAAGCACGGTACTAGATTGGTGGAAGGTTCTGTTCATTTTACTGTTGAAACTGTTGGATGTAACCGTACGTTCTATACTAACAGTTTCTTCTATCACACTTCGCGCCTGTGCAACTCCCTTCCGGCTTTTTGTTTCCTAGTCAACTTTGGTCTTTAAAAAAATACAACGTCAATCGTTATGTATTGTCTTCTTGATTACACCTCTATTGTTCGCACTCTTTAATAATGTTTCTCTTCTTTGTTATTCTTTCATACTCAGTAAATGTGTGTGCCTTAGTAGATTTACTACGTTGCATAGAGTGATGAGGTTTAAAAATAAAACATCACAGTGATAAACGCAAACATGGTCGCTGTAGAATTGTTTTCAGCCCATCCCACTTCCAAAATGTGACCAAACAACCAAATATAAATATTTCTCTCAGACTTCATTCTTAGTCGGGCCGAGAGATTTTTTACAACCACTTCGCAAGTTGGGTGAATAATTACATAAAAACAGAAGTTTCCCTTAGTTATAAATGTCGGTCTACATTGGACGGGCGTAACGGTTGGGTTAGATGTTAAGTCCTTCTTGGAAATAGCTAATTCGTGATAGAAGACAACCAGAGAAAGTGCAATAATGCTCTTGATTTTGTTGAACGCAATAAAATTACAAGTCCCTTCTGTTGATTGTGTCAAGATAAATACATACATTTATTGTAGGTTCTTGAACAAGACTTCATTTTCATTTTGAAGCGTAAAGTTAACAACCAAAAAGTTTGAATTTAAAGTGTATATTTATGCATTTTACTGCGCCTTGACATTTTGCAAAAACTGACTATAGTCTACTCTCCCCCACCAACAAAGGGTCTCAGAGGAACCAAATTAATGTGATGGCCATCAAGCGATTCAGATATGATTCAAGTCTTTTTGTGCATTCCATCAACATGGCTGATGATAACACTGTGTCATGCTAGATAATTTTTCTCGTCAGAGTCCACCTTACACATTTATAAACCAATCATTCGTCTGTGTATTGAATATTGCTACCATTTCTGGTCTGGTACCAATCTTGAAAAAATCCAAGTAAATATCTGTAATTTTGAAGCATTTCGGCTTCAGTCAAATTCCTACCGCCTTCATTTGGCTTCCATCTGTCTTTTCTATAAATACTATCATGACAATTGTTCTAATGATTGTTCCCACATTGGTAAATTGAAGGGATGAATTTAAGCCTACTACTAGATTGGAAATTAGTTCTCATCGTTTTACTGTCGATTTAGCTAAATGAAACCGTAAGTTCTATTCTAATAGTTTTTTTTCTCGGAATTCTCACTTCTGGAACTCTTTTTCGGTTTATTGTTTCTCTGCCACCAACAATGTTCTAAAACATAAATGCAACTTCAGTCGCCATAGATTATCTTCCCGAAACCTGTCCTTTTGTAGTTCTTTAGCATCACTATCGTCTTTCACCCCAGTAACCTATCGCCTTTTAGTGGTATTATCTTCTTGCTTGGGGTGAACTGATTAAAAAAAAGAAGAGAAAAACTTATGGTTCGACATTAAATGTGATGTATATGAGAATTGAAATCAATAGCCAGTTCCAGAATATATCTGGAAAGCAATAAAGACTACTTCAAATAATATTAAAGTCGAAAGTCTAAAAAAATCATAGAATATCAAAGAGACCATATTAACACGTAAAATGATAAAATGATTTATTCAGGTCCATGGTATATTTATCGAGTATGATTTTATGGTCTATATCTTTTTGATTTAATTGAGATGAATTCGCTTAGATTATTTAAATAATAAAAACTGAGAATCGCCGAACAAATTATTATCAATATTTTAATGAGGTTACTCACTATATATCGATCTCCAGACAGATTGCTCATGTCGGGAATTTTTGAAGTGCGTATTGCCAGACATGAGCAAGTGGCAACACTGCGAGACAGGGACCTTGAGCAAGTAAACATTTCGCCATTTTAGTAACGAGAAAGAAATTCACAGTATCCCAGCTGAGATGTTGCAGTAGTCAATGAGGAATCTCAACAGCAGATTTCAAGAATGCATTCGTACAGGAGGACGCCATCTACAGGACGTAATTTTAAAAAAAATGAAAATTCCATCATTGTTTCTTAAATGGCATGTTTTAAGGTTTCAATTACTATGAATTAAATATTTTTCTTCCATCACTCTTGGTTTTATTGGATTGTTAAAATGTTCCCGTTTTTTGGGGTCACCCTGTATATCCTGAAAAATTTACAAGTGTCAGTTCTCAAATGCCAGTTTTCTTGTGAAAATCTGCTTTCATTATAAAATCTGAAATCATCATTACCATCATCATCATCTCTTTCTTCTCCCACTTGCCTCTCTCTCCGGGTATCTATAAAATTTAAGCAAGATTCGTTAAATTCAACCGGAAAGTTCACTTCGATCAATTTGCAATTATATTTATCCAAAGATTTTTTTAGCAATACTGGACATTGGGATCCTCAATGAGGATAAACTGTCCAATGTTCATGTTTTCTTTTCAAGTTTTCTCGCCTGTCTCAGTCATTATCAAGAACATGATGTTTTCAGTGTGCTTAAAAAACATATCTTGGGTGACATCCAGACAATATTTTTATGGAAAGCAAGAATTATCCATAATTGGAATATACTATTATCGTACGAGGGACGCCATTTGTTTATACTTTTTCCCAGATCTCGGCTATTCCTGGAAACATATGTCAGAATTTAGTTGTGAAGATTTCGATCTTGATATACAACAGCTTATTCGAAAATATGAAAAATACACAGAAAAAATCATTCCTATTTTGATCTTGATATACAACAACTTATTCGAAAATATGAAAAATACACTGAAAAAATCATACCTATTTCGATCTTGATATGCAACCACTTATTCGAAAATATGAAAAATACACAGAAAAAAATCATTCCTATTTTGATCTTGATATACAACAACTTATTCGAAAATATGAAAAATACACTGAAAAAATCATACCTATTTCGATCTTGATATGCAACCGCTTATTCGAAAATATGTAAATACACAGGAAAAAATCATACCTATTTCGATCTTGATATGCAACCGCTTATTCGAAAATATGTAAATACACAGGAAAAAATCATACCTATTTCGATCTTGATATGCAACCGCTTATTCGAAAATATGTAAATACACAGGAAAAAATCATACCTATTTCGATCTTGATATGCAACCGCTTATTCGAAAATATGTAAATACACAGGAAAAAATCATACCTATTTCGATCTTGATATGCAACCGCTTATTCGAAAATATGTAAATACACAGGAAAAAATCATACCTATTTCGATCTTGATATGCAACCGCTTATTCGAAAATATGTAAATACACAGGAAAAAATCATACCTATTTCGATCTTGATATGCAACCGCTTATTCGAAAATATGAAAAATACACTGAAAAAATCATACCTATTTCGATTTTGATATACAACCGCTTATTCGAGAATATGAAAAATACACAGAAAAAATCATACCTATTTCGATCTTGATATACAACAGCTTATTCGAAAATATGAAAAATACACTGAAAAAATCATACCCTTTCGATCTTGATATACAAGAGCTTATTTGAAAATATGAAAAATACACAGAAAAAAATCATACCTAATTCGATCTCGATATACAACAGCTTATTCGAAAATATGAAAAATACACCGATAAATTAAACAGACGGACTTTGTCAATTGAAGTAAAAAAGAAATTATTTTAATGAATTCCTGCTACCGTTCATATATATATTTACGCACACACACACACACACACACACACACACACACACACACACACTCACACACCTTATAATCATACACAATCATTTATACACACGAAAGCACACATTATACTCACATACCTATACATCTGTATATACAGGATGCGACAAGAATAAGACCCTTTTTTATTTATTAACTTTTTTTGAACAAAAAGAATTTACGTAGGTAAAGAAAATCTATGTGTATTTTCACATCAAAACAACATGATTTTCATGATTAACAAACTAGTGAACATATTCAAATAGCTTCCCCCTTCATATTCAATGAAACGCTGAAACCTATCGGCAACACTTCTACAAAACATTTCACATTTTCTACATTAATTTCAGGAAGTTTATCAGACATTGCTTGTTTTAATCCAGGAAGTGTTTTCGGTTTCAGCCTGTAAACAAGATTTTTCAGTACACCCGACAAGAAAAAAATTCTGATGGTGTGATGTCTCGTGAACGTGATGGCCACTGATTTGCCCCACGTCGTCCTATATAGCTCAGCTCGAAATTAAATTACAATTTCCGAACGCGTAATCCATAGTTAGGCTTTAGCAATTTTAAACTATCGTGATTTATATTTGTTCAACAAAAGTTTATAAAAAAGGAAATTACTTTTGTAGCACAGCACTAAACGCACACAAAGGCACTTACATATATATATATTAATATATATATATATTTATGTATATATAGATATATATATATATGTATGTATATTTTAAATGAATATAAACATATATATATATATATATATATATATATATATATATATATATATATATATGTATTGCAGAGCATGTTATAAATACTAGGAATTGTGACTTTGATTTTAGTGTAGACCGTATATCTATTTCATCGAGTTCCGACTCCTCATATCACCTCAAAGTTCTAGAGTCCTTGTATATCGGAATCCCGTGGGCCTTCCCTCTGTAAACAGAAGGAATACTTATTGGGTCTGATTGTTATTGGATTCTAGCTTTCTTGAAATTCATTTCCCCCTACTTTGGTTATCATTAATATCAGTTAAATTTACACGTTTATTTTTATATACCAGAAATAAACTTGATAAATCTGGGACAAAACCGTTTTTTTTTTTTTTTTTAGCTTTTAAAATATACATTAAAATGCCATAAAAATTATGCTTATTCCTAGTTATCCTTAAATTTTGTACTACAAAAACTTATTATATATATATATATATATATATATATATATATATATATATATATATATATATATATGATATAAAAATATATATGATATGCACAAAATAACTTTACTGCTGATGAATTCTAAGGTAAGGAGACATTGCACAAAATTGTACTATAAGATTCACTGCAAATTAGTTTATTATAGAAGCCATTCAAAAACTAGAAAAAAAGTAAAACAGATTTTCAAGAATTAATGGGATTCTTTCCCAACAGACTAGGAGTCTTTAATGTATGATACATTATCAGTTTTTAATTTGATACATGATCACGATATACGTGTCTGTCAATTGTTTTAACTGCTTCTCAAAAACCTGCCAATTCTGTAGCCGCCCCCACCCATACTCGCCAGCTTTCTGTCATTTTACAGACGCTCGTCCCACGCAAGCAATTATCGAAGAAGGAGGAAACTAATTTCCATAATTAATCACCTGACAATGAAATAATTGAATAGCGGCTGATTAGTATAAGTCCGGGCTCCACTCACCTATGAGATATAATGCTTAGGACTTTATTTTAGGATTCATGTTAAATGCTTCTACTAGTATACCCTAAATACAACCAATTTCTCAGATTATGTATTAAAAACGGCTTCAGGCGATTGAACCTTGTCAATCTTAAATAAGACAATGTTTCCTCAGATCTCATAAACTGGTGTTACAGAATCACTAACAAAGAACTGTAACGAATAATAAAATCCAGTTTACTTAAAGACTCTCAGCAACAGCAACAACAAAAATGGATAGTGCATGCAACTTGAGGATAAAATAGTAACATAATCAAGTAATTGTATATGGCATGCAATGACATTCAGAAAAATAAAACGGATTAATATTGGTCAGGAATTACAGCTGTATTCAGTCAATAGTTAGAAATTGCTTCGGGCGACTGAATCCTGTAGATCTTAGCGAAGATCATCCTTCTTCGAACCTTGTGGACTGGCGCTACAGAATCACAAACAAAAATGGTAGCAAATAAGAGAATCCACATCCTTCGAGTACTGTCAACAACTGCAACACCTAAAATGGATATCACATGCAATTTGAAGAGAAAAATAATGACATATGTTGGTGGCGTCCTACTCGAAATAAAAGTATAAGAACGAAACCCACATCAACACTAGAAAGAGAATGAACAGTTACTGGATTCTAGAAGCGTATTTTCGTGAAAAAAAAAGTTCAATAAAAAGATTTGATCAATTTCAACCGAAAGTAGTACTGGCTGCTCCGCTGACTGCTTGTTTTATGGAAATCGCTGATATTACCATTATCATTAGGGAAACCGGCTCTAAATATAATACACTGTATTCACTTGGATCTTGTCAGCGCGGCCGAGAGAGGGCCCATGTGTTCTTGGAAGTGCGCTCAATACATATACCATCACCCATGACTGCGCCCTGGACAGGTCATTCCAGTTCCATCACCAAATGAATGAATTTTGACAGAGGGCTACCTTTATATCGTATAATAAACAAATGCCTATTATTCTTCTCTATGTGCGGTGTTCCTTCATGACGTAGGCGATTATAACTCTCCACAATTCCGTGTCCTTCACAGCTCTTAATAAATTTTGTCTTTTCTTCTAAAACTTGTTCCGCCATCCATAAGCTAAAGCACTCTATAAAAGGTACGCGTTATTTTCTTCTGTCTCTCTGATCTTCAATGTTTGGTCCCATGTTAGGTCCATGGTATCCTCAGCATCATTCTGCAGAACCACATTTAAGTTGCTTCATGTTTCTTCTTCATCTTTGAAGAGATTGTCCAGCATTAACTGTCACATTTTTTAATCATTTAAAGATAACTTCTATAATGAATGATTTTATTTAATGCGGGGTGTTTCTTTTAATCATAGCTTCAAGTGTTTAGAGCCTGTCCTTGCATTGGGTGCTTTAGAGCATTTTGGTGTTATATTCTAGTATTAGTCTTATGCTGATAGCTCTACATTGGTTGATCATGATGATGCGTGCACGGTTGGTACTGTGGTTTGATATGTGATAGGACAATCTGCGAGACAGTGTGGTGAGTTTGTGCCCAATGTAAGTATTTAATACTGTTATTTAATCAAATATCTTTGATATATATATATATATATATATATATTTTACTTAAACGCTAATTTAATGGAGATTCGTATTTGAGTAGACGCTCCGTTTATTTATTAAATAGTATATTCATTCATTTTCGTCTATTCAGCTTTGCTTGGTCATCAACGCACTCTGTAACCGAGAGGTCAAAGCACTTCAGATCAATGACGATTTTCCCTAGGAACTCTGCGGCAGGTTCAAATCCTGTCGGAGTGTACAAATATTTTTCTAAAAAGATTTCTAGAATATTCAGGTTGGAAGACGAAAATAATTAAATAAATAAACGGAGCGTCTACTCAAATACTAAAATCCACTAAAAATAATTTTAAGGAATAAAAATCTGTCCGATTAATAAATAATACATTCATCCTCTTCACACACACACGCACACACACCATATATATATATATATATATATATATATATATATATATATATATATATATATATATATATATATATATATATATAAGCAGCAATTTTTCATTAATGCATGTTTCATTAAATACACGGGTTTGTCGTTGCTTTGAAATTTCTCATGCAGCAAGGGCGGACTATCATTGTTGATTCGTCCGTGTGTTGTTTGATATATTGAAATTGTCATCTTTGATAATGGCTTATGTAAGCCGAAAGCTTAGATTGGATTTAAACGTGTATTAATATGGTGTTTTCCTTTCGTCTTTCAATGAAAATGTGATTAAGCTTATCAGACAATATGAAAGGAACTTACTTAAAATAAATAGACAAAACTTCTCTATATTATTTAATGAAACATGCATTAATTTATATATATATATATATATATATATATATATATATATATATCAGACTTTGCTTGTTTTAATCCAGGAAGAGTTTTCGGTTTCAGAATCTAAACAAAATTTTTTAGTACACCCGACAAGAAAAAATTCTCGTGAACATGATGGCCACTGATTTGCTCCACGTTGTTCTATCTCCCTCACCTTGAAATTAAATTACAATTTCTGAACGCGTAAGCCATAGATAAGCTTACGCAATTTGACCAAGCAAAGCTGAATAGACGAAAATGAATGAATATACTATTTAATAAATAAACAGAGCGTCTACTCAAATACGAATCTCCATTAAATTAACGTTTAAGTAATACATACTTATATATATATATATATATATATATATATATATATATATATATATATATATATGATAAAATAGTTCTGTGGCTTACTATATCTATGGGTTAATGGACCGTATGTTAATATAAAATATAAAAGTGCACGCTGCATTCAATACCCAGAGTCTGTTTCATGCGCAACGCAATCGTCAGGCCATATGTTTTGTTTCTGCTCGAATAGTTATATACACAGGTCAGTACTGAACTGTGATAACTTTATTGTCATGTTTTAACGGTTATTTATGTTATAAAATAGATTAAAAGTAATTAATCCATACCAATAAATACGGAAATACATTAAGTAAATAATAAATAAATTAACAAACCACGAATGCACTCATAAACACAAGTAAATATAATAGTAACGACCAACAATAAAACAAGCTATAATAAATTTTTAAAAGGTTAACAAACAGCACTATCAATAGCCCCAAAACTGCGTCCGGATCCACAATTATTTCCACTCAATAGCTTTAGAATAATTCAATACACAACCGTTAGCGCCCCCAACTCCCTCAAAATAAACGTTAGAACAATAGAATGGATTACCCAAAATTTATCACTGTCCTGTGTATATATATATATATAGTCGAGCAAAGATATAACGCATATGTTCTGCCTCTTGCCTTTTGACATTATGTCTAACCGTTTAAGTCTTGGATAGACTGATTTCACGTTTATTTTATTTTATTTTTCAAAGACTGGTCAAAAAATATTAAGTCATTTTGGCTACATTTATGTTACATTGACTGTATCTGTTACGATTTTTGTACTTTATTTTTTTTTTCATTTCCGTTTTCTTTTATTCTCCTTTGGCAATAAGCTAATTTTATTTTATTTTTATTTTTATTTTATTTTTTGTTTTCTGGTGTAACGCCCTTTGTTATTTGTCGCACTTGTGTTTTTGATTTATTTTTATTTTCCTTCTTTTAATTTATTGTAAGTGTTTTTCTTATGCTTAAAAAACCCCTGTCTTTAAAGCCCATTTTAAAAATTCTATTTCCCAGTTTAATTTTTATTTTACGCTAGATTTTCAATCAAATTTATTTTTATTTTTCGATTTATTTCAGCCATTTTGTTTTCTTGATAGGTGAACTTTCTTTTGCTACACGTCTATTTAATTTAATTTTTTCAATCGTCGTTGTTTTTTAAATACTTTGAATTTGAATTTGTTATTGTTTATTTGTTTAATTTAAAAGTCACCCCCTTTGCATTTGTTTTATTGTTCGTGTCTTTGAAGTAAATTTTATTTATTTTTACTTGTTAAATCTTTTTTGTAATTTCCTCCGTCTACTGGTAAACAGTTTTCTGTCTTTGCTTTTCAATTTTTTCATTATTACTTTTTTCTACGTTCAGCTTGTTTTCTTTTATTTATTTTTTCCTTACATTTTGTGGAAATACTTTAATTTTTGTCTTAATTTGTTCTTTATTGTTTCTATTTTCTTTTCTTTTATTCCTTTAGTCAATTTTTTTTAATTTCTTTGTTTCGCCTATAAGAATAAAATGGTCAACATCTTTTCAAAAATGGCAAAAATGACAAAAGTCGGTTTGTTAAAAAAAAAACTGTTTGGTTCGAAAAAAAAACAAACCAAACCACCGGATAAATAATTAAAAAACCCAGGAGGATATTACTATTGACGACAAAAAGAAAAATAAACAAAATATGGTGGCCGCAAATGGCCAAAATTCCGAAACCGGAAAAAATACACAAACCGAAAATAATACAACCCAGAATGAAAAGAATAAAAACAGCATCACCAGCAATAGCAAAGATAATGTAGTGGCCGGGGACTTGCTTTCTTGCGGGACCCCCTCCCCCGAAGTGTATAATCAAAATTACAGTGTTCATGGGTAGAGCCAAAAGCTTCGAAACTCTTATCAAAGAAGATGGGCTCTTAGTAGACCCCAGAAATTACAGAGGGTTGAAGAAAGTATTGTTTCTGTCTTTTTGGTCACAAAGCGTTCGCGCAACTTTGTCGTTCCATTAAAAACACTTTGATAAAGTCTTTGACGTCCATGGGGGTTAAACCAAAAAGAGTAATCGGGGGTTACTTCACATGAGACGTACTGTTACCCACGCCTGTCTACCGCATAGAATATGAGGGCTGACGCAGGAGCAACATTTCACTATACGAGGTTCTGCCTCAGGTCTTAGGAGAGCACTTGGCCGCCTATCTGGTAAAGTCCTGTCAGATACTAAGTGCTACCTCTGACGATCTTAACAGAGTATGGAGTTTTTTAATAATGCTGGATCGTAAAGCCTTCACCTCCATCACCATCTACCCCCATTTACGGAAAAGCCTTTGCCAGCTTCTTGTGCGGCCAATACACAATTTAAAAAAATGTATTCAGTCTATTCATATGAATCTATCCTAGCATTGAGATTTCTCAACAAACGCTTAGCATCGCGTTCCTACACCGAATATGCCCGCAAGCGGATGTGAATGACGAATTCTGAAAGAAAGACACGAGTATGAACTTCCCGCCCGTAAGAAGTGTGCACTCGTGCGAGGAGTAGGTCCACCGTTTACGTCGAGGTGAGTGATCTTCTATTGAGAATGCCTGTTAGTTATCAAGTTCCTCATAGTGACGACGGATATCATCACCTACGTTCAGGCGTTGTCCCGTCAGGCATTATATCAGAGGGTCCGTTCAAAATGATCTGATTGGCGAGCTCGGTTTAACGAAGCAGAAGGCTCGCTCCATATGGCCATAGGCACCTAGGTTGAAATACCTCAATAATAATGAGGCATCACTCATCTAGCTGGTGATGCGAAGGACCCTATGTGTCGGCAAAAACTTTCTTCAGAGGACTTGGGAAATTCTTCCAACTGCGTCTGCTGCGGTTAGTCAGTGGATACCTTGGATCACGCTTTCGTCTACTGCAAGATCGTAGTCCCGTTGTGCAAGTTTATTGAAACATCATGGTTCGCATGCTGCGCGAAAATTTCTTTATCTTTGAGGTCAGTTCTGTTTGTAGCAATGTCATACCGTCGTAAACTAAGGCTGAGTGCTACGTTTTCTTCTGCTTGCTAGGTGTTATGCGAGTCGTGATATGGACGACGCGAATGAAGGAATTCTCTGCAGACGAGGTTTACTCCTCCCAACTGATCTTGTTCTTTAGGCATCAGTTTAAAATCAAGATCAGGTTGGAAAGTCGACGGGCATATCTGTAGAGTGAAAGGCTCCGACTTAGAGTGGCATTTTGATGCACGGTAGGCATCAGCATATTGGGAACCCTGTATTTAACATTGGCAACCCCGCCCAAAATAGGTTGGTTTAGGCCTGTTAACTTAGCTAGGAGATATATAAATATTGGCCACATTTGTTTTTGTCCCCACATTCTTTAGATTAATCCCCATCCCCTCCCCGTTAGGTTCTCAGAAATATTAGATCCCTGGTGGCTCCTGGACACTTTTCGTTTTTCGAGTGTGTTTTATCGGATTTGATATTGTGTCTGAATGAGTGTTTGTGTGTACGGTGGATCGAATGACTGGTTTTAATTTATCCACGTCCCGAATTAATTACGTCCAGGTAACTGATATTTCTGCCACAATTCACGCTTGTGGCGGAGTATTACTAACACCATTTTGTTTAGTTTCTTGTATATATAGTATTATTGGTTTGCTTTGGTTTGTTTTACCGCATATCAATCACTTTGGGTTATTTAATGCCGACAATTTTTATTGCTGGTAATATTATTCTTCATAAATGCATAGCTGGTAATTTTATTCAAAAATGTATGGTTTGGTTTGTTTTATGGCATATCAACCTCAATGAGTTATTTATTGCTGACAAAATTTTTATTGCTGGTAATTTTTCTTTTTCAAAACTTTAGTGCTGGTAATAATTTTTTACAATGTATTTCTGATATTCAAACCTACTCTTACACTTTCATAGTGTTTTGACCCCAGTTTTGGGGTTAGCTATTTGTCCATAGCTGGGATCCTAGCAGGTGCTACCACCCCTGATCAGGGTGGACCTGGGAACACCAGCATTTAAGAGGTGGTTACACGTTCAAAAACCTCCTGATCAAAGGCCTTGCTGCTGAACGTAGTTTATCGTCTTGTCCGGGAAGCGAATGTAGTTTATAGTCATGCCAGAACGGTATAGTATTATGCATAGTGTAAATATTTAGTGTAGTTTTCATTTTAAAAGTTATTATTTTTTATTTCCCACTGCCCACAGACAAATTGTACATATGGAACTATTTGGGACTTCACAGAGACGTTAACATATTATGGTGGTTGTAGTAAGAATGGTAAATAAGAATGTGGTGCTTTGGTGCAAGGAATATTATATAGTTTCTTTCGGTCAGGAATTTTGGCTAGCTGTTTTTAAGATAAGACAGATGAAGACCAGCATTCCCCTTTCCGACTTTTGGCCTTGTGCCACATTTTGCTTATTTATACGAAAATAAATATGGCCTGAAGATTGGGTTGAGCATAAAATAGACTGTAGCTTCTAAACTTCAATATCCACTTATATACATATATATATATATATATATATATATATATATATATATATATATATATATATATATATATATATATATATATTAAGACATTTTTATGTATATACATTCTTTTTATAGATACAAATATTTAAGTAAATGCTCTGTTTTATAATAAACAGTATTAAACAATATTTACCGGCCTGAATGTCCCAGAAATTTTCATAGAAAATTTTCGTCCTTGGACATTTAGGCTGGTAAATGTTGTTTAATACTGTTTATTATAAAACAGAGCATTTACTTAAATATTTGTATCTATAAAAAGAATGTATATACATAAAAATGTCTTAAAATAATTGTCGGACTTTGTCCATTTCATAATATATATATATATATATATATATATATATATATATATATATATATATATATATATATATATATATTAATAAAAATACACAATATCCCACGTTGACAGTATGTCTCGGAGTTTCATGCCTGGTGCAATTAGATGCTATTGAACATTGTTTACAGTTTGGTTAATATTTCTGGGTCTCGCGAGATTCGTGATGTTGCTTGGATGAATTATTACTGTTGTTAAATATTTAATTGCACTATAAATATTACCAATATTAACTAAACTGTAAACAATGCTCTGTACCTGCTGATTGCGCCATGCATGAAACTCCGAGTCGTACTGTCAGCGGGGGATATTATGTATTTTTATTCTATTAATATATACTTAATAGCTCTGTTATTTATCAACGAGCACTGTTTTTCCTTACACCAAAGGATATATGTATGTATTTGTATGTGAACACTTACACGTACATTTTTTTATATTTATTCATTTGATTATATATATATATATATATATATATATATATATATATATATATATACTAACAGTTAAATTTAAACTTTATTTATTTGTCTTTATTCAGAGTAGATAGTTTAACCATTGTGTAAGACAGGCAACACTGCATTTGCTGAGATAGTATTATTTAGGGGAAGATTGATATATGGCGCAACCCTTAATTTCCGCACGAAATCCTAATTGTATACAATGAATCAGCCAGCAGTAAATATTTGTTTAACTGAATAGATTCATTTCGCGTATAGAATACCCGCTAACTATTTTTGCTACATTTTCGGATTATAATGTTACGTCTTATATGTCCATATATATAGTTTCTTTATTAAATTGTAGAATTTCAATAGCACTTGCCGCGGAAAAGATACATAACCAGGGAATTAGTTTCTTCTAAGAGTCTCACATCGGAGAAATATTAAAAATCTGTATTAAATGCTTTGCTCACCACTCATAGGAGATGCGCTTGTAAAATCCGTTAATCGTATCTGTTATATAAAAAGTAATAAAACTTGTAAGCAATATAAGAATATAAAAACCTTATTATCTATGTAATAAGAACAAAAATTCATGTATACAATGCAATACGAATGACATTCTCTATAAACAATGATATAAGATTAATACAAATAAATAGAGCAATAAACATTGTAAATAATGTACTAAAAGTAATAAACTTTGTAAACAGCGTAATAAGAGTACCAAGCATGATAAATAATGTAATAAATAATAATCTTTGCAAACAATATAATAAAAATTATACATTTGTACGCATCTTAATAGATATTATACATCGTGTAAGCAAACAATGAAAGTAATAAATTTTGTAAACATTGCCATAAGTGTAATAAACATTATACACAATTTTATAAGCGTGATAAAGCTTGCATAAATTTAATAAAAGTAACAAATAATTTAAACAATGTAATAAAATTAGTAAATATTGTAAACAATGTTATAAAATTAGTACATTTTGTAAACAATGTTACAAAGTTAGTTAATCTTGTAAACAAGTTAAAAAATATAATAAACCGAGTAAACAATGTAATACAATGAGTAAATTTTGTAAACATATTTTACAAAATTAGTACATATTGTATATAATGCAATAAGTGTAAAATTACTTGCAAACAATGTAATTGAAATAGTACATACTCTAAAAATATCATAAAATTAGCTAATGTTGTAAACAATGTAATAAGTGTAATAATCCTTTCAAACAGTGGGATTAAATTTTTCAGTTAAGTGCCATAAGTGATGCACGCCTAAGCGATCATGTCTCTTCCTATGCATGACTGATTAGGCAGATTTTCTCATAGTAGATTGACATTTCTTTCTGTGACAAACTGGTTGCCAACCAAGGCTATAGGACCCAGTCTGTTGTACTATTCAACCCTTAGCTGGGAGGAGAAAATTAGTACATATTGTAAACAATATAAAATTAGCTAATATTGTAGACAATGTAATAAGTTTAATAATCCTTAAAAACAATGGAATAAACATAATATATATTGTAAATGGTGTTATAAAATTAGTTAATATTGTAAACAATGTAATCATTGTAAGGGATTTTGTAAGCAATGTAATAAAATTAGTAAATAATGTGAACAATTTTATAAAACATATTCTAAACAATGTAGTAAGTGTAATAATTTTTGTAAACAATGTAATAAAACTAGTACATGTTGTAAACAATGTTATAAAATTTGCTAATGATATAAACAATTTAATTTGTGCAATAAACCTCATGAACAATGTAATAACTTTAATAAATAGTGTAAGCAATGAAATAAGTTTAATAAATATTGTAATAAGAGGAATAAACTTTGTAAACAGCATAATAAGTGCTCTAGCATACCTACAGACGATAATGGTTATGTCCTTTTTCACATAAATACAGTAGGAAATACTGTATGTAGGTCGAGAGTTGGTGATTCATTGTGGAATTCCCTTGACTCACTTCTTGCTGTTAACAACTTCTTCTACGCGCCGTTATCGAAACTTATATGCGTTGTTCTTGTCTTAAGTATTAACGTTCATTACCAACCTTCGTTTGATTATTCTATTCAGTAACGTTCTCTATGTTACAACAATAAGTTTAACATAACTTTACAAATATAAGAGTAATAAACAGAGTAAACAATGTAATAAACGTAATAAACATTGTAAATGCAAATAATCCCTTTTGTATCTTAATAATATTTTAGCAAGTGATCAAATGAGGAACATATATATATATATATATATATATATATATATATATATATATATATATATATATATATATATATGTCACGATGTGAATGTTGGAGACTTCAAAAGGAACAATGCCTGTTATTAGTGATAAACATTTAAATTTTGTTCCAAATGATTACTCAACCATATTTGCTCCATCATATTTATTTAAGCGTACTCAGTTTAGGAACTCACGAAATAATGAGACTCATCAGCATTTTAAAATATGAAGTTGATTGCTTACATGATTACTTACTTTTATCGTAACCTTTTTTATTTATTATAAAAGAGAATTATATTTAATCAGAGTATTAGCTGAAACAGAGAAGCCGTTTGCATTGGTGATTTCTATTGCATTTTAGTTTGATTCTTTGCATGGAATGGCTGGGTCTCTTTTTATTCATTTTGTTTTCATAGTTGAATATAGCGATAACAAAACTTCATTGTCTTGGATTTTTTGTCTTGTAATAATTCTCTTTTTGTTGTTGTTTTTATTTTGTTTTTATAAAATCATGCTAAGATCAATGCTTTAATGTAACATCAGTACACAGTCTCTCAGTCCAATCCTCCATCTTGGAAAACGTTAATAATTATAAATGATTGAGGCAGACGACAACCTAATTTCCGGTTTACGCCATGATGAGATTCCGTCTCGCCTGTCCTTTGCAAAAACACAAGCATAAAAACGAGCTGAAACTGTACCAAACATAGGATTCGCTTCGCGAGATAAAAGCGGTAAATTGTCCTCTTTTTTTTTTCTGGTGAAGACTTTATGATGAAGATGACGGTTTCCCATTGCGTGGCTTTATTTTTGGGAACTGATGCTTGAGGAGCCGCTGCGTTTGCTGAGCCGTCTTCTTCAGATACACAATTCTTCCATTGCATTTTGTTTCTCATTACTATATTTTATGACTTCTCTTTCTCAACTTTGTTTTTTTTTATCTCATTTTTTAAAAAGTTATTTTGTCGTTTGCGATATTTTATTTACTTTTCCCGTCATTTTTCTTTGTTTCCTTATTTATTATCTTGAAAAACGTATGCAATATTCGCTTATCATCTTTATATATTTTTGTCCTCAATTTTTAGTTTTAGATATCAAAATCTGCTTTCGTTTTTGTTCTTTTTTGCAAGCACTGGTATCTGTGATTTTATCTTAACTTCGCGATATTATGAGTAAATCATCATCATCATCATCATCATCATCATCATCATCATCATCATCATCATCATCATCATCTTTCGATTTTTGCTATGGTCACAATACCTACCAAGTCTTCGGGAAGACCTAAGACAGGAAGTGGCATGTTGTTATGGCTGCATTTCATGATTTGTTTTTCTAAATCCCATTATTATTATTATTATTATTATTATTATTATTATTATTATTATTATTATTATTATTTATTTATTATTATTATTATTATTTATTTCTTGTCTTAAGTATTAACGTTCATTACCAACCTTCGTTATTATTTATTATTATTATTATTATTAATTTAGTTTTCTTGCAGTTTAAAAAATATAATGGCGTCTTATTACTAATATTGTCGTTATTGATACTATCAGAATAAGAAGTGTGTCATGACTGAAAACGTTATGTATATCTAAAAAGCAGACTGCATTCAAGTGCTGGTTAAATTTAGCATATTGCCTGATGACTTTGAACATGGGAGTATTTCATTACGAACTCCGGCGGAAGAAAATGCTAAAACATCTATTAGTTATACCTTCATCGTCAATGTCTTTTTTTGCGCACTCGTGTAAGGCAACAATAGTAAAATAGATTTGCACAGAGACTAAACAACATCACTGAAAAGATGTATTACTCACAGCAGTTCGCAGAGAACAACATGAAGACAAAGCGCGCAATTCAGAAAGGGGGCTGTTGATGAACGTCGCCTGGCAGTTCAGGTGTTAATCGAGCACCTAAAACAAGGCTGCATACGTGTATGTTGGGCATTCACTCAGAATCGAACACGTTCAATAGCATTATAAATAGCTTGCGAATCATTAAAATGCAATGTATGTCAACTTCGTTTTAAGAGTAGAGCATCATCACGACCCTCTTTTCCTTTCTCCACTTTTTGTGTGTGTTTTTTTTTCATAGCGTAGGTGTTTATGGCTCTCCAAATCTTCCTACCATTTGTAGATCTAAACAGTTTTTGTCCCCTCACTATCCCTCCCAGTCACTGGTCTGCCATCCATTTACACAAGTTCCTTAGGTAGTTTAGCTCTCTTATCTTCACTATGTCCTGCGAGTGTCAAATTCTCCAAGCCTTCTCCTCTCACTGCGTGTCCCAAAAATTTCATCTGTCTCTTTCTGATTCTAAATAGCATGGTCCTTTTCGTTCCCATTCTCCTTAAAACTTCCTCATTGCTCACGTGTCCTGTCCATGGTATTCTCAGCATCCTTCTATAAAGTCACATCTCTTGCTAGAAGCCCCTCTCTTAATCCGTGAATAACTGGTCCAGCATCTAGTGCTATATAGAAAGCTTGATATTACTTAGCACCGCTATAAAAATATGTTTCTACAACTTAATGGTTTAACATTCGGTAGTCATCTTTCCTCGTTCGACTTTGGAGTTCTGTAACACATTCCTTAGTCGATTATAACACTTCCCAGAGAATTAACTTTACTTAATTGTTTGACTGTGTGTGAGATATCATAATCAAACAAGTTAAAAAAATTAATATGTGAAGCATGAATCTTTGGCGGATCTTCTTTCTAACAACTTACGATCAAATCACCGAAGTTAAGCAACACCGAGCCTGGTCAATACCTAGATTAGTGACCGCTTGGTAATACCAGGTTCTGTAAACTTGAATGTATGGGCAGTATGGTTTACGGCCATATGACGTTGAAAAACCGGTTTCTGTACGATCACCGAAGTTAAGCAACGTCGAGCCTGGTCAATACCAAGATGAGTGACCCCTTGGGAATACCAAGTTCTGTAAGTTTCAATGTATGGGTAGTAAGGTTTACGGCCATATCATGTTGAAACACCGGTTCCCGCACGATCACCAAAGTTAAGCAACGTCGAACCTTGTCAGTACCTGCACTGATGACAGCTTTGGAATATCAGGTGCTGTAAGTTTGTATGTGTGGGTGTTATGGCTTGTGCCTATATTACGATGAGACACCGGTTACCGTATGATCACCGAAGTTAAGCAAAGTCCATCCCGTACATTACCTGGATGTAAGGCCGCTTGAGAATACCAGCTGTAAGCTTGGCTGTGTCGTGAGCATGGCTTACGGCCACATCACGGTAAACACCGGTACTCGTACGATCACCGAAGTTAAGCAACGTCGAGCCCGGTAGGTAACATAGATGGGTGACCGCTTGACAATACCGGATGCTGTAAATTTGGATGTCTGGGTGGTGTAATAGATCATGACTTGGAATTGTTTATTGGACTACCGAGTTCCAATTCCAGTTGTGTTCGTTGCCTTGGGAAAGGGAAGAATTTCCCTCTTCTCCTACCAGCTATGTATTAATTAGTAAGACTTGAATCACTATACCGGTATTAGCTTAATTAAAATTCTATCAATAAAAAAATATTTACTAGCTTCAAATAACCTGCAAGAGACTCTCAAAATATTCATCAGGTGAACTGAAAGCTTTAGGTAAATTATGAAGGATTGTGACGTAATTTCATGTCCAATAAACAAACGTGAGTAAATTATGTCAATTTTTTATGCAATTAATATTTAAATTATTTTCCTATGGAATAAATTCAGGTATTATACATTTTAAATAACAGGATACTATAAATTAAAAAGCTGTCTTTTAGTTTTTTTTAACATTTTTATAGTCTATGTGTCTCTTAAGAAAGAAGTAACTCTTTCAGGAATGGAAATATTTGAAAAATCGGGGCAACGAAATCTGTTAGTTAACCTGATGAATATTTATGAGAGGGTTTTAAATTTTAAAAAATTGAAAAAGTAATAACATTTTTACTTTTCTTTATAAATACACGCTGCTATATACGTTGATGTATTCCATTAGAAGCCAAACGGGTCGGCTAAGATGCGTTTTCCATTTTTTTAAATTCATATTGTCCTTTCACAGATATAGTAATGTTTAGTTATATCTGAAGTTTTACATGCATACATAGATACATATGTGTATATATATATATATATATATATATATATATATATATATATATATATATATATATATATATATATGTATGTATACTATAAAAAATTATATTGAGCTCTCTTTTGTGGATCAGTTTTAATATTTTATATTAATAGGATCTACTTAGATTAATTACCAACACATTTTTACATATTCCTATATATATATATATATATATATATATGAATAAAAATAAGAAAGAACAGTAAGATTTATAAACTGGTGTTCTTAGTAAATATTTTTATTTAAAAAGCAGTGCTCGCTACAAAAAGTAGGGCCTACTGTTATAATTATTTCCTTTTTTTACTTTTTTAAAAATATGATTTTATCATATTTTAAAAAGAAAATAATTATAATATATATATATATATATATATATATATTTATATATTTAAATTATTTGTTTTAACGCTATTTTTAATGGATACCCATATTTCAGTAGATGGATTGTTTTTATCTATTTATTAAACATTATATTTATTTATTTACTCTACCCGTCTGAATATACGATAAATCTTGTTACAGCAATATGCTTATTATCCTAATATATATATATATATATATATATATATATATATATATATATATATATATATGTGTGTGTGTGTGTGTGTGTGTGTGTGTGTGTGTGTGTTATTCAAATATATATATGTGTGTGTATACACACACATACATATATATATATACATACATATATATATATAGATGCATATATATATATATTTATATATATATATACATACATATATATATATATATGTATACATATATATATATATATATATATATATATATATATATATATATATATATATATATATATAACACAAGTGTAAAAACTAGCGTGGATGTAGGCGTTTGCTTTCCGTGAGAAATAAATTGATTTAGTAGTTGTTCCCAAAATACGACTGTTTGGGCCTCTTGACTTAAAACCAGATTGTTCGCCGTGTCTCTCTGAGTGCCGATCTGTTCCTGAAAGTTTAAGTGAATATGGTTAGAATGACTTCATCTGTCCTGCTAGGTTTTTCGTCAAGAGAAGAACGGAACTTGGTAGGGCGTACTCAACAGAGAAAAGAGGCTATTATCTCAGTAAAGAGCAGTTCGCTGCTCGAAATGCCGGCGGCAGAGAGGTGGGGTAGGGCACAGACAACGCCTGACGGGATATCGAACGGAAGCAATTTCTCTAATTTATACCCATGCTCCCAGACAATGGCGGGGGAAAGACGCAAAACAATTGTGAACTCAACCAAACTCTCCAGCCTATCTGTTCCGCATGGCCACATTTTTGACAGTAACTGCAATGACGACAACAGCCTAAGAGGAGATCGGGGGCAAAAGCTTCCCCCACTTCACATGAAGCAACAACAAAAGAGATTGTAAATACAAACAAGGGCGATAATTCTACCTAAGAGGTGTACAAAGTTTGTCTGTGTGAGATAGCAAATGATTTTCAGTTGGATCCGATGTTGGTAAACCGAATGCGATCGGCTTAAATTGGCGTTTAATTACGTCGAGCGACAGAAATCTTAAAATTTTAAAATTTAAACATATTTTTTCTACTCGGTTATTCAATTACTTGGCAATTTAACTGATAGCAAGAAATGTATATTTCATAGATTTCACACACACACACACACACACACACACACACACACACACACACACCCCCCCATCCACAATACACACATATAAATATATTCGACTCTCCCGTCGAATTCGACGTATGAGGGTCAAGCAGATCAGTTCCTATGAACCGGCAGCCCGACACCAGCACATGAGATTTGATTATAGTGATGAAGATTTTGTGCAGATCAATCCACACTTTTTGAAGGTCCGAATACAGAGACTTGGTGCCCTACGTGCTACAGGGTCCCCAAACGACCCTCTGCAGGTTTTGAATTAAGAGTTGTCCTTCTCCTAGACCAGTTGCCATCCAAGGCTATAGAACCCAGAAGAGGATTCACACCTTTCCCAAGATTATTAGCATGTAATGAATGTAATTGATTCGACTGTAATTTGAACACGGCCCTCCGATTCCTCAATATATATATAGTCAAACCTAATGAGCCAGACAAACCTACCAAGGTTTCACTTGGGCAGATTGTCAGGGTCAGCTATATATATATATATATATATATATATATATATATATATATATATATATATATATATATGTATATATATATATATATATATATATATATATATATATATATATATATAATGGACTCTCTCCCGTCGGTTTCGACGTATGAGGATCTGACAGCTTAGTTGGTTCAGTTATGAAATTTTGTGCGGTAATCTTCAGTGGGATTTAAGACTCGCTAGTGATTTACAAAGAAGGCCACATATGGAGCAAGTGTGAGGATTATGAGATGAGATCACTGTTGGATTGGCTGACCTTTTAGATCTTGTTCGACCTTCTTGAAGATGATTCAGACAAGCAGATTGAAAATTTCTGAGTCCACTAAAACACGTTGATCTCCGTTCTACCCGCTCCAAGGCTAAGCGATCAAGGGTGTTATGTGGTATATTGACTGCTGGCAATTTGCTTTTCAGCTTGTCTTTGTATCTTAGCCATGAGCGTCTTACATTCCTGTAGCCCAGATCTAACTGGCTGTACATTAGGATCTGTGTACCCTGTCATCAGACATTCTGAAGACATGACCAGTCCACTGTAACTGAGACTGTATGAGAAAAGTCTCGATTCCTCCAATATTACACCTCTTAAACATGTCTACGTTAGACGTCCTATCTTGAAGGTTAACTCCACAGATTGCACGCAGACAGCTTTTATGGAAAGCATCGAGCTGATACCTGGATGGAGTCCACGACTCTGAGCCATACAAAAGGATGACAAGTTCAACAGCTCTGTAAACCCGAATTTTCGTATCCAGTTGAATACACCGCTCATTCCACAAGTGATGGCGAAGTTTGCCGAAAGCACTGGTAGCCTTAGCAATCCGATGCATGATTTCATCATCTAAAGTTCCACTGTAATTGACTTTTCTACCAATATAGGTAAAAGACTTTACATAGTTCAGGGTTTTGTCTTCTACTTTCAATGGTCTCTCTGGAAATTTGTAGACTGGTGGTTTTTGTTTCTCACCACGCAATTGCTTTGGAGTAGGATAAGGTTGGTGCACAACTTCAGTTTGTTTTATGCTAAGTGTAAGACCAAATGCTTTACATGCAGCAGAGAAACGATTTGTTAGATGTTGAGCCTCCTCAAAGGATGTGACTACAAGAGCCGCATCATCAACAAAGAACAAATGACGAATAATTTGCGTACGAAGGTGAGTCTTGGCTTTGAAGAGCTGATGATTGAAGAGACCACCAGTTGTTCGAAACTGTGACGCCACTCTGTGTCTGCGAATGCATATTTCAGCATCACCGAAAGGAAAAGAGAAAAGAGAAAAAAAGGACAGGGGCCATGACACAATCTTGCTTGGTGCCATTTGTGACATTAAAGGATTCCGACATCATACCATCAGACACGATATTAGCTTTCATTTTGTACTTATATCAAACGGAAAAATATAAGAATTTGGAAAAACCTAAATAAAAAAATTAATTAAATTCCCCTTGTCTGGAATATTCTCTCTCTCTCTCTCTCTCTCTCTCTCTTTCTCCATATATATATCTATATATATATATATATATATATATATATATATATATATATATATATATATATGAAGAAATATACTCTTAAGGTGTGCTATATTTATGGGATAAAGTGCTCAACATCAGAGATAGATCGTGTGTAAATATAAAAGTGAACATTGAAGTCAAAACTTAGAGGCGACAGGCTGTTTCATGTTAGACGCAATGAAAGCTAATATCGTGTCTGATGGTATGATGATAGGGGCTTCAGTTATATACCAACGTATTATGCAATCATAAATGTGTGTCCCATTTGTTTTCTCGTCACGCATGTTGCCTATCGAACATAGCATATTAATATACTTGTTTAAATGGGATCCTTTGGAGCTGTGGTCGGATCGATGCAAGGTCACACGTCTTGATAAGTATATGGTGGTGTGATACATATAGCTGTATAAGTTTTGTCCTTACTTGTGTTGTTTTTTAATTATTATGTTGGAGTTATCACTACTAATTCTGTAACCAATGGAAGTGTTTGTAAATTAATAAATTTAGAAATGTTGATTTCTTCTTGGCATTTTCGGTTCTCACCCGTTGAGGTGCAGTTGAAATGCACCGAAACGAAGTTGCATCTTTGTAGTGAGTAAACTGTTTTGTCTATATGATAAAATTATAATAAATAATTATCGCTCTACTATCGGTATCGAGTCCACTTTTGGATTAATGCTGTGAACGTTGAATATTCATACATACATACATATATATATATATATTAACAATAATACATATATTATTATATACATATATTACGGCATATATATATATATATATATATATATATATATATATATATATATATATATATATATAGTTAAATTCCCAGATCAATTCTGTGGACAAGACAGATTAGTATAAAATGACAATTGGAAAAAATCTTAGATTTTGCCGACGGGTTTCGTCTTCTGACATTTTCAAGGCAAAAATGAACGCGTCAGCAAAATCTAAGATTTTTTTCCAATTGTCATTTTATACTAATCTGTCTTGTCCACAGAATTGATCTTTGAATTTAACTGTATTGTCGACATGGAAAAAAAATTATCTTACTATAAAGGTAATTTATATTAACCAGAAAAAAAGGATTGGACAGAAGCGTCTATCTTTTTTAATTTGGATTTTTTAATGTAACTATTACAACAGAGACATTTCGATTTCATTTTTGCCTTGAAAAAGTCGGAAGACCAAACGCATCTAAGATTTTTTCCTATTGTCTTTATATATATATATATATATATATATATATATATATATATATATTAACAATAAATATACATTTGTCCCTAAAGGTTTAGTGCAACTATCAACAGAGTTACATCAAACGGTGAGGAATGTTTATTTAGTGATAATATAAATGTTGGCTCTGTTATCTTACTTCCAGAACTTTTTATAATCAATATCACACACTGTACGCTATTATCTATATTAGTGTTATTGGGATGTAGAATAGTTAGGATGAACTTCCATTTTAAACGCACTGGCAGTTCATTGTAACATATATGAACATAATTCCGGCCAGTCTGATCAGAAAAGAAAAGAATTCGCCAAAAAGAAAATGCTTTTAATCAAACGATTAATATATGAACCAAGCATGGCGGAAGAAGGCTTAATCTAGCTTGAAAGCTCAACCATGAAATTGTGTCCTTCATTTAAGTTTCACTAAATACTGACATTCGATCTCACCTTTGATTGCCTCAACCGTCTACAATGACAAAGCGATGTATATGCAACAGCTCTTAGATACGGTGATATAAATTCACAAATATGTTGTAGCTGGAAATAACTCTTGCTTACATAAAGCACTGTCCCAGTCAGATGCTACTATGCTCGCGTCAAACACACCATACATGCGCAAAGGAAATGCTAGAGGTTGGGAAAAATGGCGAGAATACATAAGCACAAAAAGAACCGGAAAAAATACGGTCATTGAATAGCAATATGGCGACAAGGGCGGAGCCTGAAGACGACTTTAGATTAAAGATGGCCGCCAAGCTTTGCTCGCTATGAAATGAAAAGAAAAGAAAAGAAAATATAGGGGTAAATAAAATACGAAAATGAAAAAAAAATTGAAGAAGCACTGTTGATAAGCGAAGATTAAAGAAGGCGGGAAATGTTGAAATAAGAAGATGAAGAAAAAGAAGAAAATTGATGACAAGTCCAAGAATACGATTTTACCATGGTAACACTTCAGTTCTCTTAAAGCGCTTTGTCTCGTCACATGAGATCCAGTCAGATGACGAACCGTTCGCGACTGCAAGTCATAGCCAAACTAAAATAGGTAAATACTATTGTCCAGTTCTTTGATAAATTAACTAAATCAAACCAAAATTGCTCAAGACACAACTACACACATATAGGAAGGGGTTTCAAATGGAAATAAAGCCGTATTTATCCTTACGATATTCTCTACTTTAACCAGCCACATGGTTACAATATTTACATATTTTGCCACGATGTGGAGAAACAAAGGAAAGAGTACTGAACTGTTACGTGATATCTGTCCTCCTCTATGACTGCGAAATCTGGACAATCTCCTCAAAGGTGAAGAAGAGAACAACAGAAATGAGGAAAGAGGGCTAGGAGTACATGATACTCACGGGACAGATTGAGGGAAATAGGGACAGGGGAAAGTAGTGCGTATGTGATTGAATAAATGGATGATAGGACAAGGTTGTGAGAAATAACAAAAAGTTATTAAGAGCTACAAGGGAGAGGAAATTGTGGAAATGACACAAGAAGAAGAAGAAGAAGAAGAAGAAGAAGAAGAAGAAGAAGAAGAAGAAGAAGAAGATCTCTGTCCTGTCGGTAGGGCTTAAAATACACCGACCGCATCCCTGGCAGACGAATAAGCATCCCACCTCAATAAAAAAAGGTGGATGTTTGTCGACTGACTTAAGAGACTCGACCAATATTTATGTTTCCGCTCAATTTTTCAGCAAGTCTGACAGTCCAACATGATACTGATACTAACAACTGAACATGTGAGGGACGAGGAAGTTTTAAGGAAAATGGAAACAAAAAGGACGCTCATATTTAAAATAAAAAACAAAACAATGCAATATCATTATAAGCAAATTTAAAGGGTCGGGTACCTGTTTCTCGAGACAAGACTCTACCCTTCGACGTAGCCACGTCTGGGGATCCTCTCTGCCCGAAGGCAGAGAGTTTGACCAGCACAGCTGGAGACGAATCTCCAACTGCAGACCAACATACAGCATTTACTACTGTATTTATGTTAATGCGGATATACTCATTAACGTCCGTAGCTATGCTACAACAAATTATATCATTATGACTGAAGTTTTGCTCTTATGAAACTTCAGTTACTTTATTTAACATACATCAAAGTTTTTTTTAATGATTCTATTCCGATATACTAGTCAAAACCAACAAGGAAATTGGACGACTGCAATCGTCTTTAGAAAAAAATATGAAAGGAAAAGTTTACATAGCAGTTTTGACTCAACTTCAAACTGAAATTACGTCTACCTTTTGACTCAAGTACAAAATGAACCTACGTCTACCATTTGACTCATTTACAAGCTAAACTGGCGTCTACCTTTTGACTCTAGTACAAACATAACTTAGTCTACCTTTTGACTTAACTACAAATTAAACCTATGTCTATCTTTTGACTCAAGTACAAATTGAACTTACGTCTACCTCTTGACTCAGGTACAAAATGAACCTACGTCTACCTTTTGACTCGAGTACAAAGCAGATTAATGTTAATTTTTTGCTCAAATCCAAACAAGGCTTCTGTCTACCCTTAGGCTAAATTAAAAAACAAACCAACGTTTAGTTTTTGACTCAAATACAAACAGGACCAATGTTTACTTTATTAATCAAATGTAAAGAAAACCTCTTTGCCTCAAGTACAAACCGGATTATATTCATCCAATGACTCAAATACAAACCAGACTTACGTCTCTCTATTCATTCTAGTGTAAACCAGGCCTATATATACCCATCTATTCAGAGTGATTTTTCACATATAGGAATTATATTCAACATCAAATAACCTATAAATCTTTGATAAGTAGTTAAATTAACCAAACGACCAATACCAATAATTCTAGCAGAGTAGACTTGCCCTCAATAAATACATAATCAACATTCGACATTCTATGTCCTTAATAAAGAGACGAAATTCAAATTCGTTAATGCGCTCAGCAATTATCGACGCGGTCAGTGGATTCGGAGAGCGGGACTCAAATCCCAGACATGTCTGTTGAATTAACTTTCGTACTAATTCTCTTAGGGAAATCATGAATCCATATTTTCCCCTACAGTCCATATATAGTTGAGTAGACTAGAATCTCTAGCCTTGGATTGCAGCCAGTCTAAGTGAAGTCGCAGTAATTCACAGACAATAACACATGTGACTCTTTGGAGAACTATGATCTACCACGTCCTGAAGGGACATGATATTTAAAAAGAAAAAAAGCAGTTTGCCTATGCGGCCGGCATCTAAGTATTGATTATGACTGACGTTGTTTTGTTCCGGTATTCAAAAGAGAACCTATATCCCCCTCATGCTAAGATGTCAACGGCGCCAATTTGTTAATAATGTTGCATCTCTTCTCTCTTGGCCGGTAATCGCTCAATGTGTTTGGTTCAGAGATGAAAGTACGTCAAGCACGGATAATTTTAACTATTTTAATGTCGACATATACTAACTATCCAGTGGTAGTCCTTCCCCCTGACTGGGGAGCCATTTCAAACACGAAAGTGAATACGTCTGCATTGCTTGACGTGTAAGAACAAACTCGCTGAAAAATCTTTCTCTGTCTATTATTCCCAAGCTAGCTCAGCCAGTCATAAACGACTTCCTTATTATGTCTTCCATCTGACCAGGAAGGTCAACCTCAGGAAGTTCGAGCAGATATACACTTCCTCTAAAAAATAACAGTCTGCTAAACAATTAATTAAAACAACACTTCTAACATTTTGTAGCCATAAGCAGTTTATTTTCCCTAATCTTCAATTATTAACTTTACATTTTCTTTATTGCATCTTTTTTATGGAACATTTTAAATCTAAATAAAAAATAAATTAAAAGGCATGTGCGCCAAAGATATGCTGGCCACTGATGATCTGTTGTCTCTTTTATTCTGGACAAAATTACGAGCAAGCATTTGGATTTCATGCAATTGCCAAAAGTAAAAGAATGAGCCCGAAATGGGATTTGCAGGTCGGGAACACTAGAATCAAGCAGTCGCGGAAGTTTAAATATCTGGGAATCGTTTTGACAGAGGACGTTAAGTCCGACACTGACATCCGTAGAAGTGTTGGGATGGCCAAGGACGCATTATAAAAGCTGGACAAAGTATTACCAAACAGGAGGGTTTCTTTGGTAACAAAAAACAAAAAAAAGAATACTGAGCTGTTATGTGACGTCTGTCCTTCTTTACAGCAGCGAATGTTGGACGATTTCCTCAAAAATGAAGAAGAGATTCTAGATGTGGTTCTACAGAAGGATGCTAAGGATATCATGGACCGAGCGTGTGAGCAACGATGAGGTCTTAGGGAGGATGCAAACAAAGATGACGCTTATACTTAACATCAGGAAGAGACAGCTGAAGTTTCTGGGACACATAACGAGGAAGGAGGCCTAGAGAATCTGATACTCACGGGTCAAATAGAAGGAAAGAGAGACAAGGGAAAACAACGCATAACATATCTAGTGGGCTTAAGCAAGTGGATGACAGAACTTGGTATGTGGGTGGAAGCAGAGGGAAGGAACTTGTTGAGAGCTGCAAGGGATAGGAGGAGGTGGAGAGCCATGATCAACATGGCGCATAAAAAGAAAGAAAGAAAATACTGATATTGACCGTTTCCTTCTAAGGAAACCTTCGACATTCATTAACCAAACAGCCAGTTCTACAGTTGGCTAAAATCTATAAAACATTTCTATAAAACCAATTTTTAAGGAAAATGTTTCCCAAGTCCACTAACTGTTATTACTGTTTCCAATATTGATGTAATATTGATTGATTTGGTTGATTTTGTTTAGTGGCATATCAACCTCTATGGGTTTTTTGATGCCAAATCTAAATATTTTGAAGATAGTTTTATGGCTTCAACTACAGATAAAATATATTGTCGGTGATTTTGCTATAAATTTTATTGTTGTTAATTCTACTATAATTATGTACGGTTGGTAACTTTTTATATACAAATGTATTACTGGTATTTTTACTATAAAATGTATTTTTATTGTTTCACAGTGTTTGGGGTTCACTATAACCCAATATTTACGTCGCTAACAGGTGCTACCACTCCAGGTCAGGGTGGGCCTGGCAACAACAGAAATTAAAAGGTGGTTCCACGTCTCAGAAGCTCCAATGTCCCGATCTGATACCTTGCTGCCTGATGTAGTTTATCGTCATACCCAGGACTGTCAACAGCTTGATTATGTCATTATTTTCTCTTTCAGTTACATGTGCTATCCTTTTTATTTGTTGCTGCTGTTGGTAGTCCTCAAGTGTCGTGGATTCTGTTATTCGGTAAAGTTCTTTGTTTGTGATTCTGTAGCACCCGTCCACGAGTTTCGAAGAGGGGTGAGCCTCGTTAATAATAATTTTTTTTCATTATCGATCTGAGAAAGCGATTCTATACAGCTGAATGTTTAGATATTTCTGAACGAGTTTGGCTCCAATCATAACTTTCATCTAAAAGTCTCATCTGACGAGGCTATGACTCGAATTTTAGGTTCATGCTTTGTTTCCTTCTGGCAATTATGCAGTGACTTCTTATAAGTTTATAACAGTTGTTGCTGTTGTTGTTGTTGTTTTTGTTGATGATGATGATGATGATGATGATGATGATGATGATGATGATGATGATGATGATGATGATAAACACATAATAACTGCATAATTAGTCGTTCAAAACTGTATTATAAAATTATTATAAATTGACTTCTGTTGATCCAGGTAAACAAACAATTCGGCACTGCTCTAGAATCATGAATTCGGCAAAATAGGTGGCATACCTGTATTCACTTTACAACTTATTTACTAGCAGTCATTGATTTTTACCAAACGTTGAAGTTTTGTAATGTGTAATGATTTTTCTACATTGTTCGCTATCATAGTGAGTTACGGGCGCTGCCATTGTTAAACGACATGTCCATTAACAGCCGCAAGGTGGCGTAACATTCTCTGTTGTTATCTTAAAATACACTCAGTTTTAGAGTAGCCGACGTTCTCACGTCAGAAATCCATTTGCACATATACGAAAATGTCAAACATCTCTTAAGTTTCCAGATATATTTGCTAAGCTTAGTTTAGTCGAGAACGAGGTTTGATTGATTGATTTGTTTTTTATGGCTTATCAACCCTTTGCAGGTTACTTAAATATTTTATGATTGTAAGAAATGTTTGGAGATAATAATGAATTACTGTTTACAAATCCTACTATTTTTTTCTTTTTTTTCTTTTTTAAAGTATTTCACCCCAAACAATGCGGGATGCCACTAGTGTGCAAGGGGTTACAGAGAGTGGGAGCGAGAGTAAAGAGGCGTGTCCGAGGAAAGAATGAAGAGAGGGATAGGGAATAGATCAAGACATCTGGAGATGTCGATTGACATTACATTTGAATAGTTGGAGATTATAGCTATCAGAAAAATAGGTAATAGGAAGGGAATTCCAAAGATGGGAGGTGCGAGACATGAGGAGATTAGAGTAGAAGAGACGGGCACATTTAACCGTTTCGACAGTGAAAGCGTGGAACTGAGATGATAGCCTAGTAGCACGTTTAAATTCATGCAGTCTGGGAACTCGTGAAAGTAGCTCGTCGGAGCAGTTACCGTGAAAGTATTTGTAGGAAAGACAGAGGAAGGCGACGACACGTCTGTGAGAGTGCGACTGTAGACGAGATGCCAGATCAGGACAAATTACATTGTGTATCCGTCTCTAGATTTTGTCGAGTAACCTTAAGACGAACAGCGGGGGATCCAGACCATATATGACAGCAGTATTCGATGCAAGGGCAATTAACCCATAATATGGGAGAGAAGAAGTGTATTCATATATTTTTCAAAGGTATTTGTACATAAATGAATATAACAAAACCGACTAGAATTCGAACTCAGGTCTCAAGTTTTTAATTTGTAGCCCTTGTCCCTTGCTCTACCTTTACATACATGATTACAACGCCTGGTATTCCTAAACGGTCACCTATCTAGGTTCTGACCAGGCTTGATGTTGCTTAATTTCGGGGATCGTACAAGAATTGGGTCGAGCACAGGATATTAAGTTTCAACAGCTAACCCAAGAATGATACCGACAGAAAATCGAACTCGCTAGAGTCGTAAGAGAGATCATTTTACTGACCACTAATCCAATCCGTGGTATCCGATAGATATTTACTTCGTTTATTATAGAATGGTGCAAACCCACATTTGTGGGTGACCCTGTGAAATATCAGTTGACTTTAGCCAAGTATAGATTTGTCTAGAGCAGTGTTTCTCAACTTTTTTAAGGAACGGCACACTTCGGAGAAAAATGAAAATATCACGGTAAACTTAGTGTATTCATTGAAAAGTTATGAAATAAAATCATAGATTTAAAAAAAAAATACACTTGCAAATATGTGCTTACTTTATTCCAGTGTTTCTATTCAACTATTTCTGCAGCTTATTTCGCGCGAAACATGCCTGGTGTTTTGTCGCGATTTCTTCACTGTTTGCGAACATATAACGCTTTACATCTGGCCACCTAACACTGCATGACTGTACCCCACCCTTGATTGTTATGGGTGAGAAACAGTTCAGTGAGAGACCAAAAAGTCCCTGTAACACCAAAGATTAACTCGAGGCAAGGATTATGGCAGTATTCACCAACTTAAACAAGGAGACCGTCCAGATGAGTTGCAAGAGATTCCAAAGTCGTCTGGAGTCGGTGGTTGTGGCCAATGGCGATTTTATCAAATAGATTTGCTCTTTAGTATTTCAAGATTTTTTTTTTTTGTAATTTTGGTAAATATATCTGTTAAAATGAAATGCCAGTGTTATTTGCCTTTTTTTTTGGCGTAATTTAAACGACCATTTATCCATCGCACCCTGTATGTGCTTTGACAGTATGTCGAAGTGTGAGTTCAGTCTTTTTTGGACGACTCAGCTAGCTGGTCGAACTCTCAGCCTCTAGGCGGAGGGGAACTCTCTGCCTCTGGGCAGGGAGGAACCCGGACGAGGCTCCGCCTCTGGGCAGAGCCTCGTTCGGGGAGGTTGACCAACCCGATCCCGTTTATACGGGTTCTACGGGCAATTTTTGCCGGAGCCTACGGGCTCGGAAAGCCCACATTAAACCGGCCTTGTGCCACATTTGACACACGTGGGAGTGTTAATGAACATCGTATGTCGAAGCTCACTTAAGCGGATCGAAGCATTAATGTGAACGGGAGCTGACGGTCACTGGTCCCGACCAATGTTACAATAATGGAACACCCAGTGAGAATCATACTTGATATCCAAATTATTTATTCAAACGACGAGATTGTTAACCAACACTATGAGCAGTGGTACCCTGAACATTTTAAAAGTTTGTGGTGCGCACTGAGATTTAGTGTGACTAGTTTTATTATTAACCAAGGTGGAAATACCCGTCATATTGAAAGAAAACAAGAAAAAAAGTCACTTAATAATTATCAAATTACACCGTTTAAGGGTCTTTAATATTACCTAGGAGGCACGGTGTAATAATGGATAGCAGCTCAGATTGAGGAAAAGGAGAGCCGAATTCCAGTCGAATCCATTACATTCACTTACTTGCTTACCCTTGGGGAAGGTATGAATCCACTTCTTCTCCCACAGCTATGGGTAAATAGCAGGACAGACCGGGTTATATTGCCTTGGGTGGCAACTGCTATACCGCTGAAAGAAATGGCAACATACTGCGGGAAAATATCTGCCTCGTCAGTCATGTATCGAAAGACACATGATCGCCTAAGCGGGTATCACGCATGACACATAACTGACTGATATTCACTTACGTGCTAATACCCTAGGGAAAGGTATGAATCCCCTTCTTCTCCCACAGCTCTGGGTAAATAGCAGGAAAGACAGGGTTCTATAGCCTTGGATGTCAACTGGTCTACGGCAGAAAGAAATGGCAACCTACTGCGGGAAAAAATTCTGCCTCGTCAGATACATGATCGCCTAAGCGAGTCTCACATAACTGACTGAATATTACCTAAATAATACAAAGACACATATAGATGAGAGTGTATATATGTCATCTTGATTTTGAGAGATTCGATAATTTTGCTGTTTTGCAATGAAGTTTGCTGAGCGGACAAGTCGTTACGGCGGTTCCTGCGTCAACACAGGCCTTCAATTCAGGGATTTTTCTTCTTCTTGACTGATTGCAATCTGGCACAAGAAGGCCAAGTTTGTATTGCTATTTAACCTATAGCTGGGGAAGGAGGAAACAGATCAATCAATCCCTTTCCCGAGAGTATTTAATATTTGTGAGATGAATATAATTTGCATTGTTTCATTTACATCTTAATGAAAACATTGGAAATGCCCATCTACACTCTAAACCTGATTATTATTATTATTATTATTATTATTATTATTATTATTATTATTATTATTTACATTCTCCATAACTTTTTTCATCTTATACGTTTAGCTTCGTATTTACCGGAGGTAGTCAGATTTACGTGGCAAAAAAGACGAAAAATAGCAATTAAGTTTGATAGTCTTATTTTAATTTAATTTGCAAATTCAACGCGTATTATCTTTGATGCTATTGAAAAATACGACCTTTAAATGATAAAAAGTTATCGGCTCAACCAATAAGGGAATAACTTCTATACGATTGTCCCTCCCAATACAAGACCCAAGAGTTACTCAAGGTAGAGGGTTACTGAATGAAATATCTGTACGAGTATAAGAGAAAGAAGTGCATATATTGGGTTGGTGCATAATTATTAGGCGTTTTAAAACAATATTTATTATGGAAAAGAAACAACAATTCAACAATAATATTTTTAAATGATTATTCCGGAGCGTATGATGATCGCCACGCATATCTATAACCTGAAAACAAAATAATATTTTTATCAAAAAGTAAACAAAGTAGCGATTTTTATTAACAAATAACTCGCCTACAAAAACGCCTGATAATCATGCACCTACGAAATATGTAGGATAGATAACGGTTGACCCTAGACTTGAAGATGTTAACATTTTAGTGATCAGGCAAGCATCTTCTTGGGTGTCTGTTCCATAAAGCAACATTGATATCATTGCGTTCAGACGACTGGCCGTTAAGAAAGACTTTTATGGACCTACCAGACAGGATGGAGTTATTTGTTTCTGTGGAAACTTTGTGCAGGTTTAAAAGCCATGTCAGTGCGTGGGTTGTGTGATGGCCGTGATCGATAACGAGAAGGCAGGC
>OZ038476.1:74920161-74980161 GCA_964036315.1 Acanthosepion esculentum
AACTGATAAGAGACACGAAATATAAGAATTTTGGGAGAGCTATGATCGGCCATGTCCCTTAAGTGGTGCGGTATGTAGGAGCAGAGAACTTTTAATATAAACCACACACGCACGCACACGGGCGCACACGCGCGCGTACATACACACACACACACACACACACACACACACACACACACACACACACACATATATATATATATATATATATATATATATATATATATATATATATATATATATATATATAGTTCAGTTCAAAAGTTTGAAGCCACCCCCAGAAATTTAATTTCCTCATGCAGTCGAAGATGTCAAAGTGTGATTGAAGCTAAAGGGCTTCACACTAAATATTAAATAATTATTATAATGTATTATCCTCTCAAATTACACCAAAATCTCAGGCAATAACAATTAATATCGTATTTATTGTCTGTGAAAACTATAGAATATAAAACAACTTTGATAAAAAATTATACCTACTTTTCTGACGAAAACAATGCCGTTCTGAACATTTTGGCCGCAACTGTATTTTCAGTTATATCTGAAATGTTTCGCACACACACAATCTCTCTCTCTCACTCACTCACTCATTTACTCACTCACTCACTCACTCTCTCTCTCTCTCTCTCTCTCTCTCTCTCTCTCTCACTCTGACACACGCAGACACACACATGTATATATTTAATAAATGTATGTTCGGGCAGCAACTTTTCTTTTAAAAATCTTTCGTTAAATATGGCAGACAAGGAAAATTTAATTAATTTTTTAGTTAGTTTTTCGAACATCCTTTCGTTTTCCGTTTGGTGGGGAATAATGGCGTACAAAGATTTCCATAATATGCATTGTACCAAGCGCTTTCGGCCATTTGGGCCATTTTCAAGAGGTGGGGGTTGTTTTAGGTGATGTTAGTTTTTCTATATATTTTGACTGTTTCCTTGTCTGCCATATTGAACGAATGATATACATACATATATATATGTACATATGTATATATATACGCGTGTGTGTGTGCGTGTGTGTGTACATATATATATATATATATATATATATATATATATATATATATATATATATATATATATAGTGAGAGAGAGAGTGTGAGAGAGAGAGAGAGAAAAGGGGGATGCGGAAAAATACGTTCCACATATACCTCGCAGAAATACCTCCCATATATTAGGAAATCAAAAGCTAGATAAAGACACTATTGCCAGTAATGTTTTACCATTATATGGAAGGTATGTCTCGGAGATATTGGTGGCACATATGTCTGCAGCACCTTATATATATATATATATTGCCTATGTGTGGTTTGATTTTTTGTATGTGTGTGTATATATCTAAATACGTCTGAGCGCTTAACATGCGTATGTTCGAATGATTTCGCGTGAGAGGCAACTAACATGTTGAAATGAAACTAAAGTGTATACATTTCTGTCTGGGATTCTGAACATCCCTTTCAACATAATTTCAATGAAAATACAAATTAAATAGCATATATATCTTTTATTTTATTTTTATATTTTTTCTCCTTGGTAATTCTACAATTTAAAACTTAATAGAGATTTGATTTAGATTTCTAAATAGGTAATTTTAATTTTTTACTTTTAATTTTGATTTCAAATTTTATAAATCTTTTAATATCTATGATAACCTTGCTTAGTTGTCAAATTTTTCGAATCACCCTATACTTGTATCTTGATTGGCTACTCTAGCTTATGTAACAGCGTTTACTCCTGGCTAAGGATCGTTGATTAATTTGAAACTTTTAAAACCATTTATTCTATATTCTATATCATCACTTGACAAGACACAAGAAGTGTTGAAACAAAATGGCTACTTTTGTCGTGATTTTATAACATATTTATGTTGTAATATTCAAATAAATAATTATATATATATATATATATATATATGTATGTATGTGTGTGTGTGTGTGTGTGTGTGTGTGTGTGTGTCTGTCTGTCTGTGTTTGTGTGTGCTTGTGTAAATAATATGATATAGAAATGATAGCATCTGTAGGTTTTTCTTGTATATTTCTCTTTCTAAGTAGTCAAGAACGATAACCGATATTACCTTTCTTCCATTTTTTTTAATAACCTAAGCCAAACCATCTGTATAGGAGACTGCATGTTCTGTAGCATGTTGAAATGAAAACATCTTAGAAATGCCTTTCCACAAGCTTCTATGCGTACGTATTGCATATTGTGCCGTTTCCGTCCACACAATGTAGGATTTCCCTGCATGCACGCCATTTTCTTTCTTGTTCGCTGCACTCCGCCCAAAAGTAGGCGCTGTCGTAAAATTATTATAAACGAACGAACGTATCTTTCAATTGCACACATCACAGTGGTAATTTTCTATACACGGAAGAGTTGATGACGAGGGATATGTGACTGTAAAATGTGAATCAAAAGAAGTGTGGATGGTGCAGGGAAAATTGGTAGGCAAAAAGGGGGAAAAAAAGGGGGGAAAAGGATATCGAGCAAATGAGAAAGAAGAACGTGAGGATCATACCTACAAAAAGTAAAATAATATTAAAAAACACTTTAAAGGTTGACAAGTGAAAAGACAGAAAAAAAATGAAAAGACGTAAGAGAAAGGTAGTAAGATAGAGAGAAGGGTTAAATGAAGCTGAAAAGGAAAAAAAAAGAGAGAGAAAAATTAATTAATAGAAGAGAAGTCGAGGGAGAAAAGAGGACAGAAATTGAGCGAAGTACCGGTAACACAAAAATGGAAACTGAAAAAAATATATAGGAGACAGAATTAGAGCGATTTTAAATAGACGCCGAGTTGAAAGAAAGGATTAAAAATAGAATGAATAGGGGGGAATTTGGAAAGAGCAAAGAGATTAAAAGACGCTAAAAGAAAGCAGAAAACTAGAAATATGAAAACGGAAAAAAAGTTTACGAAATCGCTACTCTATTGAAAATGGCGAAAATCAAATCTCCGTGGGGATGTCACGAGTAGTATAAATGGGTTGGCGGAGTTATTGGTTTTCTTTTGAAGGGGTTGTTGCGTAAAAATAGAGGTGAACGTGAGAGGAAGTAAACTGTAAAAATAAGAAAGAGACGCCGGGCATAAAAATATAAAGAAAGAAAAATCTTACAAAACTGAAAGATTGTGGCGAATTCGTAATAAAGTGGAAGGTAGCTGAACAAGAGAGATCAAGGTAGCAGAGAAAAGGAAGAAACTGGATAGAGTAAATGAAAATAAAGATGGCGAACGAGGAAGGCAAAACGAAGACGACAGATATGAATAAAAAGGACTAAAAGAAAGAACGCGCAAAGTAAAATTAATGAAAGAAAGGAAAAAGCACAAACAATAGCACGAATGAATTTCTGAATGAATAAAACCAAGAAACTAGAGAATAAATAAACGAACCAGGGAAGAAAAGTAAGTAACTGTAAAGAAGTTTATTAAAATAAGTCAACGCCAAACATAAAAAAAAACTGTAGGAAAAAAGATAGGAAAAAAATCTTTCTTAGAAAGGAGATAAAAAGAACAGTTAAACAAACTCTACAGAAATATGAAAAAAAAAAGCAAAAAAAAAAAAACGAAGGACACGAAAAGAGAAGGAAAAAAGAGGCCAAGAGTAAGATAAGAAACGAAAAAATTCTTAAGAAAGAAATCCCGCATAACAGCATTAACAAAAATCCAACAAAAAAAATGGCAGCCGGTAAGGAAGTAGCCCTTTTCAATAGATTGGCAGCGGCCCGAGTAAAAAATGACATGTCTTTTGGAGCAAAATGAAAACACAGAAACGTCACATGACTGGTCTCGATAGCAAATCGCTGTTATGGAAATGGCGACTATTCTTTGCGCTGAACGCAGCATTGAAGCGATCGGACCGCCATTTTCTCGAAAATGGCGAACTGGCATCGACCAGGACACTTGCCGATCGCTCCCTTTACTTCTCCTTTTTCTCATTATTGTTGTTGTTGTTGTTCTTCTTCTTGTTCTTTTTCTTGTTCTTGTTCTTTTTCTTATTCTTGGTCTTCTTCTTCAGCTCGTAACCAAACTTGCCTGACATTCTAAAGAGGATATATTCAGTCCATGATAGTGTATCTGCGTGGAAAGTGTTAGTGCGTCTTTCTAAAGAATTACGTGCGCACCTGCATATTCCTGCAGGTCTGCGTGTTTATGGGTTTATGCTCATGGCAGTTTTGGGGTGAGAGTTTATGTGTGCGACACACTATAGAACATTTCAAGTAAAAAGTGTATATGTATATATTTTTGCCATGGATAAGTTAGTTCGACAGAAGGCCGCGGTAATAGAGCACCCAATAAAGTTCGAATGGATAAGCACAGGGTTGAGATAATGTTTGCGATGCAACATTCTCGTCCATGCATAGTGACTTCCATCTACAGCTACAGACGATCTGGCATAGTGACACCATATTATTTAATAAATAAGAACTCACGCGACAGACAGAAGGACTATATTAGGATTCCATACCACCAGCTGAACATAATAAAATTACTATTGTTTTCTCTCTCTCTCTCTCTTATATATATATATATATATATATATATATATATATATATATATATATATATATATATATGCACATTTCATTGAATACGATAGACAAAGTACTTTGATTTAGTTTTTTTTACAATTTCTCATGTGACCTAATAATTTTTTATTTTCAGATGATAAATTATATAAAAACTGTGTAATGTTTTTTTCTGAGCACTTTCGACTATACATTTATCCATTTTCAAGGATGACATAATTTAACGGTTAAATAAGAAACAGTTTTTGCATGTATGTATTTATGTTTCCCAAAAACACGGTCAAGATATTGTGTCCATGTTCATAGTTGTTATTATTGATTGCTGCATTTTGTTTTTATTTATAAGTCTTCCATTATATATATATATATATATATATATATATATATATATATATATATATATATATATATATTTGAATAACGTGTTGAAAATAACGATCGAAATTAGGAATAAACTGTCCAAGGTTTGTCCATATTTGTTCTGTTTTGTTCAAGTACTTTCGGCCATCTCGGTTATTTTCAAGAACCATATGATGTCTGTGTTGCAAACAAGACTCCGTTGGTTACATTCTGGTATACTTCTGTTGGTGCAGTTTCGATCTCATTAACCGTTACACATGACAAAACGGTGGAATATTTTCAGTTTTCTAAAGAATACCAGAATGTAGCCAAATGAATCATACTACGAAGATAGCATATATACATTGAAAATGCTTGAGACAGTCAAAAATACTTGAATAAATCAACAGAAAGAACATGATCTTCGGACAGATTGTCCACAATTTGGATCCTTATAAAAAGAATTTTATTCGAAAATAAGAAAAAATGCAGAAGAAAATTAAAAAATAACCTGGTCAGTTGTATGCGATCCAACTTGTTTGTAGGAATATTGATGCCTAATATACTTCATATATATATATATATGTGTGTGTGTGTGTGTGTGTGTGTGTGTGTGTGTGTGTGTGAATGATGTCTGTGTAATGTGGATACAGATAGAGTTAGTCCTTTGTACTTCGTTTTGTTTCAGTTTGTCATAATTGTTGTCGCTAATGATGCTTTATGCTACTTAGTCAAAAGTCGGTGCTACTGCATTTTCCACATGTTAAAAGATAGAAATATATATATACAGAAGGGTGTTGATTTTTATGGTTGCACTGTATATATATACAAATGCTCCTTTCTGGATATTGGACACAACACATACATACATACATGAATATATATATATATATATATATATATATATATATATATATATATATATATATATATATATATATATATTATAAATTAACTGACTTAAAATGTTTTTTTTCGCTACACAGTAATAACCATGTTTCAAAAATTAAAGCTAAAAGCTTCGAATTTATTTTTGTTATTAAATTAAAGACATTAGTTCTATTTCCTCATCAAGCTAATTTTGGAGTAACTTTTTTAAAAAAATTTACAGTTTTAAAGGCACGGGAAAGATTCATAATTGAGTGTTTCCAAGGATACAGAGAAATCTAATCATCTAGACAAGGGGTGCTAGCTTGTTCAATTTCAAATTTTCGTTGTATCAGTTAATAGTTACATTCGAAAGCGGGGTTATGTTTAGGGATGGGTAGGGATGTATTTGTTTTATTACCCTTTACACAGAAGAACTTTCTCACTGCCAGTTCAAGGAAGACATTTGTATCTCTAGCACACAAAAAGAGAATTTTTAATATCGAAAAACATAAGGAAAATTAATTAATTTTAATAATATGTAGAAATATCAACTCTTCGCCTTAAGAAGTTCGCGAGAACACAAACACGTGTTGCAAAATTATGGAAAATAAAGCATAATATATATTTTTTAAATATATATATATATATGAAGCTAAAATCCATATGAAAGATTTTCCGCTTTGTCTCACTATTATCTCCATTTCAAATCACATATATATATATATATATATATATATATATATATATATATATATATATATATATATATATATATATATTCAGGGCGCGATGGATAAATTGTCGTCTAAATTACACAATAATTAAAATAACACTGACATCTCATTTTAAAAGACATCTTTACAAACATTTCACAAAAATATCTTGAATTATTAATGAGTAAATTGATTCAATAAAATCTCCATTGGCTTCAACCACGGCCTCCAGACGACTTCCGAATCGCTTGCATCTTGACGGTGTCCTTGTTTAAGTTGGTGAATGCTGCCATAATCCTTGCCTTCACTTCATCTTTGGTGATACAAAGAGTCTTGTTGATCTCTCGGTCAACTGATTCCCACACATAATAATCAAGGGGTTGCAGTCTGAGGAGTTAGATGGCCAGATGTAAGAGGTGATGTGGCCACAGAAATTGTCTGAAACCCATGATTCGGTTCCCTTGTTTGTGTAACATGGTGCGAAGTCCTGTTGCCAAACATAGTCTCCCAGCAGCTACTTTCTAGTCCCATGGCATCACTACCTCCTCAAGGCACTTGACATAGGCCTCCATTGATCTGAAACCCTCACCAATAAATTCTTTTTTATCAGTTAGATCAGAGTGAGTTTTCCAAGCTGCCGTACCTCCGCAGTCACTATTAGGCTCAACCAACTGTTTCCGAATCCTGTGTACTGTCCTCAGATTGACACCCAAACACTCGGAAATGTTTGTATTGGAGATTCCGACACAAATGCAAAGCAGTACAGCATGCCGTTTCCAAATTTCTGGCTGAGTGAATTGCGTCATAGTGCTTTTTGTTTCTCACTGACGGTGCCCAACTGACCCTACTATACTCTGCAGTCGAGAAAATCAAAAACAAACAAAGCGCATGCGCGAGATTGAAAATTAAAAATGATAATTTACCCATCACACCTTCTATCTCTATCTATAAAAGGCAGGATGTGTGTGTGCGCGCGTGTGTGTGTGTGTGTGTGTGTGTGTGTGTGTGTGTGTGTGTGTGTGCGTGTGTGTGTGTGTGTGTGTGTAACGAATGCACGGCCGCAATTTTCGACGGATTTGCACCAAAATTTACATGCACATGCTCCAAGTTAGCAAAAAAGCCAAGAACGAGTTTACATTTCCCAACTCCCATCGATAGTGGAAATAATCGATTTTTTCAAGCTTCTACGGCAGTTTTCATGTAGTTTGCAGCCACTTTCTACTGGTCAGGGTGAGAGCCTATAGCTGGCTGCCACGAATAGGCAGGAAGATTCTATTGGTCAGCGTGAGAGCCAACAGCTGACTGACACGAATGTTAACTAGCATGCTATCATGAAAAAAAAATCGATAGCTGCATTCGTCATAAGTGGGAAAATTTAAATCTGCATGGCACTTTACTCCAATTGGATCATTCGCTTGCTTAAACTCAACGTTGATTCTGATTCCGCAGAACTGGGTTGGGTGTGAAAAAGTATTTGTTGTTAACATTCTTTTTTCATTCGGTTTTTCCAGTTACGAGTCCTTTTTTTAAAGCTGATGGTTTTGTGTTGATTTTGTTTAGTTCTTTTTTCGTAACAGATTGAATGTTTAGTATAGAGCTTAGAAAAAATTCGCAGTGTGAGATAGACAAGAAGTAAGGCATGTAGGAAAATAAGCACGGCAAATGGCACTCTTTTAAAGCCAAGGAAGGGCAAAAATATTTTAAGTCAAGTGATAGCGATTGCTGTATGAGTCGTACGATTTTTGAATCAAGCACGGGCAACGCCGGGCCATGCTGCTAGTACATACTTAATTTGATACACCAGAAATCTGATATGAAGTTTTTATATATATAAGTTAAAGATAGAAAGAAATTTTGAAAACTTTTTGTACTTTTAGACGATGAACTGGCATCATCAGAAAAATAAATTTATTTCACAGTACAAAATCTACATTTACGTGACAAAATACGATTAAAGTGACTGAATGCTTGATTTTTTTTGTGTCGTTAAAAAGTGAGATTCGAACTAATTTCAATTTGGTCTTCTATATTTGGGCTTTATTTAATTACTTTGTATTTATTTATTCATTTGTATATTTTTCAACGTTTACTTGTCCCATAATACTCAGGATTTATTTAATAAGAACAGAGAATGAACTGAAATAATACGTAGACCTATTTATTTAAAGCAACACAGAGGCCATCGCAATTTCAATGAGACTTCGTCTGAGTAAATTAGATTCACTTTCTTTCTTTTTTACTAAAATAGCATTTTCCAGTTCAAACTGCATTTTTTGTTCGCATATCCTGTAAATGCTAAGATTTGTAACCATATATATCTTGCATTCTATTTGGTAGACTCCGGCTTTTAATGTAAAGTTAACTTAGTTTTATATTAAATCTGAAGCGATGAAGCGTCCTCTTTTCTTCCGAACGAAGGAACTGGCATCTGTCCCGCTTTTCATCTATGCAAAGTTTTTATATATATATATATATATATATATATATATATATATATATATATATATATATATATATATATATATATATATATATAGAGAGAGAGAGAGAGAGAGAGAGAGAGAGAGAGAGAGAGAGAGAGACAGTGGTGGTGTAATGGTTAGCAAGCTTGTCTCGCTAGAACAATTAAGACTGAGAGGTGAGTTCGATCCTCACTGGGTGCCCCATACTTTCGGCCTTGTGCCACATCTAAACTACGGTTTTGAAAATCACTATACGAGCTGTCGTATACCAATACATTATTATTGTTATACGTTATTTATATAGACGCAAATATTTCAGTAAATGCTCTGTTTATTGTCGGTTAAGCATAAGAATGTCGGTTAAGCATAAGAATGGCGATATTCGGGTTGTGGACTTAGATATCTCGAAAGCGTTTAACAGGGTTTGGGCATGCTCGCCTTCTTCCCAAGTTCAAGGGTAAAGTGTCTCTTGCGGAATATTTGTCTTAATCCCATTTTTTCTAAACAAATCGTCTATCGAAATAGATAGAGAGAAGTAATAGACATTACACATATAAGAATATTCTTTTTTTTTTAAATGTGTATTAACCACTTAGCTATGCAGTAACGAAAAACGAAGACGCTCTAAATAAATTCAAGGTATGAAAATAAAAGCAGTGTTTTCATCTCAATATCCAGAGTCTCTAATTAATCCATATTATCTCTTCTTACCGTTATGGAATCAGTTCCATTGTTATTCTGAACTAAGATTGAACATGTCATCTATCAGTGCTTTTCATGTAGCTATGGACGCCATTTTGTTTTTTCAATGTTTCCACATTTAATTTTCAAGAGAAGCAAGGATGAAATTTTATCTTATTACACAGAAAACTGGCAGTGATTCTGTGAATTAATTCTTTTATTTTTGTTAATATGTTATTTTTGAGATAATAAATCTCGGAAAACCTCGGAAGCAATCGACAGTCATCGATGGCCTATATATAACACTGATGATCATCATCTACATCAGCACCAGTACGAGGGAGAGGAAGAACAGCAGGAAGAAGAGCAGCCATTGCCAGTTCACTGGAAAAGTGCCTCTCCGAAATACTTCCTTGACGAACGTTAATGTCTTTCTCTCTAACATATAATACAGGAAATTCCTCTGCCTCATCTTTCCATCGTATGTCTACTCCTTACCGACCTTGTTTAAAATCCATTGGGTAGGAAAACCTTGATCCATCTGTTATTGGAACAGAGAAAAATGTGTTCCGCCCAACTCAGTTTTTTATCGCTTAATCACGAATATCATATCGATTATTTTCGTCTCTCCAGTAATACTTGCCGCACTGTTTCTTTCTGTTAAAGTTTTATAGAGATAAATATATAGATAGATAGATAGATAGATAGAAAGAAATAGTGTGAGATAGATAGATAGATAGATAGATAGAGTGATAGATAGTTAGATAGATAGATAGATAGATAGATAGATAGGCGAGAAAGGGGTTGGAAATTTCCCAGCTCGATCAAGAAGCCCTTCCAAAAATGATTTTGATTTTTGTGGATTTTACCAGAGTTTTTAAAGTAGGTTGTGCGGGTGAATTTTGACAACACTCAATTATTGAACACACACACACACACACACACACGCGCACACACACACCCACACACACACATACATATATATATATATATATATATATATATATATATATATATATATATATATATGAGATAAGATAAAGAACAAATAGGAAGCGTTTAGCAATCTAACATGTTTCACTTTTTATTAAAGCTTTATCAGAAAATGCTGCTGTATATTTAGAGATTCTTGGTAAAATACAAAGAAGGACCTGCAGTATTATTAGTCCTGCCCTGGCCTCTCGGCTTCAGTCACTTTCTCACGGTCGTAAAGTGGCTTCCCTACCCCCGTTCCATAAATAATTTCATGGTAATTGTTCGGATGAGCGCTTCACTTAAGGTACCTGAACTTTATGAATTTAAGCGCAGTACAAGACTGGCAACAAGGTCTCAACTAATTACACATAAATTACCTCCATGTAACCGTATAGACGTATACATCTATGCTAATAGTTGCTTTTCTCGCTTGTGGAACTCCCTTCCGTCTCTATGTTTTCCAGACAACTTTGATCGCCAAGCATTTAATGCAATGTCAATCGTTATCTACTATCTTCCTGATTACTTTTCTATTGTTCTCGATGTTAATAATGTTTTCTGTTGTTCTAATTCCTCCACACCGAATAATCCCTTCTGTTTTAATGTTTCTGCTACCTTGCATAGGATGATATCGATTGAAAAAAACAAACAAAAACGTATACAATATTTGATATATTCTCATTGTAATCAAGCTCTTTTACGCATCACGTTACTTATAGGATACTTGCAGCATGGCCCGGCGTTGCCCTTGCTTGATTCAAAAATCGTACGACTCATACAGCAATCGCTATCACTTGACTTAAAATATTTTTGCACTTCTTTGCCTTTAAAGGAGTGCACTTTGCCGTGCTGATGTTGCTACATGCCTTACTTCTTGCCTATCTCACACTGCGAATTTTTTCTAAGCTCTATACTGAACATTAAATCTGTTACGAAAAAAGAACTAAACAAAATCAACACAAAACGATCAGATTTAAAAAAAGTACTCGTAACTGGAAAAACTGAATGAAAAAAGAATGTTAACAACAAATACTTTTTCACACCCAACGCAGTTCTGTGGAATGAGAATCAACGTTGAGTTTAAGCAAGCGAATGAGCCAATTGGAGTAAAGTGCCATGCAGATTTAAATTTTTCCCACTTGTGATGAATGCAGCTATCGGGTTAACATTTGTGTCAGTCAGCTGTTGGCTCTCACGCTGGCCAATAGAATCTTCCTGCCTATTCCTGACAGCCAGCTATAGGCTCTCACTCTGGCCAATAGAAAATGGCCGCAAACTACATGAAAACTGCCGTAGAAGCATGAAAAAAACGATTATTTCCACTATCGATGGGAGTTGGGAAATGCTAAGTCGGTCTTAGCCTTTTCAATAACTTGGAGCATGTGCATGTAAATTTTGGTGCAAATCCGTCGAAAATTGCGGCCGTGCATTCGTTACACACACACACACACACACATACACACACACACACACACACACACACATCCTGCTTTTATAGATAGAGATGCGTATATTTATTACTGACAACATTTAATTGTCCATATTAACCAAAATAATCAAAAGTAAGCGACAAAATAAAAAGAGAGCAAAGCTATGAACTTTCTACAATTTATCTCAGTATAATAAATATCTGTGCAATGCAGAGTTTTATGCTCTTACCTGTCCAAATTTTAAATGAACGTTGATTCATATACGATGATTGTGCGATGGATTTTAGCGTCACGTGGTTAAAATTACCTTATGGTTAAAAGTGATTTTAGTACGTGCGCGGTTAAATTGAGACAAATTTGTATTCACAGTGAGTTGCTCTCCGTCGATGAAATCTTTAAACATTTTATTTTTCCGTTGGAGAAGCAGATAACTAAAATATTGTTTGAAGTAGAAAGAGCAGTCTGTATGCTTTTATTCTCTGGTTTCTGGAGATGTATATTATGGAGGGGTTAAATATATGTTGATTTTAATATCAACAGAGATGATATTAACAATGTTAATATTAGCATTTTCTTTATCAGGAGACATTCGACATGCATTGACCGAGCTACAGTCGATTGAAATTTATAAAATATATCTATTAAAACAATTTTCAGGAAAATAGGTTTCTCAAATCCAGTAACTGTTATCGCTCTTTCTTGGGAACTTCCTTCATAACCTTTTGTTTGAAGTTGTGTGGAACGTCAACATGTCATTATTTTCACTTATGGTTACATGGAATATTCCTTTTAGCCATTGTTGTTGAAAGTCCTCAGGTGATATGGTTTCTGTTATTTGTTACAGTCCTTTGCTTGTGGTTCTGTGGCGCCAGAATACATGGTTTGGAGAAGGATTGTTCTTGCTAAGAACAACTAGTTTAATTCGCTCGAAGCTATGCTTAATCGTCGATCTGAGAAAGCGGTTATATACAGTTGACATTTCTGAACGGGCTGGACGTCAAAGATGACATCTCTATAAAAGTTTCAACCAAACTAGGCTATGTTAGAATATGAATAGAAGTTCTTAGGCTAATGTTTCGGTTTTAAAGAAACTTGTGGCGGTGGGCGAAACTACCCCTAGTGCAGCCTATTTAATCTCCAATTTCGATATCTCATATACGAAATACATTTTCCAAAAGAAGATAAATTGATAGATAAATGGAGTAATCTATCTGTTTACATTGCCGGAAATTTTGGGTAGCATCTTGTATATATATTTTTGTGTTTGTGTCGAAGCTCGTGCGCATGCGTACACAGACTAGATTTAAAGGTCAATATCAGTCATTATTTTGTTTTTATTTTCTCGTTTATTTATTTATTTTTTTCATTTGTTAATTCTTATTTTGACGTTTCCTTATATTTTTCTCTCTCAAATTTTCTGTCCTTTTTTCCATCCCTTTTGTCGTTTTTAATTGAAGAGATGACGTGTGCTTATTCTCCATGCAACACTCCATCTCCACCCGAGCTCATTACGCAAACATGAATTCAACAATTTCATATGTGACTGTCACATCAGAACCAGCTCTCGCTGACCCACCAACCCCGCCCGTTGCTAAATTGAGGAGGAAGTGGGAATGTACCCTTATGAATTCGTTCGCAGAAGGGACGAATTTAAGATGAAGTTTGTGGAGGAAAGTCGAGTTAAAAATGTCTGTGATGCCAGATTGGAAAGTGCTACAACGGAAGCCTCAAATTACAGGTCACAATCAACACGAGACCGCCTCTTCGCCAGTATCTCCTACACGCTTCTGTATTTACGCGCCTATGTCTATATCTAAATATCTAAACATAGATAGATAGATAGATAGATAGATAGATAGATAGATAGATAAAACATTGACAAATACAAATCATTGATAACAAGTAATCTGATGATATTTTTCATCGGAGGTTGCTCCACATTTTAGTCATTAGGATAGAGAGATAGACAGCCAAAAATGTAGATAGATAGATAGATAGGAACAGACTGAGATAGATAGATAGATAGATAGATAGATAGATAGATAGATAGATAGATAGATAGATAGATAGATAGATAAAAATGACTGGAATAGATAGATAAATATGTAAAACAGAGACAAGTACGAACTTTTGATAACAATCAACCTGATGTTGCTTTTCACCAGAGAATCCTCCACTTTTTCTAGTTAATTTGATAGACATACTAACAGATAGATAGATAGATAGATAGATAGATAGATAGATAGATAGATATTTTTGGCCACAGTTACATTACCAAAATAAAGAAGACAGTGTTATAAATCGGTAAATTTAAACCTTTGTGAAGTGCTAATTATGTTTCACACATAGATAAGACGTAAAATCATAAGGTTTAATGGTTAACGGGAACATCTTTCTTCATGGGGAATATCCCACCTTGTCTTCTTGGATGCCATGAGGTGTTCTTCTGTTCAGGAATATAAAAGCAAGGGAGATAAACACACTGTTTTTTGTTGCTCCAGAAACAGTACGCGGTAGGTACAATAGTGTACATCTAGCCCTATTGGTAGAATTAGTTACCCGACAACTGACGACATTAATTTCTACATAAGATATGTAGACGATACAGTCTTGATAGCAAACTCGGAAAGGAAACTGCAATAATTCCCACAGAAGGTAGAGAAATAAAGAGAAAAAGAAAAGACAACCCTTCAATTGCAAGAAGACAGAATGCATAGCTGTTAACAAAAGAAATAGTCCAACATGCATATTACAAATTGGAGATGTCGAAATCAAACAATTACAACATTTAAATATCTGTGAATCGCTTTAACTGAGGATGGAAAGTACGATATGGAAATCCAAAGTTGCAATGTGCTAGCAAAAGATGCCTTCCAAAAGGTAAGCAAAATATTAAGAAACAGATAATTATTGCTAGAAACAAAAAAAATGAAACTAAACTCTTATGTGATATCAGTCCACTTGTACGGCTGTGAATACTGGACAATCTCCTCACAGATGAAGCAGAGAGGTGAAACAACGGAAATGTGACTCTACAGAAGGATGCTGAGAATATTTCGTTAGAAACACAGAAAAAGTACTGAAATCTTGTTATATTAGTCCCCATATATGAAAATAAATGAATAAAGAAAGAAAAAAAAGAAAGAAAATGAAAATATCAAAAATGTGTTAAGGAAAATAATGAAAGAAAGAAAATGAAAATATGAAAAAATGTGTTAAGGAAAATAAATAAATAAATAAATAGAGAAAAAAGAAAGAAAGAAAATGAAAATATCAAAAATGTGTTAAAGATTTTAAATAAATAAATAATTAAATAAAGAAAGAAAGAAAGAAATAAAGAAAGAAAGAAAGTAAGAAATGAAAATAAGAAAATGTATTAAGGAAAATAAATAAATAATTAAATAAATAAAGAAAGAAAGAATGAAAGAAAGAAAGGAGAAAGAAAATGAAAATATTAAAAATGTATTAAGGAAATTAAAGAAAGAAAGAAAGAAAGAAAGAAGGAAATAAAGAAAGAAAAAAGAAAGAAAATGAAAATATAAAAAATGTGTTAAGGAAAATAAAGAAAGAAAGAAAGAAAGATAGAAAGAAAGAAAGAAAGAAAGAAAGAAAGAAATGAAAATATGAAAAATGTGTTATTGAAAATAAAAATAGAAAGAAAATGAAAATATGAATGTATTAAGATGAACAAATACAGAAAGAAAAAAATGAGAATATGAAAAATGTGTTACAGGAAATAAAGAAAGAAACAAAGAATATGAAAAATGTGTTAAGGAAAATAAATAAAGACAGAAAGAAAGAATGAAAATGATAATATGAAAATGTGTTAAAAAAATAAAGAAAGAAAGAAAGAAAGAAAGAAAGAATGAAAGAAAGAAAGAAAGAAAATGAAAATATAAAAAATCTGTTAATGAAAATAAAGAAAGAAAGAAAATGAAAATAAGAAAAATGTGTTAAGGAAAATAAAGAAAGAAAGAAAGAAAGGAAGGAAGAAATAAAGAAAGAAAGAAAGAAAGAAAGAAAGAAAGAAAGAAAGAATGAAAATATAAAAAATGTGTTAATGAAAATAAAGAAAGAAAGAAAAAAATGAAAATAGGAAAAATGTGTTCAGAAAAATAAATAAAGAAAGAAAGAAAGAAAGAAAGAAAGAAAGAAAGAAAATGAAAATATGAAAAATGTGTTACGGAAAATGAAGGAAAAAAGAAAATGAAAAATGTGATAAAAAAGGGACAATGAAAGTTAATGGGTTAAAGATAAAATTGATGGATAAAATATAAAGGATGCAAGAGAAGTGGAGAACGAAAGAAAGAAAAAAGGACAAACAGCGAAAAAACTAAATGATAAAAAAATAAAGCAAGTGTAATTAAAAATAAAGAAATAAATTAAAGAACAAAAAAACAAAGAAAAATGAAAGAAAGAAAAAGACATATAATTAGACAAACGGATAGATATTGCATTTTTTCTTGTTGTATACCTGCTCTCCTTTCTCTTCTTATTCTCCTTCCTCTCCTTGCTCTTCCGTTATCTTTTTCGTGCTTGCATTTTGTCAGTTCTATTGTTAGTTTTGTTCATATTTTGAATTTCATTTCTTTTTTTACAAGACTGTCACCAAATGATCGATAGGATATTCCAGCGTGCCAGTCGCCGTTACGTGTCAGATGGGTGGAGGGCCCGGCTTTCTTGTTGTCTGCCGTGACAGAAGCGGACCAAATAACTCCAACAACCTCGTCAACAATGTCAACGACAGCAACAATATTAATAACGATAATGCCGATAAGAATGATTTCTCAATAGTAAAAAGATCTATAATAACACCGAATAATGATGATAAACAAGCGTAACGTTATATGGATGATGGCTTTTTAAATGAAAATAACAGTATTTTTAGTACCGAAATGACAACGATGCTGTCATTTTTATGGCTATCTATGGGTGGACCACAATGAGATCTCTTGAAGAAACAACTACAGGTCGACGTTTAAAAGCGCGTTCTGTTTGTGTCAGTAAATAATATTAAGAGACTTTCACGATCATGAACCCGAGTCCTGTATCGCATGAGGATCGTAGGGGCACTGTATGCACAGCAGCCATAGTAGCAGTGGTGTGTCTCCAGGCTGATATGAATTCAGAGATTTCCTTCTCTTAGACTGGTTGCCAAGCAAGACTATAAAACCCAATCCGGTTCTGCTATTTACCCATAGCTAGTGCGTGTTTGAGCGGAATAGATGAATTCATACGATTATAAACAGAAGGAAAGATTTTTCAGTGATTGATTGATTCATTTTCTACGGCTTATCAACCCTTTTCAGGTTATCTAAAGCCAGAATATATATTTTAGATTATAAGAGTTTTTGTGGGGTGGGAGATAATAACGATTTAGTATTACAAGTCTTACTAATTAATCCATAGCTGAGGGGAAAGAGGTGGATCCATACCATTCTCAAGGGTATTTGCGCGTAATTGAATAAAACTAACCCAACGGGAATTGCAACTCAGCTCTCCCATTGAATATACTGAGCCGTTATCCATTACAGCAGACGGACATTCAAGCTTACAGCACATGGTATTCTCAAGCGGTCACCCATCTAGGTACTGACCAGACGCGTTCTTGCTTTACTTCTGTGATCGTACAGAAACCGGTGTTCCAACGTCATTTGGCCGTAAGCCAGAAGTAAAGGATGAAGATTAATGTAGAGACGAAAGTGAGCGGGCCGATTTCTAATTCGGAGCTTGTCAATCGTGTTCACTTGCAAAGAAATGCCCTGGCAAAAAGCATGAGACCTTTTTTTTCTTTCCACAGCTATGAATATAATACAAGATAGACTGATCTCTCAAGCCGTGCGTGGCAGCCAATTTAATAGAAGGAAAACGAAAGACCGTTGAGAAGACAACGGGAAACCACAAGAAGTCAACGCAATTCACATACATTAAATACATTAACTGATACTGTAGAAGTATATATCCTGATGGGCCATGGCGTAAAAAGCAATAAATTTGTGATTTCTTATATATATGTATTTAGAAGAGGTAAAAATGCAATTCAAGCGCAAAACCCTATTTGTTTAGATGATGGAGAAAATACTATAAAAGTTTTCACTGTATTAAAAATTGTTTGCGAAGTTTCTGACTGGTTATTACTCGTTGATATTGTTGACAATCAAACAAGATATTAATCAGTAATATTAACCGTTTATACATGGAGAAAGATAGACAACATAATCAAATAGTTCATTCAAATTGATTATGTTAGTCACTTTAATATGTGGCTTCCACATGAATTAATTCAAAATATATTTGCCGTAATTTCTTATGCGATTTGCGACAAAAACAATAAAAAATACAATCTCGATGAAAAGAGGAAGTTTTATAACACCGCAGAACATGAGATGTATTTGGTGATTCAAAATGAATTATTACTCACCAAAACCGGTCTTCATTCAAAAAAATATAATAAATATATGCTGATATTGTTTATACGGTTACATTCGGAACAAAGATAATGAATCGAACAAGTACCGTTTCCAGTTAGATTCGTCGAAAGCGGCAATCGTTGTAAAGTATTCTGAATTAGCGTAATGCCACAGCAGAATAATGCTATATCACCTGTTCGCTTGATTATTCAGCATAAATTGCTGAGTCTTCACTGGGGACCTTTCCATCATTCACATTTTTGCCAGAATAAGTACCTTTTTCATTACAATTTTAGAATTTTCAGAATGGAAATAATTCGATTTCATGGAATGATTGCAAAAGACACGAAGTTACTTATTTAAAAAAAGAAAACGTTCCAGGAGGATGCAATTATAAGAGTTTTGCCGAGGAAGGTGGGACAGTGTTAGAAGGATTATTTATTTCTTTACACTATTTACATTTTTTTGTCTTTTGTCCTCATCTTTATCGGCATATCCACGATGTTTCGGCCGTTGTACACGCCGCCTTTCTTCAGTTAATATTTCTTAATATTTCTTGGAATTTCGAAACGAAGCATTTATTTAGTCTTAGATTGTTCTAATTCCATTGACATGCCTTTCAGTTAATTCCCCTTGATAACTCTTGTTCCCCCTTCTGTGGCCATGTATTGAACTCACAGCTCCTTGGGTGAAATCACTTTTTGCATCATTCAACCAACGCCATATCCTTATTTCATTTCAAAATTTCAAGAAATATCGCCTGAAGAAGGCCGGAGATTACTTGCCGTCGTGAATATGGCAATAAAGATGAGGACAACGCTCCGAACAATGCAAATAGTGTAAATAGTTGTACTACTTCATTTCATATATATAGACATAATTATTTCTTGTATTTTCGTTTTATAGAGAAGAAAGTACCGGCGAATAAATAAATTAGACGAAATTGAAAAATCTTTTCACACCAAGTAACGTAATAATGTCACTAAGGCGCAAGGTTTTAGTAAGAGTAATAGATACTGAAAGGACGCTAGTGAGGAGAAAGGACAATAAAAAAAAATCATCTATCAGGAAGACAAAGTATGGCGATTGACATTGCATTTACATTTTTGTTTTCGCATGTTTTCGAAAAAACAGAAGAAAGTAAATAAGGAAGACAAACTTGTAAGTAAGTAATGAAATAGAAGGTTTTCTACACAAAGGTACAAGTAGCAATTGACCTAATGCTAACTCGGTATTTACCCGAGTTCCCGCAGAGCAGGATATGGCACAAGGCCGGTTTAACGTGGGTAATTCCGAACCTGTAGGCTCGGGCAAAAATTCCCCGTTGACCCCGTAATAACGGGGTCGGGTTTGTCTGCCTCTCTAGACGAGACTCTCCTCCTCGGTATAGACTCGTCAGAGATCTTCTCTGCTCGGAGACTGAGAGTCGACAAGCAGTTACCTAATGCTAACTCTCATCAACTCCGCTTAACTCCGCTTATTTATAAAAACGGACGATTCCATTCATTTATGTCCTATATAACACATATCAGGACCGGTACCATTACAGAGCTTCTTCGGATTTTGTCGAGAATCTCGAGATTTACAGCAGGTACACAAGAACAGATTTTGCAGCAATTTTCAATGCACAGACGATTGGTGGATTTACAAAACGTACCATATTGATTCTGGCGAGGAACTAAAATTGTCAAACTTTCTTTCATCTTTTTAAATTTCTTTGTTCCTGTATATTTTTATCTAGGTCTATACGTTTTTTTTTCTTATTTTGATTTTTGTTTCATTCTTTTTTTTTATTGGTTTAGACCATGACTTGTGCCCATTTCTCATAAATTATTCCACTGTCAAATATCATTAAATAAAAAATAATTATAATAAAATTGGAAATAAAAATATGGTGCAGGCGTTAATCTTTTCTTTATTTTATTTTAATTACATATTTGTGAAATCCGAAGCGAAGACTGTTACCTACAATGTGCTGAAAAGTTATCAACCGATTAACTTCCCTAAATCTGACAAAATGACTCAACATAAGAATTTTATTTTTATAGAAGGGCTTCGTAAATTGGAATGGCCAAGGATGCATTCCAAAAGCTAGGGAGAGTATTGAGAGACAGAAAAGTTTCATTGGAAATAAAGAAAAGAGTACTAAACTGTTGTTAAATTATAGTTTTCTACTATTATTTTTTAGTGGCAGTGTATTTTGGTTCAGACCTTCAGAGGCTGACCTTAAGTTCAGATGGTAGACAAAACAAAAGAAGTCCTTTTTTATTGACACGGGAAGGTTAGTGAGATAGAAAGATTTGCATGTCGAACAATGTGGACGTGTTAAAATCGAGGCTTGTTCCCCAGTGGGCTGGGGTAGCGACCCCACTGACTAGTTAAAAATGTACACTCGACGTATCTAATAAAGTCAGTCAGTCAGTTATGTTTCATGCGTGATACACGCGTAGGCGATCATGTATCAGGCAGAATTTTCCTGCAGTAGGTTGCCATTTCTTTCTGCGGTAGACCAGTTGCTATCCAAGGCAACCTGGTCTGTCCTGCCATTAGCAGGAGACAGAAGTAGAAGGTTCATACCTTTCCCAAGGATATTAGCACGTAAGTGAATGTAATGGATTCGACTGGAATTCAAACTCGGCTCTCCGATTCCTCAATCCAAGCCGCTATCCATTACTCCAACCGTACCTCCTAATAAAGTAGTAAGTCAAAATCTCTTTTCTTGAAGTTCTGATTTTACCTCTGAATAAACCAACTAGCGATCACGCGGCCGGAAAATAACAGAAAGAAGAAAGCAACATGAGTCAATCAAGACCGTCGCCTCAAGGCTGTTGCAACAGCCATACAGGGGTCTATACAACACTATTACGTGATATATGTCCTCCTGTAGGGCAACGGATGCTGAACAATCTCCTCAAAGATAAGGAAGAGACTTGAAGCAACAGAAATATTGTTCTACAGAAAGATGCTGAGGACACTATGAATAGAACATTTGAGCAACATCCAGATTTTGGAGAGGATGGAAACAAAAAGGAAACTCATACTTAACATCTGTTGAAATTTCTACGTCACGTAGTGTTGTGAGGGAGAATATTTCTTTACAAGCTTGGACTTGGCCGTCGGACGAAAGTCATAAAAATACTCCTACATCAAAAGGAGTAGCAGCAAGAGCAGTAGCAGCAGTAGCTTTTGCTGAAAACAGTCATTTACGGCTAAACATTCTCTTCCCTATTTTCTATTTTACATTAAGTTTGCCTGTACCAAAAGTTAATGCACTTGTTGTTAAACCAATTCAGGTTTTCTACTGTTGTTTTGATAACTCGGTTACAACACGTAGTGAGGAAGGAAAGCGTGGTTAGTTTTCTGAATAAGAGGATCTTTAAAAAGATTGGAATTAAGAAATGGTAAACGCTTCAAATAACTCGGCGTGTGAATCAATTCAAAGAAATTTAGTACAGGAAATAAGGAAATTGAATTACCCTGGGGTAATTTCTCCCAATATCGCTACAAAGCGAAAACAAAAATCTAAAAGCTGGATTGTGTTTTGTTTTGTTTTTTAAATTCAAAACAAGGCTACTGAAAAGAATATATACGAGAAAGATATGAAATTAATATCTGTTGTCTAGTAAGTCATATATTTCTCTGTTCAGTCTCGAGTTGGATTATATGAGGTTTCCTCCAAGCTCTCTCTTTCCTGCCTTGACAGGGTTCAAAAGCGTTTATGCGTCCTTGTAGGCGATTAATTACTTTCCACCCTAAAACCCGTCTCTCACAGACAAACGTCGCACTCTTATAGATACTGTATTTAATTTTATCTGGGAAATGTTCTAAGGAGCTACATTCCGTAGTTCCACCTGTTCAGGTTTATACAGCTAAGACTCCCTATGGCATATATACACGAGCAAACCATCCCCATCCCCTTTGTATTCCATTAGTGAGGATGAAGTACTATTCAGAGACATTCTTCCCAAGTGCTGCTATTTTATGAAACAAATACTCGAGATAATACTTCTCTGAACATCACAATCTTAATTTTTTCAAACTAGGGTCAACCGTTATCTATACTACATATCTTCCTAATCTGCATTTATTATCTCCCTACGTCCATACAACATAATTTAGTAACTCTCTCCCGTGACTAAGTCTTAAGCCTCGTACTGGGTTAATATTTAGTAAACAAAAAGGGAAAGATTAGTGGCGTTTGAGACACTTCCATCTCTGTCTAGCCGATTAGAAGGTGGCCTATATCTTCAAGGATGACTTTCGCGCCAAACTGTTCTCTATCATTTGAAAGCAGTATCGGTCGACCTTAGCGTCAAAGGTGTCCAGGGAAATTAAGCTTCCATGTGTGCCGTTCCAAGTCGATCTGCACTGGGTGTTCCACACTTTCGGCCATGTGCCACATCTAAGCTACGCTCAGAAAATTATTAGTGCACTTCGACTTGGTGTAAAATGTTAGCAAGAATGTCTTGCTAGATCAATTACGACTGACTAGTGAGTTCGATCCACACTGTATGCTCCATACTTTCGACCTTGTGTCACATCTAAGCTACGCTTAGAAAATCGTTTCCCTTTGTTGACGGCACCTCGGCGTGGTGTAATGTTTAGCAAGCTTGTCTCGGTAAAAAAGTTCCGACTGAATAGTGAGTTCGATCCTCGCTGGGTGCCGCATAATTTCGGCATCTGACACATCTAAGCTACACTTAGAAAATCAATATATTAACAATTTCTGTATTTAGAGCAATAAATCTCAAGAACTAGGGCATTTGTTAGAAGCTGTGGTGATCGGCCGGATCGAAAAAGTTAAGTATCACCGAGCCTGGTCATTACCACCTGGGAATACAAGGTGATGTAAGTTTGGGTCTGTGGTTAGTGCAATGGTTAATGGCTCGGAATTGTTAATAGCATAGCCGAATTCGGTTTGTTAGAGTAATGGTTTACGGTTCGGATTGAGGAATCGGAGAGCCGAGTTCGAATTCCAGCCGAGTTCATTACATTCACTTATGTGCTAATACCCTTGGGAAACGTTTGACTCCAACTCTTCTCATCCAGCAATGGATAAATAGTAGGATAGACTGGGTTCTATAGCCTTAGTTGGCAGCCAGCGTAGGAGAAGGAAAAAATCGCCCGGGAAGGAGAGTTAGGCTCCGACAGGCTATCTTGCCCAAGACATACTACAATCTACGGCGGCTGCAGTACATGTGGTGCCCCTACGATCCTAAGGGGATTCGTGCTCCTTATACTCACTTACGTCCCTTGGAAAAGATATAAATCCATCTTTTCCCTCCGGTTATGGGTTAATTAGTAAGGCTTGTATTACTAAAACATTACTCTCTAAAAAATTCTTAGAATCTAAAAAATATTTCCTGGCTTTAAATAACCTGGTAAAAAAGAATCAATCAGTGTGCAGATCGGAGTAGAATATATGTTTCTTCATCGGATACACGTAAATGTTTGTAACATATATGCGAAAGGATGAGGCGTGCTAAATGTTGTTTCGTGGGAAAACGCATGTTGATGATTGTTTTTTCCTCTGGACATTTGATTTCAGAAGCGTCTTGATAGAGGACGGTAAGTGCGACGCTGAGATCCATAGATGTATCTGGATGGCCAAGAAGGACGCATTCCAAAAGCTGGGCAGAGTATTGCGAAACAGGAGGATTTTTTTGGTAACGAAAAGAATACTGAGAACTGTTACGTGACATCTCTCCTTCTTTACGGCAGTGAATGTTGGACGATTACCTCAAAGATGAAAGAGATACTCGAGTCGACAGAGATGTGGTTCCACAGAAGGACGCTAAGGATATCGTGGACAGAGCGTGTGAGCAATGATGAGGTCTTAGAGAGGATTGCACAAAGAGGAGGCTTATACTTAACATCAAGAAGAGGCAGCTATAGTTTCTGGGACACATATTGAGAAAGAAGGGCCCGGAGAATCTGATACTCACGGCTCGAATAAAGGGAAAGAGAGACAAGGGAAAACAATGCGTGACATACCTAGCCGGCAGAAGCAAGTTGATGACAGAACGTGGTCTGGGGGAGGTAGCAGAGGGAAGGAACTTGTTAAGAGCTGCAAGGGATAGAGGTAGGTGGAGAGCCATGATCGCCTACGTCCTGAAAAGAAGAGATTAAATATTGATAGATGCACAAAGCCTCGACTCTGTCAAGGTTGTATAGAACTGTGAACCATTCTTTCTGCTTCTGCTTTCCCATGTAAGGTAGCTTGCGTAGAAGAATGTAATAGAAGGTTAAATTATTCAATCTTTTTTTCAGCTGCATGTGACTGGCTTGATATTACTCATGATGCCAGAACTTGGAACGGCAGACGAGATTTATTGCTATAAATACAGCAATTGTTAATATATTGATTTTCTAAGCGTAGCTTAGATGTGGAAGATGCCTAAATTATGTGGCACCCAGCGAGGATCGAACTCACTATTCAGTCGGAACGTTTTTTACCGAAACAAGCTTGCTAACCATTACACCACGTCGAGGTGCCCGCCCTAAACAAAGGAAAACGATTTTCTAAGCGTAGCTTAGATGTGACACAAGGTCCGAAAGTATGGAGCATACAGTGTGGATCGAACTCACTAGTCAGTCGTAATTGATCTAACAAGACAATCTCGCTAACATTTTACACCAAGTCGAAGTGCTCTAATAATTTTCTGAGCGTAGCTTAGATGTGGCACGTGGCCGAAAGTGAGGAACACCCAGTGCAGATCGACTTGGAACGGCACACATGGAAGCTTAATTTCCTCTCTTCTTCAAGTACATTAATGCTATTTGATACTAATGCCCAGCAAACTGGTTTGTTATTGTATATATTCGAATGAAACACATACACATACATGTAGAAGTATAACCATATATATATATATATATATTTGTCATCCACAGACAGACTGTTTCGCTGTTTCACAGCTCATCAGTGTGGCTAGACGTCTGGCTGCCTCTAGCTAAGATCGAGACCCGACTGAATTTGCGTCAGTCGGAACTTCTACCAGTAAGCCGTCGGCGCACGGCAGGGATGAAGGTGAATTTTAGCGTGTTTATTTTTAGATTTAGATAAACACACAGTGACTGACAGTGACTCAATTCTGCCGAAGAGTCGTGCAATATTAGCTTAAATAGTCACTGTTTACAAACTCACACCTCAAAGAGCTGAACAATAAAAATATTGAAAAATTAAAAAAATAAATTTTTCAGACAAACTGGGTTGTATATTAATATTTTGGGGTTTTTATTATTTCAATTAAGTTCCTCGACTAGCATGGCCATTATCAGGAGAAAAAAATACTTGCTTATTAGTATCAGTGAACTACAGGAATGATTGACTGGATGAAGAAAATGAACTTTATCTGTAGTTTTCATTTGTTTTTTTAGCGTTAATTTTGGTCAGTCTTTGTGTTGGTCAAACGGCCTCTTTTAAGTTCTTTTTCAGATAAAGGCTATGGAGATTCATGCAACTCAGAATTCTCTTGGTCATTTTGACAGTTTTATTGGTTGCTAGGAACGGGATGTGCGCGTGTTAAGTGTATGTTATCATTTGTTCTTTGGCAATGTGTATGATGTGTGTAAGTTTATATTAGTATGGGTGTGTGTATAAGTGTGAGACCTCAGCACCTCCGCAACCATGCCTGTCTTGTTTGGGTGCGAAATGTGGATATTATAGTAGACATTGAAGTCAACACTCAGCAGTCCGTTTAGCAGGAAACAGACTGTTGCCTCTGGGTGTTGACTTCAATATCCAATTTTATATTTACATACGTTCTCTACCTGGCATTTTAACGCATGAATATAACATGCTGTAAATATATGTATATATATATATATATATATATATATATATATGTATATACACACACGCACACACATACACACATATATATATATATATATATATATATATATATATATATATATATATGTGTGTGTGTGTGTGTGTGTGTGTGTGTATGTATATTAGTAGGCCTTTTCACCAAATGGAAGCATGATGTGAAAGATGTTAAAAATCGTAATTTTCAGATATGGTCGTTTCCTCTCTCAACGAGATGAGAAACAAAAAACGAAGTGAAATATTTTTTTCCTGGGATTTTTCCGCCTCTGTTATATTACTAAAAATATCTAGTAGGTTTTGGCTAGTTGGTTGCCTTGGTCAGGGTTTGCAGGAAGGTTTGTAGAAGGTATTTTGTGGAATCTGTATTCATTACGTAGGCCTATTCAAATCTAGAATCTGCGAATTTATTTAGAAATATATTTTATGTCGGACTTTCGGCATTCTTGTTGGCCTTAAAATAGAGACGGTAAAAGGGCGCATCTAACGTTATCAATGCTATGGTTCAGTTCGTTGAAATGAGCAGCTACAGTTAAATTGATATTGTTGTCTTTGATAGTTTTTTTATAGTTATTAAAACAAAGACGGAATTCCGTACCTATTTCACCGATATAGTTTCCTTTTCTTTATTTATTGCAAAAAGTAAATATATTTGAACTGTCAGAAGTCAAGAGCGGATTTCAGATGTACTGTGTGTGTGCCAGGTACCTTATAAATACAATCATTAATAATATGTTTACAAACTTGTCATCGGGGTTTATTACACGCTACGTTTCTATCCAAACGTATACTTATACTGACAGAGAGAATACCTGCAGGTTGAGATACGTTGAGTCAGGGTGAGAGACATGGAGACAGTACACAGGGTGTTCACAGAGAGTTATACGAGAGTCCAGAGAGACAGATAATTACGGCTTCACTTATCGAGACTTGTACATATACTTTCTACTAACCCGCATTCCTGGACTACTAATCTTCACTTCAAGTCTGTATTCTTACGTTTAATACACTTATTTTTCTATCTCAATTACTAGCCTTGTTTATTTATTTGTGCAGGATTCCATTCACGGAATCCACAACAGTTTTCCCGGTAAGTAGGTGATCTTTGTAATATAAATGATGGGAGAAAATACTGTAGATTTGCAGGTTGTTGCCTGGTGATTAGTGTGCTATAACTAAATATATTATTAATTGTGTTATCAAGTTTTATGTACTGGGAATCTTTTTGTAAGATATGAGACAGTTTGTAAATGTTGGAATTGAAATTTTACAAAAACATGGGATTTATGGAATTTTTCTTATTTCTTTGATATGTTAGAAGTTGTGTTTGAGAGCCTTAATGATTGCTTTGTGATAGTTTTAAGGGGATAATTTCTACCGAGAAGGTAATTGAACAGTTGTCATATGTGATCTTGTAATCCTCATTGTCTTCATAATTCTCTCTTTTATTCGTAAAACATGACTATAGATCGTTGAATGTTTAAGTTGGTAGTGCGGCAGCTGATAAAATTTAGGTAGCAATAACTGTATTTAGGTTTAGTGTATAGTGATGTGTTTGCTGTTTATCTACTAGTACATCCAGAAAAAGTCCGTCTAAACGGGAACTATTTATTTATATCGCTATGCACTAAACCTTCACATGGTCATTGCTACATAAATTTTAATGAAGATTGTTTCCACAAACAACCTTCTACAAACGTAAACCTGGCAAATAAATTGCCCAAAGCTATTATATCTCTTTAGTAATATAACACACGTGGAAAAAATCCCCAGAAAAACTTTATTTTTGTTTCTCGTCTCGTTGAAAAATATCACAGTCGTGTCCGAAAATTCAAATTTGTAACATATTTCTGGTCATTACTTCCATTTAGTCAAAAAGCTTATTAATATACAATAAATATTATTAAATTTATGAGCTTTAAATATTATCAGCTTTATTATGAATATTATTATATTTTTATCTCCAGAAATTCTTTCATCGGCCTATTATATTTAAACACTATAAGAAGCGAAAGTGGACAATCTTTCTTTATTGTTATATATATATATATATAGATAGATAGATAATGTGATAAAAATACAGATTCAAAGAATGCTAGATTTATCGTTGAAAGTGCTCAATATCAGATAGAGCCTATGTAGATATAAAAATAGACACTGGGGTCTGTTTCATGCTTGAAAGCAATCTTCAGGCTATCCAAAAGTAACGTTTGAAAGTGCTCATTGTCTATCAGGTAGAGTGATATTGCGTTCAAGAAACTTTGAAGTCAGTCCTAGAATAAGTATCTACATATCTATTTCTCTCTCCCTCTCCCTCACACACACACATATATATATATATATATATATATATATATATATATATATATATATATATATATATATATATATATATAAAATTTATTTGTTTAAACGTTATTTTTAATGGATAATCATAATTGAGTAGATCTGTTATTTTTACCTCCACGTGTATTTTCATTTCTCGAATATTCAGGCCGGTAGATGTAAATAAATATACCGTTTAATAATTGTTATGGGTCCTTACCTATAACTACAGAATGAACTCTTCCTAACACTATGTATACTACGCCTCTCAAGAGAGAGGGACGAATCGAGTCGAGCCGATAGTAGTTCACTCCAAACCAGACTGACAGTCATACTAACACCTTCCACATCTTGTATTATTATTCCGTGTAATATATCTTCCTTATTTCTACTCTTGTGTTCGTGTTGTTCTTCCTTGGTTCTAACCTGGACCATAACAGTGGCGACGAGGATATTGAAGAAACGAATTCTACGCGGAGAATCTAAAAAGCAAACAAACAAACAAAAGATTTTTTGCTATCGGTCGTCCATAACAACAATAAAGACTAATCATCTACTCAAATATGTGTATCCATTATAAATAACGTTTAAACAAATAAATTTTAAATATGTTGCATTTAATCCATTTCCTACAATATATATATATATATATATATATATATATATATATATATATATATATATATATATATATATGTACACACACATATATGTACACACACACACACATATATATGTACACACACAAACATACATACACATATATATATATGTATACACACACACACATATATATATGTACACACACACATATATTACATCAAACGCTATGTTTTAGTTTTATCGGTCTGCCCACTCGAGAAAACTAAATAAAGAAAATGTGCTCACAGGCACATTAATACAAATATTATTATAAATAATATAAATGCCACCTATATTATGTACGAAGTCAAACGAAATCCAATGAAAAACTTCTCTAATGTTGTATTTATTCGTTTTTTTTATGGCTTATCAATGCTTTACAGGTTATTTAAATCCAGGAAATATTTTTATTTTTTATTTTTTCCATAATAACGGTTTAGTGATACAAGTCTTACTAATTAACCTTTAGATGGGGGAGAAGAGATGGATTCATATCTTACCCAAGGGAATTTGTACGTAATTGAATAAAACGAACCCAACTGAAATTAGAACTCCCTTCTCTGATTAACAATTTCGAGCCATTATCCATTGCATATCCAAGCTTACATCACTTGGTATCCCCAGGTGGTCACCTATCGAGGAATTGGCCAAGTTCGACTTTGCTTAACTTTGGTGATCCTATGCAAACCGGAAGCCTTAATGAGATGTTAAAGAAAAATAATCGAGTATAATAAAATTTACATTAAAAAAAAACACAACGTATAAAAAAAACATGGCTGTTGTAAAATTAAAATGTTTGAATCACTTTAACACGCAGCTCCACCCAATTCGCTCAGGGTCTGTCGACGTAGAAACAAAGAAGCAAACCGAATATTAGTAACTGCTCATGAAAGTGGCCATTTTCCTGACATCTCGTCAGTCATGGCCGCTTTAAGACAAAAGAAGTTGGCTAAACATTTTACGCTTTCCTATGGACAATCTGCTGACGCATTTCCCGATTCCTTTGTTGCACAATGAAAAGCATCGTCTATCAACCCGCTGTTACATTATTTGTAGAAAAATTTTAGAAAATAAATAAGAACTTTACTCGGGAATAGTAAATGACATTTAAAGCTTTAGATCGGGCGACCTCAGAAACATTCGTTAAAGTCCGACAAAATATGCGAATTTCATGTATTCAGAAGAATACACCACTCATTTTATGAACACACGCACACACACACACACACACACACACACACACACACACACACACACACACACACACACACACACACATGTATATAATTTTTTAAGCCTTTCACCCCAAGCAAGGGGGGATGCTTCTAGCACGCAAAGAGTTACAGAGAGTGAAAGTAAGAGTAAAGAGGAGTGTTTGAGGAAAGGATAAAGAGAAGGGCAAGGATCAAGATCAAGGCAACAGAAGATGTCGATTGACATTACATTTGAATATTTGAAGATTATAGTTATCAGTGAAGCAAGTAAGAGGAAAGGAGTTCCACTGTCGGGAAGTGCGGGGGAAGAAGCTCTTTGAGTAGAAGTGGAGGTTGCATTTAACTGTTTCGACAGTGTAATTACATCACAAGCAAGGCGACAATGCCACTAAAATCCAAATGGTTACTGGGAGCGGAGGTGGATGAGAAAATAAAATGAGAAAGGACAAGGAAAAAACAGGAAGGCAGAAGATTGCGATTGACATTGCAGATATACATATATGTACCTGTGTGTGTTTCCTAAACACGCACAGATATATGTATATCTGCATATTTACATATATATATATATATATATATATATATATATATATATATATATATGTGTGTGTGTGTGTGTGTGTGTGTGTGTGTGTGTGTGTGTGTATATATATATATTGAATGGGAAGACAAAGATAAATTTGAAAGCTTTTTTATATATTTTCCATTGTTCTTATAATTTTTCTTGTTTGAAGTCTAAGAGGGAGTAGAAAGTGTCCGTAGCGATTATTCTCCCGAGCGTTTTCGACTATTTCTTCAGCAATTTTCAAAGAAATCTTTGTTAGTCGATTTTGTGTTTGTATTCTCTGTTGTGTTGTATAAGTGTAGTAGGAATTCCATATCGCGGTACCTTACCATGCTTTTAATATATTTTTTTAATCATTCACCCTACGCAAAACAGGAATGCCACTAGTACGCAAGGGGTTACAGAGAGTGAAAGTGAGAGAAAAGACAGGATATAGGGGTTTGTACAAAGGAAAAAAAAATGAACGGGATTGAAAAAGATAGAAGATGACGATTGACGTTGCATTTAAATTTTTGAAGATTGTAGTTGTCAGGAAAGTAAGTAAACAGAAGGGAGTTTAACAGGCGGGAAGTGCGAGAAAAGAAACTGTTGGGGTCGGAGTGGCGTTTGAATTTAACTATTTCAGGAGTAAAAGGGTGGAACCTTTCCATAGACGAAGCACCAGGTAAAAAACCTCGTTAGAGCAGTTGCCATGAAAATATTTGGAGAAAAGGCAGAGGGAAGCCACCGCAGATTGGTGAGAAAGTGACTGAATTCGAGATGCCAATCAGGATCGATTAAACTGCAGATCCTTTTTTGGATTTTGTCAAGAACCTCGAGATGAATAGCAGGAGCATCTGACCAAACGTGACAACAGTATCCAATGCACGGACGAATAGCAGAATTGTAAATGTACAAGATGGATTCTGACAAGAGAAAACTTCTGGTCGGCACTGTGACCCAACTTTCCTTGCTGTAGATTCTGCTATTGATTCGATGTTGTTCCACGTCGTCAGTTAAAAACGTGAGACCACTTGCTCTCCATGAGTCTAACACCAGCCATACTAATGCGGGCAAGAAATTTTCTCCCTGGTGGTTAAATGAGAGCAGTTTCATTTTGGAGACATTAAAAGCCATTTCTTGCCCTAGTTAACAACTGATTGAAGGTCCTTTTCAAGAGCAGCGGCAAGGTTAACTTTGTCAACTCTGGCGGATTTGCAGTTGAGACGGAAGTAAATGGTAGTGTCATCTGCATAAATGCCTACTTGGGAAGAGAGGACACAAGGAATAGCATTGATGGAGATCAAAAACGGCGTAGGACCCAGGATAGAGCTTTGCGGGACACTTACGTAAGTGTGAAAGGAGCTTACGTAGAAGACCAGCGTGCCAACCCCTGTCAAACGCTTTCGAGATGTCTAGAGCCACAGCTCGCGCTTCGCTGTTCTTGTCAATAGCTTGATATAAATATTATAGTGATGAGGATATCAGTGGTAGACCTGGAACAATGGAAGCCGTATTGTTTGTCACAGTGTAGATGATGAGAAGTAAGATGCTTAACCACTTTAGCATTTGCCGAAAAGTGGTATGAGGCTAATAAGGTGATAGTTAGACGGGTCAGTAGTTTCAACAGAGTTCCTAAACACAGGGACTACAGATAAGGAGTTCTAACAAGCTTGAAAACAGGATGCAGCAAGGTCAGAGTTGTAGAGTTTGAAGATAATTGGAGCCAGTCTCTTTAGGATGACGGCTGGGATCCCGTCACCTCCGCTAGCCTTATGAGAGTCTAATTTAGAAAGTATATCTGAGACCAGTGACTGGGTCATCCCCATATTACTACTCTGTAATGTCTCTGTTCTCGTGTGGAAATCAAGTCACTGGACTGAAAATAAATTATTTGCTGTAGATGTCAGAATTTCGAATCGATTGAATAGAGGAGGGATTGTGGATTTGATGTTTTTTCTGCACACTGTTTCAGAGCCGCCAGTAATCTCTAGAACCGAACTAACTGCGGATGAAGCAGTAGAGGGGGACATTGGAATTTAAAATTTCAGTTTGTTTTCAAATATGTGGTTTGACATATAGTATAGCCGATTTCATTTGGATTCGTTTTTATGTTTTATCAAATTAGTTACATTGTCATAATAGACGATCTGTCAAGTACGATAAAAAGTTGAAATAACGGTGAAACGTTGGAAAAACGGCAAAATATTAGAAAAACAATAAAATGGAAAACGATAAAATATTGGAAAATCAGTAAAATGTTGAAAGAATAGTAAAATTCTGAAAGACCGGTAAAACGATGAAAGAATGGCAAAATGCTGAAAGAACGGTAAAACGTTGGAAGGTTGCTAAAACTTTGGGAGAATTGTAAAATGGTAGAAGAACTGTAAAACGTAGAAAGAAGGGTAAAGTGTTGGAAGAAACAGTAAAATGTTGAAAGGTAAAACGTTGAAAAGCGGTAAAACGTTGAAAACAGTAAAACGTTGGAAGAATGGTAAAAGGTTGAAAAAACGGTAAAACGTTGAAAGAACGGTAAACCGTTGAAAGAATGGTAAAATACTGAAAGAACGGTAAAACGTTGTAAGATCAGTAAAACATTGGAAGAAGTGTAAAATGTTGAAAGAATGGTAAAATATTAAAAGCACGGTAAAACGTGGAAAGAATGTTGAAAGGGATTAAAACCGTTGAAAAACGGTAAAACGTTGAAAGAAAGGTAAAATGTTTGAAATAAGCAGTAAAATGTGGAAAATGTTGAAAAATGATGAAAAAGAACGGTAAAATTTTGGAAGAGCGGTAAACTGTTGAGAAAACGGTAAGATGCTGAAAGAACGGTAAAACACTGAAAGATCGGTAAAACGTTGGAAGAAATGTAAAAATGCTGAAAGAACGATAAAATCTGGAAAGAACGCTAAAATGTTGGAAGAAACAGTAAAATGTTGAAAGGTAAAACGTTGAAAAACGGTAAAACGTTGGAAAAGTGGTAAAATGTTGAAAAACGGTAAAACATTGAAAGAACGGTAAAACGTTGGAAGAACGGTAAGAGGTGGAAAACGTTGAAAAAACCGTTGAAAATACGATAAAATGTTGAAAGAACGGTAAAATGTTGGAAGACCTTGGATTTACTGTGGATGATCAACCGATTAAAACACTTTCTATACACTCGCGTCTTAGTAAATTACTTTCACTTTTAATTAAAGTAGCATTTTTTTTAAATCAAAATTATAGACTAATAAACAACTAATGCATTGAGTGCGTTGTTCTGTAAAAGTTACGTTTTACAAGACAGCTGAAAATACTTGAATAAAACAAAAGGAACTTTCGACAGTTTATCCACAGTTTTGATTCCATGTTTTCAAAGCAGAGTATATAGGATGTGTACAGAAAATTGCTCAAATAAGTTTTAGTAAATAATATGCTACATTGAATGATTGTCCTCTTCCTCCTCGCAAACGCATCTACAGCAGAGCTGAATGCTCTCTTGCAGGGAGGTGGTATTCAAAATCATCCTGGAGAAGGTTGCGCCACGTCAAGCTATCTGGTGCTAGACACAACATTGCAGATATAACTGCAGTGCATTTGGTTCCACTACGACGAATGAACAGCGTGAATACCCCGACTAGTGTTGTGGCGGCAGCACATGTTAGGGTCTCAGACATGAGCATATATATAATCCACAAACTGGGGTCAAAACACTATGAAAGTATAAAAATAGAATTTAAGAGTATAAACACCAGTAATATATTTTAAAAAAAGAAAAGAAATATTACCATCAATACATTTTTGAAAAAAAAAGAATTACCAGCAATATATTTTTGAAAATATATATATATATAACCAGCGATGCGTTTAACTCTCGACAAAAAAACCTCTTTACAAAAATACATCAATGAAACCTGATCTACAAGCTGATTTTTTACATTCTACTCATACGAATCTATCCTAAAAATGTCAGCATTAAATAACCCATTGATGTTGATATGCCGTAAAACAAAATACACCAAACCGAACTGACTATTGTTAAAATTTATTGCTCAAACATTCCTGCAGACCAGGCGCCCATAGAATTCTATCCATCTATATCTCATTCTTAGAACTATTTATATTAGCATTGATCATTTATCTGGATAGCTGATCGATTAATTTATTCTCCGTTTTCATTTCAGTATTTAAAGTAAAAGAAAGAAACGCCCCTCAGAAAATTCTATCTTATCAACACCGACACCGAGCCCACTTAACTCCTAAAAGAATAACAGGGACGAAATTAAAAATAAAGATGGTATAAGACGGCAGGAAAATTTTGATGGCGCTTGAAGAGACATATCAACTTCTGAGTAGCTATTTAAGACACCTAACAAAGCCACCTGCTTATCTCTCTACCACTCACCGCCCAGTAGCCGCTAGAAATTCTTTTTTTCTCAAGAGGAATGCTGATTGAATGCCCATGGTCTATTTTCTTTTGTGAATGGTCCCAATGCTAAAGTCCTCGTGCATTCTGTTCCCTGACATTTGACTTCCATCAGTCATAGCGATGCCACTTGCACTGTAAAAAGAAAATGGTCGTCATCAATGACTAGGAATCGATCCCACATTCAAGTATTCGGAAGCTGGAGGTGGGGTGCGTCTTTCGTTATTTAATGGAATATATCATTTGTGCTTGGATGCCCGTGAATTAATGGTTATGGTAATACTGATAATGGCCTTTTCCTTATAAGGAAACATTTGGCATTCATTGACCGAGCAGCCAGAAATTGCAAAATCTTGCTCATAATAAAGCGATTTTCCAGGAAAAATTGGTTTCTAAAGTCTGGTAGATGTTATCGCTCTTTCCGGTATTGATAGGGGTTTCCTTCATCACCTTTTATTTAAAGTAGTGTGGAATGTCAACATCTTTATTCGCTCATTATTTTCACGTTGAATTACATGTTATATCTATTTTAACTGCTGCTGCTGTTGAAAGTCCTTAAATGGTGCCGTTTCTATTATGTGGTAGAGTTCTTTGCGTTTCTGAAACGCCAGTCCACAAGGTTCAAAGAAGGATAGTCTTCGACAAGACATACAAGTTCCGATCGCTCAAATCCATTTTAACCATCGGTCTGAGAAATCGATTGTATACAGCTGACAGTTTAGATGTTTCTGAAAGAGTTTGGTGCCATGTATGACATCCGTATGAAAGTCTCGATCTGATGAGGCTATTGAAGAATATCACTCGATTTTTCAAGTTAATATTTTGGTTAATATTTTGGTTTAGCGAGTTGCTGTGTTAGGCAAAACTACCCGCTAGCGCAGCCTATTCTATATGCAATTGCTTTGTGTCTTACACTAAGTTGGTTGTAACAAACCCGTACACCAAGCTCTTCAGAAATACTCTTTTATTATTCCTTCGGGGAAATTTCTAGCAAAACAATATAAGTTTTACAGTCCATCTACACCTCATTTCCAACCCCAGAAATCTCATTTTTCTGTTAAATGGCCGTCCGTACAATCACTATAATAGTATAGTAATATACTATTATAGTATAGTATAGTATAGTATAGTAATATCCTATATTCTGTTATTTCAAGAGCCACGATTTTAAGAATTAACCCAGGAAACTCAATCATAGATATGCGTCAAGACAGAAAATAATTATTTCGCAAAAAGCCGGTCGGCCTGTATGTAGCTCTTTGAAAATTATAAGTACGATAGTCTCGTCCACAGGTAAAAAAAAACACTAAAAATAAAGGAAGCACTAATAGTAAAAAAGAAAACTCTCAACTATGAACACGGCCACAATGTACTGACCGTGTTTGGAAAATAATAAAAAAAATCCCATCATTCAAGAAATATATAAAAAAAAATCTACATATTTAGTTAAAAGTAAAAGAAAGTTAAAAAATAAACGTCCTTGACAATGGCTAATAGAATAGCCGAAAGCGCTCGGATATATAAAAGATTTGAACAATATTTACACATATTATGTCCAAGATAATACTTATAAGAATATAAAAAATGATAAAGTTAAATTGCAGTATATTGTCAGTCGTCTTTAACGAAAATTTGTATAAATGAGGTATTTATGGACAAATAAATGACTATATATATATATATATATATATATATATATATATATATTATGAAATGGATTAAGTCCGACAATTAATATATTTTTATGACTACGTTATTTTAATTAAATGCTCTGACTTTTTAAATAAACACTTAATTACATTTACCGGCCTGAATGTTCGAGAAATTTCGTACAAAAATCACGTTTTCCAACAGGAATTGAACCTGTGTCCTATAGAGAACCGTCAATCGATCTGAGGTGATGTACCACGCAGCTACAGAGAAACGTCTGGTTAGCAAAGTCCAAATGACTGTTTTTAAACAACAAATCATCAACGATCTTACCCGAACGTTTTATCTGCTCGCGAAACGTACCGTAACGTATTTCCGGATACGCAATTAAATATTGAGGTAAGAGGGCCAATAATTTTCTCCGATGTTACATGTTTTTTGTTGTTTTTTGTATTATTGCTTGACATTAAAATAGAAAAAAAATGTTGTGGGCACTACTGCACTTTCTTTCTAATCCATTATTTTATCATTTGTGGAAGCTCGGGTGAATATTACTGTCCACAACTATATATATATATATATATATATATATATATATATATATATATATATATATGAAAGAAATATAGTTTTAAGGTATGCTATATTTAATAGATAAAGTGCTCAATATCAGAGATAGAGCGCATGTAAATAAAAATATAAAAGTGAACATGGACGACAAAACTTAGAGGCGACAGGTGCAATCGTCAGGCTGCGAATGTTGGATTTTTTCTCGACCATTTATATATATTGGTCAGTGGTTTATTGTGGGTAATCTATTCTGGTGGTTATTTTTGCTGGAGTGCCTAGTTTATTTATTTATTTATTTGTTTGTGTTAATTTATTTGTTTTTCATTTTCATTTTGGATTATTTTGGATTATTTATTCTTTTCGGCTTTTCATCGGAAAACCGAAAAGAATAATTAATTAAAGAAAAGAATAATTAATTAAAGAATAATCAGTTGTTTTCCCGAAAATTTGCACGTCGGAACAGTTCTTTTAAATCAAATATGTGGTACAGTTTAATTTATATTACAATGAATCATTCATACAAAAAGTAAATTAGTAAAGTTAATGCGATAAAAATAAAATGAAATAAAGTTAATGAGATAAAATTCATTTCGCTTACTAAATTTTAAAATTGCATTAACCCACTAACCACTCGATGAATATTTTGATCCTTGCTATTAAAATTATAAACTGTATTAGGTCTTCCTTAAATATTCACGTACCTTCGATAGGTTCAGCATTTTTAAATAAATTCGTTTATAAGCACCTTTGTTCACCACCAGATGAGATGCTTATATTAGACATCGAAACAAATATGCAATTTCTGTAGTGATTACTTGTATGTTTCTTATGTAATTACTTATAATAAATAACTATTGGTCTACTTTTTGTATTGGGCCCTCGTTTAAATTAATGTTATGAACGATGAATTTATATTCTTTCATTCTCATTACATTTGTGTGCGTATATATATATATATATATATATATATATATATATATATATATATATATATATATATATATATGAATTTTAGCATAAAACGACACGTATACACGTACACTTAAACATACACATTAAAATACCAAGATTCTGAAGCACAAATGCTAAATCAGCTTTCTCATGTCGCACCTATAAGGAAGGTGTCGATCACTGATTGGTCATGCAGACATCCAGGCCTTTCTGGGGGTCGATGGCCCATCACTGGGGCTGATTAGATGTGCTGACGGTCGAACCTGATCATTCAGTGAAACTTCCCAACACACACACACCCAGCCAAAGGAGGACACAGCGTGAAAACGAAAAAGGGGAGAAACTAAAAGAAACGATATGGTAGCAATGGAAGTCTATTTAAACTCTCGATTGATTCTGTAACACCTCCGGACATACGGATGACCGGGCGCGAAGACAAAGGCCGTCAGATATTCGGGGTCCCCCGCCAGAAAGTCTTGGTGGCGTTAGAGAAAATCTGATAGTGCCGCAGGGTATGAATGTAATGAAAGGAACGATAATCGTGGTTATGGTCATGATAGTAAGTGACAATCATAGTCGTGGTGGTAGTAATGTTAAAGCACGTTATTTAGCCACATCAGTTGATATATATATATATATATATATATATATATATATATATATATATATAGAATGAGAGAGAGAAATGCTCACGCACACAAACATATATATGTGTGCGTGTGCATTATCCACAGACAGAGTGTTTCGCTGTATCACAACTCATCAGTGTGATTAGATATATCACTGCTTTTGAAGTCGACCGATTTTGACCCTAATCTATCAGATCACGGTAGAGAAAAAGAATTGTTAATCGCATTATATACGTGTTATATGAGGATGATGAGACAAAATTGAAAACCTTTTAGACGACACGTTTCACCGACGGGACATATGTTAGGTTCAGCTTATTCTAAGAAAATTTCGTTGGTATTCTTTTAGGATAAGAGGGTTAATAAATTACGTTATCAGATCAGGCGACGAAAGAACAGAAAGTGTTTCTTTCTTTCTGTTATATCTATCTATCTATCTATCTATCTATCTATCTATCTATCTATCTATCTATCATTCTATATATATATATATATATATATATATATATATATATATATATATCAATGGTGACTCTGGGTCATCAATGTTTTTCGGGCTAATTACAGTATTTAACTAAATATACTATTGGTATAAAATTGGCTAAAATTTTCCCTTCACTCTGATTAAAATTATTAATTGTAATAATTCTATCAAATAAACATTTATTTAAAAGAAATTTACATGTGTATCAATATCGTGTGTGTGTGTATATATGCATATGCGTTAGTGTTTTTATATATCTCTCTGTTAATGTTTAGTTTAATATATTGTACGCTTATGATTACTACTGCTGACTGATATCATATTTCCTGAACACTACTCCTTACTCCAACCCTTCAGTTGACGAGTTAAGGTTGCCACTAAGGCTGATTTTCGCCGACTTTAAGTCAGGCAAAATTTAATTTGCCCTTTTACAATTGAGATATTTCGCTAAAAAACCTTATACTGCACGGAATAAATTATTTAAAATGAACATTTGGAAACAATACGTTGAAATAAAAATGTGTTCTTTTAAAAATAGGGCATACAAATCATTAGAGATTTTTAAAAGATTATTTATAAAAAAATATATAGCGAAAAATACATTGCCTATCATGGATGCTCTAGCTTCAAAGGGCGCAGATCTACGCAGTTACGTTCCGTTAATTTAATTTCATTCTTTTTTCTTTACATTCTTTGTTTTTTTTTTTCTTTGTTTCTTCTTTATTACGAACAATATCAACAAAATGTATTTCGGTCAATACTTTCAGGCACGGAGTTAAAAGAGTTAATTTTGGATCCAGCTGAAGTAAAGAATGAAAACGACGCACTATTAAAGATTTTTGTTGCTTTGAAATAGATATATTTGAATGCTGACTCAATCGGCTTGAGACCGGAGGCGCCACTTATATATATATATATATATATATATATATATATATATATATATATATATATATATATATATATATATATTGTGGTGGACGTATTCGACGTATGAGGGTCTAGCAGCTCAGTTTCTAGGAACCGACAGCCCAGGCACCAGCACATATGATTTGATTATAGTGGTGAGGACTTTGTGCAGAACCAACCACACTTTTTGAAGGGCCAAATACAGAGACCTGGTGCACTACGTGCCACAAGGTCCCCAAACCATCCTCCGCAGGTTTTGAATTCAGAGAACGCAGTCTGTCCTGCTATTTACCCAGAAGAGAATAATTACCTTTCCCAAGGGTATTAGCACATAAGTGAATGCAATAAATTCGACTGGAATTAGAACTCGGCTCTCCGCTTCCTCAACCCGAGCCTCTATCCACCATTCCACTCTTATATATATTAATAAATATACATATTATCCCTCACACTCGGATTTTCATGAAAAACGCAATCTATTTATATTTACATGTTGGTCCTTTTTGTTGAGCAGTGTTATGAAGTAATAAAGTATTTATACTTTGTATACTAACCACCACCAGAATATGGAATCCATTAACTTAGACTACTTCATAGAAAACATCATGGTTCCTGATAAAAGATCTTGTAAACTGACCCTTTTAAAAAGAACGAGGCGGAAAGACAAGATCAAGTATAACAACCTAAAAGATACTGAGATTTATGGATTTAAATCTTGAAAAATACCTCCATGCGACGATCTATTATTGGACTTCGAAAAGATCTATTCTCGGTAATAGACAAAATTAAATTCACTATAACTACCAACGATCTACAGCAAAAATGCTAACGGGTGTTGCTATGATAAAAAGATTTGACAAAATAACCATCAAAGCAGATAAAACGGATAACCATTACAAAGTCGATGCGAATATGTACCCTAAAGCCTTTAAAGAGGAATCTAATAAGTTTTATAAAAAGGTACCCAATAGCTGGGAAAATAACATCAATAGTAAAGCCAAGAAAATAGCCACTGTACTAAAAATTGATATGATACACAAATTCCACAAAAAAAAATATTCATCACAATTAAATATCGTAAGGCAAATTTTCAAACAACCCTCAATACCTGTTACTCAACCGAACAAAAAAAAATAATATCGGTAAAACCAGCAAAAACATCCTTGAAAGATGCAAATACACGAAAAATGCTCTAGGAATTAACCAGTGGCACAAAACTGCTAAAACAATAGAATAGTTTACTAATATAAAAAGGAAAAACGAATATACATTCGATATTTGCGACTTTGACCCATCCATCACCGATAATCTGCTAATGTCAGCTATAAATTTACGAATAAAAAATGACAGTCCTAATAGCGATCGCGAAATACATATCATAAGGCGGGCACAAAAACCTATACTATTCCATAATGATTATCTGTAGACCAAAAGAAGTAACCCAGAATTTAGTATTGCTATGGGAGTGTATGATACAACGGAGGCATACGAACTTGTTGGAATTCTATTATTGTGGAGACTAAGAATTATTTTCGACATCAAGGACACAGGACTCTATAGAGATGACGGTGTTATTCTCCTCTCTAAAACTAGTCCACAAAATATAGACTGATTGGGAAAGGAACTGATAATTTTTATATCGAACACGAACTAAATATTACCACTAATGCGAAAGTGATCAAATTTCTCGATGTAACATTAGACCTGAATAATGGTTATTATAAACCATAAACAAAACATCTACATAACCATAGATAGGTTAGTAAAAATCAAATAACCACTACACAATTCTAGATAATTTACATAAATCAGTCTAAGTTAGATTATCGACCAACTCCAGCAAGAAGAAAATAATTGATAAAGCTGAAATGAAATATATAAAGGCTTTAGAACTAAGCAATCATAAAGTAAATTTAGAGTATTTAGAAATAAACTAAGGTAAAAATAAGCGTAAACAGCGTAAACACAACGATATATGGCTTAATGCACCTTTTAGCCATAATCCCCAAACCATTATCGAAAATATTTTCCTAAATTTAAATCATAAGCAATTTAACCATTCACCAACACTAAAAAGTGTCTTAACAAAATAAGGTTAAGATCTGCTATAGCTGCGTTAATAACATAAACACATCCATCTACCATCTTACCAACATTATATCAAACAAATGTATTTCCAACTAAGACAAGTGAAATTCATCTAAAAAAATATATGGAACTGCCGATAAAATCTGCTCTGTCCCCTAAATTTTCAATGTATGACCGATAATATTGTATACCAAGCGAGCAAAATTTCCGGCAACGATGTTAAATTTTATTTTAGTTCCACTGAAAATCCTTGGAAATTTTGTCTTTAGCATCATCGAATGACTTTAGGTAAAATAAAATAAAGAAAAATCTCTGCACTCCCTAAATATTTATGGCAATTAAAAATAAGGGTAGTTTCACTTCTATTAACTGGGATATTAAAGCAAGAGCCAAATCTTATAACAGAAAAAAAGAAAGAAATGTAACTTATGTCTTGTGGAAAAACTGATTATCTTAAAACACTTAAATGATCCGAGCTTATTAAACAAGAGAAATGAATTCATGGTTACATTTTGGCATAAAAATAAATGTCTGCTTAAATAGGTTGATCCAGGTTATATTTTTAATGTAATTTGCATTTGGGGCTCATCATTTTTTCTAATAACCATGCATTCTGCCTTCACGGAATTGATGCATATTCCTTTCTCTTTTTCCTTCACTGCTATCTCTGAGAGTTTTCTGTAGGTTTCTTTCCGTGTCTGCTATCAGAAATGTGTCATCTGCATACCTTATGTTGTTAAGACTGTGTCTGCCAAAAATGAATCCAGGTAGGATTTCTAATACTCTCAGAATCACTTCACTGTATAGATTGAATAAGTCAGGTGACACTAAATGAAAGAATAACATCCATAATTGGAAAGTCTCAGAAAGAAGATCAATCGTTCAGCTCAAGACAAATAGGAAGAAATATCAATGCATTAAAACTTAAAATATATAGAATAAAATTAATATTAAGTGGAATGAATGCCTCCAACGATCATAGTACACGTTGATATGAAATGGTTATTTCATTTATTTAATCTACGAATTTTGTTTGTAATTTTATGCTTTCAACTACATATATTTTGTAAATAATTTTGTACTGTCAGGGTAAAGGTATGTTTTTTTAGATATATATTTTGTAGATCATAATGTTTATTATTTATTATAAAAATGTAATTTTATATTTTTTAGTGTTGCATTAATTTTCATTTTCCTATAAAAATCTATTGTTGCTCATTTTATTATTCAGTATTTGCCCATAGCTGAGACCCTAACAGGTGCTACCACCCCTCGACGGCGGAACGATCAACGAAGTTAATCAACGTCGAGACTGATCAATACCTAGATGGGTGACCGCTTGGGAATATCAGGTGTTGTAAGCTTGGATGGTCGGGTGGTGTAATGGACAACGGCTCGGAATTGTTAATCGGAGAGCCGGGTTCCAATTCCCTTTGGGTTCGCTATATTCACTTACGCGCAAATACCACCGGGAAAAGGTATAAATAAACCACTTCTCTCTCCCAGCTATGGGTTAATTAATAAGACTTTTATCACAAAATCATCATTATCTCTAAAGGCAAAATTCTTACAGTCTAAAAATGTTTTCTGGTTTTAAATAACCCGCAAAAGGTTGATAAACCGTAGAAAACAAATTATTATTATTATTCACTATTTTCCCATAGCTGAGACCCTAACAGGTGCTACCACCCCTCAACGGCGGAAAGATCAACGAAGTTAAGCAATGTCGAGTCTGATCAATACCTTTTTTCCCGTAAAAACGTTGGACTGCTTGGGAGATCTGCAGCACTTTTATGAATTAGCACAAGACAAGGAAGTGTGGAGTGGATGGATAATTGATATTTACAAAGTTGTTGAATATGTGAAATGAAAAAGGGTACCTGCAAGTCGATTGATTTGTTTCTTTACGGCTTATCGATCCTTTGAAGCTTATTTAGAACCAGAAAATATTTTTAGATTGTAAGATCTTGTTTTTCTTTTTTGAGATAATAATGATTTTTACTGTTGCAAGTTCTACTAATGAATCCATAGCTGGGGTAGAAGAAGTAGTTCATAATTTCCCAAAGAGTATTTGCGCGTAAATGTATATAACTAGCACGTCTGAAATTGGCACTCTGAGGGTGAGATAACTCTTTAAGAAGTCGGGGATCGATTTGAAAGTGTATTTATATTGTAACCAGGACCCCCAACTTCTAAAATGATAAAATGTTTATCATTTCGAATTTTTCGATTCTGACAAATGACTCGTATAAAAGAAGGTGTGAAATTACTAATCTACAAACATTATTCCCCACCACCATAATTTTTTCTTATTTTTTTTAAGAGCAAACCAGCTAGTTTAATTAGTGCCTGACATATTTTCCAAAGTTGTTTTTAAAAGCGTGATAAAAGCCACAAAGGCTTACGGCAACAATACGTTAAAACACTGGTTGTTTGTTTGTTTTGTTTTGTGGCATATCAATATCAACGATTTTTTTTGCTGGTAATATTTTTTTTTTCATATGTATTGCTGGTAAAAAGATTTTTCCTTCAAAAATCTATTTCTGCTATATATTTTTTCTTCAAAACTGTATCGCTTGTAATATATATTTTTTCAAAAGTAGAGTTGGTAATATTTTTTTATTTTCAAAAAAGCATAGCCTGCAATATGCTTTTTCAAAAATGTATTGCTGGTAATTATATTTTTTTTCCCAAAAATGCATTGCTGGTAATAATGTATTGCTGGTAATAAGTTTTTCTTCAAAATTTTATTGCTAGCAATAACTTTTTTATAAAGTATTTCTTGTATTAAAATCTATTTCTACACTATCATAGTGTTTTGACCCCAGTTTGGGGGTTAACTATTTACCTGTAGTTGGGAACACTAACAGGTTCAACCACCCCGGGTCAGGTTGGACCTGGGAACACCAGCAATTAAGAGGTGGTTCCGCGCTCCTCAAAACAGCTTGATCAGAGGCCTTGCTGTTGGACGTAGTTTATCGTCTTACCCAGGACGGACATGGTTCTCGTACGATCACCGAAGTTAAACAACGTCGAGCCAGGTCAGTATCTAGATGGGTGACTACTTGGGAATACCGGGTACTGTAAGTGTCTTAATCGCAAAGTCGTGTTCCAATTCTTGTTGGGTTTGTTTTATTCAATTACTCGTAAATACCCTTGGGAAATTTATGCATCCACTTCTCCCCTCTGCTATGGGTTAATTAATAAAACTTATATCAGTAAGCAATTAACTCGCCCAAAATAATGCTTGCATTCTAAAAATATTTTTCTGGCTTTAAATAACCTGCAAAGGCTTGATAAAACATAGAATCAATGAATAAAAAAAAATGTCAAAAAGTCGTATGAAGATTTTATGGTAGGATGGACTGACTGTGTTGGAAGGTGGGTACAATTTTTCTTACCTACATTCATTTGTCTTTGTAGTGTTATAGACATGGCTTGATAAATCTCAACATTTCACCAACTATTGGATTCACCAAAAGGATCGTTTGGCAAACTTAAATAAGGATTCACTTTCTACATAATAAGCGATCTCGCATAGCGGCCTACCCTGTAGATGCTGTTCAAAATTGAAAGCTTATGCCTTTATAAGCTGTTATCAGTATTAGCAAATTACACAACACTCTTAATGAAACACGTGTTTTATTTACACCATCAAGCTTTCTCTCTTCCCTTAAAACCGCTAAGAAAGAAAGATATCGACTGAATTTCTAACTAACACTTCTAACCGATAATCCATCCATTGACCCGTTCGGCTAAGTAATATAAATTTCACGGCGAACTTTTAAGCTATTTTGCGTTGATTACGCCCTTGCTAACCACGCTTTTCTTTCACTGAAATTTTGACACCTTTCTTCCCATAAAAGTGTCAAGATAGGCCAAGTTCTACATCAAAATGACAACTATTAAAGGCAAATTGTCTGATTTGGCCGTTCACCTCTCGAATAAAACGCGAAAGGGACAGACTACTGGCGTAATGAGACTTAAAAGCAGTGAGGATGGGGGTCGGCTTGTTGTCCTCATTGGTGTATTAGTGGCGGTTGGTTGTTGTTGATGGGCTGATGGTTAGGGTGGTAATCATGTAAATGCGAGGAGGTTGAAAAGTAATGACGACAGTCATAGGGATGGAGAGAGTTGACCTAGGAGTGGTTAATCGTAAATTTCATTGGGATGTTGTAATTAGAATCATGTTGATGTCGAGAATGTTAATGGAAGGACGATAGTTATAATAAATATTCAAATAATAATAATAATAATAATAACAATAATAATATGAGGGGGTGCTGAAAAGTTTTCGATCCGACCCACTTCCGAAAATATTACCATATGACTATTCTTTATTAACATATATCGCTTCTTGCCCAGACCAACGACTTTTCCGCATACGTTTACCGCCAATCATAAAACGAATTTAGAAAGGTAACTTAAGAATACAAACCTCAGCATGATTGGATGGGAATGACTATCATCTGGGAACTGTGCAAATAAGTGGGATTAGACTTTTTTTAAAATGTCATTAGACTTTTTTAATGTTATGTTCCATGGGGATGTAGGCAATCATGGCTTCCAGAGATAACTTTTTCTTTATTATATTTTTAAAAAAAATATATTTTCACCCTAAGCAAGGTGATAATGCCACTAAGACGCAAGGGACTACTGAGAGTGGAAGGGAATGAGAAAACTTTAGGAGAAGGAACTGGAAACCCAATCCTGAACAGGAAACAAAGATAATCTTCTAATGATGTTCAAAAGACGGGGGAGAAGTGTGAAGTGGGCGAATCTGTAAATTCTTATTCTTTTATGGTCTGTATCACTTCAGGATGTGGCTAATCATGGCTTTCCTCAACTTCTTATCATTTTCACGTATATATGTCCCTTTCTTATTTAACCCAGCCGCTGATCAGGCATCTATTTATACTAGTCCCTTTAAAAGGTTAGTTGATGTTTTCCCCCTGTCCTGTTTCTCTTTAGTATGTTCTGCGAATGACAAATTTTCCAAGCATTTTTTTCCTCATTAATGGTTTAAGAAATCTCAAATGTCTCCTTCTGATTCGAAGTATAAGTGTCCTTGTTTGCAATCTGCTTAAAACGTCCGAGTTACTCACAAGATTCGTCTATGGTATTCTCTTTGTCATTCTGTATAACTACATCTTAGGTTGGATCAAGTCTCATGTTTTATCTCAGATGGCATTTTCCAGCATTCATTGCCACATAGGAGAATTAATATTACATAGCAGTTCAGCACACTTATGATTGCTCCGAACGTCCTGGGTGTGACGATAAATTACGTCCAGCAGCAAGGTTTCTGATCGGGAGAATGGAGGTCCTAAGGAGATCAGAACCACCTCTTAACTGCTGTTGTTCTCCGGTCCATCCTGACACGGAATGGTAGCACCTGTTAGGGCTCCAGCTAAGACCTAAGAAATAAAATAGAGTTCAAATAAAAAGAGCTTCTCAAATACGGCTATCCACTAAGAATAATATTTAAAATAATGAATATATATATATATATATATATATATATATATATATATATATATATATATATATATATATGTTGCGCACCTCGAGGCGTTGTAATAACAAGAACAATTACGACTGGGTAGTGAGTTCGATCCTCACCGAGTGCCCCATACTTTCGGCCTTGTGCCACATCTGACCTACGTTTGGAAAATCACCATATATATATATATATATATATATATATATATATATATATATATATATATATATATATATATATATATATATATATGCGTGTGTGTGTATGCTCGCGTGGGGTTGTGTACGCTTATAAAGAAACAATGTAATTTTTATCGAGTTATTGATCCAACATATTTTATTACTTTAAACCTTATTTTTAGTGGATACTCTTATTTGAGTATACGTTCTATTTTCATATTAAACAATATTTTATTTCTTAAAAAGCAACCGTTTAAAGTTATATTTATATATATATAACTTTAAAGGTTTGCTTTTTTAAGAAATAATATATATATATATATATATATATATATATATATATGTATATATAAAATCTGTATATATATATATATATATCTTTATATATATGCATGTATATATATATATATATATATATCTGTATATATATATGTATGTATGTACATATATATATATATGTAGATATATATATATATATATATATATATATATATATACATATATATATATATATATATATATATATATATGACGAATAACAAGGTACTGCGATTAAACTTTTTATTTAATTGTTTCTTTTGTTCGTACTCATTTAAGCCCTGAGAACAGCTTTACCAGTGGTAGACAAAAATGACGTAATGCCCAGTGGCTTAATTCCCAGCCAGTTGAACGGTCAGTAAACTCTTGTAACTCTTTTTATATCTAACGTGAAATATTACAAACCAATTATTTGTGAAATTTGAGTTTGGAGTTCAGGCAGAAAGGGTTAAAATTGTTCAGGAACACAGAGCTCAAAGGCTTAACCACACAAATTCTTACTAAACTCCCTCAAAATATACTAGTTGAAAATGCAAGTATAATAGCCTCATCCACATGTAAAAAATAGATTTAAAATAATGTAAGTTCTAATAATAAAAACGGAAATGCCAACAATCAATAACACTATATATGAACATGATCACAATGCGCTGACCGTGTTTGGAATATAAAGCATTCCTATAACTTTAGACACATGCATAAAAAACACGGGTTTCATTAAAAATAAAAATAAAAATCGGCCTTCATAATGGCTAAAAGAATATTCGAAAACATACGGATATGCAGAACCTTTGGGGCGTTTTTACACACTTTGTGTCCAGATAAGAACATATGTAGGAACACAAGGAAAATTAAATAAATACTTAATCGCAATACCATGTCAGTCCTAACATGTAAAAATGAGAGATTCCCGCCCAAATACACATATATATCCATAATTACTAAATCATCGAGTCTAGAAGAAACCTCAACAGAAAGCTCTGGACAGCTGTTTCGTCCTATATTTGGGACCAATCAGCAGTGTGCAACCATTGCCCAGCTGTGTGCAACCATTACCGAGAATTGAAACCCGCACAGATACGTTATCAGACAAACGTCATATCAACTGTACCAACTGGCCTAATAACGAAGTATTAGCGAATTAAAATCGATATAGCACCGATCGATCACATATTCCGTGGTGGAACTCATCCGAGTTTCCTTTACTCATAGGATTGTGCCCCCACGTTCCATGACTACTATATATATTTATTTAGGCAGCAAATTCAATTAGGGTGTATTTAGGCAGAAAATTCTCTATTAGGCATGTCTGATTGAATAAATTACAGACATTATGTCTGCTAATTTTTAATAAAATCCGTTCATACTCACGAATAATCTTCCGTGTATTGATGTTAAAGGATGAGAAAAATTGCTAATCGGCAACACAACAACCCTACACCATAAAAACAATAGATTTAGATTACAGATACTGGAAGCAATTTATATTAAAAAATTAAAGCCAGCATTGAACAGAATCAACTATGAATACTGCAGTAATGTTCTGAAATGCCTGTAAAGGAACAGTTTTTCCATGCTTTAATGCGCACGTGACCATGACATTATAACTTAGAAGAAAAAATTCAATAATTGACAATTTTTCACGTTCTAATGAACGCTCGGCACATTGTCAACCGTTTTACATTTAAAAGCATAATGAAAAAATTACGTTACTGGATAACAATGCACATCTTTGTATAAACTAATAAACAACATATAGTTTTGTACCACTTGCATCCCAGAAGATGATCTTCGAAGAAGATCGAAAGTACTTAGGAAATGAAAATAAAAGAAATTTAAAACACGTTTATCTCATCCTTTAATATCAATACACGGAAGGTTATTCGTGAGTATGAACGGATTCTATTAAAAATTAGCAGACATAATGTCTGTAACTTATTCAATATATATATATACATATTATATATATATAATAACATACACAACTACATATATATATATATATATATATATATATATATATATATATATATATGTCTATTGTTTTTATAAGGTTAGTTTATATAACTGATAAACTAATAGTTTATCAGTTATGTATTTAAGAAAGTTATTGTTAATGAATGCTTTATGTTTCTGAGTTCGTTAAAAATACTGTGCAAGTAGAAGATATTAAATATGTCGTATTTATTCAATTATTTATGGCTATTATGTATCTGTTGGAAATCACTGTTGTAGTTGAGCAAGAACGAGCTTAAGTTGGTTGATTTTGCAGTTTTTATTATTTCAATCAATGTTTACCTCTAAACAGAGAATTCTCTTATTCATTTTAAGTTCATACGTGAAATTAAGGACTGAGTTATTTTCGATGGTTGTTCTCAGGTTTTGACCTCTTGTTGATAGTTAATATAACTATTGTTATGAATAATCAAGAGTGGTCTCCCCTTGGTTTGTTACTCTCCTCTTTGAGGGAGCTATTTCTGTTTACTGGGACTATAAAAGGACACGATACGTGAACCTTTTATATTCAGTTGAATAAAACTTTCTTAAAGCCTACAGCTTTTGTACTTTTGTCGTCACAACTATATCATAAGTGCAGCATGTTTAAATTGTTGGTTTAGTGTGTTTTCTATAAATAGTTTGCCATAAGTTGGCATAGTAAAGTTTTGTTAGTACCGGATGACAAGTGAACCCATGTCGACACCATCGATCTGTGTGAATTTCTTTCCTAAACGTTTGTAAAAGAATGTTGAGAGATTGTAGCAATAAATGATTATTGTATGCATCATAGGACAGCGTGGAATTATCACTATGGGCTTTGCCAAAGATGAGTAAATAAACTGGAGCCCCAACAAAGAACCTAAAGTAGGAAACAATATCTCTGAAATCGACGAGAATAGGAGGAAAAGCGTAAGTGTTGGAGATTCTTGCTACCACTTGGTCTCACGCGAAATTCGATTCGTTTGAGGTTTCTAATAACCATGGTACGTTTTTGTCAAAATAAACCAAGTCTAACAAGAACAAAATATCTCCGAAAGAAATGGTGTATTTAATGAAAAAAATAGTTTGAAATTTAAATTACCACCAACATTCGAAAATCAGACGAATACAAATAGACCCAGAGAAAACAAGTGAGTCTTCATAAAATAAATATTTGGAGCATTTTTTTCCTATATTTTTTAAGTTACTGTTTAAAGATATGGTTGGAGACATATCACTTCTTCAGGTTAAAACAAACGCCATTTTTAAAAAAAATTCTTTTAAAGTACAACAGTTAAAATTCAAATATTTTTGTCCAAATTGTCACCTAATAAGGAAATAAAACATGAATCGCTTGGAGGCGTACACATTTCATTTTAATGCTTTTTTTCTTGTTTTTTTTTCCTATAATTTTAATTTGTTTAATTTCCTGTAAATATCAAGTGACTATCATGTTAGTAGGACTCTATCCAATGAAGCTCTTCCTCTCCCGACGCCACATACAACTCCTGAGTATTGAGACGAGCCTCCGAGATCATGGGAACAACATGACCGTTTATTTGACATTTGGCTTAAACATCAAATTGAATGACGAACGATGATGTCTTGGAGTGTTATGTTTTGTTTCATTTTTATTTGTTTCACGTCGTTTTTTTTTAAATTTTATTTCTGTTTCTTCCATAGCTTTAAGATAATCCACCATGAGATTGGGTGAATGTTAAAAAAGTGGAACTAGTTTTGGTTTTACATTATTTTTAGAAGAGTTTATTTCGAAAAAAAATAAGAGGTGGGAAGATAGATGACTAGAGAAAGAGCATCCATCTTGTTTTCTTTACCGCTGTCGAAAAAGAAACGGCTGATACGGATTTCTTTTCTTTTTTACAGATATGATGGAGTCGCCAGAAAAATGCCATGATTGGTAAAAAAAATAAATAAATAATAAAAGAATAGGCGCCTGTCGTACAGAAGATGCAACCAAATGAATCGTGGAGACGACTGCTCGCGGAATGAGATCGAACCAAGTTTATCGCCTCTCGGTTGAAACCAGATGTCAACAGTTGATAACATATTTGATAGTGTGAGATTTTATTATGCAAGTAGACGACCGCTAATCTCATTGTGAATAAATACACATTTTAGGGTTTCCTATTGTTTAAATGTTGTATATAGTAGATAGACGTTTTTCAGTAAGCACCCTGTTTCTTTTAAACAGCAGCGTATGAGTTCAACAGATATACTAAAATAGAAAGGGGTGTAAGACAAGGAAGTGTCTTCTCACCGGATCTATTCAACCTATACAGCGAGGCAATTCTGGAGTAATTAGTAGTCCTACCGGAACAATCTTAACAACATAAGATATACAGATGACACAGAAACATAAAAGAAAACAACAAAAGATCCTACCAGAAGGTAGCGAAGGAAAGCGAGAAGAAAGGACTAAGTATAAATTACAAGAAGACAGAATGCATGATTATCAGCAAAATGATTAGCCCAATATGCAAATTACAAATCAGAAATACTAAAATCAAACAAGTACAAAAATTTAAATATCTGGGAATTGTTCTAACAGAGGACGAAAAGTACGACACTTAGATCCGAAGACACATTGGAATAGACAAAGATGCATTCAAAAAGCTAAGCAGAGTATTAAGATACAAACAAAATCGTTAGAAACAAAGAAAAGAGTATTCATATCTGTTCTCCTGTATGGCAGCGAACGCTGGACAATCTCCTCAAAGATGAAGAAGAGACTTGAACTAACGCAAATGCGTTTCTACAGAAAGATGCTGAGGATACCATGGACCGAACATGTGAGCAACGCTGAGGTTTTGGAGAAAATGAAAACAAAAAGGAAACATATACTTAACATGAGGAAGAGACAGTTGAGATTTTGTAAGTCACATAATGAGTCAAAATGGCTTGAGAAGTCTGATAGTCACTGGACAGAGTGGAGGCAATATGGACAGATTGGAGGCAATATGGACAGATTGGAGGCAATATGGACAGATTGGAGGCAATATGGACAGATTGGAGGCAATATGGACAGATGACAACAGCGTGTAACATACTTGAAGAACATGAAAAAATGGATGATAGAACAGGGTTTGAGGGAACTAACAAAAACATCACTTATTAAGAGCTACAAGGGATAGAAAGATATGGAGGGTCATGGTCGTCAACGTTCTAAAGGGACACAGTAAACTAAAGAAGAAATTTACGTGTACCAACTTGGGAATTTGAGTGTCTTAATAAAATAAAATGGTGTTTTCCGGAAGTGTTCAAGGAAAACACAGACCGCTCTATCATGAAAGTCATTCAAAGGCAGGCATGGTTTAATTATGTTTTTAAGAAAGGTGCATCTCTTCGGGATCTATCGAACCCCAAATCTGTTACCTTTTTTTTTCTGTATTCGTAATGTAAACAAAGTAATATTTAATTAATAGATTTTTTTTTATAATCCGACATTTCTCATTTTGGACGTTATATTTTTTGGATATTCGTGTTTTGTATAGACATCAGGTGTTTTTTTTTACAATAGTGTCATAGTAATCTAGTATATTTACTGATATTTATTCCTAAAAAGATCAGTTCTTTTTATCATTTCATCCCGAACAAGACAATAAAGCCGCTAAGATGCAAGGGGGGGGTGTTACTGAGTGTTGGAGAGTATAAGAAAAAATACTATTAAGGAGGAGAAATAACAATAAAAGCACAAGAATTAAGAAAATATAAAATAACGATTGGCATTTTATTTAAATTGTTTAAGATAAACGTTGACTTGGTAGCAAAAAGTTGGAAGAGACTTCCACAAGTGAGAAGTATTAGAGAAGAAATTGTTAGCATAGAACTTACGGTTAAAATTCGCCGTTTCAACTGTAAAATGATGAAAAATTGCCGCCAATCTAGTACCGTGCTTATATCCGTAAAGTCTACGTACCAAAGAGGAAAGTAATATTGATATTGAAAATCCTAAAATGTGGTGCAAGGCCAAAAGGGAGTAGGAGAAGGCTGTCTTATCTTAAACTTAGCTAGCCACAATTACTGGCCCAAACATACCACAGTATTCCTTGCACGAAAACACCACTTTCTTACCATTCTTACTACAGCCACCATAATACATCAATGTCTCTATGAAGTCCTAACTAGTTACTAAATGTACAATTTGTCTGTAGTGGGTGGGGATTAAAAATAACCCCAATAGAGTGAGTTATATTTATTTTGAATAATACAGAAAAATTTGGCACAAGTCTAAAATGGATGATAGAGGATGGCTGGTTTCAATCTGTCTTGTCTTAAACTTAGTTAGCCACGATTACTGACCCAAACATACCACAGTATTCCTTACACCAAAACAACACATTCTTACTTACCATTTTTACTACAGTCACCGTAATACCTCTGGGTCTCTATGTAATCCTAACTACTTCCCATATGTACTATTTTCTGTATGGGGTGGGGAATGAAATAAAAACTTTTAAATATGAAACTCCAATAGAGGGAAGTTCGTCAGCACAATTACCATGAAAGTATTTATAAAAAGAAAGACAGAGGGAAGCTACGTTACGGTAGGAAAGTGACTGAATGGGAGATGCCAGATCAGGAGCAATAAAATTGCAGATTCTTCTTTGAATTTTACCAAGAATCTCTAAATGTATAGTAGAAGTACTGCACCATATGCGACAGCAATATTCAAAGCAAGGACGAATGGTATCCATGGGCAGGAAAAAAAAACATAGCACCAAAAGATATTCTAATATTGCTGAAAGATGAGAACGAAAAAAATTGGTAACTGTGAATATTTGAAAAGGCATCTCAGAACAATCGCAAAAGTAATTTAATTGAGGAATCGGAGAACAGAATTCCAGTCGAATCCATTACAATCACTTACGTTCTAATACCCATGGGAAAGGAATGAATCCTCTTCTCCTCCCAGCTATGGGTAAATAGCAGAACAGACCAGGTTATATAGCCTTGGACGGCAACTGGTCTACCGCAGAAAGAAATGGCAACCTACTTAGTGAAAAATTCTGCCTCGTCAGTCATATATCGAAAGATACATGATCACCTAAGCATGTATCACGCATGGCACATAACTGACTGAATTCTAAACAGTTTAAAATTTTAAATAAATATATGAAAGATAGATCAATGTGACAGAATATCAAGGGAATCAAATTCATAAGGAAACTTGTAAAATAATAATTAATTTAGTTACCTCGGAAATTCCAGTAATCAAATATATGATTCTGTGGCTATATTTTTTGTACAAATATTATATGTACAGGGTACCTCAAAAAATTGGCATCATTTAAAATATAAATATATTGTCCCAGGTAAACTAAATTAAATAGGCTTCTTATCGAATGATAAAATATCAAACTTCAAACAAAATATTAAAATGTATGTAGATTTTATAACTGATTTCACAAAGCTTCACAAAGGTTCAACATGCTGTGAAACGACACACGTCAATTCAGTAGTCCAGCTCCTACCGAACACGCTGTAGCATGTCTTGCGTAACATTCCCCAGTGACTCAGTAATTCTCTGCTTGAGTTTATCTCGGCTTGTAAGAAGAATGGAGATATAGACTTTTCCTTACACATAGCTTCATAGAAAACATCACTAGATGTCAAGTTAGGTGGGCGTAGTGGCCATTTCAACAACACATTGTCATTATTATTGGCCCACGCTATCCAGGTAGATTTTCATTGAGATGTCCGCACTAAAGCGCTAGAGAATGTTACGCAAGACATACTACAGCGTGTCTGGCAGGAACCCGACAACCGACTTGACGCGTGTCGTGTCATAGGTGGTGCGCATATTGAATGTTTGTGAAGCTTTGTGAAATTGGTTATAAAATCTGCATCTCTTCGAATATCTTGCTCGAATTTTGGTAAATAGATCTTGTTTTGTTCAACGTGAAGCCTATTCAGTTTAGTTTGCTTAGGACTTGTATTTACTCAGATATTCACATTTTAAACCCTTGCATGGAGTATTGCTGCCATATATGGTCTGGAGCCCCATCTGTTTGCCTCGGGGTTCTTGATAAGATCCAGAGACGGGTATGCAATGTAAAAATGGCCCTGATCTGGCTTCTCGTCTGCAGTATCTCTCTCACAGACGCACCGTCGCCTCTCTCTGTCTCTTTTATAAATACTTCCATGGTAATTACTCCTATGCCCTGCTATCGCTGGTTCCCAAGCTCCATGAATTCAAGCGTTCTACGAGGCTGGCATCCCGTTCCCACCCTTTCACTGTTGAAACTGTTAAATGTAGACGTCTCTTCTACTCCAATAGCTTCATATCTCGCACCCCACGCCTATGGAACTCCCTTCCTCATTCCTGTTTCCCTGATGACTATGATCTCCAACTATTCAAGTGTAACGTCAATCGCCATCTCCAGTTGCCTTGATCTACCCTCTATCCTTCTCCACACCCTTTCCTCTAACACTCCTATTTGCTCTCGCTCCAAATTCTCTGTAACCCCTTGCATGCTAGTGGCTTCCAGCCTTGCCTGGGGTGAAAAGCTTAAAAAAGAAAAGAAAAAAAAGTCAATATTTTCGGACACCCAGTATATATAAAAAAATCATTGAACCGAGAACACGTGACTTTATATCTCATTAACGTAGTTTCCTTGTGCCTTTTCTATAAATACTTTCATGGTAATTGTTCTGAAGAATTTTCCTTTATACTTTGTATATATATATATATATATGTATATATATATATATATATATATTTTATATATATATATATATATATATATATATATATATATATATATTGCTATTTATATCCACTACCCCTCACAGACAAATTTAACATATGGGCACTAGTTCAGACTTCATAAAATCTCTGATGCATTATAGTGGATGTAGTAAGTATCGTAATTAAGAAAGTGTTGTGGTCTAAGAAATATTGCAGTCTGTCTGGATCAGTATTTGTGGCTAGCTAAGGTGAAGATAAGGCAGTTTGAGGACCAGCCTTCCCTATCTCCCTTTCTGGCCTTGTGCCACATTTTTTTTATAAAACAAAAGAAATATCACTTTCCTCTGTGGTATCTAGTCTTTGCGACTTTAAGATTTTAGTACCAGATTGGCGGTAACGTCTCATCATTTTACAGCTGAAATTACAAGATGTAACCGCAAGTTCTCTGCTAATAGTTTCTTTTATCGCACTTCTCGATTGTGAAACTCCCTTCTGGATTCTGGCTTCACATTCATCTTTGATTCTCAAAAATTTAAATGCAGTGTTAATCGTTATCTTCTTAATTCATTTTCTTTTATTGTCCTTTCTACTTAATAGTATAGTTTTCTCATAATCTCTAACACTCAGTAACCCCTTGCATCTTAGTGGCTTTATTGCCTTGCTTGTGATGAACTCATTTGCCCTCATATTTGTTGCTATTGTCACAACATTGCGGTCATTGTTTCCACCCTAGCCTTCATGAAGTGTATGTCGACACATGATTCTTCAGAGAATTCCATATAAACCTGATGAAGGCTGGATGACACAGCGACCGAAACACTGCTATAGCAACAAAAACGATTAGGACAATAACCCGCATGTAAATAGTGTAAATAATTAATCTCTCCTATTTGCTATTACATTTTTACCCAACTCCTGGTTCAAATGTGGAAATTACATTCTCGTATGCGATGTCCGATAGACTGTTCTCTTACAGCTGAGGTTGATTTTTTTGTATATATATATATATATATATATATATATATATATATATTATTTTTTATTTTTTATTTTTTCCCCTCCTCCTCCACATTTTCTTTTATTGTACATTTTCTGTGTTTTTAATTTAAATTAAATCTCCTGTTGAAAGCCTGATGAGCGGGAGCGAAACCGATTGCTTCGCCCGTTTTTAATATGTCTAGTAATATCAAGCTTCATACGTTTATTGCTGTGATAAAATTTTGTACCTTCAAAATATATATATATATATATATATATATATATATATATATATATATATATATATATATATATATATATATATATATATATATATATATATATATATATATCAAGTATGTGGTGCAGTTCAATTTACATTACAATATATCTGTTTTCTGTATCAATGATTCATTGTAATATATATATATATATGTTATGCTGCTCTTTTATATGTGTGTATTTCAGTGGATCTGCACGGGTCAAGTATCACAGGTCATCTATCAAGTCAATCCTACAGCTGCTTTATCTGAAGGACATTGAATGCACAATCTCTTCTGGCATGGGATACTTTATCAGCAATCGGAATCGTCTCTTTTATTAGGGCCTGAACAACGGCTTCAGATGAACGTCAGAAGTTAAAACGATTACTTTCTAAACAGGGCCCTCGCCACTTTATTGTTGCAACTTTCTTTTACCATTCTCTATCTGACTTTGCGTGATACTAATTTGCGCTTAACCTATCACCAAGATATACAGACACCATCGACTCGTTAAACGGACGAGACGAATTCGATACCTTCACCGTGAAAATGAATAATAGCCCGCGTCACAGTGCGGCCTCAGCTTTGACCGCTTCGTCCTTAGTCCTTGATTGCACACTGTCTAGGTGTCACGGTCAGCTGTGTTTCAGAACGGATTGTATTCTATATTGTGCTGTGTTACAATGAACACAGCTCTAACTGATCTCTCGCGCGCATCTTGCGATGAAGTACACTATGGGTTTGATTGAGATAATCTAAAACCACGAATGAAGTAGATAGTGTCATTGTCACGTCAGATATCTCAGGCGAAAATACCTCCCATCAGGTCCGTGAACAAGGGCCTTGCGAAAGGCGTTAGCATTCAATCGGGTTGACCAGTTACTTCCTAGTTGATAATTAGACGCATTAAATTTCCGTCCGATCTTAATTCGATTGGAGTGGAATTTGGGAGTTTGCTTACAGGAATATATTTAACTATATGTGTGATGATTAAATTTGAAGGTAGATATTCGAGCTGTCCATAGATTATCTGTACAATGTTAAACATTTATAAAATTTGAAAAGAAATTAAGATAATTCTCCAGGGATAATAGGTAAATATGGGTAAACATTTCCAAATGCGTAATATATTTTTTTATTTAATAATCCGACATATTTTTATCACTTTCAACACGATTTTTTTAAGAAGACGCTCCGTTTATATATTAAAACCTACATTTATTTATTGTCGTCTGCCCGCCTGAATATTCGACAAAGAAAAACATACGCTCTCCGGCAGGATTCAAATCTGCGCAAACCCCAACTCTGGACAGAGGGTACCGCCGTTAGATCCCACGTAATTTAACCGAGTCGGTTGCGAAGAACCTTTGCCGATCAAATATGCTGAATAATCCCTTGAAGCGAAATACTTCTCGTCATAGACACTCCAAAATT
>OZ038476.1:74985161-74990161 GCA_964036315.1 Acanthosepion esculentum
AAGAACAAAGGAGTAAAAGTCAACCAAAGATAACCATTTCAGTGAATATCTTGTTAGTAGCGCGACTCGGCTTAACGTAAATCTTAAATCAAAAACTCAAATCTTCAACGTACAATAATTCACACTAATTCGACTGGATAGTTCCACTCAATAATCACTGCAGTCAGTAGACTGACACGGTTATTTATACACCTGGCGGAATATATATATCCATAAGTCCACAGTGTCATGCTCGAAACTATGTGACGGTAGTTACTCATTTTCCTTCTGTATGACACATTTTCGACATATTTTACACACTTTATATACAGAAAAGAGAATACTTTTACAAATGCAAAAAAAAAAAATGAATAAAAATCTCAATCGCAGTAACTTTTCAGCCATATTCAATATATTTTTTTCTGATATGAATAAAAAGTAAAATTCGAACGTAATTCTCCCACGAATTCTGAGGTTAAAAATCCCAACTCTACTTTATAGTAGATCTTTACTCAACACCCCACGACGTCAGGTTATGACACAAGGTCGGTTTAATGTGGGGAGCCCAGCGCGTACACCAGGGCAAGGAACAAAAATTCCCCGAGCCTCCGCAACCGTCGGTTGCGCTGGCCTCGGTGCGTGCACCGTTCCTTCTCTCTAGTGCAATGAGAAGTCGCAGCCTCGGGCAACTGTTTCCCAGGGCCGGCACCTCTCAGTATAATTTTCCTCAATTGCGACTCTGTCCTTTGACGAAGTCGACCCTGAGCGCACTCTGTCCAAAAACAGAGACGCAACTTAGAGATGATAAGTAGACGTGTAACTACTCAAAAAGAATTATTTGCACAACTCTACTTTATAGTAACTTACGCGCAAAAAATAAAAGGCTCAATATCTGTCATATATTATCTATTTCTAGGCGGTGCCACTTTCCATGTTTAACTAATTTGCATATTAATTTTTTAAAAGAGAATAATTCATGAATTAACGGCCATTCATTAATGTTCTTTTATTCGAGGGATGTTTTGATTGTCGTACTGGCAAAATGTTCCATACTAATCTTCTTTTATCTTCACTTAGGGTGCAAAGAACAGTATCTTTAGCTTTACCATCATCTGGAATAGCAGCTACTTTGCTTACTGGTGGAAGAACTGCTCACTCAACATTTAAACTTCCATTATAATGGTTCTATAATGACAATCAAGTGTACAACATAAAGAGACGTACAAACTTAGCCAAGATACTTCAAGTGACTTACTTCATAGTCTAAGATGAGTTCACTATGGCTCACAAGGTAGCATTTGAGGCTTTAGACAGAACACTGAAATATATCAGACATAATGATCGATTCATGGGAGGAGTAACAATTCTGCTATCTGGAGATTTCAGACAAACACTCCCTGCTGTCAAACGAGGAACAGATTAACTTCATGCCTGCCTGAAAAGTTATTATCTGTGGGATAATATTGAAAGACGCTTTTTGACCACTAATATGAGAGTGGAACTCAATGGAGGTGGAACAGCAAAAGAATTTAGTAACCTTTTAAAAATTTGAAATGGAGAAATTTCACATGATCAAAATGGACAAATAAGCTTTCCTGAAGTTTTCGGCACTCTAGTCAAGAGCATTGAGGAATTAATTTTTAAAGTATACCTCAATATAGCAGGTAACTTCCAGAATACAGATTGGTTGTGAGAGAGAGAGCAATTTTGGCTCCCAGAAATGAAACAGTACAGATAATCAAGCAGAAGATTCTGCAAGATATTCGAAGAAAAGATATACCTATCCAATGATAAAACTGTGGATCCAGACGAAGCAGTTAACCTCCCTATTATTTTTTTTAATTCTTTGAATTTTCCAGGAATGCCATAACACAAATTGGTATTAAAAGAATGAGTACCACTAATGCTGCAATGAAATCTTTATCCTTCAAAGTTATGTAATTGTATACGTCATATTGTGAAGAAAATGTTACCTCACTTATTGGAAGATCTTATTACAATTGGTCAAGGGAAAAGACAGACTGTACTGAAATGGAGTATTTCATTGATTCCAGAAGATATGCCTTTTGATTTTAAACGATTGAAATTCCCAGTCAAAATAAGTTTTGTAATGACTATTAATAAATCACAAGGTCAAAAACATGGTTATATCCAAACACGGAAAAATCTATGGATGTAAATCCAGACAGAAAACTCGAAATGGAGTCCAGAATACTGTTGGATATAATTACTGATAACTTCCGGTGTCTCCTTCAGCTAGGCCGTCCCAAAATATAATATCCTCTAATTCTTTGCATTGTGTCAAGAGGAGGGCCATGTATTTTAGGCAGCGTGTGGCCTCTATATATAACGGCTCAGGCCTGCGCACTGGAGGGGTCATTACAGTTTCACCATCAAAGGGTTGAATTTTGACCAAAGAAGTTTTTACCTTCATGTCACGAGATAAACTTATGCCTACGATTTTATGGCAGTAAATGATGGACAATTTCCACAAAGATTAAATGAAAACTACAGGACTATTTTGAGAATAGCATCGATAGAGTACGTAAGCAACGAGGAAATGTTAAGGAATATTAAAACCAAAACTAAAATAAGAAAGAAATTCTTAATATTCTGGCTTAAGAAATGTCCTCGTTTGGAGGGTTCCGCCTCTCCTGCTGATGTCCGATTCATGCAATTTCTTCTCAGGGCTTTTGGAGACCACGCCTAAGGTTCTGATGATATATTTGCATAATATATTACCTATACGTTCCACAGATTCCTCAATTTTCTGGTAAGTTTGGGATAATTATATATCTTTTTTTCCTTTCTATATATCTACTCTATAATCTGACGGAATAATAGAATCCATTCTCTGGGAAATGCTCTTCTTATCTATTATGACCAAATCCGATCCTCTAGGTTGGATTGGGTGATCTGTTACAATCTCAGAATTCCAGAGAATTTACGTTTTTCGCTCCCTAGTATAAGCCAATAAATGTACAGTTTGTCCTTGTGGTCAGAATGTATTCGCGAGCGCAATTACTAGTGCATCACGTCGCCCACTCAGCCATAGATATTCTTGTATTCTTTATGGACCAACATCCAACATTCACTAATTATGTTGTTCGCTATGTTATTTTTAGTACACAGACGACATTTACTGTTGTCACTATTTTTTACACGCACATTCACTCAATTCAAGGCTCAAGCGCTACTCGTAGTAGAGTGCTACTGAATGTAAAAGAATCTCGTTGGAGTGAAAGTGAAAACAAAGAGGATAGACAGCCATAAACTCTAGATTTGAAATCTTTCAGAGTTTAGCTTTTAAGCGAAGTGCCACTCGGGAGTTTTTTTGCTGCAGAATAGCTGTTCTAGGAGGGAAAACTTCTCTTCTGTCTCAGTAGATGTTCCTACTTACGAAGTGAATGCGGAAGGAATGTTGGTGATTTGAATCCGTGGACGTAGAAGTACCAGTCCTAGCAGTAAAAAAAATATCCTCCTTCCTCTAGTCACGTTGACTTCACTGAGGGGAATGGGGCCAGGCATTTCAACAACACTATGAGTTGTTGCTGCGGTTTCCAACTTTTGTAATGTCAACGAACACTCGTTGTCACTTTCGTAATGCTCGTTGTAGTAGAGACTTTGTAATCGCAGATACAACTATAATACACCGTTGAACAATGCTGGCGTCATACACCTTCGAACAGCACTCGCACTAATAGTACTTGCACCATAATACTCGCTCGAAAAGTAATCCGTATAGTGATCCGAATAGAGAAATAGTATAGGGAATAATGTAGAGAATAGCGGTCCGTATAGTAAGAGAGGATAGAATAGAAATGACGATCAGTTAGACGTCACGCGACTTCTCACATGCGTTTCTTCTATGGTCACGTGGTCTGCTTAATTCAGTAATGGGTCACTGGCGATCTATGTTCAAACTCAAGTGTTGGCAACGACTCTTTATCCCTATATAACACCAACGGATGTAAGACTTCACGGGATGAAGTTGCTATTCCCGTGCTTAAAAGGTTCTGCATGCGGGTTTCGTTTACAGTACCTGGTGTTCCCATTCGGCTCCTTGAGCTCGACACTGCTTAACTTCGCTGATAAAACGAGTTGTTTCAGTTTGATTTAACCGTAACCTCCTTAAAGATCTGAACAGGTGGAAATGAGGAATGTAACTCATTTGAACAATTGCCTTGGAATTAGCGATAGAATAGAGAGAGAGAGAGAGTTTTGCGACTTTGCGTTTGTGCGAACAAGGTTGCAGAGTAGAAAAATTCGCGTAGACAATTTCGGACTCTAAAAGGCTAAAATGTGAGAATTTGACAGCTCCAGCCAAATCTGGGCAGCAGCATTCCGTACCATTAAGCTCTTGTGTATTTGGCTCTTATGTCAACGTTTCAGTCGTTATGAACAATAATTCAATTTCTCTATGAAAGGATTCCTCTAAGTAATCATGTCTATATCATTTTACATTACATTCCGTTGATTTATCTTTTGAAGCATTGGTTTTCTTCCCGTCTTTATAAGTTTTACCAGTCTATGTTTTTCCTTCTTATAACTGTTACATAAATGATTACCTGCTACAACTACAGTGAATAAAAAGTTTTCAGATCGCATTCAACGTAAGGATTAATCGGTTTGGAGTAATGAAAATCATAAACTAAATAAGGTGCCATTCTCCATAGGGAACCGTATATTGAAATGTGTTTTAAAAAAACACACATAAAAAACTTCAATTTGACCGTTTAAATGACGTCACCATGAATGAGTTGAAATTGATTCCATCAAACGTGAGACCCTCGGAAGTGACAGCCAGTGTAGTAAGAACACAGAGAACAATCTCTCAAAACGAATGGAGTATCATTCGAAAGTACTCGGGAAAAATAATATGAAATAAAAGTTAATGTGAATTTTGGTAAATTTACCGACAAAACAATTTATTCGGAAGTTGTAAAAATTTAATTAAAAAATTAAACTTATTCATATTATTATAGAATCGTGTTTGAAAGAATTCTTGCTGCCGAAATATA
>OZ038476.1:74995161-75062661 GCA_964036315.1 Acanthosepion esculentum
ACCTTATTTTGACACATCTACAGAATGAGCATTGCAAGTCACTTTTGACAGCCATCATTTATGTATATGAATATTTTTTTCACTGCCATGTCCCTTCGATAAGAAGATAATCAATGCTCTGGACGGATTTATTTCCCAAAATGTTGTTATATACCGTACCTATGAACACTAATGGGTATGTCCCAATAATCATAGATACATTGGACACTGTAATAAGTGGGGGCAATATGCTGTCTAAGTAGTCCACCACTAGCAGTGGTTTACCTATTTCACACTAGTGGCTAGTATTGTATTTTGTTGATGTTATATAGATTGTCTTTTCATTTTCAACCTCCGTTTTGGTTATTCCTCAATCAGTGAACATTCCTAGGTTGCAACAGACAGACAGACATATAGATAGATAGATAGATAGATAGATAGATAGATAGATAGATAGATAGATAGAAATAAAGCGACATGAATAGATGAAAAGATAGATTCGCCGGTTCCCAGACTTCATGAATTCAAGCGTCCTACGACTCTGGCATACCACTCGCACCCTTTCACTGTTGAAACAGTTAAATGCAGCCGTTTATTCTACTTCAACAGCTTCATATCTCGCACCTCTCGCCTGTGGAACTCCCTTCCCTTTTCCTGTTTCCCTGACAACTATAATCTCCAACTATTCAAATGTAATGTCAATCGAAATCACCAGTTGCATTGATCTACCCACTATCCTTCTCCACATCTTTTCCTCTATCACTCCTATCTGGTCTCGCTCCAAATCTTCTGTAACGCCTTGTGTGCTAGTGGCTTACCGCCTTGCTTGGGGTGAAATGCTTAAAAAAAAGAAAAGAAAAAAAGAAGATAGACATGAACCGACAGGAATATATATATATATATATATATATATATATATATATATATATATATATATATATATATATATATATATTCCTGTCGGTTCATATCTATCTTCTTTTTTTTCTTTTCTTTATATATATATATATATATATATATATATCCTCATATATATCATTATATATATATATATATATATATATATATATATATATCCTCATATATATCATATATATATATATGTATGTATATATATATATATATATATATAGAGAGAGAGAGAGATAGATAGAGATAGATAGATAGATAGATAGATAGATAGATAGTGTTATATACCGCACGTATGAACATGTCCCAGTCCCCATACGTTGGACACTATTGTAAGTGTGGGTAATATGCTGTATAATTAGTCCACCACTAGCAACGGTTTACCTTTCTTCACGCCCCTGGCAAGTATGGTATATTTGTTGATGCTATAAAGATTGCCATTTCATTTCCAACCCCCGTTTTGGTTATTCCTCATTCATTAACCCTTTCTAGTTTACAAAAAATATTCATGATTTACCATCCTATTATAATTGTGCTTGTCATTGCTTTCATTAGTTCGTCTGCCCCTTTCATCCTGTCAGTACCTCATGAATAATTGACTATTCAGCTTTGATCGTGAAAAAACACTACATGGTTTCAGTTAGAAAAAGAAAGAAAGGTAGAAGTGTTTAACGTCTCCTGTTAATACCGCATAAATAACGGATTATTCCGTCTAGACTGCGTGGAAAAAAACAAAACGTATATCAAAGACGCTGCTTGGTTTCAGTGCGAAAATGAAAGAAATAAAAAAGAAAGAAAGAAGGGAGATAGAAATGTTTAATGTTTGTTTTAGTGAAATATTAGGTTGGTGCAAAAATAATGTCGTTTTCTCACATATGTTAGAACGTCAAAAAACGACATTATTTTTGCATCAACCTAATAGAAACAGTTGCCAATTGCAAATCTTTTCATTTGTATTTCATTATTTTTAGAATACCGAACAGCCTTTATATTTTCATTGTTATTGTAATATATTGTTAAAGTTGTTAAGCTTAAATATTTAACTATGCGATAGGGGAAATTCTGTGTATATTTTATTGCCGTAGAAATCGCCATGAGGTTATACAACCGTTAGCTTAGGAACTAAAATTCATCAGAAAATTAAAATAAGAAACCGTGAAAATGTCACGGGCTAAAACTAGTGAATATTATACGGGGAATGATAGTGAAATCATTTACCATTTTCTTTCACAAATTTGTAATCAAATAATACTGATCGGAGACTGCCTGTCAACAGAGGCTGAAGAGCCTGGTGCGCACAGCTATTTAAACAATCTCTGTATGGGGACAAGATTTGAATTCATAGCTATTCCAAGGGCATTGATTAGAAATGAATGCAACAAATAATGTCAAAAATTGACACTGGCAAGCATATTTCATTTTCGGGTCTTTTGAGAAGATTTACGTTATTACATAACATACTATAAAAAAACTAGCGTTTTTATGTCCTTATTGTCGATTGATCAGCGCCGGAATCTGAGAAAATGCTAAGGGGTTACATATTAGTTTTAACTTGGGTGTTCAAACTTGAACGATTGACGTAAAAGCTTTTCTCGGCCTTCTTTCCCTGCAGCCGATTTTGCTCTATGCTAAAATTAGTACATATCTACATCTATTGGTAGCTATGATGGGATCAGGTAAGAGATACAAATATTGCCATATAGAATATGTAACATATCGGTGTATTCATGAATAGACTTCTGTCTGTAATCTGAAAAGGGTATAGGCGCATATACACGTGATTATACGAACACATTAACAGATAGATAGATAGATAGATAGATAGAGAGAGAGAGAGATAGATAGATAGATTATGAGAACTGGAAAACGCTGCTGACAAGCGTAGATACACTTGAGCAATATGACATAGATAACAAGGAGAACGATATATATATATATATATATATATATATATATATATATATATATATATATATTTAGAAAGAAAGAAATAGAAACATGAATAAACCCCCACACACACACGCGTGCTTGCACACAAAAGCACACACGCACGCACAAAAACAAAAAAAACACACACACAAACAAACACACACACACATATACATATATATATATATATATATATATATATATATATATATATATATATATAATATGCATAAAAAGCATTTTTATCACCGTTTGGTATAATTGTGATTTTAATACACGCAGCAATGCTGATAGAAAATATTTATATTAATAGCCTACTGTTAAGTCAGTGAAGTCGCTCATTTATACATACATACATATATATATATATATATATATATATATATATATATATATATATATATATATATATATGTATATATATATATATGTATATATAGAGATAGATAGATAGAAAGAGAGAGAGAGAGAAAGAAATAGAAAGATAGATAGATAGATAGATAGATAGATAGATAGATAGATAGATAGATATGAACAAACTGGAATAGATAGATAGATAGATAGATAGATAGATAGATAGATAGATAGATATAAATCTTCCACCAGCACACGCACCCTTGGGATAAACAGGATAGAAAAACTGCGATTTCCGGCTTTGTATGAAATCGACCCAATCCGTTAATATCAAAACGAATGTCCAAGAAAAAAAAATTGTCAAGAAATAGAAAGATGAAGACTAGAAACTCCCAGGCTTCACAAAAGAATCCTCTACTACGTCTATTCCTGAAAAAAAAAAAGGAAAAGAAAAAAAGTACCGGAGTAGGACTTCGTTGGCCAAGGTGTTGACCAGCGGGTGGGTTTTGATTTCCCCGGCGGTAGGTAAGGTGGACAATTGATTGGACGTGTCTTCCCCTGGCTGGTTGCTGACCTCAAGCGCAGCGGATGGACCGACGTGTGGAAACACGAGCGATAGGTGAGGAAGAGGATGCTGGGAAGCCTAGGTGGATGGCAGGGAAAAACTGCATCGTGCTCGGTGTGGGCTTCTTTAAATGTGTTGGAAGGAACAAGAAAATGAATCGGACTAAAGTAAAATAAATGGAATGAGAGAGAGAGAGAGAGAGAGTCACAAAACAGAGTATATATATATATACTCTGTTTTGTGACATATATATATACCGTCAGTTGCTATATATATCTTTTAAGACATTTTGTGTTCATACATTCTTTTTATAGATACAAATATTTAAGTAAATGTTCTGTTTTTATAATAAACAGTATTAAACAACATTTACCGGCTTGAATCTCCGAAAAATTTTCATAGAAAAGTTTCGTCCTCCGACAGGAATCGAACCTGTATCCTATACGGAACTGTCATATAGCCTCACGTGCCTTAACCGTTTCGGCCACAGAGAAGCGTTCGGTTAGCGAGGTCGATTTTACTGTCTTTAAACTTTAATCTTCCATGAATCTTTCACGTACATTCAGATCTGCTCATGGCGTATCAAATGTAAACAAATGACGTCACACATTATGAAATGGACAAAGTCCGACAATTATTTTAAGACATTAAATATTTGTATCTATAAAAAGAAGGTATAAACATAAAATGTATAAACATAATATATATATGTATACATATATATGCATCCCTCAGCTGATATATATATATATATATATATATATATATATATATATATATATATATATATATATATATATATATATATATATATATATAAAGAATATATATTTCTTCGTATATATTTGTATATATATGTGTTATGGTCCAGATTAGGACCAAGGAAGAACAACACGAACATAAGGGTAGAAATACCGAAGATATATTACACGGAATAATAATACAAGATGTGGAAGGTGTTAGTATGACTGTCAGTCTGGCTTGGAGTGAACGATTATCGGCTCGACTCGATTCGTCTCTCTCTCATGAGAGGCGTAGTATATATAGTGTTAGGAAGAGTTAATTCTGTAGTAATAGGTAAGGACCCATAACACCCCCACCCAAGCTTTTACCTCGCAGTATTTAATATTTTCCTCTTCGGATTAATCATCAAAGGCTCTGTAAATTTTCTTTTTCTGCTTGATTTCCGCGGTTCTGTATTTGCTTGAGGCCTTTGCATATTAAATGTGTCAAATATTCCTGAGGTAAACCGTTAGAATCCTCTAACAGCCTCTTTCTGATCTGATTTAAGTGCCTTTTTGCGAGAACTTCGGACTCTGAATTATGTAAATCACGTTCCCGATTCGGTTCTCTATTGTACCTGGCTCCCAATAGGATGTTTTTTTTTTTGAACATTTAAAAAAAATTTTCTCCCCTGGGTTAAATTTTCTTTATTGGTACAATCGACGTTGGTGATTGCTTTGTCTGTTTTGGCAGTAATTTGTCGAATACCGATCTAATTTTTCGGGTGAACATTACTTCTACCGGCGATAATGCCGATGGCGTAGTACTGTACAAGAATTGTTGTAAAGCCTTTTCCGTTGGTACATCATAAGCTTTCCTTAGTGGTCTTTTTAATGTATCTACAAACGTGTCCGCTTGTCTGTTTGATCTTGGGTGATATGGCGGGGATTTTATTTGTTTCACCTGAAAATTTTCACAAAATTCTTGGAAATCCGTAGATGTAAATTGTGTCACATTATCGGTGACTTAACAATCAACCACTCCGAAACGAGCAAACAGCTCGTGAAGGCAATTTATTGTAGTCTCAGAAGTAGGTTTTCTACAACGAAATACTTCTGGCCATTTGCTGTAACTGTCTACTACAATCAAGTAGTAGAGACCCTCTAATGGACACGCGAAATCTACATGGATTCTCGACCACGTTCGATCTGTCTTAGGCCATGGCTTATGAGTGATCGGAGGTGCCTTGGCTGCTAAGAAACAGCCCTTGCATTTGTCCACCATATGTATAATATCTTGATCCATGTTTAGCCAGTACACGTAACTTCGCATCAAGGATTTCATCCTATTCTTTCCTGGGTGGCCCATGTGAAAATCCTTTGTAGCGTTTTCGGGATTACTACTCTTTCATTATATAGTAGAACATTATCAAATAACTAAAAAACTGTCTGATATATGCTTATCTTTTCCTACAATTTTTGTTTTCGTTTCCTTTATAAATTCGTCATTCACTGCTTCGTTTCTTATTTCCTGTAATGTGACGGGGAGGTCTCGAATTGTACTACATAACGATGTTCTAATATCTTCCTCATATCGTAGAGCTACAATTACGGAATCTTCTAATAGCTCCGTTTTCTTAGGTATTAGTCTTGAAAGACCATCTGCATGCCCGATTTTGTTTGATGGAAGATACTCCAATTTAGAGTTATAGTTTAATAAAATCGTCCCCCATCTTAGCGATCTATTAGCAGTGTAGACAGGTAGAACTTTCTTTGATCCTAATATTGTCAATAACGGCTTGTGGTCCGTCTGTAAGGTGAAAAATCTACCGTAAATATATTTGGTGGTTCTCGTAACCGCAAAAAATAATCCACCTCCTTTTTCGATTTGCGAGTAATTTTGTTCGGCTGGTATGAACGTTCTTGACGCATGCCCGATGCTTTTTAGTATCCCATCCAGCATTTTATGAAGTATACATGCCCAACGCCATAGGCACTCGCGTCACTCGCGACTATTATTTCCAATTTTGGATATTAATGCGCTAAAAATAAATCTTCTGTTAGAGTCTTAATAATTTTGTCGAAAGTTTTCTGACATTCATATGACCATTCCCAAACCTTTTCCTTTTTCAACAGTTCGTTTAGGGATGCGCGTAATTTGTGCATGTTAGGAATAAATTCTTGATAACAATTTACTAAGCCCAAGTGGATCTTTCTGGGTCTGGTCTTCTTTGTTCGTCAATAATATGGCCCAGAAATTTTATCTCCTTCATAAACAAGTCACATTTATTTTCCTTTACCTTAAAACCATAATTTTGTATCTGCCTGAAAACCTTTTGAAGGTGTTCCCAGTCTTGTTCAATATTTTTGCTATTTATCAGGATGTCATCAAGGTATGCGATCGTGAAATCCAGTCCACCTAACATAGTATTCATTATTTGCTGAAATATCACCGGCGCGACTTTGATCCCGAATGGTAATCTCTGGAACTTATATAACCCTTTATGTGTGTTTATGCACAACAACCTCGAGCTTTCCTCATCTACTGGTACTTGTAGGTATGCTTCGCTCAAGTCTATCTTTGAGAAAATTTTTCCTGTTTAACTTTGTGAAAACTTCCTCTGGACTAGGCAGAGGATAGTGATAATCCTTAATCGCTGCATTCAATTCCGTCGAGAAATCAACGCATACACGTATCTCACCCGATTTCTTTTTAACGTAAACCGTAGGTGCGGCCCATTGACTATATTCCACCTTTGTCAATATACCGGTTTTCACGAGTCTATCCAACTCTTCGTCTATTTTTTCTAATGATGCGAAAGGTACATTTCTTTTCTTCTTGAAAATGGGTTGTACATTTTCTTTTAGTTCGATTTTGGCCGTCATTTTTTTACACCTCCCGAGGCCGACTGAAAATACGTCGGGGAAACACTCCTTTAATTTCTCCTTCAATTTATCTGCCTCGGTCGATAACCTTTCCATTTTTTCGCAGAACGTATTTATCGGTAAATCCCAGAGGTCAAATTTCTGCATCCAGTCAGTTCCAAATAAATTTTCCGTATTTTTTAGAACATACGCCTTTAATTTCTTGATCATCCCGTTGAACGTCACATTTCTGATAATCTCTCCATCAAATTTGATTTTCCTAACTGTTACCGACCTGGCTATTTTATCTGTTCTCAACATGGTCGGTTTGTTTAATTTCTTCCATGTCTGTAAGTTAATAATGGTTAAATCTGAACCGGAATCTAATTGTAATCTGATTTTTTTGTTTAGCATTTCTACTTGTACGTATTTTCGTATATTTATCCCGTCCGCTTGGTCAGTTCTAGTGACTCTTACTCGGCTTTTTTTTCTTTCTTTGTTCTACAGTGCGAACTTTTATGTCCCAATTTATTGCACGACAGACAAGTCTTATAGCGGTATGGACAATCTTTGTACCAATGCAAAGTCCCACAGCGATAGCATGGACTGAGGTTTCATTTGACTTTTTGTATTAAATAATTTGTTTGGTTTGTTTTTGTGGAGGGAGAAAACGTGTTTGTCGTTGTACTTTTCGTATGTGAGCGACGCCAGACTCTTCCATATCTTTCGAGTCCATTTTTACGCTTATACATCTCTGACAGTCCTCAGCCAATTTTTGTAGCGTCAATTCTGGTTCATTCTCAAGTTTTGTTAGAATTCTCCGTCTGATCTCCGCAACCCTTGTAAATAAATTTGTCCCTCCGACATGGAATTTAGGTGGACAAGAACAGGAATAGCGACCAAAGCAAATGAACCAAATAAAAATAACTTTCGTAGAAATTTAAAAAGAGTAGATAGGTTTGCCTATCGCCCGGTTCACACGCCTACTTCGTCTTTTGAACAAGAGTAGTGGTTTATCCTTTGTTTCATGCTGAGCATTGGGTTTCCGGTACCTTCTAAAGTTTTCTCATTTCTTAACTCCCAGTAAACCCTTGCGGTGGTATTATCGCCTTGTTTGGCGTGAATTAATAAGAAAAAAAACAAAAAAAACAAGAAATACTGTCGGCTCCGTTCAAAAATTTCTGTTCTTTAAATTTCGGATACGAAACTATAGCTAGTAGCTCTACATTCTAAGGCTTGCTCTGACAGGTTGGGCACCATGGCCAAAGGGATATATGTTAGATTCCTGTCTTCGCCACAATTTTTTCTCAGTTTAGACAGGTTATTATTAATTTCAGCGTTTAAGAAAACAAAACAAAGCAAACACAATGATAGCAACTCAGAAGTCGAAGCATCCACCAAATATAACGTTTATACAGGGCGCCCCAGGAAGAAATAGGAAATTTGGTACAGTTTATTTAATTGGTAGAATTTTGGGTACATTTATTTGAAACAAAAGCAAAGGATAAAAATTAAGTAGTTTAAAACAGAACAAAAAAACAAATTTTAGATGTTGTGTCCAAACAAAAGAACTCTGGCAAAATTTCTTGGCATTTTTTTCAGACCCTGATTTGGATGTTCATTCTTTAAGAGAACAATCACCTGGGGCTCGAAATTTGAAAACTGCGGCATCTTGGAACAATAAATCGTTAAAAAATGTATATGTTAGTTAATGTTTTTAATTCATTTATATAATAAAGTATATAGTTGTTTCTTTTTCATCATATAGTAAACCTAAAATTGCTTCTTTTTTGTTTCGTTTTGATGGGGGCATTCTGTATTAGCCGAAAGCTCTTTGTGACAACAATGACTACATACCTGCAAACATTGAGTTCTGATAAAAGAAAAATTGCAAGAGCGCCAGAAAAACAGAATAAAAAAATCGTAAATATTCTTTTAGTCGTATTCAGTAACACACACACGCACACACAAAAGTGCAACAACTTGTAGGATGATACTTACTTTGGCCTAGGTACTGTATGTGCATGCTCGAGGGTAGTAGATCTTCTGGGATAATTTTAAGTTTTACACTGTAATATATTACTTCAAAAGTTATTTTTGGTGGATACCATTATTTGAAATATACGCTCCGTTTTTAAAGGGAAACTTGACTGTGATTTGATCATTAAAACAATAACTCCAGTACGAAGAAAATTCTTACTACTTTCGCATAATACAGAATAGGAAACAAAAATAAAATATACTAATAAAAATTACCCCCTCTGCGTTGAAAATGGTTAATGTATAGAGCGCCCCACAAAAAACAGGAAATTTGGTACTTTAATGGTTAAAATTTTTGTTACAGTTATTTGAAACAAAGACAAAAGATAGACATTTAGTAACTTAAAACAGAACAAAAACAAAAGTATTAGATATGGAGTTCAAACTAAATAACTACGGCAAAATTTATTGGCATTTTTTCAGTTTCCAAGTTCTTTCTTAAAGCGAACAATCACCTGACGTTGAAAATTTGATAACTGCGGCATCCAGGAACAACAAATGGTTATATAATTTATATGTTAATTAATGTTTTTTTGATCATATAATAAAATATATAGTTACATTTTTATGTTGGTTAATTTTTTTATCATATATTAAATCCAAAATTATCTTTTTTTTTTGTAGGGCACCCTGTAGTAATAAAAATACTGTCGGATAAAAATTCCTTAAAAATATATATTAATATGTATAAATAGTTATATGAACGACTAAATGGGCAAACATACTTATGTTACGAGTTTCGTCTTTCAAAAAATATTTCAGTCTAAAAAATTTTTTCGTGATGGAATCATATTTGAAAAGTGAATAAAAATATAAATAAACATCGGTTATAATTATATTTAGAGAGAAACTCAGAATATGTAGAGAGTCTTGGCCTGAATTTTAAATTTCTACTGTTCAATGTCTAGAGGTACAACCAAGCCAACTACAGTCAGCTTCGAACCGGTTTTGATTTTGTTATTATGGCTGTTGTTTTTAAATATCCCACATGTTAATGGCGGTAGTTTTGTTAAGAAAAGTGAACATTTTGTAGGGATTTGGACTTAAATTTATGGAGGAAGACTCAGAAATATGTTCTCCTCCTGTAAATTTTGGTGTAATAAATTATAAAGATAATATTTAATCTGAAACGCGGAAGTCTTTCAAATTAAATAATCACAGAATTTTTCTATTTCCATTCAATTAAACACCATGATTCTGATTTATGACTTAGATATCATATTCTCCTCACCATACATACATACATACATACATACATACATATATATATATATATATATATATATATATATATATATATATATATATATATATATATATATATATATATATATATATATAAGTATGTATTCAATTCGTATTTAATGCATTCACTAATGCCCTTCAGAAAGGTATGAATGCATCTCTTCTCTCTCTCCTAATATGGATAAATAACAGGCAGGACAGAGTGGGTCCGATAACCTTGGGTAAGGAAAGGTCTAGGAGAAGGACAATCTGATTACAAAACCTGAGGAGGGTTGTTTGTTGATCTTGTGGCATAATGTGCACCAGTTATCTGTGTTGGTTCTAAGAACTGAGTAGCTTTACTCTAATACGGCAAATTCGACGGCAGAGTCGAGTAATGAAATATTTCGTTAGCCTCAAGATTATGTTAACGCATGAAACTCTGAGTAGCGAATATTATGTTGATATTATTAATAATATTATTTTATTATTTTATGCTCTACAGTCTTTGGCATTAAGCCAGTAAACTTTACCATATATTTTATTATAAGTATATATATATATATATATATATATATATATATATATATATATATATATATATATATATTTATATATATATATATATATATATATATCGAATATATATCTTTAGTGAATTAGAAAAATGAGAGCCAAATAACCCAATTCAGATGGCCATTTCGTCCCTGGGAGATTCTCTCTGGGACTTGTCAATGCAAATACATTTGTTAAAAAATTACTTTTTCTTTAACAAATGTATTTTCATTGACAAGACCCAGTGTGAATCTCCAGGGGACGAAATTGCCATCTGAATTCGGTTTTCACTTATATGCTCTATAATAAATATATTGAGCGCTTTTTTGTCGATCAGTTTTATATTTTATATTAATAGGATGTACTTGGTTTATTTACCCACGGAAGTTTACCAATATATTTATATATATATATATATATATATATATATATATATATATATATATATATATATATATATATATATATATATATATAAAATTTCGAAAAAAATTAAAAATCCATCGTCGGTAATAAATTTATTTCGATCAATATAGGTATATATTCGTCGAAATAAGTTTATTACCGACAATGAATTTTTAAAGTTTTTTTCTTAATTATTATTATAATTTGCTTTGTACCATACATTGAGCTCTCATATGGACTCAATGTCCTCTTTGTAATTACCCGTATCAATTACAATTTGGTATTACATATACATACATACATATATGAAGAAATATAGTTTTAAGGTGTGTTATATTTATGGGATGAAGTGCTCAATATCTGAGATAGAGCGTATGTAAATATAAATTTAAAAGTGAACATTGAAGTCAACACTCAGGGGCGACAGGTTTTTTCATTTAGCCCGGGAATGTAGGATATTTCCTCGGCTATTTATATATGTGGGTCAATGGTGCATTGTGGGTATTTTGCTGGATTGGCTTGCTTGTTTGTTTTATTTTATTTTTTTTTTGTTAATTTATTTTACTTGTTTTTCATTTCCATTTTCTATTATTTATTCAATTCGTTATTTGATATTTTATTTACGCAGTAAAAAAATGTGGGAGATTTGCTTAGGTCGCTTATTTAATAGTTCGTTTTGGTCTGGGAAGATAATTCAAGCTATTTATTCGTCCAGCATTTAGATTGCTTGCCGTAGTCTATTCTGTTATTTTGGCGGGTGTACAGTTTTTATTTATTTATTTGGATTGATTATTTTTACTTGTTTTTGCTTATTTATGCTTAATTTATTAGTTCTAACGATTATTTTAGCGGAGGCGATTTGTTAATTTGTTCATTTATTTATTTATTTGGATTAATTGTTATTAGATTTTTTTATTTATTTACTTATTTTTTATTTTGTATTTTTTTAATTTATTCTATTTGGTTTTAGATTTTTGAGTGGTGTAGAGACGTTTTTTTCTTGTCGATATTTAACAGTTATAGCTATTTTTTCGTTCAATTTTTAGATTGGTTGTTGTAATCTATTCTGACGGTTATTTTGGTGGGATTGGTTTGTTAATTTGTTTATTATTATTTACTTTATTTAATTATTTGGGTTGATTGTTTTTAGTTGTTTTTTATGTATTTTTTTATTTATTCAATTTCGTCTATTCTAACGGGAGTGGTTTGTTAATTTGTTTATTATTTTTGGGGGTTAATTTATTTTACTTTTTTTATATTATTGTCTTTATTTGTATTTATTCATTTCAGTTTTCGATTTTTGAGAAACGTAGTAAAAATTTGTTTTCATGTCTGCATTTTGAGATGAGCTCAGATCGTTTATTTATGAATTTATTTTGGTCTGGGAAGGTAATAATAGCTATTTCTTCTTCCAAGCAAAGTTTTCAGGTTTTTGATTGATTGTTATAGGCTGATGATCTTTTCCTTATTTTCCATTATATTTTTGGTGTGATTTGTGTTTTGTTTTTAATTTCCCAGATGTACTTAGAAAGCATTGTACTGTACGCGTATTTACTATTTATGAAAGATGTTTTGTGTGTATCGTTTCTTCCTTATTGAAAAACAGAGTGAATATGTTTCAACATTGATTTCAAATTGAGGAAGCAACTCGTTAGCTTGGTAAATTGAAAAGTGGACGAGAGGAACACGTTTTGAGACAACATATCGAAGTTATATTACCACGAATAGTTGGCAAAAAAGTTTATGAGTCTGAAATGCTTGCCCGGGCATTCGAATATTTTGCCACATCTCGGTCTCTTTATAACGGAATTCGAGATGATTACAATTTACCTATCGCGAAAATACTAGTGGATATGGCATCAAAGGTTTCGAAGATAGATGATCTGAATTTTCTTGGTAATGTCTTTAGTAAAATGTCAGATGGACAGAAAAATGTATCGTTCTAGTTGATGAATTTTATGTTAAGATAAGCTTATAATACTAAGGAGAAAACTTATTTAGTTTTGCTAAAGATTCTGAAGAGGCATTAACAAAAACTATATTGGGTATTATGATCAAATGCTTTCATTGTGGATTAAAACCTTTGATTAAGATGATCCCAGTTGCCAAACTAAATTTGGAATTTTCGTTTCAGAATGTTAGAAATGTTGTTGATTTAGTCAACCATTTGAAAAGTCATTCAGCTGATATTTGTGATAATAATTGGATTAATCAAGTTTTATTGATGAAATTTGATACTATTACAAATAAGCTTGGGTTACTAAAATGGTTTATACTTGCTTTTCGATTATGTACATATATTTAAATGTATTCGCAATAACTGGATACCTGAGGCTTGTACAGAAGTGCTGTCTTATTCTGATGGTAAAGAAATGACAGTAAAATGGGAAATGGTGAAACAATCTTTTGAGCATGAAAAAAATCAGTTTTTTAAGTTATTTTTATTTTGTTTTTAAGCGTATCACCCCAAGCAAGGCTGGAGGCCACTATCACGCAAGGGGTTAAAGAAGGGTTGGAGGAAGAGCAGATAGGAGTGGTAAAGGAGAGAATGTGGTGAAAGAGAAAGACAGTGGGTCGATCAAGGCAAGGGGGTTACAGAAGATTTGGAGCGAGAGCAGATAGGAATGAAAAATGAAAGGATGTGGAGAAGGGAAGTGGATAGATCAAGTCAACTGGAGATGTCGATTGACGCTACACTTAAACCGTTGGAGATTGTATTTGTCAGGGAAACAGTAATAGGGAAGGGAGTTCCATAGGCGAGATGTGCGAGACATGAAGTTATTGGAGTAGAAGAGATGTCTACATCTAACAGTTTCCACGGTGTAGGGGTCAAAACTGACAGAAATTGCGGTTCTTCAAAAACCAGTTGAGAGACAAAAAGTCTCTCACTGTTTGAAAGTGTTTTGCAATGAGACTGTAACTACAATGAAAACTAATCCATTATTCCAGGATGATGATACAAGAGAAACTGTTACATTCATCGAAGAATTTTTGAAATTTTGGAAAATTGTGAGTGTAAAAGAAGTGCCAATACAAACAATCTACTGAAAACATTGGTATCAGATCGAAATGATATCTATGAATATTGGATGTTGCAGATTTTTAGGGATCTTAAATTGGATCCCATAATTATTTCAGATTTCATTCTGATAGCGTGGTGAGAATAGGAATTAAGAAGGTCATTAAAGTTGGTAGATTTTCTGAAAACCTCCAACTGAAGGTCATTATTAATTTAATGATATCTATTAAGGGTAAAGTGCTGTTGGTCTCAGATTCGAAGGGAAAATCTACTGTGGGTTTAATATTAAGTTTTTAACCAGAGCAAGTCATGTGGATATATTAATAGAGAACCATTTTTGTATATAAAATAAGAAGAATTTTGTGATAAAATATTTTACTACACAATTCTTCACCAAGATGCATTTAGGATTTTCCAATGGTAGCTTAAATGGAACACATCTTAGATTTGCATAAATTTGGTGATGGATTTCCAAGTTTCGCATGCATATAAGTCAGTTGAAAGTACATTAGAGTTATATAATTTGAAAATATATAATTTGAGCTTTACTCAGAAACTAATCTGATTTGAAAACCAGACAGTATGGAATCTTTTAAAGATCCCGTTACCTTTTCCAATACAGTTTTAACTTCTTTGATTATATCAACAGAATTATATTGAATGTTTCCAAGGTAAATGAAGTTATGAACTTCATTGATCAGGACACTGTGTGCTCTATTTAACAAAATCATATATCTAAAAAATTAACCTTAAAGTATGAAATTATGTACAAATTATTACCATTAGGCATTAAATAACCCGTACAGTTTGATATGCCGCTAAACAAAATCAACCAATCTACATTTCCGCTGTATTTCATTGATGAGGAGAATGTTCCACTCGGATGGCTTCTTACCAAGAGCCATTACTTTAGTAAAAGGATCCCGAGATGATGCTTCCTCTTCCACTACAATCTTAACCTCTTCGAGTCCGGAATCAATCATTATCTACCCTATTTTATCCTCATAATCTACAATATTCACATTCTCTTCCTATGGCCATAAAACCTCATTCAGCAACCGTTAACTTATTCTTTGCATTTGGAGAAATAGCCTAAAAAAACAAAATAAACAAGAGCTGATCTCGAAATTCATTCTGATGCCTGGTCTTTTCGTTAGATTTTGGAATATATATATATATATATATATATATATATATATATATATATATATATATATATATATATATATATATATATATATAAAATGAAATGAAGAGGTTATAATGGTTCCAACGAGAGAAAAGTGTGTATATTAAAAAGAAGAGTGGTACCGCAAACTTTTTTGGTTGTAATGTGGGTTGTAATGTGTAATGTGCAATGTCTTTCTTTAAATCCAATGTTGGAATGACCAACACAAAAACAGAGAATGTCTCATATAGAGAAGATTTAACATTGAAAAACATAAAGGAAAAAAATTAATTATTATTTTTAATAATTATTTTTAATAATATGTGGAAATCTCCACCCTTTACCTGAAGACGGTCGTAAGACCAGAAACACGTGTTGTAAAACTATGTAAAACTATGAAAAATAAAAAATAATATTTTTTTAAAAACCCACATTACAACCCAAAAAGTTTGCGGTACCACTCTTCTTTTTAATATATATATATATATATATATATATATATATATATATATATATATATATATATATATATATATATATATATCAGTGTGAATATAAGTGTGAATATAAACTAAATAACGAGATATAAACGATGAATATAAATTAATTAACGAGATAGAAAACTATAATCGTGCGATAGTGCATATGCCTACATAATCAAATAAATATTTATTTAATTTAATTTATGGTGCTAGCAAAACAGTGCTTCGTGCAGCTAAACAGAGCTATGAAGTATATTTTAATAAATACACATATACCTAAGTTTGTAGTGCAACTTAAAGTTTCATAGTTTCCCAAGTCGTCAGGCACATATGGCGAGTGAGCCACTTGTTACAGTTCTTTTTGTTTAAATATTGGGTCTCTATATATATATTGGGTTGGAAGTAAAGTTCATAGGACTTTTCAAGTAGTGGCATTTAAACACGTGATTTCGTCTTACAAATGACTGAAAGATGACATTTCAGTGATTCCCGTATTTTTCTTTCCTGATTTTAAATGATAAGTGAAAATGGAATAAAATGGTGTAAGGAAAAAAATAAACGATGTATAAACATTAAAACAGAACTGTGCCATTTATGGAGATAGCCTCATAATTATTAGAGTCTTGTCTGTAATTGTTTTACTAGATATTCAGAATTTGAAATTTTGATCTGTAAGACATAGAAGTTTCCGACAGTGACGATGACGATGACCAAATCGAAACTCTTATTAAATATAATTAAGTCACACAATAAGGGATATCAAAGATATACTCCACATATCTCATGCGTATCTTGTTAGCCATATGAAAACACATGGATGCAGGATTCGCTACGATATTTCGCTGTCTCACAAAAAGAACAAATGGACAGCATTTTCATCTACAATTTTCTGTTCAAACGCAACAAAAAAGACAAGTCCCCATCCACATGAGATATGTGGAGTATCTCTGCGATAATCCGTATCGTCTGACCCGGGCGATTAAAAGTTGGACATTCTAGACGCACGGCCTGACGATTGCGTCTAGCATGAAACAGACTGTCGCCTCTAACTGTTGACTTCAATGTTCACTTTTATATTTACACACGCTCTATCTCTGATATTGAGCACTTTATCCCATAAATATAGCACACCTTAAGAGTATATTTTTTCATATATATATATATATATATATATATATATGTTTATATATATATATATATATATATATATATATATATATATATATATATATATATATATATATATATATATATATATATATGTAAAATTAATAAACAATAAAATCCAAAATCAACTGATATGGGAAATAGCTTATTTCAGCTGACGAAGATATCGGTTGGCTGTCTTATCAACCACGGTGTGGTCTGAATTCGTATCAGAAGTCGACATTTAACTGTAGAAATTAAAAAACAAAAAACAACCAGTCGAAAAACTAATACTTAATTCATCTATTTCAATGTTTCAGTCAAATGAAAGGCACGAGGCAGGGGTCAGAGGAGTTTGGAAGGTATTTTCTTCAAGGGAAAAACTTTCATAAAATTAAGCCCGAATAATAACCTATGACATTAATTTTGGGTTATATGAAGAATGAAATATTAATATAAAACTTCCAAACTTTCTGTGGGCTCAAAGCTTCTCCTTCATTTCCCAAATATTTTTGAAAGATCTGCATGGTGTTTTAGTTTAGGGTTACAAAATGAGTGACTATTGGTGTAAAATCTCTGTTTCCATTGTCCTGTGGAAATTCCACTTTAAACATAATTTTTCATATTTTCTTTGAGGGAAGTGATCGCTTGATATATAATCCTGGTAGATCTGCATTTGCCCTCTACTGGACAATCTTCTTTCGATCTAAGGTTCACGCCGGGTTTGATAATACAAACGTCCGTCAAAAGAAGCTATTCCCCATATGAGGTGATTTTGGATTCTATTGTTTACTAATTATATTGCTCTGTAATAATAAATACATCGAGCTCTTTTTTGTGGATCAGTTTTAATATTTTATATTACTAGGATCCACTTGAATTATATACCAACGGATTTTTTACCTTTCTAATATATATATATATATATATATATATATATATATATATATATATATATATATATATATATATTAATAGAAATCAACAGCACTTAAAATGAGTCTGTCGTGAATACACACCGGAAAGAAAATGTTCTTATCGATCATCATTATTAGCCTTGGCTAAGTAGAAATGCGCTTCTAATTAAACGAGAAAGAAATGTATGAAACTGAATAGAAAATCTGCCACCATTTGCATTCGCCAGGAACAATCTTGTCACTGTAAGTTATGCTGATTATGCTATTCTGTTAGTAAACTGCAAAAGAAAAAACACAAATAATTCCAACGAAGGAAAGGAAAGTGAGACCAGTGGGGTGACCATTATCTATAAAAAGATAAAATGTTCTAGATTAGTCTGAAGCGTTCACTTCACAGTATTATTCTTAGGAAAGGCATGAATCTATCACTTCTTCATCTATGGATTAAATAGAAGGATAGATTGCGCATTGCAAGTTTCGGTGACATTCAATTTTGGGAAAAGATTATTCCTAATTGAAAACCGGAGAGAAGCAAAAGTGAATGAATTCTACTATCTGACTATGTTTATGGCAATTCCCAGATAATAAAGCAAAGTGAATCATTGGATTACCATGAACATCTATAACACGAAGGTACATGGCATAGATAGATAGATAGATAGATAGATAGATAGATAGATAGATAGATAGATAGATAGATAGATAGATAGATAGATAGATAGATAGATAGATATGAACAGACTGGAATAGATAGGTAAATTTTCTAAACAACAAGCAAATCAACATTTTGACCACCCGAAAATATCAGTCACATGTGACATACTTAGGTGATTATGTCTCTTTCGATTCATGCCTAACTCGGAAGAAGTTATTCCCATAGTAGGTTTTCGTTTCTCTCTCCAGTAGATTTGTTTCTACCCACAGCTAGAAAACCCAGTCTGTCCTACTATTCAACTCATATACTATGGGGAGAGGAAATGGGGTTCATAACCTTTCTAAGCGTATTAAAGAACCCAATGAGAATTCGAACTTCCGAGCCCTTATCTATTATATCCAAGCATGTAACCAAACTGAGATAGATAGATAGATAGATATGAACGGATTAAGATAGATAGATAGATAGATAGAGAGTGAGTGAGAGATATGAACGGACTAAGATAGATAGATAGATAGATGGAGAGAGAAAGAGAGAGAGAAAGATTTGGCCAACCTTTCAAAAATATAGATACATATATAGGTATATAAATTTGGGGTTGGCCAAAATGTTCGTTTATTTAGTAATTTTTCTATTTAATAATCGAATGAACATTTTGGCCAACGCAATAGATACACGTAAACAAACTGAAAATAGATAGATAGATAGATAGATAGATAGATAGATAGATAGATAGATAGATAGATAGATAGATTAGGTTGTCAAAGCAATCGTTCGGTTTATTAAGTATATATTCTACTTAATAAGCGAATGAACATTTTGGCTAACCCAATATATAGATACACGTTAACAAACTGAGATAGATAGATAGATAGATAGATAGATAGATAGATAGATTAGCAGACTGAGATAGAGAGATAGATAGATAGATAGATAGATAGATAGATAGATAGATAGATAGATAGATAGATAGATAGATAGAGTGATAAGAGTTTGTATTTTTATTGCACTGTTTCTTTAATTCATTTGGTAATCTTTCCCAATTTCCATGCTTTCTCCACACGCTATTCTTCCTGTACACAGACAGAACCTGTCTATTTCATATTTGTCAAAGAAAAATAAAAGATAAACAGATTTCCTTGTTTGGAAAAATGAAAATAGATCGCAAAAATACATCGACAAATTTGAAAGGAAGCACCAAAATCACAAAAAAAGAACAAGAAACAAAAATGAAATAAAATGAAAAGCGAAATCTCTGAAAACCTCGCTATGAACAGTAAAAACAAAATCTTAACAGCCAAAGTTGTTCAGCAAGGTTAATGCGCGAGGAATTGGGTTCAGAACCTCACTGCTCACAAAGATGGCGAACGTTTCGTGTTTAGTGGGGACCCCAAAGATTAAACGGAAAAAATTTCCCAAAGGCACAGATGCTCGGGCGAGAGGAGGAGGTGGGATGAGTTAAATTGTAACAATGTAACATGATGTGTTGTTTGTTTGATTTTTTTTAAAAGAATATAGATGAGAAATATTTAAAAACGAATAAAAACTAATGAAGAAGAAAGATCCAAATCTATGTTGATGAAAACAATTGAAAGGCAACGGAGACATTCGTGAACCTGTCGATAATCTTTGTCCTGTATTTACGAGGGAAATTTAATGTGGCATTGAACGTGGAAATGAACGGGAATCATTGCACAAGCGGAAGAAGAAAACGTAAAAATAATGAAGACGGTAAAAGAGGGGAATTAAAGAAAGTAAGAAAACAGCGATGAGAAGGAACGTGAAGAAAGAAAGGAAGAAAGAAAGAAAGAATGAATGATTGCATGACAAAAAGAAAGAAAGAATGAAAGAAAGAAAGAAATAAGGAATGATTGCATAAAAAAAGAAAGAATGAATGGAAGAAAGAAAGAAAGAAATAATGAATGATTTCATGGAAAAAAGAAAGAATGAATGAATGAAAGAAAGAAAGAAAGAAAGAAAGAAAGAAAGAGTGAAATAAAGGAAGAAATAATGAGAAACTGAAAGAAACAAAGAGATAAAGAATGTAATAATGAATGAAATAAAGAAATGTTTAAATGACAAAAATAATGATGGAATAAAAGAAAGGAAGAATGTAGGAAAGAATGAAAGATAGCAAGAATGAGAGAAATAAATAAATAATGAAAGAAAGAAAGAATTAAAAAAGTAAGAGAGAAAGAAAATAGAATGAAAGAAATGACTGAATTACAGAAATAATGATTGAATGAAAGAAATAAGTAATGAAATAATGAAAGATAGCATGAATGAAATAATGAAAGATAGCATGAAAGAAATAATAAAAATTGAAATATCTAAAGAGAGAAAGACAAATGAACGAAAAAAAAACAAATGATTGAAATATAGAAATAATGATTGAAAGAATGAATGAAAGAAAGAATGCATGAATGAATGAAAAATAGCATGAATGAAATAAAGAAATGATTGAATGGCAAGAATAATGATTGAATGAATTAAAGAATGAAAATAGCATGAATGAAAGAAAGAAAGAAATGATTGAATGACAGGAATAATGATTGAATGAATGAAAGAAAGAATGAATGAAAGTATAAAAAATAGCATGGATGAAAGAATGAATGAAAGAATGAAAGATAACATGAATGAAAAAAAGAATGAATAAATGAAAGACAGACAGAAAGAATAGATGAATGAAAAAGAAAGGATGAAAGAATGAATGAAAGAAAGAAAGAATAAATAAAATAAATTAGATGAAACTAAAGTAGAATACTGACTAAAATTAATAATAATAGAAAGGAAGAAAAAGAATAAAAAATAATTAAAAAACACCAGAAAGAAAGCAAAAAGGAAAGACAAATATTTCAATCAAAAATCGAATAAGAAGAAAAAAAGAATAGAAAATTATATGAAAACAAAAGTAAAAAATAAAGAAAAAAGACAGAAAAATCAAAAGATTAACTAGAAAAAAAGAGAGAAAGAAAAATGTTGTATTAAGCTAGAAGCAAAATCAGAAAAGCAAAGAAAGAAAGGAAGCCAAAGAATATATTGGGAAATTAAAGCAAAAAAGAAATAAAGAACGAATGAATGCAAGAAAGAATGACAGTAGAAAGTAAACAGTACAAAACAATAAGAACGAAGACATGAATAGATGAATGAAGAAAGAGACGAAATAAGGAATCAAACAAAAAACACTAGTATTAAACAAGAAGAAAGATAGAAAGCTGAAAATAGTATTAGACGGATAGAAAGAACGACAGAGGTACAGAAAGAAAGAGAGAAACAAACAAACAAACAAACAAACAAATAAACAAACAAACAAACGAACAAACAAACAAACAAAAAATATATAGACAAGCACAAACTAAAATGAAAGAATACAATAAACACAGAAAAAAAACGTAGTGAGAAGAAATGTAAAAAGAAAGACGATTGAAAAAATTTAAGAAAGAAATGGCTGAAGTTAACACGTAGTATTAGAAGTAGGCTTGGAAGAAGAAGAAGACTTATAAAGAGAAGAAATACTGGAAGAAAAGTGGAGGGAGGTAGACATAAGGACAACAATGATGGGAACAAGAAGTAAGAGAAAGAAGATAAGAAGAAGTAGAAGAAAAAGAAGGAGGAGGAAATATTGAAAGAAAAAGAAGAAGTAGAAGTAGGAGAAAGAAGACTGAAAGAAGAAGAAAAACGAAGAGTGAGAATATTGAAAGAAGAAGAAGAGAAAGTGAGCGGAAGAAAAGTGAAAGAAGAAGAAGAAGAAGAAGAAGAAGAAGAAGAAGAAGAAGAAGAAGAAGAAGGAAGATTGAAAGAAGAATTAGGAGGAAGAAAATTGAAAGAAGAAGAAAAAGAAGTAGGAGGAAGAAAATTGAAAGAAGAAGAAAAAGAAGTAGGAGGAAGAAGATTGAAAGAAAAAGAAAAAGTAGGAGGAAAAATATTGAAATAAGAAGTAGGACGAATAAAATTGAAAGAAGTAGAAGAAGAAACAGGAGAAAGAATATTGAAAGAAGAAGAAGAAAAAGGAGGAGTGAGAAGACTGAAAGAAGAAGAAGAAGAAGAAGAAGAAGAAGAAGAAGAAGAAGAAGAAGAAGAAGAAGAAGGGAAAATATTGCAAAAAGAAGACAAAGTAAGGGGAAAAATATTGAAATAAAAAGAAGTAGGAGGAAGAAGATTGAAAGAAGAAATAGGGGAAAACAATTGAAACAGGAAGAAGAAGGAGTGAGGAGATTGAAAGTAGAAGTAGTAGAAGGAAGAAGACTGGAAGAAGTCGACCGAAAAAAATTGAAAGAAGAAGAAGTAGGAGGAAGAAGATTAAAAGAATAAGAACAAATAGGAGGGGAAAGATTGAAATAAAAGAAGAAGAAGAAGACGCTGGAAAGAAAAAGAAAGGAGAAGGGAGAAAATGAAAACAGTAAAGAAAAAATCGTGTGGAAATAGAAAGGAGAAAGTCAATAGAAAAGCCGGGAATGGAAAGAAATAGAAATGGCGTGAAGAGATAGAGGAAAGAAAGAAATGAAAATGAAATGGCGAGATACATTTGAGATAAAAGACAGAAAAATTCTCGATGATTGTCTTCTATTTAAATTTCGCCCTAAGGAAAAAAATTAAAATCTGTTCGGTGACACTGCGCCCGTAACCCCACTGCTGGACTAGGCGCATTAGCCCCAAGCGCAGTCTCCACCTCAGCTTTCAGGAGGGTTCATCGACAGGTTGTTGAGACGCTGCGGGCAGAGGACACCTATTTTATCTCTAATATAGTAATTGAATGAGAAAAAAAAAAGAAGAAAAGAAATGGGAAATGGGTTGGGAGACAGCTCTCGGAGTTTGTTCCAGTGGGGGTGTGCGGAAGTAGAAGGGAACAAAATGGCGAACAAAATTATTTAACAAACAAACATCTAAAAGAAAAAAAAGGAAATTTGATTATTTATTTAATCCCCATAATAGGAAAATACGAATAAAGGGCAATATAAGTAAAGGACGAAAAGAAACAATATAAAGTCGGAGGACAAGGATAGAAAGGGAGAGATGATGAAGAAAGCAAAAGACTTTAGAAGATTTCAAAAGAAGAAGAAGAAGAAGAAGAAGAAGAAGAAGAAGAAGAAGAAGAAGAAGAAGAAGAAGAAGAAGAGGCTGGAATGAAAGGAAGGGAAGAGGGAGAAAATGAAAGCTCTACAGAAAGATTAGTGTGGAAATAGGAAGGAGAAGACGATAGAAAGGAGAAAGCAGATTGAAAGGTAGAGAAAATGTAATGCAGAATATGATAGAAAGAAAGACAAAAGGAAAGGGAGTAAAAGGAAAGAAAGGGAAAAGAAAAGTATTGAAGAAGAAGAAGTAGAAGAAGAAGACGAGAGGAAAGAGAAAGCAGACTGAAAGAAAGTGAAAAAGTACTGAAGTAAATGATAGAAAGAAAGAGAAAGCGAAAGTGAGTAAAATGAAAGAAAGGGAAAAGAAAAGTATTGAAGGAGAAGAAGAAAAAGAAGAAGAAGAAGGAGGAGGAAGAATCAGAAGATGAAGAATAACAAGAACTAGAGGAGGTATTGATGTAATTATCTGTTTCAGTCTCTTTCCATTTCTTTGTTAGAATTTTTTTCACATCAGTATTCCAAAGATATTTTTCTTTCTTTTTTTTCTTCGAATTGATATTTTTATCGTGTTTGGTACAAATGGTAAAAAAAGAAACTTGTTAGCATCTAATTATCATTTGTCACAAGGTGACTCCTTTCCTTCCTTTCTAGAATTGGTCTATTGTCAAAGTTTTGTTATTATTATTATGATTAAGGTGAATTCAAAATGGGACACTTTTTTGTTTTCTGACGGGGTGAAATCTTATTAGATATCAACACGAAAATGTTTTACATTTTCAGTGATAAAAAAAACACTGCAAAAAATATATTCATGGTCGTAAATTAATCATATGCTAAATAGAGGCAATATTTTCGTTAGTGTAAAGGATGTAATCGTTTCGGATAGTGAAATCGACGATACGAGTTCAAATTCCGGTCTGGTTTGTTGCGTTTGCATTTCGTTCAACATTTTGTAAACACATTGCAGACGCTGGACTTATAAATGTGTTGTTTTTTTTTTGTAGTGTTTTATTGTCTTTTAAGAACTCAAAATTAATAACAATAATTCCTAAAGAACGTTAGGATGCAAGCAAAGGAATTCTAACTACCACACAGACACCATACTGGTTCTTGATAATCACGGCGAAAGTCGAAAGTACTAGAACAAAAATAACAAAATACAAACTTCTGACAGTTTATCCACAACTTCGAGGAGACTATTCAACAAATCTGAAAATTGGAAATAATATAATAAAAAATTAAACAAACAGAAAATCGGTTCGTTTTAATCAAATTTGTTTAGATTAATACTGGCTGGCTAATTATACCTTATTCATATATATATATATATATATATATATATATATATATATATATATATATATATATATATATATATATATATATATATATACACATATATATATATATATATATATATATATATATATATATATATATATATATATATATATATTGAGCGATAAAAATATTAAAAAATTAAAATCTTCAGACACACTGGGTTGTATATTAATATTCTTTTATTATTATTATTTTTTTATTTAGATTCTTCGACTAGTTTCGGCCAACATAGCCATCATCAGGAGAAAAAAATCTGCTTGCTGGTAGCAGTGAACCACAGAAATGAATGCCTTGATGGAGAATATATATATATATATATATATATATATATATATATATATATACATATATATATATGTAAAATGAGAACGAATAGAGTACATTTCCAATGTTCGTAACATTTAATTCAAAAGAGGGCTCAATACAAAGTAGAGCAATATTCTTTATTTTTATTTATATTTATTACAGCAATCAAATATGAAAAAACGCTACACAATTGCATTCGTGTTTCGATGCGAATCAACGCATCTCATCAGGCGTTAGTAAATAACTGGTAAGTAGAGAATTTATTGAGATTTCAAAGCAAGAAAGAAAACGAAAAAGAGTAAGAAAGAAAGGAGAGGAGATGGTTTCAGGGTTTGCTTGGTTTTACTCAGATCAACCAATCCAAATGACCTAGACTAAGTTTAAAGTAAAGGGGAAGCAAACATTAAGAAGCGGCCGTTCGTAACGGATCATGACCCGCAAATTTAGAATAATAGACGGCATCCAAACGCCGCATTCTAGCGGATATAAATGGCTACAATATTGTCCACTAGACGATGTCATTTCCTCGGAAATATGAAAGTTAATTTAATAAAATACTCAACAAGTTACATTCCCTGTGAGTTTTTTAAAAAAAATTCTTTTATACTTGGTAAATAAACAGGCTCTTTAAGAAACCAATGAATTATTTAAACATATAGAACTAAGTAAAATAAAATGTAATTGTTAGCTAAAGGTTCTTGAAAAAGTCGGAAGACGAAACGCGTCGGCAATATCTAAGATTTTTCCAATTTTCATTTTATACCAATCTGTCTTGTCCACAGAATTGGTCTGGGAATTTAACTGTATTGTCGACATGGATAAAAAAAATCTCTTACTATAAAGGTAATTTACATTAACCAGCAAAAAAAGGCTTGGACAGAAGCGTCTATCTTTTTAAATTTGGATTTTTAATGTAACTATAACAACAGAGGCATTTCGATTTAATTTTTGCCTTGAAAAAGTCGGAAGACGAAACGCATCGGCAAAATCTAAGATTTTTCCAATTGTCATTTTATACCAAAGGTTCTTTATATAGGGTCTTAATAACAATAAGCAATCAAAGCAAAATGTCAAAATGTAAGCCAAACGCCAGTACATCTGTACCAAATCTTACCTAAACTACTAGAAGATTAATACAAAAACTATATTAAATCGAATTTGATCTTACCGACAGAAACATAAGCCATGTATGATGCAACACAGTTCAACTAAAACCTAAGAAAAAGAAATGTTCAAAGTTTAGCAGGATTGTAGGGCAAAAGGTAGAGTATGTTTACAATTTAACGTTAATTCAAATCTTTGATTTAATAAAGCATCCTTATCGGAAAAGCCTGAGATAATCTGCATTTTTTCATGCAAACACAGAACACAAAGTTTATCTAAGGATCTACATATCCTTGCCAATTTTGAAATTTTCCATTTCACTTTAGGAGTTTTATTTTCATCGTTCAATCTCCAAAAACATTCGAAAGTGATGTATTATTTCTGTAAGTATTATTAGTAAAAGACCATGTGTTGATACCACCGGGTTTTGAAGGAATTCTTAGTACTACTAATACAGAACTTGTCGACCTTCGGATTTTCCATTGTACAGATACAACAAAAATAAACAAAAGATTCAGTTAAACATTTATTTGACTATGGGTATTGATTAGCATTCCTACAATTACACTGGCCAGTATCCTTAACAATATTTTCATTGGAACTTATATTATGATTCAGGTTATAAAATTACCTTTAGAGTTTTATTGTTGTGTTACTTTATTATTTTTTTGAGATTATTGGTGCAACGATAACTAAGTTTTAATGTATTCCTATTAAATATTTTACTAAAAGGGTTGCTTTTCGGAAAAATTTTATCGGTCAAATTGAGGAACTTATGGCCTAACTTAGTACTTACTAATTGATTAAATGGAGGTGTATACCAGATGATCTTCCTATTTCTATTTCTTTTCTTTGAATCACAGTCATTATATTGTTCAAACTGAATTTCGGCACACTTATAACCACTATTCTTTAGAACTTTATTGTTCACACTACTATGTTTATCAATTTTATCATTCGATTTGTTGATCTGAGTAAAACCAAACACACCCTGCAACCATCTCCCCCCTTCCTTTTTTTTACACCTTTTCTTTCTTTTCTATTGCAAAGAGGGGGTATCTTGCTTTTAAATCTCAATTACCAGTTATTTACTAACTGATGACATGCGTTGATTCACATCAAAACACGACTGCAACTGTGTAACATTTTTGGCATGATTTTGATATATATATATATATATATATATATATATATATATATATATATATATATATATATATATATATATATATATATATACATGGGAAAACTGTATTATTAGCCGAGACAACAGTAAAAACAATATTTCTACACTTGAAATTTCTGATTTTGTTTGTTGTTAATAGTCACTTTGTTTTCAATAAATTAATTTCGTTTTTGACTTGAAAAAGTTCACATTGGACGAAACGCGCCAGCTAATATTACAGTTTTCCTATTGTTTTTTACCTTTATACATATTGTCTTTTTCTACAGGTTAACTCTGTGAAATCTTTCATATATATATATATATATATATATATATATATTATATATATATTATTTCGGCCTTGTCCCACATTTAAACTTCGCTTCCGAAAAATAACTTTTATAATATATATATATATATATATATATATATATATATATATATATATATATATATATTATAATTTTTTTTTAATAGGTGCACGAGTTTGAGTTGACATGCTGGATATTTTGAAGAGTGAAATTAATGTGTGCCCCCCTAAAAATCGAGAAATCCCTACCTAAAAAAAGTATGCCTTTCGACAAGAATTGAAACTGTATTGTCTTTTTACTTCACATCGATATATATATATATATATATATATATATATATATATATATATATATATATATATATATATATATATATATATATATATATATATATATATATATATATATATATATATATATATATATGTATGGGAAGTGTGAGGAAATATGTGTGTGTGTGATTAGAAATAGACTCCTTTCGTCTCGTAATAAACAAATCTATTTGCTGCCCTTTTTATTACGCAGTTTTTCTTTTGTTCAAATCAATTAATGTGATTGATTTCTTTTGTTGGCTGGTGGAAAGCCACCTCTTTCCACTCCTCCCCATCATCGACTGAAATGTGAAACTAGAATACAAGAAAGGAAGCACTTTAAGCAATACAAATATATATTTTTCCTTTACGTTTTGAATAAAATACATCATTCATAAATGTTTGATATCCCGTTCAAAGCGACGATGCATGTTCTTCAGACCTCGTTCCTCTGTATAAAGTGAGACAGCTAAAAACACATCATCTAACGTATCTTTGATTTGGACCTTAAAAAGTACGCCCCTAATATGTGTTTAATGAATACGTCGAAATAAACAGGTAAAGCAGAAACATTATATTAAATGAAGGAATCGAAAATAAATGCTTAATTGTATATGGTCCGGTTCCCCTTTTATTTACCTTGAGTTCTTTCATAAAATCCAAAGAATAAATCAGCAATATTATTGTTCATGATCTGGCGGTTCGGCTTCAGTCACTTTCCCATCGCCATAATGTTGCCTCTTTGTGTCTTTTATATAAATACTTTCATGGTTACGCTTCAGATGAACTCTTTGCTGTGGTACCTAGACTTTTAAAAATTTAAGCGCAGTACTAGACTGACACAGCGATCACATCAAAGTACAGTTGATCTGGCTAGATGAAACCGTAAATTCTATGCTAACAGTTTCTTTTCCCGCATTTCTCGCTTGTAGAACTCCCTTCTGGTTGCATACTCTCCATCCAAATTTCATCGGCAAAAATTTAAATGCAATGTCTCTCGCTATCTACTGTCCTCCTGAGTACTCTTTTCTCTTCCTGTTCATTAGTTTCGTTGGTTGTTTGGGGTTTTATGGCATATCAACCACTATGGGTTATTTAATGCCAAATCCAGTTTCCATATATTTATTAAATATATATACTTTGTAAACGTAATTTAAGGATAACGTCCTTAAACCACAGTTTGTTTATTCTTACTCAAGTAAATGGTTTCAGATGTTTCTATTTAGTTAGTTATTTATATTAAATAAACTAATTTATTTGCATAGCCAATTGATGTAATTTTTCACTATCAGTTTTATTTGCAGTGAATAAAGGCCCAATGTAGTATTATCCAACAGATTGAATATTCTGAGTTATTCTGCTCATTAGTAATGTTTCTGTTCCTAATTCTTCAGTGTGTCAGTGTGTCACAGTTTTCCCACTTTACTGCGAGAGGCCGTATCCCAACATATCATGCCATATTTGAATCAGGCTGATTCCATGAGCAAATTAAAAACATTCCGGGCTGAATCCTGGCCCGCAGTCCTGAAATTTTGGATTCCCAAGTTTTCCTTACTGCGATTGTTTTCGGCGATTTTTACGCGATTTTTTAAATTTTATTTTGTAACCCCCTTCTGTCTTAGAGTGTCTTGCATGGGTTGATACCGAGTAAAAAAAGGTAGGCAGATATAAGCTAACCGTATGGTAGGACAAACACATCTTCCTGGATATTTATGCTATCAGATATAGTTTTTATTAGTAAAATGTATCAACACATGTATTCAATCTAATTATTGCATATACAGCGACACAGAAAATTCAGGGAGGGAAGTAGAAATAAAGTACTGATCACGCTTTTAGAATTAATACAGGCTGCAACTAAAATATATGTAAAGGATTTTTGAACCGGAGAATACATAGACAAGACAAGGCTTCCGGACCACAGTATACATAGACAAGGCATTATAAATCACAGTATATGTTGAGAGGGCTTTTGAGCTACAGTATAAGAAGACAAGACGTTTGAATTGCAGTTTACGCGAACATGGTCTTTGGAACCTCAGTATACTTGGAAATGCTTTTCAGAACCACAGTAGATGTCGACAAGGCTTTTGAACCACATCATATGTAGAGAGGTCTTTTGAGACACAGCATACATAGACAAGGCGATTGAATCACAGTGTGCGTGAACATGGCCTCTGGAATCACAGTATACTTGGACATGTCTTTCAGAACCACAGTATATGTAGGCAAGACTTTTGAACTGCAGCATACATAGATAGGCGTTTGAGCCAGACCAGACATCGACAACATATCCTTTTTCTGACAAAGTGTGTTTCTACTGAAAAACAAGAATACCATAGACTGAACATGTAAACAATTAAGGAGTCTTAAAGAAAATGGAAACTGAAAGGACACTTACATTTAGAATCAGAAAAGGACAGTTAAAAATACATGAGGCAAATAATGAGGAAAGAAGGTTTCGAGAATGTAACACTCACAAATCATAACGAAGAACTCAGGTGCATGAGTAAGCAGCGAGTAGTCTACTTTAGGTGCTTAAGCATATAAAGGGGCGGCCAATGAGGAATGGCCAAGTTTCAAACATTTCCTAGAGCAACGAAGACTAAAATGTTGTTGAGAGTCATGATCACCCACATTCTTTCGGTAGACGAGACATAAAATAATAAAATACATAGACAATGTTATCGATTGTCTCATTTGACAATCACGTTACTCTATCTCTTAGGGTTAGTCCTTTTCCTCCGGAAAAGAATTTTGGAAGAATGGGGAAAACGGTAAGCAAATTTCCAATGTAAATATTGTGATAACTAGAGCCAAAATAGAGGAAAGCGATTCTGAAAGAATTTCTGTGTGATAGCAATTAAATACCGCGCGTTGTTAACGTACATCATTGCGAATTAATCTTTTAAAAACAAAGGACAATCTCCACTTCTTAACTACTATGGAATTAATGTCAGCACCACTTGTTGACTAATCCCATATCGGCTGAGAACGAAAGGTTTGTCCGATTTTATCTTGTATATTGCAAATGCAGATATTAACGCCTATAGAAGTATTTAATTATCAATATAACCTGCGTCGCTTTCCAGAACCTGATTACATTTGTCAACAAGTTCATAGATGCCATGTTCGTAAAATTCTCTACGTTTGATTTAAATTACGCCACCAACTCATATTCAAACTCTTTTCTTGATGTCAACCATATACCATACAAATGGTTCTGCACGCCCTTAAGAAAGTGATAATCAGACGGAGCATGGTCAATAGAGCCTGGAGGATGAATCAGTTTTTCCAAACCGAACTTTTCTAAGAGATCTTTAGTCAGTCGTGCAGTGTGGGCACGGACATTTTAGCGATGAAGGATCAATCCCTTTCTGTTCACTAAAGATGGGCAGTTTTCTGAGCAAGTGTGGCCCGATTTCAGACACACGTATGAAGAAACAAAATTTGCCGTTTATTTATTTATATAAAACATTTTCATTATTATTAATTTATTGCTAGTTTGGCTTCGTTTTATTATTTTTATTTTTGGATAAAGCATTTCACTTGTATTATTATAATAGAATAATAATAGGGAATAGAATTCAACCCAGAGAACATTTCGGGGACAAATGATTGGAAAAGTTCCGCCATATCTACTCCTGAGAGCACAATACCAATGACTATAAGAACCAGGGTCAAAAGATTCCTGGACTGACCGGAATCTCTCTTCCCCACTGTTAAGCGTTAAAAGGTGGCATGGTTTGACCACATCACACGGCATAACTGCCACTTCAAGACCATCGTACAAGCCACTGTTGAAGACGGACACAAGCGGGAACGGCAACGCAAAAGCTGAGACAATATGAAAGAGTAGACGGGCATGACAACGCCAGAACTCGTGAGAGACACTGCCAATAGATCATCCTGGAAGAGGTTGTCTGTTTCTTCTGTCCGTAAGTTTTCCCGACGATTGAAGCAGTCAATGACGGATTATTATTATTATTATTATTATTATTATTATTATTATTATTATCTTAAAGAAATTAATTGTGTAAAATTATCAATCATTTTAAAGCTTATTTTATGCTGTTTCATTGCTTTTTTTTTATCATTCCACCTCTAGAAAGGCAATAACGCCACTAAGACGAAAGGAGTTACAGAGTGTTAGAGAATATCGGGAAATACTATTAATGAGAGAGAACTATAGAAGATAAGAAGACAGACGATAACGATAGACATTACATTTAAATTATTGAAGATCAAAATTGACTGGGAAGCAAGAAGAAAGAAGAGAATTCCACAAGCGAGAAGTGCGATAGGATAAATTGTTAGCGTACAAAACTTAGGCCTACCGGCAAATGAAGTTAGGTTAGTGTTGGGGCGCACCCACCTTCACAACCACAATAGACTGATCCTATTATTATAAATAGAACAGTAGTTCTAGAGACTGTGAGTAGTGTAGCAGTGTAGTGCAGTGCAGAGTGAGACTTCTGTAGTGATCAGTTACACTTCCGTTTCTCGACCGGAAGATACCGTTGGACTTTATTACTAATACTTATTGTTACTACTAACCTACGTTCGTTCTACCACTAATCTCTCTGATGTAAATACCTCTCTGAATATACCAGTATTTTCCCCTACGACTGTGTTTGTTCGTTATTACCATATACTCACGTGGAAACACTCAACATCTCAACAGTGGCAACGAAGGATGTTTTATTGATCTCAACAGTGGCAACGAAGGATGTTTTATTGATCTCAACAGTTAGAGAATACGATAACCTGTGTCAAAACTACATAAGGTCACTCCATTTACCTGTGTAGTGAGACACTAAACGTAATATCTTTCTATATGCGTTGTATAGCAGTCTACAGCAGACACCGCTAAGAAACGTATATTGTATTGGTATCATTTAGCGAACATTTAAAATTATTCAGGTCTACTAATAAACACATTAAAGTCAACATCAACTCCTATAAAATATTAATACCGTAGATTACACATCATACCAAGTAGTTTTTTTGTTGTTGATAGGTCTGCTACATATAGTAAGTTATTGTAAATCACAGTATCGCTATTCGGCCATTTGCATCAGTGATGTAAACAAATATCTAGTGACGTTAAGTGCTGTGGGAAAGTGACTAAAGCCAAGATACCAAGTCGGGATTAATAAAATTGCAGATTCTCCTTTGGGTTTTATCAAGAATCTGTCAATATATAGCAGGAAAACCAGACGATATGTAGCAGAAATATTCAAAGCATGGACGAATGGTAGATTTATAAATACATAAGATAGATTCTGGAGAGAACATTGTCTAGCCCGACACAGTGAACCAACTTTCCTCACAGCGGACCTAGATTCAATATAATCTTTATACTTCATTTCGGCAGAAAATGTTAACCCCAGAAAGCGCAACGAGCCCATCTCATGGAGGTTAGGATCATCCATACTGATGGAAGGCAGTAAGAGGTCTCTCAGATAGGCAGCAGTTTCGTTTTGGAGACATTAAAATTAATAAGTTATTCCTTGCCCCAGTTAACAGTAGATTGGAGGTCATTTTTTTTTATAGATCAGCTGCCGTTTTGAACTTATCGAGCAGATCAGACTTACTATTAAGATAGGAGTAAATGGTTATATCATCAGAATTGGAATTAAATTGAGTTTTATTGCATTTATATTTCGTTTATAATTTTTGCTCTTTCTTTGTTACTGATGCTCTTGCTCTACATCTCAAGATTCTTGAACAAATTCAAATAAGGATCTGTTATGTCGACTTTCTGTTGTGGATTCCGGGATGAAATTCGGTATCAAATAATAACAAACGCCAAGAATGAATACAGGAAATAAATATATTAACGTAAACTGATAATACAGGTTAGTAGTTCCAGGAATGCGGGGTTAGTAGACAAATATATATATATAGTCTTTGGTATCGATGTATCGCTGTATGGCTTCTTACTTAGTGCTCGTTACTGTGACTCTTGTACTACCCTCCTGTGTGTGACTCTGTCTATCTACTCGACCTACTCAACGTTCTACTACTACTACTGTTACTTGACTCGACGAACTGACTCCGGGTATTCACTGGTAGTAGTATATGTATACCTTGGGTGAGTCCATTTGTGTAAAAAGGGGCGACCCCTCAATACTTTCTCTCCGACATGAAGTAGCTTCCCTCTGTCTTTTCTACATATATATTCACTGCAACTATTCTGATGAACGTCCTTCGCTAGTGACTCGACTAGATTGTTTTAAGCGAGGTACTAGATTGGCAACATGGTCTCACTGTTTTACTGTTGAACTACCTTAAACGAAACCGCCACTTCTATTATGTGTCTTTTCTCGCGTTTCTCACCCGGTGGAACTCACTTCCGATCTGTTTCTTCCATGCCGCCTACAATCTTGGACAATTTAAATGCAACGTCCATCGCTATCTTCTGTTTTCTTGAACACTGTCCCTTTATTGTCCTTTCCTCACTACGGCTTTCTCAATGCTTTTCACTCCCTGTAACCCACTGCGTCCTAGTGACATCATGGCGCTGCCTACGGTGAAACGACCACAAAAGATACAGCATCTTTTATAGCTCTTTTTCATAGTAATATAAATTTTGTTATATTCCATTTTCGATATCATTAAGTTAGTACTATCGTAAATTGCGGCGTACAAGTCAATCTGGCCTACAAATCAACCTCAAGATTTTTAGCTGAAAATTCTGAGTTCAACCATCAAACCTACGGTAGGCAACCAGGGACCCATACTTAGGCGTACCAGCAAATAAAGTTAGGCTACGGTATACGATAACCTGTGTCAAAGTTACATAAGGCCACAACACTTACCTGTATATTGAGACAGTAATCGGGATATCTTTCTGTATGCATTGTATAGCAAGCAGTCTACAGCACACACCGCTAAGAATCGTATATTGTATCGGTATAACTTGGAATTCGTCAGGTCTACTGATAAACTCATTAAAGTTAATATCAACTCTTCTAAAATATTAATACCGTAGATTATAGATCATACTAGGTAGTTGTTTTTTTCCCGATAGGATTGCTACGTATCGTAAGTTATTGTAAACCAAAAAAAAATCACTCATCCGCCATTTGCATCAGTGATGTAAGCCAAAATCTAGTGACAGGAGCAATCTCATGCGGCACACTTCAAAACTGTGGGTCTGTTACACTATAAACACTCAGGTCAGACTCTCATCTTTTTAATGAGCCCCTACTACATTGGTCATATTCACTAGGCAGTTACCGCTAACAACCAGATAAACGATCGGAGTCATGTTTTTCTAGGTGTTTACTCATTATTAAGTTATTACGATGTGTACTGAAGCTTTAATAGAATGTACGTTACTATTTTATTATATAAATTTCTGTGTTAATATGCTCATCACACAGAAGTTTAATGGCTTGTATTTGTGACCGACTGCTGGAAGTTAGGCAATTGGATTGCAGTAAGTGGTAAAAAGCGCTGCCCCATTTGTTTACAACACGGTGGTAAAAGTTTTAATTTTATACCTTCCGTATAAATCGACCCCTAAGTTTGGAAAGATATTTTAAGCGTGAAATTTCGACTTGTACGTCGCAATTTACGCTAATTTATTCCATACTAGCCTAAAAGCCGCCTTATTAAAGAAAGTTCGATGTACGTAGGTCCTTACTTTTATACAAAAAATATTTTTATTTTATGAGTGACTTTCCCTGGATTTCGCAATTAATTTCAATTATTCCCAAATTTATTTCCAAGTTATAAAAATTGTTATCATACAAAAAAATTCGTCAGAAAAAATCACGTAAAATTCGCCGAAAACAATCGCAGTAATGAAAACTTGAGAATCCATAATTTCAGGGTTGCGGGTCCGGATTCGGACCGGAATATGTTTTTAATTTACTCACGGTGTCGGCCTGATTCCAATTTGGTATAATATGTTGGGATACGCCTTTCGCAGTAACGTGGGAAAAGTGTGACAGACTGATATTTTGGCATTTATTATATAGAAGAAGCAGATGAGCTATTGAAAGTGGTGTTCGTTTAACTGAAAAAGTGTGACACACTGACATTGGCATTTATTATATAGAAGAAGCAGATGAGCTATTGAAAGTTATGTTCGTTTAACTGAAAAAGCGTGACATACTGACATTGGCATTTATATAGATCCTTAATGATTTTTAGATTAATCGTTTCATTATTATGCTGACGAATTTTATTCTATTTTATTAATATTCGTTTGTAAACATTATCTTTGATTTTCTTAGCTTCACACATATTTCATGTTTCTTTGCAGATGGATTTTCCTCACAATTATTTTATTACTAGTTTTTTTTCTATATTACTACCGTTGATGACGCATTTCCGTATTATCATGATATCATTGATTTTACTCTATCTGATTAATGCTGACTTTTAAATAAATGTTTACAATGTTATTAATTTATTTGTAGTTTATACTCCATCTCGGTTTTGATATCGTTATACTCTCGGTCAATATACTCTTCGATCTATAAAGTACATCCGACAGGAAGGCCTCTGATCGGGAGATTGGAGGTTCTGAGGAGCGTAGAACCACTTCTTAATTACTGTTGTTTGAAAGTCCATCCTGACCCGAGGTGGTATCACCTGTTACGGTCCCAGCTATGGGCAAATAGTGAAACTCTAAACATAAATCTAAACATTTTTAAGTAAAAATACCAGCAATATATTTTTATAACAAAAATTTATTACCAATAATACATTTATATAATAAAATGACGAATGATATATTTTATATTAAAATGTCCATACATTTTAATAGATTGATCTGCAGTACATCTTATAGTAGAATTACCAACAACATATGTTATAAAAGGACCAACAATACATGTTATAGCAAATTGACAATTAATACAACAGTAAAAAAAGTATTAAATTACATTTTTATAGTAAAATTACCAGTAATATATCTGAAAAAAAAAACACAATACATTTTATCATCTACAATCTATATGCCTGAAAAAATACGTTTGCGCAGGAGGAATAAATTTATGTACAAAATATTTGTAGTTGAAAGCATGACGATGCGGAAAAATATTTACATTTTGGCATTAAATAACCCATAGAAGTGTCGATATGCCACGAAGCTAAAACAACCAAACAATCATCCAACCAACCATTATCTCCGACTGTCAGAGCAAACATCGAAAATTCGAATTTGAAAATGGAACTTCCGAGGTAATTTGAATTAGCAATAAACAATGTTCTACCAAAAAAGAAATGAATGTTGGAAATTCTGACAAATATTTCTCATTCTTTTATGCATTATTTTCTGTATGATTAATGATTTTTAGTAAATATAAACCACTGTAATTGTTGTGGTGGGATCCACCTAATCTGCATAGGTGACTACCAACTATATAAATAATGGTTGATACCGGAAGACGAGAAGTGGAATCACGAGATCCATCTAGAGACTCTGATCGACTGCGACTAGTCAACACATTCTCCAGGAACGTCTTCCCAGAAATATACAGAAATACTATATGTACTTATTGTGTACACTTTCTTGTTATGATACATTCTTGTTCTAAGTACATTTTGTGTTGCATTATTATTCCATGCAATGCGAGATTCAACATTGAGTCAAGACTCAACAGTAATGATTACATTTTGAATAACACAGTTGATAACCAAAAACAGAAATTATTTATGACTCAATCTAATAGTTTTACTCAATCCTAGTTTTATTTTAGACTTTTAAACTTTTAATCTAGCTTCTGCGGAGGGCTAATTGGGCCTCAGGCCCGAAAACTGAAGGGTCATCTGGTCCAGTTTAGAAAATAGCAATGATTATTTTGAAGAAATAAATTTGAATTCCTCAAATTAACTTCATGGAACCTCAAAACCTCACTTTAACTCTAATTCTGGCTATAACTCCAATTCGGCCAAAAGATCGATTTGAGTCGAAATTTCCATTCAGGTCGAAAATAGGTTTGTTCAAATCACAAAATCCGTGGAACTTCAATTGATTTGAGTTCTTCAAATCACAGACTCTGCGAAACTTAAAAACTTCACGTTACGAAACCTTTCAATTTAACACTGATTCCTTGGCATTTTATGAAACTGAGTTCTTTAATTTCAAAGTGTTGGAGATATTTTAAACTGAATGCACTTACAAAAAAGAAATAATTAAATATCACATTTTGTTTTCTTTCATTTCCCTGTTCATATTCTTACACTGAAAGGCCTCTAGTTGCAGGTGGTGTTTGTTTTTGATCATGCAATAGATAAGGCAGGCCGGTACCATTTTTTTCTTGGTTAATTATTTTAATGATGCCTACTATTTTAAACGCTCGATCTGTGCTATCTCTAAATATATGCATGTCGGCCCATCAGTTACTTTTGATTTATCACTGTACATAGGAATTCAAAATCCAAGCATGACCAGAGATAAGTAGATGATTGTTATCGTTATTTATTTATTTACTGTGTTGGTGACTAGACAACATTCAGGTAGCCAAAAGAAAGTCAGTCAGTTAAGTAATACACGCTTAGGCGATCATGTATCTTTCGATAGATGACTGACGAGGCAGATATTTTCCCGCAGTAGGTTGTCATTTCTTTCTGCTGATGCCATCCAAGGCTATAGAACCCAGTCTGTTCCGCTATTTACCCATTGCTGAAGAGGATTCATACCTTTCCCAAGGGTATTGGCACGTAAAAGAATGTAATGGATTTGATTGGAATTCGAACTCGGCTCTGCCGATTCCTCAGTCCGCGCCGCTATCCATTACTCCACAGTAAAGCTTACCTGAATACTATTTTCCCCAGTTTTACATTACACTTTTCCTTTTTTTAAATTATTTCATCCCAAGCAATTGATGTCAGTCTATCTTGCTTTCATGCAGCTGACAGTGTTATGTTATGCGCTAACAATTTTGTTTTTCTCATGTAACAATTAAATAAACTATACCAACTTTCATATATATATATATATATATATATATATATATATATATATATATATATATATATATATATATATATATATGTATGTATATATATATATATTATGAAATGGACAAAGTCCGACAGTTATTTTAAGACATTTTTATATTTATACATTCTTTTTATAGATACAAATATTTAAGTAGATGCTCTGTTTTATAATAAACAGTATTAATAATATTTACTGGCTTGAATGTCCGAGAAATTTTCATATAAAATATATTCGTCCTTTGAACCTGTATCCTATACGGAACCGTCATATAGCCTGACGTGCCTTAACCGATTGGGCCACAGAGGATCGTTCGATTAGCAAGGTCGATTTTACTGCTTTTTGAGCAGATATGAATGTCCGTGAGAGTTTCATGGAAGACTGTAGAAATACCAGGGGTTGTATGCCTGGATGTGTGGGTGGTGTCATTGATAACAGCTCAAAATTGTAAATCGTTCTAATACAGCTCTAATACGCGCAAATGCATCTCTTCTTTCTCAGCTATGGGTTAATCAGTTAACTCGCATCATAAAATAATGATTATCGCCAGAAAAATTCTTACAATCTAAAATATATATTCTGGCTTTTAATAACATAAAAAAGGTTGATAAGCCATAAAAAACCGAATCAATCAATCTATGTCGAATTTACTTGCTAAATTTCTTGTTATATCTATCTATATGCTGCGGATTCTTCTTTTATGTGCCGTGTCCCTTTCGGGGCGTAGGCGATCATGGCTCTCCACTTCGTCCTATCCCTTGTAGTTCTCAATATGTTTGTGCTTTTGCTACTTCTCCCAAACCCTGTTCTGTCAGTCATTTGCTTAAGCCCGCTAGGTATGCTACTCATTGCTTTCCATTGTCTCTCTTTCCCTCTATCCGCCTCGTGAGTATCAGATTCTCCAAGCACTCCTTTCTCATTATGAGTCCCAGAAATTTCAACTCGTCCTGATATCAAGTATAAGCTTGTTTTCATCCTCTCCAAAACCTCATTGTTGCTCACATGTTCGGTTCATGGTATGCTTAGTATCCTTCTATAGAACCATACCTCCGTGGCCTCGATTCTTGTCTTCATTTTTAAGGAGACCGTCTAACATTTGCTGCCCTAAAGGACTGATTTGAAAGAATATGATAAAATATTATCAGGGAGGGAAAATAATAAAGCAACAACGGTCAAGAGGACAAAAGATAACGATTGACATTTTATGCAAATATTTGGATATTAAAGTTGACTGGAAATCTAGAAGCCGGAAGAGAGTCCCACAAGCGAGAAGTGCGAGAAAAGAAACAGTTAGCATAGAACTCATCCTTACATCTAACCATTTTAGCTTTAAGATCTTGCTGCCAATCTAGTAATATGTTGAAATTCATAGAGCCTGGGTGACATAGAGGAGAGTTCATCACATAAATTTTTATCGCAAAACAAGTATTTTCTCAAATCCCTGCTAGACACGAACCTTCTGGAAATAAAGTTCCTTATTCCTAGATGCATCTTCTTTTTATGTTGTGTCCCTTCAGGATGTTCGAGTTTATTGTCCTTTGTAGGTCTTAATATATATATATATATATATATATATATATATATATATATATATATATATATATATATATATATATATATCAGGTCATCCCATAAGTTCTGTCCGAATTTTGAATAAAGAAAACAAGTGACCAAATGTTACATTTAATTACAGATTCAATCAACAATGTATTTTCCCTGATTATCTATGACTTCCTTCCATCTATTAACAAGCTTACTAATTCCATTATTGTAAAATTCTTTTGGCTTTGATTTGAAGAACTCACAAATGTCAGTTTTAACATCTTCCTGTGTTACAAAAGCTGTTTCTTCCAAATGATTCTATAAGCTACGAAACAAATGGTAGTCTGAAGGAGCAAGGTCGGGAGAATATGGTGGATGAGGAATTTTCTCCCAACCAAGTTCTTCGATCTTTTGTGACATGATTCTTGCTGTGTGTGGTCGCGCATTGATCTGATGAAACATCACCCGTTTTCGATTCACTAGAGCAGGTCTTTTTTTAATCAAAGCTTGGTTCAAACGCTCTAATTGCTGACAGTATATTTGAGCATTAATTGTTGCATTAGGTGGTAAGAATTCAAAGTGGATTTTTCCTTGGCAATCCCACCAGATTGAAAGAAGAACCTTTTGCCCATGAAGTTCCCTTCTCGGCTGTGGCTGGGGTCCTTCCCCTTTTACCAAGCCACTGTCTACGACGCTTAACATTTCGATAAAAGATCCATTTTTCGTCGCCAGTCATAAGTCTATCCAAAAAAGGTGAAACAAGTTGGCGAGAATTGAGAGAAGAGCAGATGTCAACTCGGGATTTGAGGTTGTTTTCAGACAATTCATGAGCCACCCATTTTCCAAGTTTAGGAACTTTTCCAAGTTGTTGAAGATGACGATGAACAAGTTGTATGGTTTGAACTGAGAACCACTGCCAATTCCTCAACTGATAAAGCAGGATTTTCTTCAAGAGCTGCTTCAAGAAGCTTTTCATCAAACTCAACTTGACGCCCGGTTCGATCTTCATCTTCAAGGGTGAAATCTTCACCTCTGAATTTTGCAAACCATCTTCTGCAAGTTCTTCCATTCGCACATTCCTCTCCATAAACTGAGTGAATGTTTCTAGCCGCTTCGGCTGCTGAGTTTCCTTTCTTGAACTCATAAAGCTGTGTGTGCCTCAAATGATTCTTGGGTACTTCCATGTTAGCAGTGTTTTAATCAAACAAAATTTAATTTTATTGTTCTCTGAAATAAAATTTGATCAGTTTAAATGCATCTAAACATAAAAATAATGTTCAGCTCCATTCGACATTATAAAATACTCTTTAAATTTCGTTCATTTTAACAAAAAGTTAAAATTCGGACAGAACTTATGGGATGACCTAATATATATTTTTGTTATCCCTCCCAAACCCTGCTCTGCTATCCATTCATTCAAGCTTGCCAGGTTGGTCATGCGTTGCTTAGCTATGTCTCCCTTACCGTCAATCTGTCCTGTGAGTATCAAACTTTTTTCAAGCCGTCTTTCCTCCTTATGTGCGCTACAAATTTCAGCTGTCTCTTCTTGGTGTTAAGTATGTTTCTTTTTTGTTGCAACTGTCTTTAGAATTCATCGTTGCTCATATGATTGGCCCACAGTATTCTCAGCATCTTTCTATAGAACCACATTCAAGGCTTAATTAAAAGAAAAAAAACGTTCCAGCGAATTATTTATTTTTATGGAAATATTTCGACTAGCAGTTGCCAGTCTTGGTCACTTCTTAATTTGAGTAAAAACAGTGCAAAGAAGCTCGAAACGCTTAAGAATTCAAATCAAATCATTCGTTGGAACTACAAGTTTTTACATTTAATTATGCAACAGAGACAAGCATCCTGACTCACATTCAAGGCTGTTCTTCAACAGTGAATAGACTGTCCATTATTCACTGCTATATAGGAAGATTGATATTACATAACAGTTCAGTATTCTATTTTTGTTTTTTCTAGCGATATTTTTCTATTTCTTAATACTTTTCTCAGATTCTGGAAGGCATCTTTCGACTTCGGATTTCCATGTCGCACTTCCCGTCCTCCTTTAATACGTTTCTCAAATATCTAAATGTTTGCACCTGTGGGAGTTTGGTGTCCCCAATCTGGAATTTCGATGTTGGACCCTCCTATTTGCTAACAAGCATGCATTCAACCTTCTTGCAAACATATCTGTGCCTATATTGCGCAAATAAAACCTTAAACACTTGCTACTTTGCAAATAGAATGCCATTTCTTCCACGTACCTAATAATCATTCCACGGTCAGGGTTAAATAATGTTCATATAACATGATTGCCGTAGCTACACAACCCCTTAACCTATTATGTCCCACAGACATCACTTGGTTAAATCCAGTTCTTCAAGAGAGATAAGTCGAAAACTTCATGTGGAGTGATTCTCTTCAGTTTTTTGTCACTTCAAAATTTGTGTGGATGTATGTGCGTGCCCGAATGCGTGTGTGGAGGCGTACATAAAAAAAACTTGCTTCGTAGAAAGAGAGTTAAGCATTGCCAATGTCCGCTAGACGGCTGTGTTCGATTCCAGGGTTTAGAATGCGGATTTTCAAAGCAATAAGCTCAGATTACATGAAAATGCTTCAGTTTTTCGTTTTCTTACTAGTACATAAATTTTCCTCAGGAGAGGAAATGGCAATGTTTCACTAAGAAGAAAATGCATTTCACAATCCTCAACAATAAACCTAAGACCAGGATCACACATAATATCAATATCAATAAAATGCAGTATACAAGCAAAAACTACTCAGAATAGATTAATTTAACAAACGGCTGTAATATATATATATATATATATATATATATATATATATATATATATATGGTGGACTTTCCTATCATGAACGATAAATGAGGGTCAGCAGTGGATGGTGTCTAGTTTTACATGCATGCTAGAAGGTGGTATTGTGGAGAAAATCAGGTAAGGGAAAGACACATTTCATTAGTGCATTATTAAGTGCGATACTAGCCCATATATATATATATATATATATATATATATATATATATATATTAAACAAACAACTGCTTTCTAGTCTCTGGTCCTGGGATCTGATAAGGTATTTTAATTTATTGTCCCTTATCCAAAATATCTCAAAGCATTTTTCTTACACATATTTTTGTCTTTCATTCTAAACTAGAAGTGCACCCAAACACACGCTCGCGAAGGACGGTTTTGTAAACATTTTTCAATATATATATATATATATATATATATATATATATATATATATATATACATATACATATACATATATATATATATATATATATATATATATATATATATATATATATATATATATATTGTCAATTAATCAATAAATTTTCAAGCAACTTATTTCTTAACCGACCCCAGAGTTTCGCGTAATAATGCTCATCAGGTTCAGCGGGTGTGATAAATCTATTGAATTATTACCAGATATCACATTTATATTCTTCAAAATAAATGTTTAATCATGGATTAAACATTTAAAATGTGAATTCCGTCCGACGGAACATTTTACATTCCAAGATTAAGCATTGTCTAACCCGAAGAAGCCGATCGTAACACACATCCGCAAACGGCGTCATTGAATACATCCTCCAATACACACACACACACACACACACACACACATATATACATATATATATATATATATATATATATATATATATATATATATACATTAAAATGTTCACTCCCTATCGATACGTTTCCAATAGCCTTGCTTTTCTCCTCTGCCCCTCACTTTCTATCACACTTCACGTCGTGCGTTTATTTACTTGTTTTCCCAATAATAACAGTTCATTCATTTTTTGAAAAATATAACGTTAGGAATTCGATTCAAAGTAAGCGCCTGAAGATACCGAAAGACGGAAGCCGATCTAAAGAAATCGGCTGATGTCTTAATTTTTGTACCTAAACGGTTTACATTCTAAACGTTATATTTTTTTTATAACGTGGATTGAGCAGTATTTACATTAGTTGGACTATTGTCCTCATCTTTGTCGCCATATTTGTCACAACGTTTCGGCCGTTGTACGCTCCGGCCTTCTTCAGGTGGTTGGAATTTCGAACCGAACCCTTTATTTCGATCACTCGGGTAGACTGTTCTAGTTCCACGAGCCATGTTTGATGGTTAGATCCAGTGACAGACCCAAAAAGAGTGTGAGTTCAATACCCGGTTCAGGCAGTGGAGAACTTTCAGAGGGAAAATTACCAGGAGATAACTGATAACTGACATCCATCAAACATGACTCGTGGAACTAGAACAGTCTATCCCAGTGATCGAAATAAAGGGTTCGATTCGAAATTCCAACCATCTGAAGAAGGCCGGAGCGTACAACGGCCGAAACGTTGTGACAAATATGGCGACAAAGATGAGGACAATAGTCCGACTAATGTAAATACTGTACATAATACCTCATCTCAGAAATATAGACAGACTCTGTGGATTGAGCACTTTTAATAGTACTGTTTCCAGGTCTAATTCAATCTATATAAATGTGGATGTATGTATCTACGTATATATATATATATATATATATATATATATATATATATACAGATAAAATTTATATATATATTATTTATATATTATATATGCGCGGTACGTATTGGAAAGCGCTCAATATCAGTGATAGAGCTAACATATTTAATTGGATTGGTGTGAGTTTGTGACCCTGGAATAAATGCAGTTTGTCTGACGATCGCAAATAGCGTGAAACCCAGGGTCACAACTCATACCAATCCAACTACACACACACACACACACACACACACACACACACACACACACATATATATATATATATATATATATATATATATATATATATAGCTGGCCACTCGTATTCGAGGATACTCGTCAACTAGTGTGGCTAGCCAATCCCTATTGCAGACGCTTGCTCAGGCGCATTTGTGTTTGTTCAACACCCACAGAGCCCATCTGTGGTTTATACTACAGCTATGCTGATCAGACCTTAGTTACAGTTTCTGGCAAAAAGCATTATCTAACGTGAATAACAATCTGAACAAGGCTAGTACGCTCAAACGTTCGATCACAATGATTTGTGACTTCGTACTTGTACAGCTATCGAAGGCACCTTAGGCTGCTGCCTACCCAATTTCACTCACAAGGCTTGGGTCAACCCGTGGTATAGTTTTCAGTTACAAATCGATAATATCAGGAAGTTACCTTCCTGGCAAATTGACCATGGTGAGATTCGAACCCGGGTCTCATGGCCAGAATGCGAACGTTCTAGCCACTATATATATAAATGATATGGACACTGAAATCAACGCTCAGATGTAACTTAATAATAAAAAATATCCAAATGTTGGGCAATTTTTGTCTTTATTTTCTCCAGAAATTAAAACAAATACAGGAATATTAGAACGGCTCATGATCAAACATAATAGACATTCATTGTCTGTAATATTTAATAATAATAATAATAATAATAATAATAATAATAATAATAAATATCTATATCTGTCTATATTTCTGAGATGAGGTATTATGTACAGTATTTGCATTAGTCGGACTATTGTCCTCATCTTTGTCGCCATTTTCGTCACAACGTTTCGGCCGTTGTACGCTCCGGCCTTCTTCAGGTGGTTGGAATTTCGAAACGAACCATTTATTTCGATCACTGGGGTAGACTGTTCTAGTTCCACGAGCCATGTTTGATGGATGTCAGTTATCAGTTATCTCCTGCTAATTTCCCCTCTGAAAGTTTATACAAAATGGCGACAAAGATGAGGACAATAGTCCGACTAATGTAAATACTGTAAATATTTATATATATATATATATATATATATATATATATATATATATATATATATATATATATATAGATAGATAGAGAGAGAGAGAGAGAGAGAGAGTTAGGGTAAAAAAAACGAGAGTGAAACGAAGTGATGAAAAGATTTTGCAACTTTTGTCATTCTTTTGGTCCATCTGTACGTGTGTATATATGTCTATCTCTGTTTCTTTTGTATATATATATATATATATATATATATATATATATATATATATATATATATATATATATGAAAAATTTCTCAGAGTTAACCTGTAGAAAAGGCAATATGTCTAAAGGTAAAAGACAATAGGGGAACTGTATTATTAGCCGACTGCGTTTAATAAATGCATTTCATTTTTCCTTTAAAAAGTCCACATTGGATGAAACGCGTCAGATAATAATACAGTTTTCCTACTGTCTTTTACACACACACACACACACACACACACACACACACACACACACATATATATATATATATATATATATATAAAATCTATGCATATGTGTATCTGTTTATCTTTGTGTGTGTGTGTGTATGTATGTGTACGTGTACTTGTTTATATTGCTCGCATAATGAACTGGAAATGCGAGGATAAGCAAAAAGTAAGTACAAGAAGGATGATCACTTAGAAAAGTGACGAATTAAAGCCAAATACAGAACAATTTAGAAAAAGCCGCAAAAGAATTAAAAACCTGTTCCAAAAAACAAATAAATCTAAATGAAATAGTGCACTTAGGAAATGCCAAATATACAAAACCATGAAAACAGTAAAAAGATACACTTCTTAAAGAAAAGGAAAACATATAGATAGAAAGTACTCTATATAATACCTCACATACACTAACACGCAGACATTATATATATATATATATATATATATATATATATATGTGTGTGTGTGTGTGTGTGCGTGCGTGTCTGTGTGTGTGTATATATATAGAGAGAGACAGAGACAGAAAGAGAGAAATATATTTATATATTTTTGTGTACGAAATAAAGACTACAGTGAGATAAAAATGTCCAAAAATGAATAATAAATAAATAAATAAATAAATAAATAGTAATAATAATAATAATAATAATAATAATAATAATAATAATAATAATAATAATAATAATAATAATATGAAAACATATCGCACAAAATTCAGAAAAAGAAATTTTGAAGATGCGCGCAAAAGAAATAGTGTAAAAATAAGGTAATGGCTAATGCCGTCGGCAAAATGGTGCCGAAAACGAGCGAAATGTGCAACGGAGCGTAGTCGGCCATTTTGCTTGAGGCGAAAGGCACATTCCAAACTCGTCTCACTTTCTTCTTTTTTCTTTTTTTTTTCTCTTGGCGATGACGGTAGCGGCAGTAGGCGTAGGACAAAAAAAATAGTTCCGAAAAAGCTGGGACAAGGGGTCCTCTTTTCTGTCCCCGCACGTCCATCTATCTCACCAACCATTAATGCAGTCATCAACTCACCTAACTTTACCTACTTACATAGTCATCACGACTTGCATCTTTCAAATGTTGCTTTTGATTTGATTTTTTTATTTTATTTTCGGTTCTTTTCTATTTCCTCCATTCAGCTCGAACGCTGCATATCCGGTTAGCCATCTAAACACTCTACCACCCACCAAAACTCTGCATGACTACCTTTCAAACCGATGCTTTCCTTCTCCTATCGTCTGTCTGCCCTTCTTTCCATGTTTCCAAACGCCATTAACTTTTTTCCTATCCATTATCGATATTCAGCAGTTAATTTTATGATTGCTCTGTTTTTCATTCTCTCCCTTCCCATCATTCCTCTACAAAACAACAACAACAACAGCAATAACTAGTAGCAGTAGAAGTAGTAGTTGTCATAGAAAATATTTCTGATGAACGCTAAGAGTTGCGCAGAGGCCAGTTCAACTGAGAAACAAAAACCTTCTAAGCTTGCAGCATATAACTTATACATCATAGACAATTCGATGTGGTGTAATGGCCATCATGATTGACTCGCTAGACCAGTTACGACTGTGTTTGATCCTCACTGGAAGCCCCTTACTTTCGTCCCTGTGCCACATCTAAGCAATGTTTAGAAAATCACCCTAGCACATCCACCGGGACCGATTATATCAGAACAACTACAGAAATTTAAATATCTAGGAAGTGTTTTTTTTGTTGTTGTTTTTTTTAACAGACGATGGGAATGTATTATCGAAATACGAAGGCGCAAATGAAAAGCGGAAGATGTTGGGCTCCGCAAGCCTATCTTGTCCAGGAGACACCATCTCTACTACGGCCCTAATGGGTTACGGGTCTCGTGATCGTGACTGCATGAGGTTGTAGCATGGAGATATGACGAATATCTAATTGCAGGTAATGACGATATGCAAGATAGACAAGAGTTGGCCCTGGATTTGATGAGGTTAAGCTTATAGTTATCGGGGTAGTGAATAAAGATAATTCGACCCTGTGTATGTGGAACGGCCTGTACGAGCCGTGGTAATATGAAATCTAGCAGGTTATCCAGGAAGGGGGCTGTAACGTTAAAAATAGCTCATCACACACACGGCTAAGTAAAAGCTGGCGACAATGTCTAAGTGAAGGAAAGAATTTACAAATAGGAATTTCGCAAAAGGCCAAGCTTGGTAACGTTTCTGTCTATATTTTTGTGATGCAGTATTGTAATTATTTACATTATTTCATTGTTCGTACTGTTGTTCTCCTGTTTATTGTCATATTCGCGACGTTTCGGGCTTCTTCAGGTGATTCGAATTGAACCCTTTATTTCGTCCACCGAAGATGAAGTATTGCAATTATTTTACACTATTTACATTGTTCAGACTGTTGTCTGCATTTTCGTTGCCATCTTCACGACGTTTTGGTTGTTATACGCTCAGGCCTTCTTCAGGTGAGTAGAATTTCAAACTGAACCCTTTATTTCGTCCACTGAAGTAGATTGTTCTAGATCCACGTGCCATGACTCTTTCGGATATCTCATTCATCTCCCTTTAACTCAACTCACCTTTTTTTTTTGTTCACCACAACAGTAGGCAGGTATCGAGCTTACAACTCTTTGGGTCATGTTACTGGATTCAACCAACGCTTTTTAACCATCTGTCATTGGGGATTCTAAACACCTGAAGAATGCCTGTGCATATAACGGCCGAAACGCCGTTAATATGACAATAAAGATGAGGACAACAGTCCGAACAATGTAAATAATGTAAATAATTACTAAAGTTTGTCTCCTTGCTAACTTCCTATTTTTAGCTACAAGGGACTAGAAATTGTGGAGAGACATGATCGCCCAAGTCCTGAAAGGACACGCCATATAAAGTGAAAGAATTGGTATTGATGTGCGAGTAGCATAAGGGTTATCACCTCTAGTAGTGGAATCGGTGAGTCGATTTCAAATATAAGCCTACACTGTTGCATTTACCTTGAATGTCATTGGGGAAAGCATGAATCCAACTATATTAGCAAGAGTGACAGGGCTGTTGAAACTTCGGTGGCAGCCAGTCTAGGAAATAGACAACTCTGAATTCGAAATCGTGGACGGAAGTCAACCAGCAGCATCTGCATTATCTTTCCCGAAAAATATTTACAATTCCCCCCAAAAAACGATATCTGTGGGGAGTAATGATCGTCTATGTACTGAAGAGACTATGACATTTAAAAATTAGATACGAATCTAAACAGTGGTCGTTTAACAAAAATAGTAGAACGCAGTGTCAATAATGAGGTACATTTGCATGCTGATTTAAATGAACTCCTTTGGGGCTATGCTCTAAGATATGTATGATCAGCCATCTTGAAAAACGAATGGTGGTGTGTCTAACAATAATTATTTATGAATTTGTTTTTGTCAGGCACAGATGTAGCCTATGGGACATTTGAATTCATAATATCAGTCTTATATAGTTTTGATTTCGCTGGGGAGTTGTTGTTGATAAAGTTGTCTCTTTTGAATGTTTCTCTAATAAATATATTCTGAACCATGTGCTATTTTTCAACGGCTAACTGATATTAGTTCTTAACTTTCATTTATAATTGATCTCTGATAAATTATCAGGCTTTAAATCTCAAAAGTGCTTTGAATATTATACTATTTTATAAATTATGTACTAAATCGAGATTAAATATCGAAACATTAGGCTACGAAGTTAATGATGCGCTACCGCTTATTAATTTCAATGTTTCGGTCCGAACATCATATAATTCTGCTTAGGGTACTTCGACCTTATATAATGGTTATCAGATTTGTCTCGCTAGATGAATTACGACTGCGTAGGTAGGTTGATCCTCAGTGGATGCTCTATACATTCGGCCATGTTCCACATCTGACCTACGCTTAGAAAATCATCTTTGAGGCACCTGGACCTGGTGTAATGGTTTACAAGCTTGTCTCGCTAGAACAAATACGAATGACTAGTGAGTTCGATCTTCACTGGATGCCTCATATATGCGATCTGGTAACACATCTAGAAAATCACTATATTATAATTCTGCTTGTTCTTCCGTTGCTTAGTTAATTAGTTTGCACGTACGTTACGTCTTGCCAATGCATTATAATAGACTATTCGGTTTTCATTGTGAGAAAAGCCGGAAGAAAACATAAATCATAGATCTTGTTTGGTATTTAGTGAGATAAAGAAAGGAAAAAAAGAAAGGGAAAAAGAAAATAAAGAAGACGATGACATAAGTTTGATGTCTTCTTCAGTGAAATAGAAAAAAATGTCTCTGAATTCGAAATCGTGGAGATAAGTCAACGGGCAGCCACCATATGCATTATCTTTCCCGAGAAACATTTACAATTCCCAGAGATAAAAAAAAACGATATCTGTGGAGAGCAATGATCGTCTATGTACTGAAGAGACTATGACATTTAAAAATTAGATACGAATCTAAACAGTGGAGAACGCAGTGTCAATAATGAGGCACATTTGCATGCTGATTTAAATGGACTCTTTTGGAGCTATGCTCTAAGAGATGTATGAACTTTTCATTTGTACCCTCTTCCTTTTTTAAATAATGTCCTGCAGTCATACTTATTGTTATTGCAAAGTTCTGTTAAAAATGTTAGTCTCAAATGCTTAAGAGTGCAATAGGTGAATTTCCACGCGTGTTTTATAGTCGTGGAGCTCATAAGAATTATGACTAATCAACAAATTTAGATAAGAAAATCTTGAAATTTTCCAGGAGCTGCTAGTTATATAGAATTTCAGATCAGTAAGATGATGTCGTTATTCTCATAATTACATCTTTATATTGTTTTTATGGATGCTGCCAATTTCTTGAGTAATCATCTTGATACAGACAGATAACGTGCCTGAATCCACATGCGAGAAAATAGATAGAAAAGGGCTTTTGCAGTCCACGTCAATTCCAGTCACACTAATCCGATACCAATAGAATCTCAAAGATTTAAAGCAGCGTTTCCCAACCTTTTCTCAATCAGCGCCCCCTTTGTGTACAAACTTTTTGTCAAATTAAATTTCGAATATTATACTGAATTCATCTTTCAGAGCAAGATAACACTTATGTATTAGTACAAAAATAATACTGTTTTCATTTCTATTATAAATGCCAATGATTAAAATCGGTAAAAAAAACTTTTATTTGATACCTTATCTCAATGTTTTCAATGCGATGGTTGACTTTGGTGCTTACTGGCTAAGGCTCATACTCTAGGTTGCATGCTTCTTTGAGATGATCGTAAATTACCTTGTTTTGTAATCTGCAGGCGGTTTCATTGTTTAGTAAGAAGCTCTTTAAATCGGTTATTTAATGCCGACAAAATTTTCATTGTTGGTAATATTTTTTTTCGAAAAATCTATTTCTGGTAATATTTTTTTCCTTCAAAAATCTATTTCTGGTAATAATTTTCCTTCGCTGGTAATATTTTTTTTCAAAAAATGAATTGCTGGTAATATTTGTTTTTCAAAAATGTATTGCTGGTAATAATTTTTTTTTTACAAAGTATTTCTGGTATTAAAACCTATTTTTACACTTTCATGGTGTTTTGACCCCAGTTTGGGGGGTCAACTATTTGCCCATAGCTGGGACCCTAACAGGTGCTACCATCCCGGGTCAACAAATAAAAGGTGATTCTACGCTCCTCAAAACCTCCTGATCAGAGGCCTTGCTGTTGGACGTAGTTTATCGTCTTACCCAGGACGCGGATGTAGTTTATCGTCATACCCAGGACGCGGATGTTGTTTATCATCATACCCAGGACGGAGGAAAACCGTGAAAATTTCACGAGTATTGCTAGTTTATATTTAATTAGAACAACCTTATTGTAAATAAGATTTTCAACTTGACTGCTTCTGATTTTCTGTTGTTCCTGAATTGCATCTACAAACTCATGCTTGGTGCCGCTATTAATTAAGCAGGCACGGATAATTAGTGAACAAGTCGGCTATCTATGACTTTGCTTTTTGACACAAGCCATAACTCTCTCGTTCTTTTCTTTCGCTCTGTTTATATTTCTACGTTGTTCTTAATATTAACAAATATGAAAGCGACTACGTTTCAAATGCAAAAATAAAGAAGAAAAATGGTATTTTTCTTTTTGGCTTCAATTCTTTAAGACTTTTACCGTTGACATCATTTATAAAAGGTTAAGACATGACTTTTCCCACTGACATGCGCGAAAACACCAGAAACGAACTCTTTTACGCTGAAAGACACATACGGTCGCCGTGATAAACTGCTGTTTCCCTTGCTGGTGACAATAGCTTTTTAAAATCCTTATATTTTCTATCCCGCCTTCTTAGTTTTCAAAATATTTCTGTAGATTTTATTCTGTTTCAATTTTATTTTCGTGTCGGTTTTTTTTTAATGCTGCGAGATGTAACAGCTTCAGGTCACCAATTAAACTCTATTCAACACGAAACAATTCAGTTAAATTTTCCGTTTCGAAATCGGATTTTGAAACTATCACACATCTCATGGCTTCTTTTTTTATGGAAGATTACAATGCCTTTGTTTATGTTCCTTTCTTTATTTCTTCTCATTTATATTTTTTCTGTCATTTTTTCTTCTTGGTTCTTTCTCCTCAGAGTGCCGTGTTATTCTGCTTGAAGAACGAGTTGATATCTCGGTTTCAGCAAAGAAAGTTTTTTCTTTCTTTCTTTACATTTTTTGTTGCTATGTTAATTTCCCTCACCGTTTTTCTCTCTGCTTCTCTTTAAATGTCTGCTTATTAATTTTGGTATTGTTAATACATTTTTTTTTCAGTTTTAATTTTATTCCGAAAGAAGACAGCCTAACAAGCAGGCTTTGAAACCAGTTTGAATTATTACTATAAAATTCGTGTATTAACACTAAGCATCTATTCACAACAACTAAAAAGTATTCATTTCTTGCATGCAAAAGCTAATGTTCTTTTTTCTCACCAACAAAGAACAATATATATATATAGATATATGTGTGTGTGTGTGTGTGTGTGTGTGTGTGTGTGTGTGTGTGTGGAGAAATCTACGAAGGCTTTCAAAAGTATGGAATCAATATTTAAATTGTTTATGTAGCGGCCTGCATAAAAGGACTAGCGGGGCCAAGTTAACGCCAGGTGTTAGCAAACTGTTTACCGAATTCTTGTAGAAGCGACAGTGAAGAAATGATTTTGTCTCCCTTGAGAGATTGGGGCTCGTTAATCTAAAGTGTTAAGAAACAGGTCAATTTCGTTAGAAACGAAGAAAAGAGTGAATTGTGACGTACTCCTCTTGTGTGGCAGTGAATTCAAGACAATATCCCCAGAGATGAATAGGCGACATGAGGCAACGGATATCTGGTTGTACAGATCAGATTTTTTTTAATCATTTCAATCAAGGCAATAAATTCACTAAGACGCAAGGGGGTTTACTGAATGTAAAAAAGTAAGAGAAAAGAAAAAGATGATTAATGAGAGAGAACAATAAAAGAACAGCATAGCAAGAAGTGAGAAATTCGAGAGAAGAAACTCTTAGTATAGAACTTACGGTTACAGCTAGCTATTTCAATTATAGATGATGAGATTTAGCTGCCTATCTAGTATAGCGCTTGAATTCTTAAATTCAAGGTAGAAAATAATAAGAGCAGTGCTCCCTATGCCTCCTCTTCATCTCTGGGGGAATTGTCTTTTATTCTCTGGCATATAGGAGGAATACGTAGCACTTCAGCACTCTCTTCTTCGTTCTTAACGAAATTGTCCTGTTTCTTAACGCTTTAAACTAATGAGCTCTAATTTCTCAAGTGTGACAAAATTATTTCTTGGCTATTTCCTCTACCATAATTCGGTAAACAGTTTGCTAACACCTGAACGTTCACTTAGTACTGGTGGGCCTAATATGCAATAATGATTACACAATTTTAATCCTTTGTAGATTTATATATATATATATGTGTGTGTGTGTGTGTATTTAGGCAGAATATTCTCTTTTAAACATGTCTGATTGAATTAATGACAGACATTATGTCTGCTAATTTTTAACAAAATCATTTCATACCCACGAATAACCTTCCGTGTAAGATGAGAGAAATGTTTTATAACTGTTTAAATTTCTTTTATTTTCATTTCCCAAGTACTTTCAATCTTCATCCAAGATCATCTTCAGGAGTGCAAGTATCACAAAACTATATGTTGTTCAGGGATACAAGTATTTATACAAAGCTGTTCGTTGGTATCCATTACCGTAATTTGTTCTTATGTTTTTGCATGCCAACGGTTGACAATGTACTGAGCGTTCATTGGAATGTGAAAAAATTATCCATTATGGAATTTTTTCCTCTATGTTATAATGTCTTACACTACATATATCTGACTATTCGCCCATTGCGAAACATCTACAACAACATTCCTGTCTACATTCACAAAATAAAAAAAATACTGATCGACAACAAAACTATCCTCCAAGGAATTAATAAATTCAAGCTACAGATTTTAGAAGCAATATATATTAAAAAAAAATAAAGCCGGCACTGAACAGAATTAACTATGATTATTGTAGAAATGTTCTGAAATGCCTATAAAGGAACATTTTTTTCACGATTTAATGTGCGCCTGCCTATGTCAATATAACATGGGAAAAATTTCCATAATGGATAATTTTTCACGTTTTAATGAAAGGCCAGCACATTGCCAATCGTAAGGATTTAAAAGCATAATGAAAATTAGGGTAATAAATAGCAACGCACAGCTTTGTATAAATACTTGTACTAATGAACAACATATAGTTGTGTACTACTTGTACCCCTGAAGATGATCTTGAAAGAAAATCGAAAGTACTTGATAAATGAAAATAAAAGAAGTTTAAACAGTTATATCACATTTCTCTCATCCTTTTATATCAATACATGGAATGTTATTCGTGAGTATGAGCGGATCTTGTTAAAAATTAGCTGACATAATGTCTGTAATTTATTCACTCAAACATGCCTATATATATATATATATATATATATATATATGTGTGTGTGTGTGTGTGTGTGTGTGTGTGTGTGTGTGTGGTTCTTTGTTGGTGGGAAAAAAGAACATCGGCTTTTGTATGTTTTGTGACGTGCAGTGGCCATTAATAATTAAGTATAACTCAAGATTTCAATGTTAAGATAAAACAGTATTTAATTACAGCCGCAAAGAAATACTTAACAAGAACAAAGAAGTAAAAGTCAACTAAAGATAATTAACCATTTCAGTGAATACCTTGTTAGTAGCGCGGCTCGGCTTAACGCCCGGTAAATCCTAAATCAAAACCCAAACCATCGATGCACAATAGTTCACACTAATTCAACTGGATAGTTCCATTCAATAATCACTCAATAATCACTCCAGTCAGTAACCTGACACAGCTATTTATACAGCTGGCGGAAAACATATATTGATAAGTCCAGAGTGTCACGATCGAACCTCGGTGTCGGTAGTTACTCATGTTTTCCCTATATGACAACATGATGATATCTAGCTGCCAATCTAGTATAGCGGTTAAATTCGTAAATTAGAGGTAGAAAAGAAGAAGGACAGTACTAGATTGACAGATCTATATATTTACTATGTAAATATTTGTAGAAAAGGAAAAGAGAAGCTAAGTTATAGATGCTGAGAATATTATAGACGGAACATTCCTTTTATTTAATTATTCATTTATTACTATTTTTTATAAATACAAGACTCAAGAGCCACTCAATGTAGAGAGTTGCTGAATGAGGTGTGATATGAATATAAGCCTAGAAAGTGAGGATCATGAAAGTATGAAGGATAGATAACGATTGACCCCTAAATTTTAGCGGTTAAAATTGTAACGTTCGGAAAAGCATCCACGCGATATACTGTTCTACAAATCATCGGTCCTTGGGGAAAAAAAGAACAAAATGTCTTTGTGAAACTTCTTCATTACAATTGGAATATGGAGGGAATGAAGGCGTTTTCAGTTCGTGGAGCTAGAATGGTGGAGTCTTAGGTCTGATCTGGTGGGACTAACGAATGGAGCTCGTCTAAACATTTGACATGGAAATAGCGATAAAATAGCGACAGACTTACGATGTGGTAAGTATTGGGTGAGATTCAAGGGGAACATGTAAGCAAGGATGAAAATGTGTTTAGGATCAGCAAAAAAGACAGTTGAAATTTCTGGGACCCATAACGAGGAAAGAAAGCTTGGGGAATTTGACACCCACAAGACATATTGAACGCAAGAAGAGCAGAGGGAAATGGCGAGTAATCTACATAATGAGCTTGTGTAAATGGATTGCATAGCATCAACTGGGACGGATGATGAGCGGACAAACATTGCTTGAAATTCGCTGGCATCCGAGCATCGTGATCCCCCTCTCTCTCTCTCTCTCTCTCTCTCTCTCTCTCTGTTCCCTTTCGCTTCACAGTTGGCGGCGGCGGAGACGGCTGTGAATAAAGGAGAGTTTGACGAGGCCATTCGCGTGAATTTGACTCAGCGCGACGGAGAAGCCCACTCATTTGACAAGAAGCGCCTCCCTCGCCGGTGAGATCTGGCGAACCTGGTTGCATCGGGCTGACGAGTACTTGGTCTGGCACTGCCTTCTTCCACCGGTTTGGCAGTTGAGATCGTGTAGATCTTTGCCTATTCCGCTGTTGGAGGGTCGCCTTCAGTCTGGTCCGACCTTACCGCGATGGTTGGCTCTACATGAGATGGAACCTCCAAACGGCTTCACTATTGGGGATCACTGAGACAAGCAACTTTGGAACGACGAAGCAGAGGAAAAAAACTTGGCGCACAGGAAATGACGAATATACATGTTTACGTATCCAAATTTCTGTACGTGTTTACAGCATCCACATTACTAGTTTTTACTAAGACTAAAATCGTGACTGCTTCTAGATATGTGTAATATTCACCCAATACAAGACTCAAGACGAACTTAAAGTAAAATTTTAATAAATAGGATATGACTGTTGGCATTGAACTTGGTTCGATGATCTGATTTCCCGCCTTTTTGATTCTCATGCTACGAGCATATTCATTGGGATATTGTCTACCATAATGAAAGCAAATGTCTACTGTATGATATGTATGTATATACGTCCATGCTTTTGTTAATATCATTTCCAAACTACATCCCCACATGGCATGCGGCCTTGATGACATCCCTGCTATTGTCCATAAGTGCTCCTGAACTGGCACCTGTTCTCTTTAACCTCTTCAAAATATTCCTTCTGCTTCTTGCTTTTCAGATTGTTGAAAATCCTCTTCTGTAGTTTCTGTTTTGAAAAACACTGGTGGGCCTATAGATATCTCGAATTATTCCCCTTGTTAGTTATCTACCTCTTTTCGGTGACGTGCTAGAGGCTCTAATAAATTCCGAAGTTTTTAAGCATCTCAATTCATAAAGTCTTCTTTCAGGCAAATAATATGATTTTCGCTTCGTCAACTGCCGATGCGTTAACCGCCATCTTCTGGTTTCTGAATGCTCGTCTAATTTCCTCCTTATTCCACACTAAAGTTTCCTCATTTTCTTTCGATCTCTGTAACCCCTTGCGTCTCAGTGGCTTGATCGCCTTGTCTGGGGTAAAATGATTAAAAAGATAACAAAAAAAAAATTATTTAGTCAAATAAAAATTGTGTCAGTAGGTTTTAGGCTTTGGCATACAATCAGCGAAAGAGTCGAAATTAACCCGAATAAACCTATCTTCACCAAAAAGAAAATTTACGGTTTTTATTTAAGACGGCAACGAAACTGGTTGCACCCTTTCTATATAACCTCAACAGTATCCAACAAAATCCATATACCCAGCCGCCTCTCTGCGACCGACACCCTATCCGTTCGGCTCAGGATATCAGTGCACGTGTTAATGCGGGGTCTGAGTGACAGGGGGCCCCACGACACGGGAGATCGATATCCGAACCGGACTGGTGTGGTGTATATCACAAATCGGCTACAATACTGGACTGTTATTGCGAATTGAATATCATGCAAGCGCTGGGGGAAACACGGGTCATATTCGATGCAGTTTTTGGCTGTAGAGGGCCGGATAATGGAACTTGAGAGCTGTATATTCGCTCTGGTCAGTCGTGTCTTGACTTTCTCTGCAAAGAATAGCAGTTGTAAATTTCGCGAGTTTGAAAAACCGAAATTGTTATGGTCTTTGTCGTTGGCAATGTTTCTCTTTGTATTTTGATGTTTTTTTTCTTTATTTCGCGTGTATCCGGTTGTCGAATAGCGTATTGTGTTTCTGACAGTGTTTATTTTGACTTTACAAAATGGCTGCATCCCGTTCCCCGGGGTGAAAAATATTGACGGATTTCAGAAAAGCGCCACAAGGGTAAATTACGGGTAGAATACGGGTAAATTTCGATCTCAATCGATTAGTTGACAAAAAAGGTATTTATATACACGATAATAACTAAGTCCCTATATTGTCTTATAGATTAACAGTTTACAATGGCTATGATATCGGAGGTAGGATTCTTTTTATTTATTTTTTTTACTAAAGTTCACACAATTCAAGGCTTAAGAGCCTCTAATACTAGAGAATTATTAAATGTGTATGATATATACATTAAATGTGAGAATAGGTTGTGGTGTTGTGTTGGAAAGTTTTGTTGCTTTTTTATATTATGTTTTTTTACGGATACCTTCTGAATACTTACGCTAAAACAAATCTTAATCCTGACATTTTTCTTGATTATTTAATATCAGAACAAGTCAATAATAATGTTATCCTTTTTAAAATTAATTTAGATCAACTCCATATTAGACACAGCATGCTGTCTGAATTCAAAAAGGGCTCTTTAGCAAAGGAAGCGGCAAGAAATATTCGTTCTGTCGATCTAAACGAAGCTTTATAATATAAGAACATGCCGATGATGGTTTGATCAGTTTTTATCAAGAAATTTTTTATAAGATCATTTGAGGCTATTTTTCAATATTTACGCTAAAAGATTAACCATTAACTTTTTGTTCTGATATATTTTTTTATTTCTTTTAAGATTACTTAAAATCAATATACGTATTTTACCGATTTAATCCATATCAGATTTTGTATGCTGTATGAATTATAAAAGGCCCCTTCAGTAACGAAAGCTGGAATAAATATTCGTTCTATGGATATGAAGCTTTAAACTATGGTTATGGAGGATAAGGGTGATAGATAAATATTAACCCTTGAAGAAGTTAAGATTATAGTGTTCAGAAAAGCGTTCTTGCGGGAGTCTGTTTCGCAAAGTAGTAGTTCTTGGAAAAAATGTTTTCTGAGTGGAACTTCCTCGTTATACGGAAGAAATGAGTGTGATTTGAATTCTTGGACGTAATGTAATGAAATCGGTGTTCTGTTAATAATGATAACACGAATATTTCGTCAGTTACTCGAGGATATGCCGTTCCCCATAGTGCCTTCAAGCGGACGTCGACTTACATTCCTCAGTGAAGTCTGCGAAAGACTTTTCCAGAGACGCATGTTTATATTTCTATCACCGTCTATTCAACATTCTCATTCGCACGATTTCAGTAACTGGACGGTGTGAGCTATATTCCTCTGCGTTTGTAACCTCCTAAGTCAAACCTGCAAACTAGGCGATGACGCAGAAAATGTTGGGAATCTCTGCTCAAGACCATCCTTCTTCGCAACTTGTGGACTGGCGCTACAGAATCACAAAGTAACTGCGCCAAATAAAATGAACCCAGTCTTTTGAAAACTTTTAACATTAGCAACAACTAAATTGAATAGCAAATGTAACTAAAACAAAAAAAAGATCACATAATCTAGATGGTGTCTTTCCACACTACATTAAAACTTAGGAAGGAAACACCATCAATAACAGATTTGATAGAAAGGTTTTATAAATTTCAACCGACGATAGCAGAGGCAGCTCTGTCCGTGAAGGCAGAATGTTTCCTTATAAGAAACAGCTATTATATCGTTATGATTTTTGTCAGAATTCCTCTGATAAGGCGTTATAATGTATCAATGCTTTCCTTTTTCAAATTAATTTAGATCAACTCCATATTAGACACAGCATGCCGTCTGAATTCAAAAAGGGCTCTTTAGCAAAGGAAGCGGCAAGAAATATTCGTTCTGTCGATCTAAACGAAGCTTTATAATATAAGAAGCCCAGGGGTGGGCTAACTTTTCAGTGCAAGAGACACATTAAAAAATTCACAAATTTTATTGGGCCGCATAATAATTAATATTTAATCTAAACAAAATAAGATTTTTAAAGTAAAATATTCAATTAATTTTTATTAATTAATATTTTAAAGTACTGCAGAAGATTCACATGAAATGCATTTATTTGAAAGACAAAGTAACTCAGTTTAAAGTACTTTAAAGAAAAAATATAAATAAGTATTTTTAAATTGAAGATTTAATGAAACACATTTGAAAGAGAAAATAGCTATGTTTTAAGAAAAATATTTTTATTAATATTATAAAGTAGAAAACATTTATTTGAAAAACAAATTAACTAATAAAGAAAATAAAAAATAAATAAAAAACAATTCTTATTAATATTTTAAAGTAGAATCTTCAAATAAAATACATATAAAGTAACTAAAGAAAAAATAAAGTAGAAACTTCACATGAAACAGATTTATTTGAAAACACTTTAAATTTAAAAAAAAATAATTTAGATTTTAAAGTAGAAACTTCACATGAAACAGATTTGTTTGAAAACTCCTTAAATTTAAAGAAAAAATAATTTAGATTTTAAAGTAGAAACTTCACATGAAACAGATTTGTTTGAAAACTCCTTAAATTTAAAGAAAAAAATAATTTAGATTTTAAAGTAGAAACTTCACATGAAACAGATTTGTTTGAAAACTCCTTAAATTTAAAGAAAAAAATAATTTAGATTTTAAAGTAGAAACTTCACATGAAACAGATTTGTTTGAAAACTCTTTAAATTTAAAGAAAGAAAATAATTTAGATTTTAAAGTAGAAACTTCACATGAAACAGATTTGTTTGAAAACTCCTTAAATTTAAAGAAAGAAAATAATTTAGATTTTAAAGTAGAAAGTTCACATGAAACAGATTTGTTTGAAAACAAATTCAGTTTAAAGAAAAAAAAATACTGATTTGGGCAAACTACAGGTTATTCTGAACTGAATCCTTTATTAAATCTACGAGGTTAGAGTGTTCCACTGCCCAAGTCTCGGGATATCACTTCATTATTATTTTCTTTTAATTTCGTACTGTTCAGTTATTGCTTCCTCATTTCCATTGAGTAAAAGTAGACACTGCCCGACGCAGAGATTGAACTCACAACCATTATGTCACCGAATTCATGAACGCCAACGTTTTCATCCGCTTTAATCCACCAGGTCCCTTTTGATTTCATTCGTTCTAATCATCTAATATAGAAATCATCATATAGAAACCGAGGAATGGGCAGCTCGCCGTGGTTCAATGTTCAACAAGCATGTCTCACTAGATCAATTACGACTGAATAGGGAGTTCGATTCTCACTGGGTGAGCCATATTTTTAGCCTTGTGCCACATCCTAGCTACGCTTAAAAAATCAGCATACAAACTGAGGGATCTCATACTGAAAAGGAAAGAATAAAATAATAATTGCTGATAGATTTTATCGCTAACTGCATTTGAACTCGGCATATTTAGGCAAGGTTTAGGAATTTCTAATTATTCCCCACTGACTTGATCACTACTCCACAACACTTTCGCTTTCATGTCGTTCATTTCTACGGTAAGAAAGTGAATATTTCTAACACTAGAAACAAAGTTAATGCTTTAACAATATAACACTGGATTTTATTTAAAATATTTAATGGCAAGATTGAGTTGATCTGTAAGTGTATTGAAAATCTGAAAGAAATGGTTAGTCAATAGCGATGTCTTAAAATGAATGTTACTCAAATTATTGCGATATATTTAAACAAGTTGTACTAAAATTCAGTATCTGTCTATTTTAATTTTATTGTATTTTTTCTATTTATAAATAATTTATTGTCCACCCCAGAGAAAACTATGGATAAACTACCCACAGAGCATGAATTTTATTTGTTTTGTTTTATATTTTTTAAGTAAATTCGCGCATCTCAGTCTTTATCAACATCTGGAAGTTGTCTGTAGGGTAGGCAAGAGTTTACTGGTTATACGCTGGACCGTTTTTTGTTTTTTTTATTATAATGCTACAATTCAATTTTTATGCAAATACACGCGTAGGATATATGTGACGTCATGTGAAAAAAAATGAGTTTCGGACTTTGACTCGAGCGGAAAATAAAGCATCGAATATATTCTTCTTCTTCCTTTTCTTGTCGTTGTTGTTTTTGTTATTATTATTATTATTATTATTATTATTATTATTATTATTATTATTATTATTATTATTATTATTATTATTTACTTGGGTTTCTATTGCACACAGGTATTCTTCCGGGTCCCAATCAGAGACGTAATTCAGAAATAACTTCATGTCATCGTCCAATGAACAATTTTTTGTAAAAAAATTAAAAAAAACAAGCAAAAAACAAAGATCATGGTAATGGATGAGCTATACTTCACAGTACAATTTTGCATTTCTTTTAAGGTATTGGTAACCAGGAATCACTTCAATGAGTCTATCGGGACATTTTCTAATCAATCCGATGGATCCAACTGCAACTGGAATTATTGATGTCCTCATGTGTCACATTTTTGAGATTTCCACTTCAAGATCCTTTTATTTTGATAGTTTTTTTTTAATATCTTCAAAGATACATTACAATCCGCAGAAAACTACCATGTCAATAAGAAAGCACATTCTGTTTTTGTGGTCTTTAATTACGATGCCTGGGTGATCAGCTTTGATTGTTCTGTCAGTTTGCATTGTAAAGTCCCATAAAATTGTTACAGGACCTATCTCTATTATTATTATTATTATTATTATTATTATTATTATTATTATTATTATTATTATTATTATTATTATTTCCTTCGATTTCTGTTGTATACACATTTTCCCAACCAGAGACCTAAGGTCAGAAATTGCTTCATGATATTTTCCGTTGATCATATTTGCAACAAATAAATAAATAAATAAAAACACATTTTACGTAGACAAAATCCTTCGTAATCTACGAGCTGTATTTGTGAGTACAATCTTTTTGTATTTCTTCAAGGTATGGTCTAGCAGGGATCAATTCAATGAATCTTTCGGGGCATTTTCAATCCGAGGGCTCAAACTAAATCTGCAAATACTGATGTGCTCATGTGCCACATTTTTTTAGATTTCCACTGTAAGTTTCTTGTATTTTGATAGTTTTTGTAAAGATCTTCAAATATACATAACAAACTGCAGGGACTGCCATATCAATAAGTAAGCACATTCAGTTTTAGTGGTCTTTGATCACGATGTCTCGGCGATTAGTTTGATTGTTCTGTCTGTGTATTTTAAATCCCATAAAATTGTTACAGGTCCTATCTCTTTAACTGGGTTTGCGTAGTATTCATACCAGTTTCTTGCAGTTTTTCCCCGTAAAATTTGCATATTTTCCAGTGCAGTTATTGGCTTATTTTATCATATTTATATTTAGTGGGTGTTCACACTGTGAAACCTGATAGAAGATGGTCAATTGTTTCTGGCTATTTATCAAAGAATCTGCATTTCAGGTTAACATCATTTTTCAGTTCGTATGGTTGGTATTTACTACTTAGGAGGCATTGGTCCTGTGCAGCAAAAATAAAACCTTCGGTTTCAGTTTTTAACTTTGCACTATGTAGCCACTGATGCGTACGGGGTTTGTTTACATCAGCTTTTTGGGACGGGCAGAGTATTGACCATGAAGAGGCTTATTTTGCCATTACTTTTGCATTTGGTAAATTTCATTTGCTTTTGATTTCTTTTTTTAGGGTATTTGCCGTTTCCATAGTTGGGTGATGGATTATTTGCACTTCTTCACTCACTTGAAATTCCCATTTGAATTTGTTGGCTTCCTTTATTACTGAATAAAGTTTCTTATTTCTTTCATGTTCTTTGACATATATCATCATCCAGTCTTCCTTAATTCCAGACAACCCCCCTTTTCATGAATGTTACATGTGAACATTTATCTCACCCGAAATCCATACCGATATCATCACTCTTTACTGTATTGAGGATACCCTTCAACTCATTGTCGTCTTTGGCAAACAGTTTGATATCATCCATGTAGAATAGGTGATTAAACGACGTATATTAAATATATTACTATGGTTATTATTATTTTATACGTATATTAAATATATTATTATTATTATTATTATTATTATTATTATTATTATTATTATTATTATTATTACTCTATAGGTATATTAAATATTTTATTATTTTTATACGTATATTAAATATGTTATTGTCTTTATCATTATTATTATTACTTCGAACGCATATTAACTATTATTTTTATTGGTGTTAATGATGTTGTTGTTGTTGTATATGTATATTAAATGTTCTACAGAGCCGCTCTCGCAAAGAGTTTGATATATGTGTAGAATAGGTGATTAAAAAACGTATATTAAATATATTATTATTATAATAATTATTATTATTTCATGCGTTTATTAAATATTTCATTATTATTATTATTAATATCATTATTATTATTACTTTATACGTAAATTAAATATTTGATTATTATTATAATTATTAATTTTATTATTATTACTCTATACGTATATTAAATATTTTATTATTCTTATTATTTTATATGTATATTTTATTTGGAATATGTTATTGTTATTATTATTTTTACTTTGTACGCATATTAAGTATCATTATTATTATTATTATTGTTGTTGTTGCTGTTGTTGTTGCGGTTATTGTATGTGTATATTAAATATTTTATTATTATTATTATTTTATATGTATATTTTATTTGGAATATGTTATTGTTATCATTATTATTTTTACTTTGTAGGCATATTAAGTATCATTATTATTAATATTATTGTTTTGGCTGTTGCTGTATATGTATATTAAATATTTTACACACACTTTGCATTACCATGACATTCGTACACACATCTATCATCACATCATATTCAACCAAAATACAGCAAGTAACATAAGACAAATATTAGTAGATAATACCAAAAATCGAAGCAATCACTGCAAGGAAAAGCTCCAAATACTCGAAGCTATTATTATTATATAAAATAATTTAAAAAAATCTTATTAAGTAAAATATATTTCACCACAGGAAACGTTAGTTTAAAGTGTGTACAAAAATATGTAAAATGCGTATAAATTACGCGTGAATTTTGCATCTGTAAAACCGTTTAACATATGACATCCCTAATACGATACGCGTATATTTGAATTGAATTGGAAGTGTCCGTTAAGAAAAATGCAAGAATATAGGCAGGAAAAAGTGTCTACCATACTGATAAAGTCCAGTCATTGATGATGACTGAAACAATCGATAGCGTATGAATAAAGAAAACAAGCATGTACACAGAGACATATATATATATATATATATATATATATATATATATATATATATATATATATATATATATATATATATATATATATATAGTGAAGGTAATAAATACGTTGGCATATAATCCTATCGGATCCAAGTAAAATCCTCATCGATTGTTCCTGTTTTTAAGAACTCTGACCCTTCTAATTGCCGTCCTATCAGTCTCATACCCATCTTTGGCAAAGTCTTCGATTAAAATTAAAATAAATAAATATATATGATAAGAAATAAAAATAAAAATAAATAAAAACAAGCAAAATTATTTAACATAAATAAATAAATAAACGACTTCCGGCAAAATAACCGCCAAAATAAACTACCCACAATGCACCACTGACGAGAAAAATAACACTCGTAGCCTGACGATTGCGTCTGGCATGAAAGAGCCTGTCGCCTCTAAATGTTGACTTCAATGTTCACTTTTATATTTACACACGCTCTATCTCTGATATTGAGCACTTTATCCCATAAATATAGCACACCATTGAGTACATTTCTTTATATATATATATATATATATATATATATATATATATATATATATATATATATATATATATATATATATAAACTCGACTCTCCCGTCGAATTCGATGTATGAGGGTCATGCTGCTCAGTTCCAAGGAATCGACAGCCAGACACCAGCACATAGGATATGATTATAGTGGTGAAGGGTTTGTGCAGAACCAACCACACTTTTTGAAGGGCTGCAGACAGAGACCTGGTGCACT
>OZ038476.1:75067661-75082661 GCA_964036315.1 Acanthosepion esculentum
ACGTCATTTGTTTACATTTGATACACGATGAGCAGTTATGAATGTAACTGAGAGATTCATGGAAGACTGAAGTTTATAAGCAGTAAATTCGACCTTGGCAACGAACGATCCTCAGTGGCCGAAACGTTTAAGGCACGTCAGGCTATATGACGGTTCCGTATAGGATACAGGTTCGAATCCTGTCGAGGACTAATATTTTCTATGAAAATTTCTCGGACATTCAGGCCGGTAAATGTTATTTAATACTGTTTATTATAAACAGAGCATTTACTTAAATACTTGTATCTATAAAAACAATGTTAAACATAAAAATGTCTTATATATCATATCAGAAATATAGACAGATCAATAAGCATCGTATCGATAAAGTGTTCAGTACAACATTACTCACTCAAATCCCGTATACAACAGTAAAATATATGGAGCCACACCTCTCAAGACACTAAGCGGTGGTTTCTGCAGCAAGGACGTTTTCATGTGATGGAATTGCAAGTTCCATGGCCAACAGGTTTCAAATTCATGTTTTCCCTTCTCCTAGACTAGTTGCCAAACGAGACCGAAGGTTGCGCTCCTATTTAACCCATAAATGAACAGGTGAGTAGTGATGCATCCATACCTTTCCAAATAGTATTTGCAATAAATTGAACGTAAACGAACGGGACTGGAATTCAAACTTAAAATCGCCAATTACTCTATTACAAGCCGCTAACCATTACACCACCTGCGCACGCAGAACGTTTCGACTGATGAAGGCAGATGAGGAATTAGCTTTATTATATGCTTCCCCCCATCATTTTATGGCCATCGTCGTTAACATACACTTAACATTTCGGTCGTTGTTCTCTGCAGCCTTCTTCAGTTGCCTCCCTTGCTACTCGTTAGCGTTCTTGGAATTTCAAAACCTAACACTTTATTCAGTCTACGGGTGTAGATTGTTCTCGTTCGCTTTTTATGCTTAGAATTTCAACACAAAATATCTACAAAGCATATGATCTAATGAATTATGCGTTGATTAAAATCTATTCAAATTTATTTTTTTTAATGGTTTAAAAAAACAAATTTTTCTTGTATGTATCAATAGTTTACATTATTTACATTGTTCAGGCTGTTGTCCTCATATGTATTGCCATATTCGCGACGTTTCAGGCCTTTTCAGGTAATTCAAATTTCGAATTGAAACCTTTATTTCGTCCACTGAGTTAGATTGCTCTAGTTCCACGTGTCATGCCTCTTCCAGATGTCTCGGCTATCTCCCTTTAAATCACCTCAACAGATTTTTGTTCACCAAAAATAAAGTAGTAAGTTCTATACCTGCCGTAGCCAGGTATTGAACTCACAACTACTTTGAGTCGAGTCACTGGAGCTAACCACCGTTTTTTTATCTACTGGGTCATGCGTCCTCGAAGAAATAATTAAAATATCTCATCTCATAAATATAGGCAGTTATGTATCAATAACTTTAATTGTATAATGAAAAGATTTAAATTACAATGTAACAATGCAATTACACGTTTCTTTTAGGCTGGCATCCCGTTCCCACCCCTTCACCGTTGAAACTGTTAGATGTAGACGTCTCTTCTACTCCAATAGCTTCATGTCTCGCCCATCTCGCCTGTGGAACTCCCTTCCCTATTCCTGTTTCCCTGACAAATACAATCTCCAACTATTTAAGTGTAACGTCAATCGACATCTCCAGCTGCCTTGATCTATCCACTTCCATTCTCCACATCCTTTCACCTTTCATTCCCATCTGCTCTCGCTCCAAATCTTCTGTAACCCCCTTGCCTTGATCGATCTACTATCTTTCTCCACATCCTCTCCTTCACCACTGCTATCTGCTCTTCCTCCAAACCTTCTGTAACCCCCTGCGTACTAGTGGCTTCCAGCCTTGCTTGGGATGATATGCTTAAAAAAAATGTAGCTATAGATATTCGATATTTTCCAGTAATATTTTCATACATATTTCGTTATTTTGATACATGTAATATTCTATACTATAATTCGCGCAATTTAAACATTTTGTAAAATAATTTCTTACATATTACACAGTAATATTCGATAAGATTATGTAATATCAATTTTAAACATTTTTAAAATATTTATTCATATTTTGCTATTTTGATTCATATTAATCTATTATATCTATTATTGTTATTCAATCATATTTTAGATATTTTCGTAATTTTCATGCATATTATCCAGTAATAATCAACATTATTTTATAATAATATTGAGATTTTCTAATTATGACATAGTAATTTTCAGGCTCGGATTGAGTAATGGGAACGCCGGCTTCGAATTACAGTAGAATCCATTACATTCACTTGCGTGCTAATACCCTTAGGAAAGGTATGAATTCTCGTCTTCCCACCCAGTTATGGGTAAATAACAGGACAGACCGGATTCTGTAACCTTGGATGGCAACTGGTCTACTGCAGAAAGAAATGGCAACCTACTGCGGGAAAATCTGCCTCATCAGTATTATTTAATACGGTTTTAAATATTTTGGTATTTTTCATACATATTACACAGTCAATATTATTAATTAATATTTTAAACATATTTATTCATATTTTGATGCATGTTAATCTGTTATACTTAATATTATTATTCAGTCATATTTTAAATATTTTTATGCTTTGCTATTTTTCATACATATTACTCAGTAATATTAATTTAAATAGTGTTTTAAATATTTTATACGAATGTTGATATTGAGTGTTATTCAAACATACATTTTAAATATCCTTATACATATTAAGATATTTTATGTGAAATATTCAGCAATATTCATATTATTATTTAATAATACCGATTTATTTATTATTCAGATTTGAAAGTGCCTCTAGGATTAAAAATACGAATCAATAACCTTAGCATTGGCATGAATAACATACAAAATGGCCTACGACATTATCCTGTGAATTTGCCTATAGGAATGCTTAAATATGCAAAACTTCAGAACGTGCAGTAAATCAAGATCATATCAGCTGCTGTGAAAAATTAATATTAAAATGCAAGTGGATGTGGTCAACGAACGACGAGGACTCTGTTAACATTGCAGTTTGTAATAGCAATTACATTATTTAACTGCTTCTTTTAAAAGTGTAGGAAAATATTAACCATCTAGAGGAAACGAAAATATTTTTTTAAAATAAAGATGAATTCGTTGTTTGATGGTTAGTGGATTTTACAATATATTAAATCTTTTTGTTGTTATTAATCGAAAATTATTTTTTTCATTCTGAGACGATAGATAAAAATTCGATGAGGTTATATTTTAGTCACCAGGAATACATTAGTTTATACTTGAATCAACAACTAAATATTTGTTGAGTTTGTACTTGAGACTATGTGTAAACACTGGTTGTTTTTATACTGGAATCTATAGGTAAGCTTTTGTCGGGTTTATAATTGAATCTATTTGTAAACATTTAAAAGATTTATGCTTGAATCTAGAGGTAAACATGGGTTTATACTAAAGTCTATAGGCAAGTATTAACTGAGTTTATACTTGAGTTTATAGGTAAACATTTGTTGGGTTTATACTAGAGACTATAAGTAAACATTGTTTGGGTTTATACTTGAGTCTATAGGTAAAAATTGATTTGGTTTATGTCTGGTTCTATAAGTAAATATTGTTCGGGTTTATACTTGAGTCTATTAATAAACATTTAACGGGTTTATACTAAAATGTACAGGAAAACATTCGTTGGATTTATACGTGAGTTTATAGTTAAGTATTGCTTGTGTTTATAATTTACTCTGTGATTAAACATTGGTCGTCCCCATGTACCCTAGTCTACAGGCATTCCCCAGGTATGTGACTCCTCCTATAGCCGTCTTAAAAGATGACAGGCGATACAGTCGCCGATAGAACAATGAAGTGGAAGGAATGATCTAAACGTTCCGACGTTTTATTCAGGTTCTTTTTCTTTTTATGTGCCGTGTCCCTTCAGGACGTAGGCGATCATGGCTCTCAATTACTTCCCTTGCTACTCGTTAGCATTCTTGGAATTTCAAATTTACATTGTTCAGGCTGTTGTCCTCATATTTATTGCCATATTCATGATGTTTCAGGCCTTTTCAGGTAATTAAAACTTCGAACTGAACCCTTTATTTCGTCCACCGGGGTAAATTGCTCTAGTACCACGTGTCATGCCTCTTCCAGATGTCTCATCTATCTCCACTTAACTCACCTCAACAAATTTTTGTTCACCAAAAATGAAGTAGTGAGTTCAATACCTGCCGTAGACAGGTATTGAACTCACAACTACTTTGAGTCAAGTCCCTGGAGCTAACCATCGTTTTTATCTACTGGGCCATTGGCAATGCTGTAGCTCTCAATAAATTTCGTGCCTCTGCCAACTCCCCCAGACCACATCCACTTAAGCCCGCCAGGTATGTCATGCGTCGCTTCCGCTTGTCTCTCTTTCCTTCTATTCGACCTGTGAGTATCAGACTCCCGAGGCCTTCCTTCCTAATGACGTCTCCCAGAAACTTCAGCTGCCTCTTCCTGATATTAAGTATAAGCCTCCTCCTTGTCAGCATCATAAGACCTCATCGTTGCTCACACTCTCGGTCCATGACATCCTTAGTATCCTTCTGTAAAACCACATCTCCGTCGTCTCGAGTCTCTTCTTCATCTTTGAGGAGACTGTCCAACATTCGCTGCCGTAAAGGAGAATAGATGTCACGTAACAGCTCAGTACACTTTTCTTTGTTGCCAAAGAAATCCTCCTGTCTCGCACTCCCCTATCCAGCTTTTGGATACGTCCTTGGCCATCCCAATACGTCTACGGTTCTCGGTGTCGCACTTGCCGTCCTCTGTCAAAACGCTTCCCAGATATTTAAACTTCCACATAGTCTTGGTTTTAGTGTCCCCGACCTGCAAATCACATTTCGGGCTCATCCTTTTACTGATGAACATGTATTCTAACTTCTTTTAGTGTATGCTTAGTCCCTTCTTCTCGTCCTCCTTTGCTACCTACTATGGAATTCAAGACCTAGAAATGTGGAATAGGAAAAAAAATAGAAGCACAAAGTTGATCCAACTAACGAAACAGCGACGAAAACGATAAATAATTTGTAGATCGCTGTTGGACTACAAGGAAAGGTTTGTAGATATTTTTTATTAAAGAAAATCAGAAAATTAATCCGAGAACACTTCCCAGATGTTTGAACTTGTGTACTTTTTTTTTTTTAAGCGTATCACCCCAAGCAAGGCTGGTGGCCACTATCACGCATGGAGTTACAGAAGGGTTTGCGGAGAAAGAGAAGGACGGAGGGTCGATCAAGGCAAGGGGGTTACAGAAGATTTAGAGCGAGAGCAGATAAGAATGAAAGATGAAAGGATGTGGTGAAGGGAAGTGGATAGATCAAGGCAACTGGAGATGACGACTGATGCTACACTTAAACCGTTGAAGATTGTATTTGTCAGGGAAACAGTAATAGGGAAGGGAGTTCCATAGGCGAGATGTGCGAGACATGAAGCTATTGGAGTAGAAGAGACGTCTACATCTAACAGTTTCAACGGTGAAGGGGTGGGAACGGGATGCCAGCCTCGTAGGACGTTTAAATTCATGAGGCCTAGGGACAAGCGAAAGCAACTCCTCGGAGCAATTACCGTGGAAGTACTTGTAGAAAAGGCAGAGCGAGGCAACATCGCGTCTGTGAGAGAGCGACTGCAGACGAGATGACAGATCAGGGCCAATCACATTGCATATCCGTCTCTGGATCTTATCAAGAACCCTGAGGCAACACGCAGGGGCCCCAGACCATAGATGGCAGCAATACTCTATGCAAAGGCGAATGGTAGACTTATAGACTTGGAGGATCGATTCCGGGGAGAAGAACTTCCTGGCTCGGCACAGGGAACCAACTTTTCTTGCGGTGGATGATGCAACTGGCTCGATGTATTTGTTCCATCTCAGATCAGCGGACAGCGTGAGACCGAGTTACGCCAGCATTGTCAGTTATTAAACAGCTGTTTCAAAGTCTTCAATGATGTATCTGCTTCAGTATCTCTGTCGTTGGTTTCGTAATTATTGTTAGACCTATGCCTATTGTTTGTGTTTTGTACGTTTCACTGTACGAACAATGTTTTCTTGCCCCGTTTCTTGTTCCAATAAGAAGAAATGCGGTAAAAAGATACTGTTTGTCATGAATTTAACTTTAAATATTGATAAAATCGCTCGTAATTACATCGGCATCTAGAGTGCAATTACAAACTAAAAGAAATTACAGAGATAATTTTATTGTCGTGGTGTCATCCCTCTAAAGTGTCTATGTTAGACTCTTCCGTCTATTATAATTTTAATAGGAGAGGTGACTCGGGGAACAGTGAATAGATCGAGTGCTAGTCCATTCGATACACGCTTACTAGTCATGTAATACTCTTCTGGTGTACTTAATCATTTACTTGGTCACAACACTTATTTTTACCAGTATATATTTAATATATTTTTTGTTTATGCGTTATTTTAATAGGTATAATTTATTTAAGTAAACACTCGTTTTTTTTAATTAAAAAATGTTAATTACATTTACCGACATGAATGTTAGAAAAATTTCTTAAAAAATATGCGTTCTCCAACAGGAATCGAACCTGTGTCCTATATGGCAACGTCAGATCGAATGACCATGTCGTATAAAACACAGGTTCGATTCCTGTTGGAGAACGCATATTTCCTGCGAAATTTCTTTAAATATTTATATTTTATATTTAAATAATAATTCTTAAATATTTTAAGTAATTCTATTACATTTATTTGTTTTAAAAGATGTATAGTCTATTATTAAAGTTAAGAATAATATTTTAAAATTGTAGTTCAATACGACGTATTCATATACAAACAACCCTTTTAGAAAAAATCTTTATGTATATAACTACAAATTTAACGGCGAAACAAAAGTACCGAAAAACCTTCTGTCTTTGAAAAGACCAGACGACATGCGTTGAATGGATGTCATCATTCGTTTGAAAAAGGTACCGCTATCCTACCTCGACTTAACCTCTTTTCGAAAGTAACTAATATGTTGATACAATAATTGTCAGTGAAAAGAATACCCTACCGCCCCTTGTTAAAATGATTGGTTTTCCCCATATCCACAGAAATTAATATTATGAATGTATGTAGTTAGAAAACTCAGTAAATTTCAAAATAAGTTATTCCAAAATTCGCTTAAAAATGAAACTGAACAAGGGACTTTGAATTTGAAGTTGTTAGCTTCTGTTTTTGAAACGTGGTAGTTCCTGTGTAGCGATGGAACCATATTTTGAAATAAATAAATGTATAATATATATATATATATATATATATATATATATATATATATGTATGTATATATGTGTGTGTGTTTGTGTGTGTATGTGTGTGTGTACATATAAGTGTGTTTGTAGGATGTATAATAGTATCCGAATCAAAATTGAAAATGATGAGACAAAGTGGAAAATTTATTTACGACGCGTTTTGTCGGAGAGCTGATGCTCTCTTTGGCTTTCTCGGGTTAGAAGGAAAGAAAGACAAAACTGCGTGTGGGGAAAATGGGATCTTTGAAGATTAAACCCCTACAAAATGATTTGGAATCACGAGTTTAAAATCCAAAAATACCAAACGACTCCAATATTGATATATAGATGAAACAAACAAACAAGCGTACAGGCGGTCATTTAAGAGAAGACATTGGTGGGTGATAAGCTAAGGTAATTTAAGTTGTTTTATCATTCCCACTTCCCGAAGCGTTTTTCTCACTGACAGTTTTATCTTTCTTTCATTTTAAGATGAGGAAGCCAAGCAGAGGGAAACGCGACATTAAAATATTTTACACTTTGCCTCATCGTGTTGACACACACACACAAACACACACACACAAACACACACACGTGTGTGTACAAAGTAGAAGGATATGTATATATATATATATATATATATATATATATATATATATATATATATATATATATATATCTGTGTGCGTCAAGATGATGAAGCAAACTGGAATATATATATATATGTGCGTTTGTGTGTATGTGTGTGTGTCAAGAGGATGAGGCAAAGTAAAACATATATATATGTGTGTGTGTGTATGTGTGCGTGTCAAGATGAGGTAAACTGGAATATATATATGTGTGTGCGTGTGTGTGTCTGTGTGTGTGTCTGTGTGTGTGTGAAGATGATGCGGCAATGTGGAATATATATGTGTGTGTGCATGTGTGTATGTTAAGATGATGATGCAAAGTGGAATATATACGTCTGTGTGTATGTGTCTATGTGTGTTTATGTGCGTGTGTCAAGATGATGAGGCAATGTGGAATATATATATATATGTATATATATATGTATATATATATATATATGTGTGTGTGTGTGTGTGTGTGTGTGTGTGTGTGTGTGTGTGTGTGTGTGTGTGTGTTAATATCATTATTCCAAGTGAAACGTTAATGGTGGAAAAAGAAAAGAACCTAATAAAGGGAGAGAATTGAAACATATAAACCAAAAAAAAAAGTAATCTCACAGAGTCCGAAGAAAATGGCGCAGAAGATCGAGAAAGAAGCGGGAAGCGCGTATACAGGCGGCGGGAAGATGAAAAAGGAAGTTAGCAGAGCGACGGAAGAAAGCCGATAAAACAATGGTAGCATAAACAATAATGATAACAGACACCCCCTACCCATTTGCACTGACTTCGCATTTCGTTTCAGTTTTATTCCAGACAGACGCTCGACCTTCCAAAGAAAAGAAATAAAGACAGATTTAATCAATGCTAACAATTTGGGCGAAGTTTAATTTTATGAAAGAAAAATTCTTAGATTTAATTATCTGCCAAAACTAAAAATGACTTTTCCGGATTCTGACTTTTAATTCTTGAAAAATTTTCATATTCTCTGAATAAACATTTATATAATAACGCCGATTTCTTCGTTTGTTACGAAGGAAATTAATTCGGAACGTCGGTGCAAAATTAAAAGTTTTATATGCTATGCTATTTTGACGAGCAGGTTCATTTTCGTTGTTATATTCATTTCGTTCTCTATACGCTTCAGGTTTTTTGTATAAGGTAAACTTCTAAGCAAATAAGAAGGAAAAAAAGACAAAACTGCGGGTGGGGAAAATGAGATCTCTGTAGATTAAACCCCGACAAAATGATTTGGAATCACTAGTATAAAATCTAGGGAATAGAGACTTCTGTTACCGCTTTTCATGCTTAGGGGACATTTGATACCAGTGAATAATCACCAGTTACTCACCTTGTCTTTTTCTTTCACTGAATGTAGATTGATTTTTTACGGCTTATCAACCATTTGTACGTATTTCGATTTGTAACTATTTTTTTGGCGAGTAAACATCGCATTAACAATTTTTTGAGAATAACTGATTTTTCTTTTCTATTCAACATCATGATATTATGCTTAACGATAAAAGAATGTTGTGTCGCTTTACACTATTGACATTTTGACGCATGGCGAAAACCAGAAAATAGTACCGATGAAAGTGTCGTTGAAATAAAAGAAGAAAATATTGCAATCTGTTATGATTCTAAAATCGGAAAGATTCGAACATAATACACATACCTTTCTTTAATACAAGGTAACCAAAAAAGTTCTGTCCGTTTTGTGATTAGTCATTGAATGAAGTTTAAATATATACGAAATGCGTGTAGCAATTGTTTTCAAATTCGGACAGCAGGAAGTAGGAACATCAGACGTTAAAAAAAACACGCGCACCGTGCCCAGCCATCAGTTATAAGCCGGACAGCTGTGAGAAGGTTGGAAGTGTCTAGAGATCTCGTCCGGGGCTGTTTGCTTTACGACTTCAAACAGGTCTTGAATGATGGAGTCTTGAAGGCGGCCATTAAAGAGGACAGTAGTCTAACTTGTGGTGAACTTGCAAGACAGTTTAACGTTTCCGATGAAACAGTTAGACTTCACCTGCCCCGCCTAGGTAAGACGTACAAACTGAGCAAGTGGGTTCCGCAAACGCTGTTGGAGGTCCACAAGGGACAACGAGTGGCAGCCTGCGTATCGCTGCTTTCTCGCCACCGTACCGCATCCTTATTCAATCGAGTGCTTACCAGTGATGAAAGTGGGTTCTGCACGAAACTCTCAAGCGTTCCAGACATTGGTTGTCTCCTCAGGATGCTGTCCCTCACACCGCAAGACCGCCTATGCACCCACGAAAGATTATGCTTTGTGTCTGGTGGACAGGTCGTCAAGTGGTTCATTATGAACTGCTACCAACGGGCCAAACGGTCACAGGAGGCCTATACTCGCAGCAATTGAAAAGTGTGCAACAGGCATTGCGCCAGAAGGAGCCAGCACTGGTGAATCGCAAAGGTGTGATTTTCCTCCATGACAACGCCAGGCCGCATGTCGCGCAAGTGGTCAGCAACTTGGGTGGGAGATTTTGTACCATCCACCTTATTCACCTGACCTTGCGCCATCCGATTACCACCTCTTTCACTCCCTGGATAATAATCTTTGTGGGAAATTCTTCACCAATGAAGCAGACTTGCGCAAAGCCCTCATGGAAATTCTTTGCGTCAAAACCCCCCGGGTTCTACCGCAAGAGCATTGAACAGCTGGAGACACCTTGGCAGTAGGTGCTGGATGCCAATGGTGATTACTTCGAAGACTAAATATAAGTTACACATACTGTGAAGCTTTTTCTTTTTTCCTTTATAAACGGACAGAACTTTTTTGGTTACGTTGTAGGTTTTGATTTTAAGAAGAAAACTTGTTTACGTTGTAATAATTATTAGATGGTGCAATTTTAATTCGTAAGCCAAATATATTGACTATCCAACAATAAAATAAATGTTGTCCCTTTAATTTTAGCGCAACGTGGTAAAATGGACGTAATTTTCTGGAGCTCCGTATTTGTTTGCTTTTTGCAATGATGTTCACCCTGTACAAAGCCCAAAAGCGAGTCGACGTAGAGAATAAGAGGCACAGTTTATGAGGATATGTGGGGAAGATAACCGTTGACCCTAGACTTGAACAGGTTAAGATTGTAGTGATAGGAAGCATGCTCTTGGGAATCGGTTCCACAAAGCAGTGATTCGTAGAAGAGGCTGCTTTACCGGAACTTACATCCCACCTGTGGAATACGAAATGATGAAATAGCAACTCGGGTGGTAGTTGTTTATTTTGTTCAGAATATAATTTGTTTTTTTTTTTATTCGGTGGGTGCATGGCTGCCAATCTTACAGTAAATTTTCAATCTGAATTCATGCGGTGAAGTGTTCTAAATTCCAATCTATCGACACGTATGCCCTCTCTCCCGATCCTTGTGAACTACAACTTCCTTTATTGCAATACTCAAGGAGTTGATCGAACTCTAGTCACTGTTGATGGTCGCTGTTCAAGTTTCAAGGCTCTTGGAGAACGAACTGAAAGGGTGCGTCTTATTATTCTTGGATTTTCTTACATGTTATTGTCTTATAGTTCTAGTTCACTTTTTCCTTGTTTATCTTTCTTCACCTTTCTTGTGTTTTTAAAATTCTTTTATTTTGATCTTTTTCTTCTCAATTTTCTTATCACAGCTTTACTTCTTTCTTTCTTTCTTTCTTTTGTTACATCTTTCTTTTTTATATTTTTAATTTTCCGACTTCATTTCTTTCTCATTTTTTTTTTCTTTTTTCTTTCTCCTCGTTCATTAATTATTTCTTTATTAGTTTCTTTCTTGTTTTCCTCTCCTTATTTTTTGTTTCTTTTTTCTCTCTTTTTTTTCCCTAAGTCATTTCTTTCATTTCTTTTTTCCTTTTTTCTTACTCCTCATTAATTAATTCTTTCTTTTTTTCCTTCCATTTCTCTCCTCCCGCTTGCTCATTTTCTTTCTTCCTCTAATTTCCCCTCCTCCTTTTTAATCCTTTAACTTATTAAATACTCCTTTTGCTTTGTATTTCTTTTCTTTTTCCTTCTTTTTATCCCCTTTTTTGACTATCATTCTTTTCTTTATTTCCTTCATTTTTCTTTGTTTTATTTTAGCATTTCACCACACGCAAGGCGGAAGTGCCACTAGCACGCAAAGGGTTGCAAGGGGCTGAGTACAAGATAAAAGAGGCGTGTTTGGGGAGAGGATAAAGAGTAAGGACGAGGAACAAGATCAAGGCATCGGAAGATGTCGATTGACATTGCACTTGAATATTTGAAGATTATAGTTATCAGGGAAGCAAGCACAGGAAGGGAGTTCCACAGACGGCAAGTGCGAGAGAAAAAGCTGCTTGAATAGAAGAGACGGTTATCTTAAACTGTTCTAACAGTGAAAGGTGAGACCGAGATGCCAGCCTAGTTGCTCGCTTAAATTCATGTAGTCTGGGCACCAGCGAAAATAGCTCATCGGAACATTTGTTGTGAAAATACTTACAGAAGAGACAGAGAGAAGCCACGGCACGTCTGTGAGAAATTGACTGTAGACGAGATGCCAGGTCAGGAACTGTCACATTGCATATCCGTCTCTGGATTTTGTCGTGGACGTCGAGACGTACAGCGGGGGCACCAGACCATATATGATAGCAATATTCCATGTATGGATGGTTGGTTGATTTATGGATTTGAAGGATGCACTCAGACGGAAAAAAAAAACTTTCTGGCACGACACTGAGAACCAACATTCCTTGCGGTAGATGAAGCTATTCCTTCTTTCTTTCTTTCTTTCTTTATTATGTTTTCTTTTTTCTTTTTCTGTCTTTCTTCTTTTCATTATGTTTTTTTTTACTTCTTATATGCTTCTCTTTTACATCAGAAGTCTTTATTTTCTTCTTTCTTTCTTTTTTCTTTCTTTCTTTTTTCTTTCTTTCTTTTTTCTTTCTTTCTTTTTTCTTTCTTTCTTAGTCCCTTTCCATCTTTGGGTTATTATTTACTTGTATTTATTCTTTTTTCTTTATCCCTATTTTTTGCTTTTCTTTCCATTTTTCCTCTTCCTTTTCTTTGTGCTTCCCTTCTTCCAATTCCGCATCCCCTAAACAACCCCGACGATAACTACAAAATCTTCTACTCTATTTTGCCGGAGTCATTGTGGAGTTCCTTGGCCCTAGACCAAAAGATCAGCCATTGAACGATAAGAGACATTATGTAAGTGCGTTTCAACGCGTCATCGTTGTTATTCATGAGTTTTTGATGTACATAAAGTCAGGTGTCAGTTTGTGTTATTATTTAAGAATTAACGCCAGTTGCCATCTCCCCGCTTATGAACTGTGCGACTACAAACGACCGTCGGCGCGTTACATCTTGTGAATTGTATATTACAAGAATTATAAGTAGGCAATCAGTTTAGTTTGTTGTTCAAAACTTCAGCTGATATCGTAACTGAAAATTCAGTCTTTTATTTATTGAAATCTGTTTGCATATTTGAATTATTAGTTTGTGCTGAATGAAAGATTAGATGTTGACATAGCGAAGTAAGATAGAGGCATCTACAGCAAGGAAAGTCGCGTTACAGTGACGTGCCAGAAATGTGTTCTCCTCAGAGTCCATGTTGCACATTGACAAATCTGCAATTCGCCTGTCCATTGAATACTGTTGCCATATCGGGTCTGCTACTCCTGCTAGTCATCTCGAGGTTCTTGACAAAATCCAAAGAAGGTTCTGTAATGCAATCGATCCTGACATTGGCCTCTCGACTTCAGTCACTTTCCTACCGACGTGACGTGGCTTCCCTCTGTCTTTTCTACAAATAATTTCATGGTAACTCCTCTGACGAGATTTTTTGTTCCTGGTGCCTCGACTGTATCGATTTAACCGTGCTACTAACTTGGCACCTAAATCTCACCGTTTTACTGTTTAAACAGCTAAATACAGCCGCCAGTTCTACTTCAACAGTTTCTTTTCTCGCACTTCCAACCCGTGGAACTCCCTTCCGTTTCCTTGCTTCCCTGATAACTACTTTCTTCAAAAATTTAAATGTAAAGTCAATCGCCATCTTCTTGAATCCCGATCCTCTTTTGTCTTTTCCCCAATCATCTATATAGTCAGTCTTTTCTCACACTTTCACTTCCCCATAACCGCCTGCGGACTAGTGGCATTACCACCTAAAATGATTAAGAAGAAAACATTATATTTCAAGGTAAAACAACGTCTTTTTCCCCCACGACACATGTTTATAATTAGTGCCCATGTATAGTTGTCAATATAAGCAAGGTTACCTTTCGCAGTTGGTCATTCATGCTGCAAGTACGTAGCTATGAGTATAAAGAATATGTTGTCAATTCACGTGAAATTGTTATGTTAAAAATTGGGACAACTTAAATTAATTGGTCTGCTTATAAGAAAAAAATTGTTTTTTTTTAACAATCTTTTCTATATCTACACTATTTTTTATCTACAAATGCTCAATCTCAATTTTCGCCCAAAGATATAGCAAATTTTAAACGAGTGTCCTACAACAATAATTCGAGTAGCCTCAAAATATTGTATATCTCCTCTGCTTACTTTTAGTGATTTAGATGTCACCAGAAAGGTGGGGAAACTTTGGGCGTAACTGATCCGCTCGAAAAAACAAAAACAAAAAAAACTCCAGAAATTTTAAAATAAGTTTTATGGATTAACACCCATTAGACATTTAGGTTTTATCTTTATCATCAAGACACTCACGTCTATAACCTGCAAAAAAGCTGGCCGATACTGATGAGCGCAGATGACCTAGCTATCACTGCAGACACCGTTATCAATGCCACAGTTGCCCTACATCATCAGCAAGACTGATTACAAAGTGTCTCAGGTGAATCAATAAAATATGTCAAATCTTTTACATAATTAGGAAGCGAAATTAATTCTATTGAAAAATTACGTGAAAATTCCCATAACTAAAGTCTGGGCTGTCTTTAATAATATAGATGTAATTTGTAAATCTGATCTTACAGGTAACCCCAAACGGAGATTATTTCGTGCCACTGTAGGGTTGGTTTTAATATATGGTGCCATTGCTTGGGCATTAAATAAAAAGTTTGAACCTAAGTTTGATGGAACCTAAATTTAGATTCTGAGAGTTATATAATCAACAT
>OZ038476.1:75087661-75095161 GCA_964036315.1 Acanthosepion esculentum
TGTTTTTGTCTGTTGAAAGATCAATTGTAAGTTTATTGGTTCATTTAGAGAAAGCCATACAAAATATACGAATGCAAAAAAAGATAACAGCATAATTACCAACATTAAACAAGATATAAAAAATAGTATAGTACATAAAACTACGTACAAACTCCATAACATTCACTAACCAAGATAATGTATCAAATCAAAACAACATCAAAATAATTACAACCACATCGAAAACTATTATGATCAGAACCAAAAGTAACCATAACAATAAGAATTCCGAAGAATTCTAATATAAAATAAATTGCTAGAATTCATCCTCACAATACATTATGGAAACTTGCAGAAATTAAAAAAAAACGAATCTATGAACACGAAAATGATTTAACACACAAACATTTATCAAATGTATTAGTTATGCATATAAATAAATTCAACCACAATTGTATCTTATGAATGCCACATTAATTCCCAAGACAAAATAACTTACTTAGAAGGAAAATTCTTCAGAGGGCCGCTATCGGATCCCATCAAAATATAAATCTGCGCCGTGGATTTTATCGATATCTCTATTCCTGAAAGTATTATTACTTTCCAAAGCCAACACACGTAATTACAAAAATGTTGTAAAATTGAAAGAAAACGGTTAAAACCATAACCTCATGTTTTCAAAATATATAACATGTTAATTAATCCCAAACTAAAATAAATTAATTACTAATTTGCATAAAAATCTTCAAAAGCATCATTTACACACTTTCGGTTATTAGACATTAAATTGTGTTACTTCGTGTACATCATAGCTCGCATGACATTTTAGCTAACCTGATGAATATTTAAAAGCGTTCGAAATTTTAAAATTTTGTAAAGCCAATAACATTTTTAGCCTTGTATATAAATACTTGTTACAAAAAAAAGCCTTGCATTTGCCTTGATAAAGTCCCTCAGATAACGAAACGTTTTGGCTAAGTTATCCTTATACAGAAATACTCTATCTGATATTTTTACATATATATATATATATATATATATATATATATATATATATATATATATGTGTGTGTGTGTGTGTGTGTGTGTGTGTGTGTGTGTGTGTGTGTGTGCGCGCGCGCGCGTGTGTGTTTGTGTGTGTTGTGATCAAATATAGATAAAAAGTGGAATGTAATCCGAATAAAAACTGTAGTATTATATAAAAAAAGAACTGCGTGTATTGCTTGTATATTTACTATCAAATGCAATTTTAAATGTTCACAGTGTTTCGCTTTTGCACGGGGGTTCGTTATTTTTCCATAGCTAGGACGCTAATAGGTGCTACAATCTGGTTCAGGGTACACCTGGGAAAAACAGTAATTAGGAGATTACTTTTCCACGCCTTCTCAAAACATTCTATAGGACTACCATCACCATAGTATTACCTCTCTCTCTCTCTCTCTCTCTCTCTCTCTCTCTCTCCACATATATATATATATATATATATATGTGTGTGTGTGTGTGTGTGTGTGTGTGTGTGTGTGTGTGTGTGTGTGTGTGTACGTACATATTTAAACATATATTATGAAATATAACAGGCAATGAATGTCTATTATGTCATAACCCGTTCTAATGTTCGAAAGTTTGCTTTAATTTCCTGGTGAAAATAAAGACAAAGATTGTCCAACATTTCGATATTTTTTTATTAAGTTGGTCCTAAGCTTTCGGCTCACATGAGCCATCCTCAGAGTGGTTATACAGACATGAAACGAAGATGTCCAACGTCAAAGATGATATTTAGTTATTTTGGCATAGAAGATTGCTACGCGACGTTAATTTCAATAAAGACGACATTAAGCTTTTTATTTCATTTTTCTTGTGTTCAAACGAGAATTTCTGGGGGTGTGGGGGGACATATAGTGTGGAGAAACTGTTCAAATATTCTATAATTCCGTGCGTTTTCGGCTATACCTTTAGCCAATATCATGGATGATTTTATTTCTGCGTTTTACTTCGGTCTATGAGTCGTGTGTATGTTTTTAGAGTTATAGGGATGTTTTATTTTACGAACACGGTTAGCACATTGTAACCGTGTTCATAGTTTATATTATTAAGTGTTGGCTTTTTCTTTTTATTAAGTCTTCCATTATTGTTAACCTTTTTCTTACATGAGGATGAGGTTATGATGTTTGCATTTTCTACTAGTATGTTTCGGATGGAGTCTCATGAGTTTGTGTGTTTAGATAGAACTTTGGTTAGATAGGTGTAACGTTAGACGTCTGGATATGTTTAATGAAACATGTATAAATGAAAGATTGCTGCCTAAATACACAATATATATGTGTGTGTGTGTTTATAAATTGTATTCCATGTTCTATGTATGTATTTATAATATATTTATAATTCATTCGAAAGTAGAATTAAAATATTTTTTTTTAAATAGTGTGAATTCTCTTGGGGGTGGTAAAGGATAGAAGTTTCAGAAGTACACGTCAAGAAATACATTTCAAAATGCATAAATAACTTTGGGGATGCTTAGGATTAAGATCAGCGATCGAAATTTGGAATGCTTCGACTAAAGATGTATTTCGCTGAATTTGATGCTGACGATCGACCCTGTTTATGCTGCATTGCACTACACTAACATCAGCTTCCGAAATATCTATAGGCATATCACGTTTATTTGCTACCAAAAGATAGAATATATATATATATATATATATATATATATATATATATATATATATATTGTGTATTTAGGCAGCAATCCTTCTTTCAAGCACATTTCATTAAAAACGACTGACAAGGTGCTTTTATTTAGTTTTTTATATAATTTCTCGTGCGATCTAAAAAAGTTTTTTCTTTTCAGAGGATAAATTATATAAAAATTGTCCGAATGTTCTTATATATATATATATATGGCCTTGAGTTTGCATTCAATTATAAGAGACCGTCACCAATCGCTCTTAACCTCAGAGTCCACGTTTATATTTATACACACTTAATCTCCGTTAGTGGGAAATGTTACTCATAAATACACCATAACATGAAACTATATATATACATATATATATATATATATATGTATATATATATATATATATATGTATATATATATATATATATATATATATATATATATATATATAGTCAGAAATTTTACTCATAAATACAGCATAACGTAAAACTATATTTTATCATATGTATATATATATATATATAGTGAGAAATCTTATTCATAAATACAGCATAGTGTAAAACTATATTTTATCATATATATATATATATATATATATATATATATATATATAAAACATATCTCAAACGTGACAGTAATTGACGTAATTTTTATTTAACAGTATGAAAGCGTTCTCTAAATTCTTCCAGTTGCGAAGGACATTTTGTTTTGTTATTATTAGTTTAAAAAATTCATTTCGTCTTTGCCTTGAAAAAGTCCACATTGGAAGAAACGCTTCGGCAACTATTACAGTTTTCCTATTGTTTTTTTGCATTTATAAATATTGTCTTTTTCTACAGGTTAACTGAGAAATTTTTCTTATATACATATATATATATATATATATATATATATATATATATATATATATATATATATGCTTTCTACGGATATCTGGGAAATTAAAAACAAAACGCAGTCCACACCAAAAGTATCTTGGAAAATAAGGAAAAGATCATCAGCCTACAACAACCAATCAAAAACTTGCAAACTTTGCTTGGAGGAAAAAAAAGCTATAATTACCTTCCCAGACCAAAATAAATTATTAAATAAAAGAACCGAGCTCATCTCAAAATGCAGACATGAAAACAAATTTTTACTGCGTTACTTAAAAATCGAAAACGGAAAAAATAAATAAATACATAAATAAACAACATGACAATAAAATAAGCAAAATAAATTAATCCAAACAGATTACCAAATCACACCTGTTACAATAGACGAAATAGAATAAAATATAAGAAACAAAATTAATAAATAAAGTAAATAATAAACCAATTAAGAAACTATTATGACCAAAATATTATTTATACTATAAAAATCAAACCAAAAATCGGACGAAAAAAATAGCTATAACTGTTATATAACTATAAAAAAATTAATAAAAAAAAAATATACTACGTACTTAAAAATCGAAAACCAAAAAGAGAAAATATACAGTATAACAAATAAATAATAACAAGTAAAATAAATTGATCTAAATACATCCAAATTTATAAATAAACTAACAACCGATACCGATAAACTAGCCATTAGAAAAAACAAATAAAGAAAATCTATCCAAATAAATACATGAAGTAATAAACAAATTAAAAACTCTTCCCGCCAAAATAATAGTTAGAACAAATCCACCCCAAAATTAAATAAGCTTTATAAAAAAAAAATGTTTTGGCTTTAAATAACCCAGAAAGCCGGAAAAGATGAATGAATTATTCTGAATCTTAAGTAAACATATGAAATAGTTAATTATGTAGCAATTGCCTAAATATCTTGTATGTCGTAGGGCTTTCGGCTATATTTTTAGCCAATATCAGGTATGTTCCTATTTTTACTTTTAACTGAATGCTAAACCAAACCAAATATTTAGTTAAAAGTAAATATAAAATCATCCTTGATAATGGCTAAATGTATATCAGGACAGCAGATAGTGATTGGCATTGCATTCAAATTTTTTTTATTAAAATTCATTAAAGTTCCTCAAGTGAAAAGTGATAGAATGTACAAATATTTTCATGATTTTTTTATGTTTATACGTGCTTTTTATAGATACAAATATTTAAATAAATGCTCTGTTTATAATAAACAGTATTAATGACATTTACCGGCCTGAATGTACATGAAATGTCTTAAAATAATTGTCGGAATTTGTCCATTTAATAATGTGTGACGTCATTTTCATGATTGTTATAATATTTTGTTAAAGTTGTAAAGGCCATACATTTAACGTTGCAATAGGGGAATTTCTGCGGATAAATTATTGTTGTAGAACAAAATGATTAGCTTAAAAATATTCCTAGTTAAAACTATCAAATGACTTAGAAAGATATTTAGATTTCGGCATTAAATTATTCTTAGAGGTTGATATGACGCGAAACAAAATCAAATATTACGGCAGAATTTCAGTTTCATTGATTAGTTTTTTAAGGCTTATGGACCACTTTAAAATTAGTTAAAGTTAAAACTTATTTTTGGATTATAAGAATTATTTGGAGATAATAATTTTATAATACAAGCCTTACTATTTAACCCATAGCTGGGAGGAGAGCAAGTGTATGCATAGCTTTCCCAAACGTATTTACACGTAAGTGACTATAACGAACCCGACTGGAATTTCACAATCGAGCCTTTATCCATTATACGACATGCATACCCACGCTTACAGCATCTGGCCTTCCCTACCGGTCACCCATGGTTTAACGTTACTTAACTTTAAAATTAGTTAAAGTTAAAACTTATTTTTGGATTATAAGAATTATTTGGAGATAATAATTTTATAATACAAGCCTTACTATTTAACCCATAGCTGGGAGGAGAGCAAGTGTATGCATAGCTTTTCCAAACGTATTTACACGTAAGTGACTATAACGAACCCGACTGGAATTTCACAATCGAGCCTTTATCCATTATACCACATGCATACCCACGCTTACAGCATCTGGCCTTCCCTACCGGTCACCCATGGTTTAACGTTACTTAACTTTAAAATTAGTTAAAGTTAAAACTTATTTTTGGATTATAAGAATTATTTGGAGATAATAATTTTATAATACAAGCCTTACTATTTAACCCATAGCTGGGAGGAGAGCAAGTGTATGCATAGCTTTCCCAAACGTATTTACACGTAAGTGACTATAACGAACCCGACTGGAATTTCACAATCGAGCCTTTATCCATTATACGACATGCATACCCACGCTTACAGCATCTGGCCTTCCCTACCGGTCACCCATGGTTTAACGTTACTTAACTTTAAAATTAGTTAAAGTTAAAACTTATTTTTGGATTATAAGAATTATTTGGAGATAATAATTTTATAATACAAGCCTTACTATTTAACCCATAGCTGGGAGGAGAGCAAGTGTATGCATAGCTTTCCCAAACGTATTTACACGTAAGTGACTATAACGAACCCGACTGGAATTTCACAATCGAGCCTTTATCCATTATACCACATGCATACCCACGCTTACAGCATCTGGCCTTCCCTACCGGTCACCCATGGTTTAACGTTACTTAACTTCGGTGATCGGACGAGAACCGGTGTTTCGCCGTGCTATGACAGATTGCTGGAAAGAAGAATAGAAAGAACACATTATGCAATTAATGAAGTATAAGAAAGAATGCTTTCTTTCAAATTCCGTATTAAAAATCCTGTATTTTTTTTTCGTGTGGTTTACCACCAACCCCTTGTGCTTGTGTGAAATACAAAACCATTTTAACTCTTAAAATGCATTCAAACTTATACAGAAATGTTTTTTCTCAAAATATCCGTGAGTAATCGAAGCATAGATGTGAAACTGATTGGTACGCGATTGACTGGCTGTATAGATTAGGAAATCAAAGGTCAATAGACGGATAGCCCAAAAGGTAAAAGATAAGGTAAGTTAGGCTTGTTAATAAAATGGCGACAAGAAGGCCAACGCAAAGCCAAAAGGTAAAAAAAAAGAGAAGATAAAAATAGCTAGACTTAAAATGAGTCACTTGCGAGATAGATAGGTAGGTAGATCGATAGAGAGAGAGAGATGGTGGTAGAAAGGTAATTTTGGTTAGGAATGGTTTTCTTGATTATCAAGCGTAAAGAATTTGCCGATTGAACTGTTTGGTTAAGGAATAAGTGTGGCGCAAAAATAGAGAATTTGATGTTGATGAGAAAGAAGACAGACTGTCTCGACTTCGTGTCAATGGCAATGAATAGTGATTTAGAGTAATCGTCTCTCAGCTATATGAAGCGAACATTTCAGGTATGTACAAAGGTCACGATATAAAATTAAAATAATTCTTCCTCGTAATTTACCTGCTGTTTCAAAACGGAATTAATCATATTTTTTTTTACCTAACTCACCGGATTCATATAATAGTCTTATCTTTCCCATGCGACGTCAAGAGTTGACGCGCGGGTGGTGTAAAGGATAGTGTTTCGGAATGCGATATGGGAGAGCAGTTTTCGAATTCTAGTCGAGTTAATGTAACGAACTCGACTGGAATTCGAACAAATACCACTGCGAAAGGTATGGGTTCATTTTGCTCCCAGCTATGGGCTAAATAGTAGAACTTGTATAAGGTGAAATCATTGTAAGAATCTGTTAGAGTAATATCAAAAAAGAAAAATGTTTCGGCTTTAAATAATCCGGAAAGCCGTAAAAGTTGAATTAATTATTCAGAATCTTAAGTAAACATTTGAAATCGTTAATTAAATATTGTTAGCTTTTTATCAAACTGTCCTGACAGCCACAGCAAGGTGTAATAATTTTAGCAAAAGTCAATGAACACTCGTTGTCACTTTCGCAATGCTCGCTGTAGTACAG
>OZ038476.1:75100161-75105161 GCA_964036315.1 Acanthosepion esculentum
AAGTTTTAAGGAGACAAAAAAGAACGCTTCTACTTAGAATCAGAAAGAGGACACATAATGCGGAAATAGGGATTTCAAAATGTGTCACTCACAGGACATATTTGAGGCAAGAGGGGACAGAGGAAAATGGTGAATATCCTACCTGTCAAAACTGTGTAAATGGATGGGAAATTAGGAAATGGGGGTGATGGTGAAAAGACAAAGTTTAGTACGAAATACAAAGTATGTAAAGTTGTGGAGTGCCATGATCGCCCACGGCCTCAACACATACGGTACATGGAAGACGAACATAGTAACAGACTACCGAAAATGTGTGAGAGAAATCTGCAGGCGGAGAGGATTTGAGAAAGACGTCTATTCTTCCTTGGCCCTAATGTCCGCTGGTGCCAATAACATTCGAGATAATCGCTCTCCAACTGATCATACAGAGTTGCTGAAATTTCGCGTGTTCTTGATTCGCAGACACAATATCTACACCCGATGTCTACCATCTTGTATTGAATTGAGTTACCCTTCTTATAGACGGGCTAGCAAACACGGCTAAAAAGAGCAGTCTGTACAAATTTTACATACTGATTTTTAAGGGAAAATCTCCTTATTCAAATAGATAGATAGATAGATAGATAGATAGATAGATAGATAGATAGATAGATAGATAGATAGATAGACAATGGTATAGATATATAGATACATAAAGATAATGGCATAGCTAGCTAGCTAGATAAACAAAGACAATAGCATAGATAGATAGATAGATAGATAGATAGATAGATAGATAGATAGATAGATAAACAAAGACAATAGCATAGATAGATAGATAGATAGATAGATAGATAGATAAACAAAGACAATAGCATAGATAGATAGATAGATAGATAGATAGATAGATAGATCGATAAACAAAGACAATAGCATAGATAGATAGATAGATAGATAGATAAACAAAGACAATAGCATAGATAGATAGATAGATAGATAGATAGATAAACAAAGACAATAGCATAGATAGATAGCTATAAAGACAAAGATAATCACCAAGATAGATAGATAGATAGATAAATAGATAGATAGATAGAAACAAAGGCAATGGCATAGATATATAAATATATAGATAGATAAAGACAATGCCATAGCTATCTAGCTAGCTAGATAGATAGATAAACAACAATAGCATAGCATAGCATAGCATAGATAGATAGATAGATAAACGAAGAAAATAGCATAGATCGATAGCTATAAAGACAAAGATAATCACATAGATAGATAGATAGATAGATAGATAGATAGATAGATTGATTTTATTTTGGAAAAAAACTCATAGTTATAGAGTTACATAACAAAATCCATAGCTATGAATAATTTTGAAAGACGTATAGATAGCTAGCTGGTTACGTAGCTATTGAAAATGTAGTTGGCTGGGGAAGAAGGATTCAAACCTTTCCCAGAGTTTTTGTGCGAAAGTTAGTGTAACGAACTCGACTGTGATTCATTACCCTACCTGCAGATCTATTTTCGTATTTCTTTATTTCTACACACACACAAAGTCCCAATCTGAAAGATCTTTTTCGCACACAACAACACAATAAAAAGAAAATTAACAGAAGTAACTGCTCAGCTATTTTAATGTAACATTTATGAGTGAAGAACTGCTGTTCAAATTCAAAGAAAACGCATATAAGAAACCCAAAAGCAGAATGGTTTTCTGGGGCTCGCCAGAGCACTAAAGAAATGGCGGCACATGAAAGGGACGGTTATATCACTCTATCATGGAACGGTGTGAATAATCATCAAAAGAATCATCATAGTGGAAACGGAGGTTCAGAAAAGAATAAAGACCATTCCAGACAAAGGTATACCAACAAGACGGCTAGCACGAAAATGTGATAAGAAAAAATCGTTAGTAACGAAAAAGAAACGTGCTGGACTGCTATATAATGACCAATCTCTTATTCCTTTTCCGGGAGAACGTAACTGGTCCAGGAAACCAAATACTACGTTTTGAAAGGGCAAGTTTTCAGCTACAAAACGTTATTTTTCAACATCGCCAACGAAAACTGGTGCATTTCTACAGCGATGAACAAGAGCCAGAATGTTGTTTTCTTAAAAGATGGCCCATCCGGAGACGAACCATACATTACCCACCACCTAATGTGTTCATATTCCCTGAAAAAATTGTTTGCATTGTTTGTCAAGCTGATAAATTCAATCCTTGAGTTCAACAAGCACCAACCCAAAAACGCAATTGAAACAGGAGTAATCACTTCTAATATAACGAAGTGACCTTGTACCGTTCTTCTTTTATGTGCTGTGTCCCTTCAGGACGTAGGCGATCATGGTCCTCCACATCTTTTGGCCCTTCTAGCTCTTAATACATTTTGTGTTTTGTTATTTCATCCAAGCCCTGTTCTACCATTCATTTACTCAAGCTCATCAAATATGTTACACACTGCTTTCGCTCACTCTGTCATATGAGTATCAAATTTTTCAAGCTCTTCTTCCTGATTACGTACCCCAGGAATTTCAACTTCATCTTCGTGATATTAAGTATAAGTTTCCTTTTTGTTTCCATTTTCTCTAAAACCTCGTCGTTGCTCGGTTCATGTTATGTTTCTGTAGAACTCCATTTCTGTTGCGTCAAGTCTTTTCTTCATGTTTGAGATTATCTAGCATTCGCTGCCATAAAGGAGAACAGATATCCCGTCACAATTCAGTACTATTTTCTTTGTTTCTAACGGAAATGCTCTGTCCTTTAATACTCTGCTTCGCTTTTGGAATGAATCTTTGATCATCCCAATACCTCTTCGCATCTCAGAGCCGCACTTTCCGACCCCTGTTGGAACACTTCCTAGATACTTAAATTTTTGTACTTGTTTGATTTTAGTATCCCCGATTGGTAATTTACATTTTGGGCTTACTCTTTTTCTGTCTTTTTGTAGTTTATGCTTAGTCCTTTCTTCTCGTCTTCCTTCGCTAACTTCTGTAGGAGCTTTTGTAGGTTCCTTTCCGTGTTTCTTATCAACATATGCCATTATTAATACTAACACGCGACTAATTTTCTTTTACATAAAATTATATTCATATTCATACTTCTGCAATTCCCATCGTTCAATGAATGTGTGTGTGCCTTCGTTGAGAGCTCCCACCCGAACGTAGGCCTTATATTCTCATCTGCGATATCTGAGAGACTGTCCTAATACTCGCTGTGCCAGGTGTGTATTTATATATAGCCTATAATTCATGTTTTTCTAAAACTTGCAACCATAGTGCTACTGTTCCGGTCAAGTGAATCTGTACTCGGCGACTGGGAGGTTACTTCAGATCAAATCGGAATCTTGGTTCCTTTGAGGTGTTCAGTATGACATTAAATGCACCTTCTTGCATGATGTGGAAGGAGAGAGACACTACACTAAAAAAACAAAAAACAAAAAACAAAAACAAAAAAAAAACAAGAAAAGGTATCCCTAGACTTGGACAGCGGATTGAGAAAAAATACACCTGCTTAGATTAAACAAAGGCTTCAGCTTGAAATTAGCTAAAGTTTACCCGTATTAACAGACACCTGAAAAAGCCGTACGCGGCCAAACAGCTGTGGCGTTGTTAATAAAAAATATGATGTGGACTTTAGATCGAATGAAAATAATAATTATCATTATTATTATTTGTGTATGTTATGTTTACTGCTTTGTATCCTGTAGAGCCGGGTCCAAACTACGATCCTTAGGCCATATAGAAGAATTGTCATTTAATTGATAGCACTTTTCTTAGTATATTGGATGTTCCTAGTAGGGCGATCTTCTGGGCAACTTGCATATTGATGTTACCTGGGACGCTGTTAGTAAAATTGTCCATTCCTTTTCTCCGATTACTATTGATACAGTCTCAGTCTTCATTCCCCACATCCTGTTAATCTCGATCTCCAGGTCCTTGTATTTGGACAATTTCTCGATAATTATGGAGGTCTTTCTCTCAGATGGTACTGCTATGTCAATAAGCATACACTTCCTGAATTTCTTGTCTTTTATGATAATATCAGGTCTGTTGGCTTTTATTTCCCTGACAGTTTGAATTGGAATGTCCCAGAGGATAGTTACATCGTTATTTTGGATAATTGTGTCTGGTTGGTGCTCATGCCATCTCTCAGTAGTTTCAGTTTTGTGCTTCTTGCATATTTTCCAGTGCACATATGTCACTACATTGTTATGTATCTGGGTATATTCATTTTTTGCCGATTCTGGAAATCCTGAGATAATATGGTCGACAGTTTCATCATATTTTCCGCAGATCCTGCATTTCGGGTTAGTTCCATCCTTGATTATGTGACAGTGATAGGATCTGATTGCGAGGCTTTGGTCCTGAGCTGCAATAATTAGGCCTTCTCTTTCAGTTTTCAGCCCGATGTTCCTCAACCACTGATGTATTTTCTTTCGTTCTTTTTATGTGTTTGCTATGCAACGCCTTGTCCTCATATTTTTTTTTGTAATTGGAGGGCGCAAGTTCGAATCCTGTCGGAGGGAAAATTTTCTTTATCTAGTTTTCTTGAGTGTTCAGGGCGGGAAGCAAAATAAAATATTGTTTAAAATAAACGATTTGTCTCCTCAAATACGGATATCCACTAAAAATAACGTTTGAAGAAATAAATAATAATCGTGGGTTTAAGTTTACACATTTTTATTACTTCGATTTTTCAAGTCCTCATAATTTGGTAGTTTTTGAAATTCATTTTTAGAAACAGAGGAACCCCCTGAGCAAGTCCTCAATTAGCAGGTTCCTTTTTGGAATTTTTTTTATCATTATGATTTGGTCTTTTTGCATCAATTTTCCTGTCTGCGAGGTTTGGAAATTTTCACACGATAGTAATTCCATTGCCATTTGACATCATTTAGGTGGTGATTGTACCATGTATTCACGACTTCAGTACAATAGTTCGAACAGGTTTCTCCTAGCCTGCCATGTTACTGTAGTTATTATTATTATTTCCTTGGGTTTCTGCTGGATGTATA
>OZ038476.1:75115161-75135161 GCA_964036315.1 Acanthosepion esculentum
GTTGCTTCTAGCTAGGATCGAAACCTGGAAATTCTACACCAAAGCCGTTGACACACGGCAGGGATAAAGGTGAATTTAAGCGTATTTATTTATAGAAAAAAACCACAGTGACTGAGAGAATTAGATTCGTTTTACCGAAGAGTCTTGCATTATTAGCCGTAATGGTCAGTGTTTACAAACTGATGCTATGTCCAAGCAACTTTGATTAAAAAGAACCGACAAGTTCTGTCTGCTTATTCTTTTATTATATTTTTTCAGTTTTCGGATAAAGTGTTGAGTATTTTGCTCGAAGCTGTGGACGAACTGTCCAAAGTTATTGTTTTGCTATTTCTGTTCAAGTACTTTCGACTTTCGCAGTCATTATCAAGAACATCTTCAACACTAATAACCAAAAATCAACATTAAATTCTTACATTGGATACACATGCACCACACTCTCTCGCAGAATGACCTGTCACCTGTCGATTCTGTGAACACATCGAGCCACACATTATGAACGACCAAAGTACAATGATCAACAGAAGACAAATACTAGATGATAACACCAAAAGACTCTACAGCAACTAATGCAAGGAAAAACTCAAAACTCTAGAAGATTTTATTATACAAAATAAACCTCCCGCATTAAATAAGATATCATTCTGCACAGGAGAATGTATCTTAAAGTACATATTATAGAAGTAATGTGCGCACATATTTTATAATAAGAATAAAATATAAAAATTAAATAGATAAATAAATAAATAAATCGCAATCATTTTGCGCGGCCACGTTCCCAGGAGGCGTTACACACGACGTCACGGTAGACCATTTCAAACGTCCAGATTTCCAAAGAAAGCAAGAATGCAGACAAAGTAAGCTACCACACAGACACCACTTTGGTACTGGATAACGATTGCGAAAGTCGAAATTACTTGTACCAAAATATAAGTGAAATTGTGGGTTGGTGCATAATTATCAGGCGTTTATAAACAATTTTCATTATGAAAAAAGAGACATAACAATTCAACAATAACATTTTTAAATGAGTATGATTATCGAAACGCATTTTTATAAACTGAAAATAAAATAATATTTTGATTTTAAAAAAAAGTAAGCAAGACCGTAGTTTTTATTAACAAATAACTCGCCTGCAAAAACGCCTGATAATTATGCACCAACCCAATAAATATAAAGATGACAATAAAGATCGTGTCTTTAAGAAAATTTATTTAGAATAATTTTACCGATTTCACGGTTCTATGATTTTCAAAAGTTAAATTAAAGTAGAGAGACCTGTGTCTATGCCATGGTATGTCTCGACACTGTTAAGCCTCGACAGTGTTCTCAAAACTGAGTTTCCTTTGCTATTTTTAGGATTCACACCTGCAAAGTAACAAAAAATAACAGTACCATTTGTCAGGAGAGACGTGTTATTGTTTGCAAAAAGATCGACTTACCGCACAATTTGGATAATAAACCGATCTTTCCATTACAAACAAAAAGTAAAGATATAAAAATGACTATTAACTTAGAAGAAACTAAGCCGACATTTAAACCAAAACGACTTTTAACCAGACACGCAATGGACGTCATTTATCGAAATGACTCGAATCAACATTTACAAGCTACCACTACCTAAATTGTGACAGATGGTTTTAAATAATCCACACGAAACTGCAGCAAAGTGAACATGGCTGGAGAATGGAAATAGAGAGATTCATAGTCGCAAAAGGGTAACCGCGAAGGAATTTATAATTCCGAATCGACTAGGATGACACGTCCGATTAGAGTTTAGGATTTCTCGTTCCTGATTTTTTTTTCTGTCACTTTTCAAATAACAAAGCAACTATTTGGTAGCCCATCCTTGATTTCGGCAAGTATTAATAACCTAATATTGATCTCAATAAAATGAGATAGATAGATAGATAGATAGATAGATAGATAGATAGATAGATAGATAGATAGATAGATAGACAAATAGATAGAGAGAGAGAGAGAGAGAGAGAGGGAGGAAGAGAGAACAAATTTAAAAAAAGAAAAAGACACGAGCAAACAGATAGATAAATAGATAGAGAGAGATAACGAACCGGCTGAAATAAATAAATGAAAGACAGAAAAAAAAAACGAGTAGATAGATAGATAGTAGATAGATAGATGACGAACAGGCTGAGAAAAAAACAAAGAATTAAAGAAAGGAAAAGAAACGAGCAGACTGATAGATAGATAGATAGATAGATAGATAGATAGATAGATACAAATATCCAAATATCCAGACTTCTGCTCTGAGTAGTTTATTTCACGCAATAATCATCCACCAGTTTTGAGAGATTATAGTCTCCAAAGGTGGCTAGCAAATCCCTGTGGCAGACGTTTGCTTAGGCCTACTTGTTTTGTTCAAAACCCTCAGAGACAACCGGTGGTTTATTCCACAACTACGCTGAACAGACCTTAGAGTCTCTGGGAGATAGCGTATAATCTAGCCGAATGAATAAGTGCACAATGCCAATTTAGCGAAATAAATGATCAGTCATGATGACTTGTGATCTCATGCTAACGCAACCACCGACAATGTCCTCCACCCAATTTCGCTCTCAACTCTAAGGAACAACTGGTGGTATGATTTTCCGGCACCTCTCAAGGGATCGTCACTCCAGTCCGATATTACTTAAGGGGCACATATTCAAGAAATCGGCATGTCTATTCTGGAAACTGATCAAGTAATCTTATATCTGTTTTGCAACAAAGACTAGCTATGTGATTCGGTTTGAATAAATCCGGCAAGTTAGTCTCTTTCGGCTAAATTGGGAAGACAGGCTTCGAGGAAAAAGGAGCAGCAACTGGAGTCTTCACGCAGGCTTTTTCTTTGCTTAATAAACCATGTAAAATAAAGGTGTGAGTGCAGCGAAAAAAAAAACGCTGTCAAAACTTTAAAAGAAAGAAGAAATACGAGTTCAAAAATGAATAACAAATAAATATTTACAGGGTGCGATGGATAAATTGTCGTCTAAATTAACCAAAATGGAAAATTCTATTGACATCTCTATTAAAAAAAAAAAAAAAAACATTTACCAAAATTACACACAAATATCTTGAAATACAAAACAGTCAATTTATTCGTTAAAATCGCCATCAGCTTCAACCACGGCCTCCAGACAACTTCGGTATCTCCAGCTACTTTTCTGGGCGGTCTCCTTGTTTTTGGTGAATGCTGCCATAATCATTGCTTTCAGTTCATCTTTACTGTTACAGGGAGTTTTGTTGGTCTCTCGATCAACTGCGCCTCAGACATAATAATCAAGTTGGTTGCAGTCTGAGGGGTTAGATGGACAGATGTAAGGGGTGATGTGGTCACAGAAATTGTCTGACAGCCATGAATGGTTTCTCCTGCTTGTGTGGCATGAGTTCTGTTGCCAGATATAGGATCCTCAAGTTGCCACCCTCTTGACCCAGAGCAGGCCTACCACAACAAGTGACTTAATGTAGACCTCCGTTTTGAGTCTGAGTGTGTTCTTTCTTATCAGAACGATCAAAATGTGTTTTCCGAGATGTCGTACCTTCGTAATCACCATTAGACTCATCCAGATCTTTCCTAATACACTGTACTGTCTCCAGATTCACAGACATACACTCCGAAATGTTCGTATTTGAGCTTCCGGTGCGAATGGTAAGCAGTACAGCCTACAAATTTCTGGCGGAGTGAATTGCGTTATATTGCTCTTTTTTTTCTCTCACTGACGATGTCTAACTGACCCTACAATACTGTGCAGTAGACAAAAGCAAAAACAAACAACGCACATGCGCCAAAATTAAAATATAAATTGGTTGGCGACAATTTATCCATCGCATCTTGTATATCACTATACTTATTCTTGCTTATTCATCGTTTCCTTCTCTTCATTGTTCGCTTTACTTACATTTCATCTCTATCTCTATCTCCTTTTCTCTCTCTCAGTACACACACACACACACACAGACACACACACACAGACACACACACACACACACACATATATATATATATATATATATATATATATATATATATATATATATATATATGTGTGTGTGTGTGTGTGTTTGTGTGTGTGTGTGTGTAAACGATGGACTCTCCCATCGAGTTCGATGTATGAGGTTCCGATGACCAGGAACTAATTATCTGCATGTCTATGACGGGCAAGACTTTTGAGACCGACTCGAGAAATGCACAAAAGACCACAAACAGTACAGGAGAATGTACTGTATCCAAGTGCAGCAGGAACACAGTTAGCTGTCTTATTTTGCTTTCGTATTTCACGCAGTCGACTGATGCTTAATTTTTGATGGTGCATTATTCCTGAATGGCACCTAGAACGATACTCTGATCTCTTCATAGCTACCCCTTCAAAGTTCTTGAATGGAATTTTGATGCAAGAAAGGTTGCTTTTCAGTTTATCTTCACACCTGAGCCAAGGTCTACCAACATTTCTATGACCACTATGGAGATCACTGTAAAAAAGAACATTTGGTATGCGATCATCACTCATCCTTGCCATATATCCAGCCCAACGTAATTTTTATTGCCTTATGAAGGTATTTTATATATATATATATATATATATATATATATATATATATATATATATATATATATATATATATATAGTGGACTCTCCAGTCGTTTTCGACGTATGAGCATACAGTAGTTAGTTTATAAAACAGCAGAACCAACTACATTTTTCGAAAGAACTGGAAACTAGTGCATATAGTGTGTGATACAATGTCTCCAAATGGCTCTGCGCAGGTATTGAATTCTTCTCCTAGACTGGTAGTCAGCCAAAGCGATGAGAAGCAGTCTGTCCTGCTATTCACCCTTACATCGCTGGGAGAGAAGAGATGGATTCATACCTTTCGCTATGTATATGTGTAAAATCCCAGGCTGATTAGATATGGACTACATGAAAGAAAACTTATTTTAGCAACAAAAAAAAGCAACAATTCAAGAACATCATTTACTCCTTTTCATTTATTTGAAATTGAATTGTGTCATTTTGCGACTTCCATAACTTAGCCTGACTTTCGACTCACCTGATGAATATTTATGAGGCTTGTTAAATTAAACATGTTTGAAAAACCAATAATATTTTGAGCTTTTATATAAATACTTGTAGCAACATTAAATCCTTGCATTTTCCTTGATAACGTGCCCTAAAAGACGAAACGCGTCGCCTAATAATTTTTCCTTTCGCCATTATATATATATATATATATATATATTTATATATATATATATATATATATATATATATATATATATATTTGTGTATGCGTGTAATTACTATAAACGTGTTTGTGTTTCTATCTGTTTTTTATTTTTTAAACAGTGATAGAAAAATCAAACACGTGTACCCACTAAAAATTCATTAGAGTAATATATATATATATATATATATATATATATATATATATATATATATATATATATATATATATGTATATATATATATATATATATATATATATATACCTGGTGTAACAACAAAATTGTCCAAATCATGTAAAAGCAAACTTGTCTAATTGTTAGAGCTGTGAACCGGTATATCTTAGAAATTATTAAAGATGCCTTACTGGAATTGGACACTACTTTGAACACTAAGAATGTATAATGTATTCTCCAAGATTAACAGAAGAATCGTGATGAAGTCGATCATAAACGAAAATGACATGATAATCATTGATTAATTATAGCTAAGGATCGGAACTTCATGAAGGATTGAAATTCAAATATATATATAAAAATTATTCCAGGATCCTTTTCCAATTTATTCAAGATGATCTTCGTCTTCTCTAAACTTTTAACTTTCTGTCCTGGAGTAACAAGTTACCTCACAGGTACGATTTCATTTTCTAGTCTTTTTTCACTGCTCTTTAGACTGTCATAGGTCAAAGTCCTCAATCATGTGCCAAACGCCTTGAATTGACGAACGAATTAAGTTAGATCGTTTCTAATTGATATGATAATCCCTCATCCTGTTGTGACCTACCAATCCAGTTTTTCTCTCTACTGTTCCCTCTGTTTTAAACTTATTCACAGTTCTCTTGATGGTTCTTAAATGGATTTTGAAGATGGAAGCCAGAGTATGAATGTTGGTAGCATTAATGAAGGCCTGAATGATCTTTTTCCTCCCACTATTGCTCATTTGGGAAGGCTGTGCAGATGACACAAAACGATCTTAACATGTATTTCTAGCTCAATAACTCAAAGGTTTTTTCAGGGATTGGTTTAGTGACATTTTTATACTGAAAATTTTTTGGGATAGACAATTATGCTGTTACACTCGGTATATATATATATATATATATATATATATATATATATATATATATATATATATATATATATATATATGAATGCAATGAGAAAGAAAATAATATATAAATTCTAACGTTCACAGCCTTAATTCAGATGAAGGCTCAATATCGATAGTAGAGCAACAATTAATTATTGTAATTTTTTCATATAGACAAAAACAATTTACTCACTACAAAGTTGCATTTAAAATTGCACTTCGACTGGTGAGAACCAAAATGGTTATGAACAATTCTGTTTGTAAGCAAGCCGCATGGGAAACGTCACTTCCATTTCTCCATTTGTTTGAAAAGATATAGAAAATTTTCCCTTTATGTATAGAAAATATGTGTAAAAATATATGTGTAAAAATTATGCGTAAAAATATTGAAAATATTTGTAAAATTATGTAAAAATATTTGTGTAAAATTTGTAAAAATATATGTGTAAAATTATGTGTAAAAATATAGATAATTTTGCCTTTATCTATTTTTTATATGTAAATGCAAAAAGGTGACTGAGTTAAACAATAGTGGTTATTTATAGGAGTTTGGTGAAGCATGGCTGAGGTGTTAAAGTATTGGCTAGATCTGAAAATTTTCTTTTTGACAACAACGTTCAAGGGTTTAGGCACAGTATTTCCAAGTCTTTTAAGAGTGATGAGTGAGGGAGGAAAGGTGAGAATAGGAGATATTAATATGATGAAAGAGGAAGGAGGGAAAAATTCAAACGGTTCAATATTTATCGATGTAATCTCTGGGTTTCGTTGTCTTCTCAATCATTACTCACCTGTGCTTACGGTCACAATAATTTAATTAATTATAGGACATATACTTTAGGCTTATGTTCTCAACACGTTGAAACACCGGTTTCGTAACAATCACCAAAGTTTAAGCAAAGGTCGAGCCAGGCCACTAAGCCAGTATCTAGATGGGTGTTGGCTTATGAATACGAGTTGCTGTTAGCTTCGATGTGCGTGAGGTGCAATGGATAACGACTTCGAATTGTTAATCGGAGAGCCGAGTTCTAAATCCATTTGGGTTCGTTATATTCACTTACGCGCAAACATCTTTGGGAAAGGTATGAATCCACGTCTTGTCTCCCCCAGCTATAACATAATTAGTAAGTCTTGCCTCTCTAAATCATTATTATATCTCCCTCAAAAAAAAACTGTTTTTACAATCTAAAAAATAATCGCCAAATAGTTGATACGCGGTAAAAAAACGATTCAATAACTTTATTTTACTATTCTATAAAAGCTTATTTAGACGCTAACATTCAACTTTGAAATTCACGCACACACGCATGCATACACACACACACACATATGTATGTATTTATGTATGAGAGTACGATGTATAAGGAAATGTAAATATTTTCAACAGATTATGTCTCATAATTCTCCGTGTTTTTCATATTTTATCATTGGTATGAATAAAAAAAATAATTTTATATGTAATTCTAATGAGATTTTAGAAAGGGATTTCCCACTCATAAAGGTCTAAGGAATATCTATCTATCTATGTATCTAGATATCTATCTCCTCGTTTTGTTTGTTTGTTTGTTTCTTTCTTTCTTTCTCAGCCTGCTCGTTATCTATCTATCTATCTATCTATCTATCTATCTATCTATCTATCTATCAGTGTGTTCATATCTCCCTCTCTTTCTCTCTCTCTCTTAATCTATCTAGCTACCTATTTCTCTGTCTCCGTATGTTCATATCCGTCTCTATCTATCTATCTATCTATCTATATATATATATATATATATATATATATATATATATATATATATATATATATATATATATATGATAGTTGTATATTTAGGCAGCAATCCTTCTTTTATGCAAGACATACACATAATGCACACACTCAATTAAGCTGAAAAATCAAATCATCCTTGATAATGGATAAAGGTATAGCCGAAAGCGCTCGGAAAAGTAAAACATTTGGACAGTTCTTACACACCCTTTGTCCAGCAAAGAAAGCTCTTGTTCGTACACAAGAAAAATTAAATAAAAAACTTAACCGTAGTACCTTGTCTGTCGTTTTTAATGAAACTTGTATATATATATATATATATATATATATATATATATATATATATATATATATATATATATTGTAGCCTCTGTCTTTTTTTATCGAACTCCTTTCAGACTTTTGGAGATCAATCCCCCACTAACCATATATATCTTGAAGGTACATTAGCCAGTGTAATTGGTAGCTATATTTCATTTTGATCAAAGGGGCCCCGGATTGGGGACTAAAACCACCACTGACTTTTTTTTTCCTTTCTGTGTGTTGTGTATGTTATGTGTGTCTGTTGCGTGTACGTTGTGCGTGTGCGCACGCGCGTGCGTTCGTGTCTATGTGCTAAAATGTATTGCGTGCTACAGTAGGACACACGGTATAATATTCCACGCTTAGTGTTAGGCTGTCTGTTGCGAATCCGGAGAATGTTAGCTGATCTTTGTATCAGTCATGAATCCTGTACATGTAAAATCTGTGATATCCACGACGAAGTAATATTTTTTTCTCTCTCTGATCCCCAATACATCTGTTTCATAACTATCCGCTCGGTGATACCTTCTCTCTCTCTCTCTCTCTCTCTCTCTCTCTCTCTCTCTCTCTCTCTTTCTCCCTCTCCATTCATTTATGTCTCTTACGCTATCTCTCGCTTTCTTTGTTTTGTAAGTTCGCATTTTGAGATATTTATTAATCTTCGCCGAGTCTCGCAATGTTCGGCGAGACAAGAACAGAACCCTGATTCTGGAAAGTTGGTCGAAAACATTTAACACTTCAGACGTCGGACTAAATTGATTTTTTTACGTAAGACTAAGTACTAGGGACATGTAATCTTTTCTAATTTTCACCCTTCATAAGTCACTCAAGGTAGAGCGTTACTGAATGAAGTTGTTTATTGACGTCAGAGGCGGAAGTAAGAATTGGAAATTATGAAGATATGTAAGGTAGATAACGGTTGACCCTAGACTTGAATAAGTTAATATTGTAGTAAGCCAGGGAAATATTCTCTAGGGATTCCTTCCCATAAAGCAGCGGTTCTTGTAAATACAAAAGCAATGATAATGATCCGACCCAGTGTACATGTCATGTGAAATGCTGGGAATATTGATTTCCGTGAATACTTTCGTGTCCGGAATGGACCCGCGTATCCGTCTTTTTGGATTTTGATTTTTCTTCAGCCTGCCCACTTTTACTTACTTCATAAACCCCGTCTATGTTATTTTTCATTTCTTCCCAAACCATCAGTTTATTCCAACCTCTCCGTTTATTCCAACCTCTCCGTTTGTTCGAGCCTCTCCGTTTATTCCAGCCTCTCCGTTTATTTTAACATCTCCGTTTGTTCCAACCTCTCCGTATATTCCAACATCTCCGTTTGTTCCAGCCTCCTCGTTTATTCCAACCTCATTGTTTGTTCCAGCCTCTCCGTTTGTTCCAACCTCACCGTATATTCCAACATCTCCATTTGTTCCAGCCTCTCCGTTTATTCCAACCCCCCCGTTTATTCCAGCCTCTCCGTTTATTCCAATCTCTCCGTTTGTTCCAGCCTCTCCGTTTATTCCAACCGCTCCGTTTGTTCCAACCATTCCGTTTATTCCATCCACTCCGTTTATTCCAACATCTCCGTTTGTTCCAGCCTCTCCGTTTATTCTAACCTCTCCGTTTGTTTTAGCCTCTCCCTTTATTCCAACCTCCCCTTTTTTTCCAACTATTTCGTTTATTCCATCCACTCCGTTTATTCCATCCACTCCGTTTATTCCATCCTCTCCGTTTATTCCAACCAACCACTCCTGCTTTATGAAAAACAGGTACTTGTACCAAAAAAGGCTTGTGCAGCTCAGACCGCGAAAGGATGGATTGGGCAGTTTCAACCATGGAAAGGCAGGATTGGGCAGCTCAGACCGAAAAAGGTAGGATTGGGCAGTTCCGGCCGGGAAATCATACCAATAGTCAATTTTTAGTTTGATCTGACACAGTGAGCATATAATTTGTTTCAGTCAGTCAGTTAAGTGTCATACCATAATTTTATTCGATTCATTACTGACTAGGCAGCATTTCTCGCAGTAGGTTGCTGTTTCTTTCCGCGGTAGACTGGTTACCAACTAAAACTATAGGACCAAGTCTGTCCTGCAATTTAATCGCTAGATTGGGGGAGATAAAATAGACTCATACCTTTCCCATGGCTATTTGCTCGTAAGTGAATGATTTACTTAGAATTATTAAAAAGCAGTGACACTAGCAAATGAATCATTGTTACGAGAGAGGATTAATTAACATTTATTTATTAAGCGTAACTTAGTCTGACACAAGGTCAGGTTATAAGGAATACAATGATGGTCAAAATCATTACAGTGCAGTAACAGTTTGCATGACTATCTTACAAATCATAGCAACATGATAGGGTATATTGCATTTTTTTAATGTTTCCCGAGTTTTATAATCGTCACACCACTTGGACGTAACTGCGGTCTCAGCACCCTGTAGTTCCCATTTCGAAATATCACCTACTGACTAGCTGTCGACCGTTCGAGAATACCGATCGGCCAGTTAACCCTACCCCTCTTCATATTATGCTTGCGGGTCAAAGTTTTTATCTCTCCGATTACAATCCGACATCGCAGATTGCCGATATCATTTCCGCCACCTCGACACGACAATCCGCCAGTCTGGCCTTTTCCTGCGACTTGTATCCACCAACACGCCCTCCTTCTCCAAACCAACTCCGTCGCCGTCTTCGTTTGTTTACAAACTCTCCCTCAAGGTTCCAGTGAGAGACAGTGGTCGGGGAAAATGGCGCCAGTTTCCCCGCCAGTGCAGTCCTTCACTCTAAGATGTTGAAATTGAATCAGTGAGGTTCAGATTGAAGGTACTTTGTTATCTGCTCAACAAAACCTGCTATGGCAGGTGTCTGCACGCGCTAGTTTCTGTCTCGCCGACACACGATAACTCACCTGTACTTATAGAAATATCTGTGATTGAAATGTATAGTGGAAATTGAAAGCATAAGTTTTTGGACGCCCTCTGGGTAGGGGAGCTCCAGTGACTAATGGGAATTTAATATAAAAAGTCTTTTACTGTAAATTTAGAAATCATTTAAACGAAACAGATAAAGTTCCACTACATATATCAAAGAAATATTTAAAGTATAAATATATATTGTTTTAAACAACAAATATCCCATGACTTTGCTCGAACGATCATTCTTGTCGAAGCGTATCTTAACGTAAACAAATGACAACATATATTATGAAATGGACTACGTCCGAAAATTATTTTAATATATTCTCTATTTATGTGTTATTTTTATAGATACAAATATTTAAGTAAATTCTTACATTTACCGGCCTCAATATCCGAAAAATTTCATAGAAAATATATGTCCTTCGACTGGAATCGAACCTGTATCCTACACGGAAGCCTCATTTGGCCTGACGTGCTATAACATTTAGCTACAGAGGAAGCTTCTGGTCAGAAAAGTCAAGTTCCTTTTTTTAAATCAATAAATTTCTCATGATTTTTCTCAAACGATCATATCTGCACGAAGCGTATCTTAACGTAAGCAAATGACAGCATATATTGCGAAATGAACTAAGTCAGATAATTACTTTATATATCATCTGTTTATACATTATTTTTATAGATAGAAATATTTAGATGTAAATGTTGTTAATATCGTGTATTGTAAACAGAGCATTTACTTAAATATTTGTATCTATAAAAATAAACAAAAGACAGAAAATGTGTGCGGTTAGTCTGGCTGTTCAGTTCTGGGTGTCGACTTGAGAGTCGATCATATCTATCTATCTATCTATCTATCTATCTATCTATCTATCAGTGTGTTCATATCTCCCTCTCTTTCTCTCTCTCTCTCTCTTAATCTATCTAGCTACCTATTTCTCTGCCTCCGTATGTTCATATTCCTCTCCATCTATCTATCTATCTATCTATCTATCTATCTATCTCTGTCTCTCTCTCTCTCTCTCTCTCTCTCTATATATATATATATATATATATATATATATTAGCATCTCTCTGTCTTTTTTTTTATCGAACTCCTTTCAGACTTTTGAAGATCAACCCCTTATAACTATATATATCCTGAAGCTACATTAGCCAGTGTAGTGGGTAGCTATATTTCATTTTGATCAAAGGGGCCCCGGAGTGGGGACTAAAACCACCACTGACTTTTGTTTCCTTTGATATAAATTAAATTTAAATTTGAACAAAGTAATAACTGCTAGTGTACTCAGGTAAGTATATTTCATTTTGGTCAAAGGGGGTCCTTTGGATGTCACAAACCCCACAGTGAATTTGTGTTCCTTAAATTTAAATTTGAACAAGGAAATTGGCCCTAACAAAATTATTGAAGGAGAAAGCCAGAAGATGGAGGTCACATCGGCAAGATCAAAATGAGACAATAGCGACGTCAAGTTGAGCAAGAAATCACCATTCAGTGGGTATTACCTTACAATATATATTTGTCTCGACAATTTAACTGTCATATTAAGGTTCAAGTCTACTCATGAATTCATTCAATCAAGTACTGCATCAAATGCATATCAAAGGGGTCAGAACATGCTGTTTTTGAACAAACCCCACACTGAAAATTTTTCTCCCTTTGATTTAAATTAAATTTACATTTGGTCAAGGGGATGACTCCTATCCCAAATATAGAAAGAGAAAGCCAGACGATGGAGGACATATCGGCAAGATCATTGAGTAATACTGAAATACATCATTTTTCTTCACAAATTATAAAAATGGATTGATATCAATCATCATTTTCTTACAAAAAGATGTGTGACACGCATCAAGGCGCGAGAAATTCGGATAGTTCATATATACATACATACATACATCCATACATACATACATATTGGGTTGGTGCATAATTATCAGGCATTTTTGTAGGCGAGTTATTTGTTAATAAAAATTGCTGTTTTGTTTACTTTTGTTTAAGATATTATTTTATTTTCAGGTTATAAAAATGCAAGTAGATAATCATACGCTCTGGAATAATCATTTAAAAATGTTATTGGTGAATTGCTATGTTTCTTTTTTCATAAGAAATATTGTTTAAATAACGCCTGATAATTATGCACCAACCCAATACACACACACACACACACACACACACACACACACACACACACACACACACACACACACACACATATATATATATATATATATATATATATATATATATATATATATTTAGAAATTAATGACAATAGGAAAACAGTAATTGACGCGTTTCCTACATTCCAGTTGCTAAGAACACTCTGTTTTTTGTTTTTATTAATTTTCTTTTGTTTAATTAAATTCATTTCGTTTCTTGCTTTGAAAAAGTCCGCATTGGACGAAACGCGTCAGTTACTGTTTTCTTATTGTCATTTATTTATAAATATTGTCTTCTCTAAAAGTTAACTTTGAGAAATTTTCACACACACATATATATATATATATATATATATATATATATATATATATATATATATATATATATATATATATATATATAGACTGCATATTTTTATTCAAGCAGATTTGGTTAAATAATTTAGACGTATTATGTCTATTTTAGTTTTGATTTTTTGAAGTCCCTGAATTAATTTTAATGAACAGTAATAACACTAATATATCTCCCACTGATCTAACTAAAAACATAAAATTAATTTTATACTATACTAAATTTAATACAACCAACCTTGTCATCCATAACAACTCTTTTCTGTCAACTCCTGTCTTACTAACGACCAACATCATATATAAATTTAAATGTCCTTTGTAAGATTGCATCTCTGATAAAAATGCCAATACGTATGTTGGTTTTACAACGACGATAACGAGAAGGGTTACGTTTCACTCGCTCGATCATAGTCCAATCTTAGAACATTTAAAGAAACACTGATGTACACATTCACAATTTAGAAAGATCTTAATCTAAAATACATCAGTGCTTCATCAAGATAATAATAAGCAAAAACTTAAAATTATGGAAGCCCTTTATATAAGAGAATTGCGACCCAAAATAAATAAAGTCAACTACGAGTATAGCAATAAAGTTCTTAAATGTTTGTAGCAGAAAAGTGCTATATGAAAATATACTGAATTAAAATACTACAATTAAAACACACTTTAAAAAAAAATCACATAAGTTAACTCCCATGCATAGGGGAGAATAATATTTTGAATATACGGTGTTAACGTATGACACATGCATAAATATGCAAACCCTGAAGATGGCCACAGATGTAATTGAAAGTACGTGGGAAAATAAAAATTATTTAAAAGAAATGTTTAAAATTTTCCTGATGAATTTCATAGAGCCACCATGAAATTAATTCGTGGACTCGAAAGGATTAAAACTAAAATAAATAGACATAATACGTGCAAATTATTTAACTAAACATGCTTGAATATATATAAATATATATGTGTGTGTGTTGCTTGATTTAACATATCAACACCTATATGTGTTATTTAATGTCGAAATATAAATATTTTGAACGCAATATTATGGCTTCAACTAAATCTATTTTGAACGCAACTGTATTCCTTCAACTACAGATAAAATTTATTGCTGATCATTTTGCTACAAAATCTGTTGTTTGTAAATCTACTATAAAATGTATTATTGGTCATTTTGCTACAAAATCTGTTGTTGGTAAAACTACTATAAAATGTATTGCTGGTCATTTTGCTACAAAATCTGTTGTTGGTAAATCTACTATAAAATGTATTTTTGGTCATTTTGTTTTAAAATTGGGTTGTTGATAATTTTACTACAAAAATATACTGCTGGAAATCTTTTTACTATACAAATGGATTTTCAGAGCGTTTTGATTTTAGGTTCACTATTTGTCCATAACTGAGACCCTAACAGGTTGACCTGGGAACAAAAGCAATAAAGAGGTTCTCCACTTTCCTCAAAACGTTCAGTCACCCGATCAGATCCTTTGCTTCCGGATGTACAGTATTAATATGAGAAAACGATATATATTTTTATATATTATTGTATCCCCCATTTCCATAAATGTAGTAGTGAATACTGTATGCGTTGGTCGGCCGGCCTGCATTTGAAGATCAGTCTTCAGCTGGGCTAGTTAAACTCACTACCCCGGACAGAAAGCATTCTCAGACGGACCTATATTGAAGGGCAGAATCTCATCTCGGGAAATACCTAACCGACCCCGTTTTATATTGGGGTTTACTTGGAATTTTTGTTTGAGCCTACGGGCTTGAGAACCCCAGATTAAATTCGGCCTTGTACGACATCTGACTGTGTAGTGCAGTTGGTAGATACCGTCGGCTGACCTGCAGATAGAGATTCGTCTTCAGATTGTCTGGTTAAGCTCTCTGCCTCCGCGTATTGTGCTAAAAGATTCTGATGAATTTCAGCCCCTGACAGATCTTTCCAGCAGAAAAATCGGATCATTGCTCATTGTTCTTCCTTGGTGCACACTGCTAGTGGAGCGGCTATGTTTACACTGTAGCAGCAAGAAAACTGACACGATCAAGCTCACCTTCGTACATGTGACCACAATAGTACCTACTGTAATCACGTATGAACAAAAGCCAATGTAACAAACCTAAAGATATGCTATTGAAAGTACGGTTTTCTTTTTACTTACCCTCGTATATATATATATATATATATATCTATATATATATATCTATATATATATATATATATATATATATATATATATATATATATATATATATATATATATATATATATATATATGGGGGGAGATATATAAGAGAACAATGTAAATATGATTTTATGAATTTGCATTCTCACCATAACAACAAAATATTATCCGAAATAATTATCGGATTCTATTTAAGAGCACTCAGAATTCGTAGCTGTCAGTATTTACATGAAGAGAATAATACACTGAAAATAGTTTTAAGTTCCTCCCCTATACTAATTATTTCATATTCAACGCGAAACAAAGGACTCGTAACATATTTCAAAATAGAATAGTGAATCTTCCTGCCACACCCAACGAATCAAAATATAAAATGTTCTACCCACCAACTCTATCATAACTAGAATTGAAAATTAATTATCTATGGTTGACATAAAGTTTGTTACAAATACTTCTAAATCAATAAGATACTTAATTAATACAAAACAAGATAATTAACTAAAATGCGAAGGATAAATGTACTCTATCAACTATAAGAAACACGACAAGGAATATATGGGAAACACCTCAAGAAATTTAAATAAAGGATTATGTGAACACAATGGCGATATATTACAAAATACAGCCAATACAGGAGTTACCTACCGTAATTAGTCTGACGCTAATATCTAGTAAAAAAAGACAACTTTAATTAAAAGAGAAAACAACTTACTAAGACGAAAATGTATAAAAACTGCTTTGATTGATAGCTCTTCTTCAGTTTTAATCATTCTTGGCAGATATCACAATGTAAGTTACATAGAAGCAAAGTAATAAAAAAAAACAGAAACAAAAATAAAAAAGAAACGAAATTGGCTAGAATATATACCCAAACAGATATTTAAAAACAAATTTTAAAATTTTAAATTCTCCATTTCTTCGTGCGCATACGTAGTCACGTTAACATAAGCATCACATTACTCCGATGAAGTCTTAAAGGTCGAAACGTATCGCACGAAAATCTTTATTTTTCCATTTTGTCATTGATTTGCCTAACAAGTTAAAAAAATAAATTAAGCTTTTTTTTTTCGTCGAATGGTTATGGGGTCGGCCCACCAAAAAAATTAAGAGTAAAAGTGGTCCATGAGTAAAAAAATATTTAGAATCAGTTGTCATTGACTTTTTTCCGCTTATCAACCCTTTGCAGGTTATTTAAAGTCAGAAAATATTAGATTGTATGAATTGTTTTAGAGACAATAATTTGGAGATACAAACCTTACTAGTTAAATCATAGATGGCTGGAGATGGATTCATACCTTTTCCGAAGGGTATTTGCTCGCGTAATTGAATGTAAAGAACATATATGGAATTGGAGTGGATTATACTATACTTAAATCATTGCCTAGCAGTCACCCATCTAGGTATTGACCAGACTCGACGTTGCTTAACAGCAGTGATCGTACGAAATCCGTTGTTCCAATGTAATGAGGCCGTAAGGCGCGATGTGCATATTCTGGTGTTTGTATACACCTCGTATACAATACGTTACAATTTCCGTTTCTCTGCCGTGCGCCGATAGCTTATGGGTAAAATCCCAGACTAATACCAAATCGGCCGAATTCCGATCACGGCTTGAAGCAATTGGATGTCTAGCCATACAGATATTTAAAAAATATACATACAGTGAAAGAGGCGTGTATGTGGATGACTATTTATGCTCTCGTTCGCCGATTGAGTACTATAGAGGATGGGTAATTTTGAAAAAAATGACTGCTGCTGCTATTAACGCATCGCTCTCCAGTCATGAATTGAGCATTTTTGGCTATTGGCGTTTGTATACATCTCGTATATAATGTTAAAATTTCACTTTCTCTGCCGTGCGCCGATAGCTAAGGGGTAGAAAATCGAACTGATACCAGGTTGGTCGAGTTTCGGTCCCGGCTTGAAGCAATCGGATGTCTAGACACACTGAATCGCTGTGATACAGCGAAACAGGCGTGTATGGGGATGACTATATATATATATATATATATATATATATATATATATATATATATATATATATATATATATAATCATTTATTTAAATATTATAACATAAATATGTTATAAAATCACTACAAAAATAGCCATTTCGTTTCGACACATTCTGTATTGAGCACTCTTTAAAGAATAATCATTGTTGGTTATTGGAATTTACTCAGTATATACCAATCCCACACTTGTATATATATATATATATATATATATATATATATATATATATATATAAATGGATTTTTCATCTATTAATCCGACATATATTTATGTTTGAGTAGATGCTGTGTTTATTTTATTAAACAGTATATTTATTTATTTTCGTCTACCGATCTGAATACTCGGGATATCTGATTAGAAAAAGTTGCGTTCCACGGAAGGATTCATTAGATTTGACGAGCTTTGGCTGCCTTGCTAAAGAGAACCTATGGCCAAGCAAAGCCTGAATCGTGCTTTTACGCACAGATTTTTCCCGATTCTCCATATATACATCTCTGTTCAGTTTCGTATCCTAACCTTAAACACGGGAATTTTTAAGAATAGGTTTTTCATTTATTAATCCGTATTCTCTAAATAAACAGAACGTCTACTCAAATACGGGCATCCTCTAAAATAACGTTTAAGTAGTACGATATAGCATAGTATTTTGCTTATTAGAAATAATAAATTTAATTAAGTGCCTCCAAAAATTTGTTAACAATTGGATACCATGATGGAAAAAAAGCCCCAAACTTAATAGAAATAAGGTTTTATCCTCAAAATATTTATGCTGTTATTAAGAGAAAAGACCAAAATATTTTTAATTATTTTATTCGATTTTACGTCCTTTCGAGTACGTTCGAAATTTTGATTAAAAAACGTTTTCCTTGCGTTAGCGAGTAGGCCAAAGATTAGTATTGGAAATGTTGAATTTTTTTGGCGTTAAAAACATTGTTTTGGAAATTCTTGCAAAAATTAAATAATCGGCGGATTTTAATGAATTTTTTAGAAAATATTCATAAATGAATTTAATTATTTCTAAAATTATTCCTTTTAGAAAATCTTCGTAAAAATGTTTTTTACATCTGCTGTCACCACTTACATAATTTTATGAAATTTCGAGAAATCAAAATTCCACCTTCTTCATAGATATATTAGTTAAAAGCAGAACTCCTTGGAGAATTTAAATCACCAATTTTTTTTTGTAAAACATAAACAACATTTATCGAAAATCTGTTCTGATGCGTAAAATAAAAAATGCAATAAAACTATGACATTATTTAATTAGGAAATATTTTAATTACTTTTATAAATAAGATATATTAAGGATACTATTGTCTTATTTAAAAAAAGATTTTTCTATGAATAATGAAATTTTATAAGAATTGTTTTATCTTTTTTAAATGTTGTTAAAATATTTTTTGTAAGTAAAAATTATATTTAGTAATCATAAATGACAAAGTTTAGTAGAAATCATCAAACACCAATATTTTAAAAAGAATTTTGAATTTGTTTTGTATGTGTATAAACTGCCTGATTTTTGTAGATAGGGGCGACCTTACACAATCTTATCAGAAAATAACAGCGATGTCTATAGGAAATTTTAAGCCAAAATTTTAAAAATTCAGTATAACATTAGATTAGGGAGAATATTTTCTTAAAGTTTTAAAATTACTGAGTATTTACAAGTTATATATAATAGGCGCTCACGTTATTTTCTTCAATTATGTTTTACAGATAAAGCCCGTAAAACTACATTAAATCACGTCAACACTTTAAATAAACAGCTACTGTCGGGTTAAAATATGCATTTCTGAGATAATTTAGACTTAAAGTAAACAATATTTGTTTCAAAAATCAGATTAATTATACTTTAATTCAGCTAATATTCCTTAAATCAAGTGTCAGAAAATATATTTTATTTTTATGAGATTTTTTTTAATAAAGATATCTACATTGCAATAAACGCGGGCTAAAAAATGGCGCCAAAATGAAATATTTTAATAAAAC
>OZ038476.1:75145161-75155161 GCA_964036315.1 Acanthosepion esculentum
ATAAAAAGAAAGGAACTGTCACGATTCAAGAAAGAAAAAAGTAAAGGGAACAACAAAGTAAGAATGAAAGAAAGGACGAAGCAGTATAAAATCGAAAATCACATGATTTAGGGAAGGAAAATCAAAGAAATAAAAGAATTATCCAAATAAAATAATGAAAACAAAAAGATGAAACTCTCGAAGATTGAAGGCAAAATTGAAAATAAAAATTAATATCTGAATGAAGAAATGAGTGAATAAATTAATGAACTCGATGAATTTTTATAAAATCTCTAAACGAGTCGTGATTCTCGGCAAAAGGAAAACAAAAAGTCTGGACGAGAACTAAACGAGATGAGACCGATCTCTATGTCGAACGAGTGACGTCAAGATAAATGTCGGTTGCGAAAAGAGGACGGGAATAAGACGTATGAGCGATGCACAAGTGAATAGAAAGACGTTGATTGAGTGGAAAATCAAGAAGAAGAGAAAGGAAAAACAAATGAATACCTCGGGGACCGTTTGTTAAATTCGCTCGTGGAGTGGCGAAGATCGACGCTGCTGCGGCCAAACGTGGTAGAAGCTAATATTAGAAGTCTCTAAAATCCTGTAATAAAAAACGATCAAGAGAAGGAAAGAGATTTATGGCAGGGAATCTGCACTTGTAATAGAAGGTGTCTGATAATGCTGGTTATGTTGAGAGTCGAGCAACGGTAATTAGTGGATATGGCCGTACGAGGAGGGCTGGCAGTTGAAGTGGTATTGAAAGGATATTATAACGTACAAGATGGCGGTGATAAAGATGGTTTCAATGAAGTTGCTGATGGTGATTTGGTTACTGACAATCGTACTTTGTTACGTCTCAGAGGAAAACAACGTCATGTCTTTAAAGAGTATGAATTAATGCAGCATCCACATTCATTTGCATTAATGCTATCCTTTTTTATTATTGCTGCAGTTTCTACATTTTTAAGTTTCTTGATTTTGTTTTTACATTTCTTGCTGTAGAACGAATAGGATCCCGTCTTATTTCCTTCGTTTTATTAAACTGTAGAACTATTGTTTTTGACAGCGTATGAGGTGCTCAATAAAAAAAATTGCTCAAAAACTACCCTGCAAACTTCATCCCCAATGTCCATGACACTAACGATAATTTTTTTTTCTCAGACCCTTACTTCTAGATATCATGACTCAATAATAATGTTTACTAAACTTCGTCGTTGTCCTTCTCCGCCTCATCATCATCATCATCATTAACATCTAAATATGGCCAATTGGGACTTATCGTTAAGATGGGGAGAATTTTGCGGATGATATGCGAAGTTCCGTACAAGGTAATCTTTTGTAGCTCTGAGATGCTGATGTCTGCAGGAATTTTATACGTTTTTCAGTACTATTATTATTATTATTATTATTATTATCATTATTATTATTATTATTATTATTATTGAATGAGAGGGCATCACACCTACAAGATTAACCTGGAGCACACATGTAGGAGACACAGTGGAGTAATTGAGGAATCGGAGAGCCGAGTGCGAATTACGGTCGAATCCATTCACTTACATGCTTGGAAAAGGTATGAATCCTCTTCTTCTCCCCCAGCTATGGGTAAATAGCAGGATTAACCGGGTTCTATAGTCTTGTATGGCAACTGGTCTATCGGAGAAAGAAATGGCAACCTACTGCGGGAAAAATATCTGACAGTGTTACATCGAAAGATACATGATCGCTTAAGCGTGTACCAAGCTTGCTAACCAGAACACCTCCGCGAGGTGCCCAACCAGACCAGATATAGCAGCAACAGTCAATAGACAGACGAATAATAAATTTAATGCATAATAATATACATAATGAATAATAGTGTATCATAATAAATAATAATCTATAATAATGTATATAATAATGTATATAATACAATATAATAATGTATATAATAATGTATAATATTGTATGATAATATACATGTGTAATAATGTATAATAATGCATCATAATAACTAATAATCTATAATAATGCATATAATACAATATAATAATGTATATAATACAAAATAATAATGCATATAATAATGTATATAACAATGTATAATAATATATATAATGTATCATAATAAATAATAATCTATAGTAATGTATATAATAATGTATATAATACAATATAATAATGTATATAATAATGTATATAATAATGTATAATAATGTATTATGTATAAATGTATAAGATCGATTGTGGAATTGGAGAGTCGAGTTCGAATTCCAGTCGAATCCATTACATTCACTTATATGCTAATAACTTCAGGAAAGGTATGAATCCTCCTCTTCTCCCCACCCAGATATGGGTAAATAGCAGGACAGACCGGGTTCTGTAGCCTAGGATGGCAACTGGTCTGCCGCAGAAAAAATGACAACCTACCGAAGGAAAAAAACTCTGACAGTGATGCATCGAAAGATAAGTGATTGCCTAAGCGTGTATCACGCTTGACACATAACTGACTGACTGAAGATCGTTTCTGATGAGAAAAATGATCAGTACTAACAATTAATTCAATATAATCACACAACTTCATGCCATTAAAAATAATATGAGACCAAGAAAGAGAAATGTGTTGCTATTCTGGAGGTTAGCATCAGCCATACTGATGGAAGACGTAATGATTTTGTTTTAAGATGATAATGATGATACCGGGAATAGTTCTTTTTGTCTGACATCGTTTGACACAAACTCGTAAATAAACTACTTTTTTGTTTTCCCTGCTTCTCTTGCTTCTTGTTGTATATCCTCGTGAGTCTTTTTTTTTCTCTAGACTTTCTTTTCTCGTTATGTTTTCAGACATTTTAACTGTCTCCTTCTGATTGAAAGTATAAATCGCTTGTTGTGTCTGTCTTCGTTAAGACTTCCTCATTGCTCGCATGTTTGTTTTTTGCATTGCGTTCTTTGCATTCGTTGGGAGAAACATACCCATGTCATTTGATGCCTTCATACCAGTCACATCAGGTGAATGGTATGAATGGGGAATGGGAGATAAAGTAACGGTAAGGCACCACAATATGCCAGCAAACACTGAGTGTATTTGGTCGGTAACAGATTCTGGATAGATTCAGTTATTTCATCAATATTTTGGGCTCGTTTTTTTTTGGCTCCAATGTTATACGCTAATTCTTCCTGGAGATCAAGTGACAGCAAATGTGCTGAACACTATCCTTAGTATTTCGCCAGTGATATCCACTGAAACTGTATATTTTTTCTGAGATATTTTTATCAGGATTATTTTTGATGACGTGTCCGTTCAGTACGAAATCAGTCATGGCTCACCACATATTATTTTTTTTTTTAATATCAGTTTAATGATATGATTTCAGGTGAAAAGATATGGGTTTTTCTGTTAGCATCACCATGGTTTAGAATTCTCAGAGATTAGGTGACACCGTATTACAGAAAGCCTATTTAAGCTATAGCTTTATATATATATATATATATATATATATATATATATATATATATATATATATAGAGAGAGAGAGAGAGAGAGAGAGAGAGAGAAGATAGATAGATAGATAGATAGATAGATAGATAGATAGATAGATATTGCTATGAATAATCAGGAGTGGTCTCTCCTTGTTTTGTTGCTCTCCTCTTTGAGAGACCCATTTTTGTTCACTGGGACTATAAAAGGACACTAAATGCGAACCTTGTATTCTTCGTTGAATAAAGCTTACACCTAGATAATAATAGACGCATATTTTTCTAACACGATTTCTTGAATATTCAAACCAGTAGATGGATATACAGTGTATCGCGGATATAAGAGGATATACAGTGTAACCCAGACATAAGAGAGTTGTCGGGACCGGAGAATAAGCCTCTTATATCCGGGTTTCCCTTATATCCGGGTTTGGTCTATTTTGTTTAGGTAAGTATGGCTCTAATTTTGGACCAGAGAAAATCTCTCTTATATCCGGGTTTCTCTTATATCCGGGTTACACATAAATATACTGTTTAATAAATAAATAAATAAATAAATAAACAGAGCATCTAATCAAATCTGAGTTTCAATTAAAAATAACGTTTAAACAAATAAATTACAAATATATCGAATTAAATCCATTCCTAGCATATATATATATATATCCAGGGTGATTGAAAAGTAACACCCTATTTTATGTATGAGTGTACAGCCAGGAGTTCTGACTTAACAGCTTGTGACCTTTTTCTTTGAGTCTACTATACCAAACCAAGACTTTGGAAGTACTTCAAAGGCGAATGCAAGAAGTTGTCTTCCATACCAGAAAAGTTCCGGTTGAAATCAGTTGAGGCCATTCCTAGGCGGCTCGAGAAGCTGGTACCGAAATCTGGTGCCCATATCGAATTTTAAAGCCTCATGCTTAACTCTTTCCTCTCATATCCATTTCTTTGAAAAATTGTAGTTAATAAATAAGTAGTTTAAAATAGGGAATTACTTTTCTATCACCCTATATATATATATATATATATATATATATATATATATATATATATATATATCCAAGTATAGGATGGGTGTATACGGAATAAATTCCAATAAGCAAAACTACTATTCTTAAAAGTCTGCTCAATAGAGAGTAGAACAAATATAATTATTTATTCGAAAATTGTAACATAAATATGTTATAAAATCACTACAAAAGTAGCCATTTTGTTTCATCACTTCTGGTGTCTTATCAAGTGATGGTGTTGAATGTAGAATAAAGGGGTTTAAAAGGTTCAAATCAATCAAACATCTCTCGCTAGGGGAAACGCTGTTACATAAGCTGGAATGACCAATCAAAATACAAGTATATGAAAATTCCAAATCTTGAGAACGAACCTTGGTTATAATAATTAATAACAAGGGGCCTAGATTAAAAAACCCTTGTAAATAAATTTGTCCCTCCGACATGGAATTTAGGTGGACAAGAACAGGAATAGCGACCAAAGCAAATGAACCAAATAAAAATAACTTTCGTAGAAATTTAAAAAGAGTAGATAGGCTTGCCTATCGCCCGGTTCACACGCCTACTTCGTCTTTTGAACAAGAGTAGTGGTTTATCCTTTGTTTCATGCTGAGGATTGGGTTTCCGGTACCTTCTAAAGTTTTCTCATTTCTTAACTCCCAGTAAACCCTTGCGGTGGTATTATCGCCTTGTTTGGCGTGAATTAGTAAAAAAAAAAACAAAAAAAAAAAAAGAAATACTGTCGGCTCCGTTCAAAAAATTCTGTTCTTTAAATTTCGGATACGAAAGTATAGCTAGCAGCTCTACATTCTAAGGCTTGCTCTGACAGGTTGGACACTATGGCCAAAGGGATATATGTTAGATTCCTGTCTTCGCCACAATTTTGTCTCAGTTTAGACAGGTTATTATTAATTTCAGTGTTTAAGAAAACAAAACAAAGCAAAAACAATGATAGCAACTCAGAAGTCGAAGCATCCACCAAATATAACGTTTATACAGGGCGCCCCAGGAAGAAATAGGAAATTTGGTACAGTTTATTTAATTGGTAGAATTTTGGGTACATTTATTTGAAACAAAAGCAAAGGATAAAAATTAAGTAGTTTAAAACAGAACAAAAAAACACATGTCAGTTTAAACGTTATTTATATGGATATTCATATTTGGGTATTGACTAAAAATAACGTTTCAATAGATGGCATTAATAAATAAAAAACATTATTTCTTATATATATATATATATATATATATATATATATATATATATATATATATATATATATATATATGCATGTATATATATATATGTATGTATGTGTGCGTGTGTGTATGTGTGTGTGTGTCAGTTTAAACATTTTTGTGGATAGTCGTATTTGGCTATTGATATATATATATATATATATATATGTATATATGCATGAGTATATATATATATATATATATATATATATGAAGAAATATTGTTTTAAGGTCTGCTATATTTATGGGATAAAGTGCTCAATATTAGAGATAGAGCGTATGTAAATATTAATATAAAAGTGAACATTGAAGTCAATACTCAGAGGCAACAGACTGTTTCATGCTAGACGCACTGGTCAGGTCGCGAGTGTTGGATTTTTCTCGACTATTTATATATATGGGTCAGTGTTTCATTGAGGGTAATCCATTCTGGCGGTTATTTTGGCGGGAGTGGCTTGTTTATTTATTTATTTGGGCTAATTTATTTTACTTGTTTTATTTTCATTTTTAATTTTTCTTTTCAGTTTTCGGTTTTCGATGTTTTATTAACGTAGTAAAAATGCTTAGGTCGCCTATTTAATAATCTGTTTTGGTCTGGGAAGATAATTAAAGCTATTTATTCGTCCAATTATTGGACTGATTGCCGTAGTCTATTCTATTATTTTGTCAGGAGGCAGTTTTAATTTGTTTATTATTTTATTTATTTATTTGGATTGGTTATTTGTTTTGTGGTTATTTAGGTTTGTCTTTATTAGTTCCAACGGTTATTTTAGGGGGAGCGATTTGTTAATTTGTTTATTTATTTATTTATTGGGATTAATTTTTACTTGTTTTTTTCTTATTTATTTACTTATTGTTTATTTTGTATATTTTTATTTACTCTATTCGGTTTTCAATTTTTGGGTAACGTAGTGATATATATATATATATATATATATATATATATATATATATATATATAATCCTTTAGTTATATGGATAATCCCGGGGAGCCACATGAAAGTAAATATCAAGGTAAAACTCCTTGCAGAGCGTTCAATGTATGAGAAAATAACAAATCATAAAGAGCAGTATAATTAAGAAAAAAATTTCCAGCTATAAACTTAAATTTATTTCGTAGTTGGTTTACACTGCATCTTCAGGCAGATTCAAATACAACAAAAACAGGAAATAAATTGTTCTTTAAAAATAGAAAGAAAAGAAATCTTTGTGGTAGTGGAAGGCAGGAACAGGTAAAATTGAAGACAAAAATGAGAGGAAGTTGTATATATATATATATATATATATATATATATATATATATATATATATATATATATATATATATATATGTATATATATATATTATGTCATTCACAGACAGTACTGTTTCGCTGTATCACAGCTCCTCAGTGCGACTAGACTTCCGAATGCCTCAAGCCAGGATTGAAACACAACTAATTTTGTGTCAGCCAGAGCTATCTTCCCTCGGTAGAGTTACACAACTAAATCTAGCATATTGTTTTTACAAATGTAAACAAATGCCAATCAGCCAAAGTGCTCCATTCATTTTACTGAAGAACTTTGCATTAGTGCAGGTAGCTGTTGTTTATAGAATTAGCTTATCACTCAACAGTGCTCAATTGAAATGTATTTTCAAGAGCTAAATTATGTAATTCACAGACATATATATATATATATATGTTTTAGGTCAAGGGTATCCATTGATATGTTTCCCAAGGCATCAGTAAGGATATTCTTCAACATTTTCTTACAGCTTCTCTCTATATATACCAAAAGTCAAAAAGGGAAATATATTTCATCCATTGGAATCGTTTCTGCCTGTTTGTTGTACGGGCACATTACATTGAAACACCGGTTTTCCTACGAACACGTAAATTAAGCAACGTCATGTCTAGTCAGTATCTAGATGGGTGACCGAGTGGGAACAACAGGTGCAGTAGATTTGAATGTGCGGGTCGGGTAATGCGTGCATTATATTTACTTAAGCGCAAATAACCATAATAAAGGTATGAATCCACCTCTTCTACTCCAGTTATGGGTTAATTAGTAAGACTTGTATCACTAAATTGTTATTTATCTCCAAAAATAGTCTTAAATTTTGAAAATGTTTTCTGGCTTTAAATAACATGTAAAGGATTGATAAGTCGTATAAAACGAATCAGTTATTCAATCAATGTTCTTTCGTGTTACAATTTGTTTGAAAACCAATTATCTCCAACCGAAATGCAGTTCTTTTTTTTTTCTCGCAGTATTTGCATTTTCATCCTGACCCCTAAATCAGCATAGAAAAAAAGATTGGACAAGAGAAATGATACACGGAATATCTTTGAGGCAAGAGGCAAAGTTGGCATTTTTTTTTTTTTTGCTGATATTTAAAATTCTTCCTCGATCAAATCAATAAAAATTTTGTCAGCAATGGGAATGCCAAGAAGATCGTCTGCTTTAGCTAATTAACAAATTGATCATGGACGACAATTTCATTCATTAAGCGGGAAAATTGGAATCTTGTAATTTCAAATTTAGCGCGTTGAGATGTTAATGTGATATCGGATAAAAAAAGTCAGTTTAGCAATAAAAGAAGAATTTTGCAGATGATATAAAGAATCATCCGGTTTTGCTTTTAAACAATTCAAAACAAACAAGGAGATAATGCAACTAAGACGCAATGGGCTACTAAAAGAATAATACTTTCCAAGTAAATGTACATCCAATCCTAAACAGAAAACAAGGGATAAAATTCTACTCCTGTTCAAATGGCCAGGGAGGAGTTTGAAAAGGGTGATAGACGAATCTATTTACTTCTACTGGGGAAACAAATTGTAAATAAAATTTCAGAGTTAAGGCGGAGACGTTTGAAGTACGCAGTTGATGTAAATTTTAGAAGTAACAGAAAACTTTATCCTTTTTTTCTCTTGCGTTCTTACAGTACGTTGCCGATCATTTATACGTATTTTAGGACAGATTGAAAGGACTAAACATCGATTGCAAGAAGACAGAATGCATGGTTGTCAGCAAAAGGGACAGCCCAACATGCAAATTACAAATTGGGGATAACAAAATCAAGTGCAATAATTAAAATATCTGGGAATATTTGGGAAAAGATGCGGAAATATTTGTGAAAAATCTAAGGAAAGAAAGGAAAATTTCATTAGAAACAAAGAAAAGAGGACTAAACTGTTTCATAATATCGATCCTCCTCCACAGAGATGATGAAGAAACTTGTGGCGACAGAAATGTGATTCTACAGAAGAATACTGAGAACATCGATCGCCCACATCATGAAGGAACACGACATGAAGAAGAAGAAGAAGAAGAAGAAGTATAAGAAGAAGAAGGAAAAGAAGAAAAAAAAGCAGAAGCAGAAGAAAAAGAAGAAGAAGGAAAGAAATAGAAGCAGAAGAAGAAGAAGAAGCTGAAGAAGAAGAAGAAAAACAAGTATAAAAAGAAAAAAGAAACAGAAGCAGAAGAAAAAGAAGAAGAAAAAGAAGAAGAAAAAGAAGCAGAAGAAAAAGAAAAAGAAAAAGAAGCTGCAGAAGAAAAAAAAAGTATAAGAAGAAGAAAAAGAAACAGAAGAAGGAGAAAATGAAGCAGAAGAAGAAGAAGAAGAAGAAGAAGAAGAAGAAGAAGAAGAAGAAGAAGAAGAAACAGCAGGAGCAACAGAAGAAGAAGAAAAAGAAGCAGATGCAGAAGGAGAAGAAGAAGCAGAAGAAGAAGTATAAGATGAAAAAGAAGTATAAGAAGAAGAAAAAGAAGCAGAACTGGAAGAAGAAGAAGAAGAAGAAGAAGAAGAAGAAGAAGAAGAAGAAAAGAAGCAGAAGATGAAGAAGAAGAAGCCGAAAAAAAAGAAGAAAAAAAGAAGCAGAAGAAAAAAAAAGAAGAAGAAAAGAAGAAGAAGAGATATTTCAACACGAAGACCATAGATATATCTTAAACTTAACCTATCTTATATAATGATGAAATTAATCACATCCTAAACGAAAACATTCGGCATTAATTGATAAAACAGCATAACTGTCAGTAGAAATTTATAAAATCTTACATTGTCTCAGTTATCCTATACAGTAGTGAATGCTGGACAATCACCTAGAAGATGAAGAAGAGAATTGAAACAACAGAAATATAGTTCTACAGAAGGATGCTAAGAATAACATGAGCCGAACATGGGAGCAACGACAAAGTTATAGAAAAAAGTGAAACAAAAAAAGACACTTATACATAAGAACAGGAAGAGATAGGTGTAATTTCGAAGGTATATAATGAGGAAAGAAGGCAAAGAAAACTTGGTACTCACAGGACAGATTGAAGTTAAA
>OZ038476.1:75160161-75172661 GCA_964036315.1 Acanthosepion esculentum
TAAGGTTCAGATTCATAGCTATGATTAATTAATGATGAATATGTCATACATATATATATACATATATATATATATATACATATATATATATATATATATATATATATATATATATATATATATATATATATATATATATATATATATATATATATATATATATATATATATATTAATTAAGTAATTCATCGAATCTAGAAGAAACACGGTTTCAATTCTCGGTAGTGGATGCGCACTGCTGATGAGTCCCAAATATAGGACGAAACGGCCGTCCAGTGCTTTTTGCATTCTTTTGAGGTTTCTTCTAGACTCGATGATTTATTTAATTATGATTATCTCAAATTCTACTAACAATTTTTATCACACACACACACACACACACACACACACATATATATATATATATATATATATATATATATATATATATATATATATATATCATCGTCGTCGTCATCGGCTCCCAGTCGTGTCCGAGTATCGGGTTCTGTCATGAGTCCTATCTTCGCGATTGATGTTTATGTTTGACATGGCTTGCGAGGCCCAGTCGGTGGTGGAATAGTCGCGGACAATGCTCGCAGGTGAGGGTAGGTGGAGGACGGGGTCGTTTACATCGCTCTCTCCTCCTTCGTCGTCTTGCCTCTTCATTCCCCCGCCTCTTTTCCTCGAAGTCCGCGATGCCATGGCGTATTGATCTCCTCCACGTTATTCGGTCCCTGGCAGTTTCTTCCCACGAGGACGAGCTAATGTTGGTAAGTGTCAGGGTGCGCTTTAGTTGGTCTTTGTAGCGCATTTTTGGTGCTCCTCGTGATCTAGTCCTGATGGCCAGCTCGCCATATAGGATTTTCTTGGGGAGCCTGGAAGGATCCATCCTGTGGACGTGTCCTGTCCAGCGGAGGCGGTGATGGATGATGGTGGCCTCGACGCTACTCACTGAGGCTCTGTTCAGCACTTCTGTATTGGTAGTGTAGCTCTCCCAAAAGATGTTGAGGATTTGCCTTAGTTTTAGTTGCTGGAAGCGTTCCAGCATTTTTACCTCGCTTCTATATAGGGTCCATGTTTCGCAAGCGTATAAAAGGGTGGAGAGGACTACTGCCCGGAAGACCATGATTTTGGTGGTCATTGTCAGTGCCAGGTTTTTAAATATGCGGCAGTTGAGTCGACCAAAGGCAGAGTGAGTGGCCCTGATTCTATTCTCCACGTCTTTTATGCATGTGGGAGCTAATGTTAGAATGCTCCCCAAATACGAGAACTGTTCTACTTGCTCCAGGGGTTGGCCATTGACAGTGATGTTAGTGTTTGGGAGCGGCAGACCAGATGGAGGTTGAACTAATAATTTGGTCTTTTCTGTGTTAACCCGCATCCCAAATCGTTCATAGGCCGTGTTGTATGCATCCGCTAGTGACTGGAGGTCCTCTGTAGTCCGACCTGGGATGGCATTGTCGTCAGCGTACTGCAGCTCCCGTACCGAACACATGGTGGTCTTGGATCTGGCACGGAGTCGAGCGAGGTTGAAAACTCCGCCATCCAAGCGGTAACGAAGGTCAATTGAGGGTGTGTCTGGTGGTATCTCATTTAGCATTGCTGCTGTGTAGAGAGAGAGAGAGACACGTTGGTTCCAGAACACACCCCTGCTTCAGGCCACCAGTAATGGGGAATGGGTCCGAGTGGGAGTTTTGGTAGCATACTCTCCCCACCATTCCGTCATGCAAGGCGCGCACCAGGGTGACAAAGTCAGATGGGCATCCAAACATAGTAGGGACTGCCCACATGGCAGGTCGGGGTACTTTATCGAGGGCCTTTTTTAGGTCCCAAAAGGTGAACATTGCGGGCTGTTGCTGTTCGAGGCTCTTCTCTTGTATTTTCCGTGCGCAGAAGATCATGTCGATGGTCCTGCGGGAAGGTCGAAAACCACACTGGGACTCTGGCAGGACATCCTCGGCGAAGACGAGGAGACGGTCTAGGAGAATGCGGGCGAAGATCTTGCTGGCGATGCTTAGCAGTGATATTCCCGGTAGTTGTTGCATTTCTCACGGTCTCCCTTTTTAAATATTGTCACGACCGTTGCATCACGGAAATCGTTGGGGAGGGTCTTTGTTTCCCAAATCTTCAATATAAAAAGCATGAGACGGTTCCTTATCTCGGGACCACTGTGGCTGAGGAGCTCCAGTGGGATATTGTCAGGTCCTGGGGCTTTGCCGGGTCTCATGCATTTAAGGGCTTTGTTGAAGTCCTGGATGGAGGGTGGTAGTGCCATCCAGTGACAGACAGGATGCTGCGGGGTCATTCGCAGGAGATCGTCTGGCGTGTCGTTGAGGAGGTTCTCGAAATGAGACCTCCACCATGCCAGAATACCCTCGCTGTCGGTAATAGTTGAAGCCCCGTCCACGTCCTTTTGTCCGCCCACTGAAGAGCGTCTGGGACCAAAAATTTCCTTGGTTGCTGCATAGAAACTGCGCAGGTCTCGTTTGTCAGCGTAGCTTTGTATTTCTGCTGCTTTTCTTTGCCACCATATGTTCTGGGCTTCTCGTATTCCTCTTTGGAAGTCAGCTACGGTTTGTTTATGAGCACCTTTTATTGGTAGCTGTACGCTGGTTCTCCATAATCAAACGTGTCTGATGTTTAGCTTCAATGAGAGGAGAAATGGTCCCGTGACACTCATCGAACTAGTTTTGTCTTTTCTTGTTTGAATAACCGATGGTTTCCTCCGCTGCACGGGTCATGGCGTCTCTGAGGGTGGTACAGTGGTGCTCCACTGAGGCCTGATCCACAGGGTCAGCAAGGCGGCGTTCGCAGGCTTCTCTAAAATTCTGTGCCATCTGTGGGTCGCGGAGATTGCTACAATCAAAGCGCCGATGTGGTACGCTGTCCGGTGTCCTGTGTGGTCGAAAGGTTCTCTGGATAATCTGAAGATTAGGAGCCTGTGATCCGTCCAGCAGTCGTCCGCTCCTGGCATGGTTCGGGTGACGTGGACGTCTCCCCTGTCTCTGACTCTAGTTAGGACATAGTCCAGAATGTGCCAGTGTTTGGACCGGAGGTGCCTTCATGTTGTCATCTGTCGGTTCGGGAGTCTGAAAATAGTGTTGGTCACAACAAGTTCATGTTCCACACAGAGACCCAGTAGGAGTTGACTGTTGGCGTTACAGTTCCCGATAACGTGGTGGCCAATTATTCCCTCCCACAGGCGATGGTCCCTGCCTACTCAGGCATTAAAGTCACCCAGTGTAATGAGCTTGTCTTTAGCGGTCGCACTCTGGAAGGTATGGTCGAGCTGGGTATAAAATGCGGCTTTATCTTCATCAGGTGAGGTCAGAGTCGGGGCATATACTGCAATCAGGGTGATGTGTCTGCCCCGCATGATGGGAATGCGAACAGTCATTAAGCGCTCACTGATGGCCGTGGGAGCGAGGTTGTGCTGCTGCACGAGCTGGGACCGGATAGCAAAGCCAACGCCATGTATGCGCGGCTCCATCGGGGCCCTTCCCCTTCCAGAAGATGGTATAACCTGTTCCAGCTTCCCTGATGTTGCATTCTTCGGGCAGTCTAGTCTCGCTGACGGCCTCCACATCTATGTTGAATCGGGCAAGTTCCTTGTAAACTAGGGCTGTGCGTCTTTCCGGGCGAGTAGCGTTCGCCACATCTTGGAGGGTGCGGATGTTCCAAGCACCAAGGGTAAGGATATTTTTATTTTTATTGTTTAACCTTTTTGCTTTGTTGGGACCGCAGTAGAGGGATATCCGCCAGTCGCAGTAAACTGGCCAGATGTGTCGCCATGTCCGATGTATGGCCGACCTTTTCTAGGGGCTTCCCCATGTGGGGTGGGTTGCGGTGGTCCTCAATAGGCCAGCCCAGTCATGGGTCCAGCTGCCGTACTCGGGTGTCACGGCAATGTCACCAGAGAGCGACCATCTTTGACCCGCCGCCTGTGTGCAGTCGCGGGCTGGAGGCTTCCAGCGTTCCAGGCTTGCTCCCGTTGCTCGCGGTGCCATCGCCACAGGACTTGGGTTATGATGAAGGAGGTGAAAGAATGAAGATAGGTGAAAGAAAAGAAACGACAGAAAGCCAGTCGCTGAGGATATTGTTTTAGGTTGTCGTGGCTGCGCGACGGCCACGCACACACACTTGGCGGTGGAAGCGATATATATATATATATATATATATATATATATATACTACTACTACTACTACTAATCAATAGTTTGGGACCCCCCTGAATTAAATTAATAAAAAAAACTTATTTTGCATAATTGGATAACTAAATCCACCTCTCATTTTCGTTTAGAATTTTTTCTAAGCTCTATACTAAAAATTAAATCTGTTATGAAAAACAAAATGAACAAAATGAACACAAAACGATCAGCTTTAAAAAAGGACTCGTAACTGGAAAAACCGAATGAAAAATGAATGTTAACAACAAATACTTTTTCACACCCAACCCAGCTCTGCGGAATCAGAATTAACGTTGAGTTTAAGCAAGCGAATGAGCCAATTGGTGTAAAGCGCCATGCAGATTAAAATTTTTTGAACTTGTGACGAATGCAGCTAATCATTCTTTTTGCTAGTTAACATTCGTGTCAGTCAACTGTTGGCTCTCACGCTGGCCAATAGAATCTTCCTGGCCATTCCTGGCAGCCAGCTATAGGCTCTCACACTGACCCGTAGAAAATGGCCCCAAACTACATGAAAACTGCCGTAGAAGCATGAAAAAATCGATTATTTCCACTATCGATGGGAGTTGGGAAATGCAAAGTCGGTCTTGGCCTGTTAACTAACTTGGAGCACGTGCATGTAAATCTTGGTGCAAATTCGTCGAAAATTGCAGCCGTGCATTCGTTACACACACACACAAACAAACACACACACACATATCCTGCCTTTTATAGATAGAGATGTGTGTGTGTGTGTGTGTGTGTGTGTGTGTGTGTGTGTGTGTGTGTGTGTGTGCAAACCTTTATATAAAATTCATAGAACTGTTTCTACAAGCATTATAAATTTATTTGAATAAGCTTTGGGAATTTTGTGTTGAAAAAAACAAAACAAGTGGAAATTTTTTCTATAGAAGGACATTCCGAACGTCAGCTTCCTAGAAAATTACAAAGATAAAAATGAGGTGCTTTATTGCCTGCAGCGACATGCAGAAATCGACGCAAATGTTAACATAAAAAAAGATATGGAAGGCCCAGAGTAACATCTGCTGTAGAGTATAGACACTTTATCGTGTCTACCAAAAGGAACAGAAGAGAAACAGCCCCCCATCTAACTGCTGAATTTAATTCTACACATCAACATCCAATTATAATTGTTAGGAGAAGACTTCTTTCTGGTGTGTTTAGAAGATTTGTATCAGTTACGAAACCACTATTAAACAAGGTGAAAAGACTAAAGATGTGTACAGAAGAAGGATTGGACTATAGAAGATTAGAAAAAGGTACGATGGACTGATGAGGCCACATTTGAGCTTTTGGGAAGTAAACGAAGAGTGTTTGTCAGACAAACTCCTTCCGAACAAATGAAGGAAAATTGTATTGTGGCAACGGTTAAGCCTACTGGTTGAGCCGTAATTGTTTGGGGGCGTTTTGAAGGTGACATTACTGGAGACTTAAATTAAAGGCATTATGCGAAAGGAAGAATATCATTCACTACTGAAGAGCTATGCAATTCCTGCTGGCTGCCGCATGGAATTTTGCAAATCATGACTACAGTCTCCAGACTTTTCACCAATTGACTTAGCCTGAGACGAAATTGAGCATAAAGTTCGAAGTGAACTATCTAAGTATAGGCAAAAGATGTTTACACATTTTAACACTGCTTGATGCAAAAATTGTCTCTGCAGTAATAAATAGTCGTGGTGGATTCTTTGAAGGAAAGAAAATTTTGCTTAAGTGAAATTATAATTATTTTATATTCATTTTGATTTAAATTGTTGCATAATTTCATGCAAACATAGAAAATAAAATTTATTTTTTTAAGGACATGAAGATAGATTCATTTTTTAAGTTTAAAGGAAAAAATCAGTGCCGACCCAAACCAAACGTTATTGTTTATATATATATATATATATATATATATATATATATATATATATATATATATATATATATATTAAAAAGAAGAGAGGTACCGCAAACCTTTTTGGTTGTAATGTGGGTTTTAAAAAAAATATTATTCTATATTTTTCATAGTTTTACTATGAAAAATAAAGAATAATATTTTTTTGTCAGCATGCGTATGTATACGTATATTCTTCTCTAACATACATTCTGTCTTATTATAATGAATTAGTATATAAATATATACACACACATACACACGCATACACACACTCACATACACAAACACATATGCACACATTGCCTATGTTGTGTATGGTTCGCGTGTGACCCGTGAGCAGTATCGTTTTTGCTAGTGTGTGCATATATATATTAATATGCAAATGTACACCCGTATTACCACTCTATATATGCATACTGTCTCATTATAAGGAATTAGTATACATGCATATACACACATACATAACTACACACACACGCGCACATACATATACATACATACACATACACACACTATGTTGTGTAGGGTTTGCGCGCGTGCCTGCGCGCGTGTCTATTGTTTTTGCCAATATACGTATACATATTTGTGCTCCACAGACACCCGCGTATGAGTGTGTGCGCATGCTTGTGAGTGGTTCGACCACTATATTTGGCTATCATGTGTGCATGTTGTGTGTTTTTGCGTGTGGGGTTATGATCAAATTAGTGCTGGTTTACATTTGTTTATGATGTTTTTTCTTGTATTTGTAGGTAAGAATAATTGTCAGTTTGATATATTAGCATAATTTTAAATTCAATGGTTTCAATGATTTAAATGGTTACATTTATAGATGTGTTGTGATGCAAAGGTTTTCTGTTGTCTGGTAATTTTATGCTGCTTTTGTGAAGGGAAACCCTGTTACTTAGCTGTTGGCTGATACCTACATATGACTTCTTTCATTTTGTGCGTTTGAGTGCATAAGTCAGATTTTTGGGGTTTCAGTTCAAATTTGTATTTATTATGAATGTTGTTTTGGGGTTTTCAAAAATGTAGACGTTTCCTTCTATAATTATGTCATAGACCACACAAAACTTACATCTTTTTTGTTGCATTTTGTGACTCCCGGTATTTTGTGTTGTTTAAATTTGGATGAGGTTTATATGTGCTTCAGGTTTTCAGATTGGCGTTTGCTTTTAATTATTTTGGTTGTTTTTAGTATATTTTTCGGTTTATCATTCTTGCTAAGTAGGTCTAGATTTTTTGTAATTTCGGCAAATAGTTCTGGATTGTTCTTGTTGTATGTTGAGACATATGTTAGGGTTTGTTCGATGTTACGTTTCTTTGGATTTCGTACTCGGTCTAAAGGATTTTTTTGCGAGTTCAAAACATTTGTATATTAGTGTTGTGGGGTAGCCTCGTTTTTTTAGAGTTTCATGTAGTTCTTCTCGACGGGTTTTTCGCGGGTGTTTGTCAGTCACTATAGTGCAAATCCTACTTGCTAGAGAATAGGGGGTGGATTTCAGGCAAATGTTTGGGTGATGGCTCTTGAAATGAACATATTGTTGGGTTTCTATAGGTTTGTGGTAGATATCTGTGATTATGCGATTGTTTTTCTTTTTAATTACTATATCTTAAATTGGTAATTCGTTGGAATTAATTTCTTGGGTGAATTTGATTTTTCGGAGTAAGTTCTGACGTAGAGTGTGGAATTGGTTAATATCACCCCATGATGATTGCCAGAAAATGAAACAATCATCTAAGTATCATGCTCAAGATTTAGTGAAGTGTTTTTTTTTAATATTTTCCCCATATATTTGTTCTATCTTTTCATAGAGGTTTTCCTCTAGGTAAGCTAATATTAGGGTGACATATGTTGGTGCCATTTTCGTTCCATTGCGTGTTTGGATATACTTCTTGTTGTCAAATTCAAAGGTGTTATTGTTTAGAATTTGGTCTATACTATCAATAATTAATTCCTTAGTAACCTGGTCATGAAAAATTTCTTGTTCCCGGAATATGGTAAGATAGTCAAAAGTAGGTCGCAAGTAGTCTAAAATTTTACATGAAAATCCCTTAGAATTCCGGCGACCAGCCAGCAACTGTCACCCATTCTTCAAGTACTGTTACTTTCCATCTGCCAGAATATATATATATATATATATATATATATATATATATATATATATATATATTTAAATAAAAATAAAAACAGACCACTTTAAGGTTCCATGTAATAGATTATTTCACCACAGCCATTTTAAAGGACCGCGGATCATCGGACTTTACTTCCAAAGCTTGAAACGAAAAGTGAATCTTAGATTTCAACATTTGGAAGTAAAGTCTGATGATCCGCGGTCCTTTAAAAGGGCTGTGATGAAATAATTTATTACATGGAAACTTAAAGTGGTTTGTTTTCATTTTTATTTAAATTATTAGCTCTGATTTACATTGAGCTCTCTGGATTTTATCCTCCTTGGGTCTACCCATACGGATTACCTAGTTTTTCGTAATATATATATATATATATATATATATATATATATATATATATATATATATATATATGTCAGGTCTTAAAAGCCATCATAGTAGATATGCTAGGTATATGCTAGGTATATGCTAACAAAGTAATGAAATAATTTGCGAAATTTTCTTAAGTACTTAATACAAAAGCCCATTTCGCGGTTTAATAATTTTATTAATTTAATTTAATTTTAAAGGACTTAATGAGAAATAAACTTTTGTAAGAAAATTTCGATCTTTTAAGGTACGGCTATTTTAGAGGGTGTGTGGAACGGGCTGACAGAACTCACAGGATTTTATATAGAGATTATTAGGCTGTTGATCATGACGGGGAAAGATATTAAAAATCTGAATTGTCGAAAACAGCTTTGATCATTCTCAACAAGAAAAAAATATATATATGTGTGTATATATATATATATATATATATATATATATATATATATATATATATATATAAATATATATATATATATATATATATATATATATAGATAGATAGATAGATAGATAGATAGATAGATATGCACAAACTCTGAGAGATAGATAGAAAGAAAGAAAGAAAGAACGAAAGAAAGAAAGAATTTTAAAAAACGCAATGATATCTCTAATCAATATTTGTATCTTTATATTAATCGTTTTAATACACACTAAGTTATAAGTTTAAAATCCGGTATAATGTTACATAGATTTTTATGGGGTCTGCAATGTTTGATATTTCAATTAATTTCTTTAAGTGGAGTGCGTCTACATCTTTGAAATCTTGTTTTTTGTTGGCATCTTATAACACACTCATACACACACTCATACATACACACACACATACATACATACAAACACACACACACATATATATATATATATATATATATATATATATATATATATATATATATATATATATTTGCAGTGTTGATATTAGTGAAAGTACGATAGAAAATTCGACGAACACCATTATGTTTAATGCAGGTCTCCGACTTCATTCTTCATTTACTATTCCTTTAGACAATCATAACCCTCCTCGATTTCCTGTCTCAGTAAAATGTCTGTCTACGTAACATTTGCTCCATTGTTCAATTTTGTCTCTATTCTGCCACCCATTTATGAAAATTCATTAAGTAACATACTTGTTGTTTCTCTAGGTTCCTTTGCTTCCAGTATGTCCTGTGGGTGTTAGATTCTCTACGCCCTCCTTTTCTTTAATACTTCCTCATCAATCACTTGTTTCGTCTACGGTATTCTCAGCATTCCTTGGAAGAATCGTATCTCTATTGATTTCTGCCTCTTCTTCATCTGTTACTAAATTGTCTAGGATTTACTTAAATATTACATCTCCCTCTCTTTCTCTCTATCTCCCTTCATATATATATATATATATATATATATATATATATATATATATATATATATATATATATATATATATACTTATGTACATATATATATGTGTGTGTGTGCCGGGTGTGCCGGGTGTAACAGCAAAATTGTGCAAATCGTATAACACTATGGGATAATTTTTCATCTCCGAAAATTTTTAATATGTAAAAAATATAAAAAAAAACAATAAACGTACTGAGTTTTCCAGGTTTTTAGATAAGACGTTTAGCTGTCATGACACCATTTGTCAAAAGAATCTCTGAAAAATCCTTTGAGTTATTCACCTAGAAAGAGAACAGATTAAAATCATTTTGTGTCAACAAAACTATGTCTTCCCAACTGAGCAATGGTGAGAGGAAAAATACCATTCAGGCCTTCGGTAGTGATATCAATATTCATCCTCTGGGTTACATCTTCAAAGTCTATTCGAGAACCATCAAGAGAACGGTGAATGTTTTAAAAAGAGGGAACAGTCGAGAGGAAAACTGGATCAAGAGGTTACAACAGCAACAGGGATCATCATTTAAATTTAGAGATAAATTCTTATTGTTCAAATAGAATCCATTAGTGTTATAAAAACCTTGGAGAATTCCATTAATATATCTTTAATCATGTCCTTCATCAACAGAGCGAGAAAATCACAGAGAAATAGGAATTACTCACCGACGGATGTTTTTGTAGACGGTGTATTTACTGGTGGAAATCATATTATTAGCAAAAACCCTATCCCCGTCTGATTCCTCCCTGTGCGAATGTTTTATGAAAATAAACTTAAATCTAATATTTAATATAAAAATAAACTTGAGTGTAAAATTTACCTATATATATATATATATATATATATATATATATATATATATATATATATATATATATATTAATATAAAAATACACTTAAATCTAAAATGTAATATATATATATATATATATATATATATATATATATATATATATACACACACACACACACACACACATATATATATATATATATATATATATATATATATATATATATATATATATATATATATATATATATATATGTAGTGGTTGTCGACTCACAAAGCGAGTATGGCCATCACTGACATGTCCAGTACACCAGTTAAGTTGCACCCCACAACACGGCATTCATTTGTTGTGTGAACGACAGTGGCTGATAAAATCATCCATCTATCTGCATTTCTTGCTACATATATGATATGCCAAATCATTTCCGGGTGGTGAAAGTTGACTTTGAACATCATCACTTACAATGTGTCTTTTTATATGCCTTGTCAAGTCCGAACTGGACTTGCACACTCTAGTGCAGATTGAGCATTCAAAGCATGCAAAGATGAAATCGTCATATGCAATAGACTGTTGGTGTGATTACTGGTCACCTTAGCAGACCTGTCTTGGGTAGACATATCCGATTGCATTGGGCACATCGTCAGGTTGGCACCTGATGGCAAGTCAGGGATCCCTTCCAAAGTCCTTTCTTCAGTTCCTCATATTTTTGTGATGCCTCATGGAGGTTCTTGACGCCATCAGCAATACTAGCTCTCCAAGAAAGCCAGTCTTCAGCTAGAGTCTCCCAGTTATCCGGACAAATATTGCACTTGTATAGTGACTCTTTAAGACAAGTTTTGGCTTGTGCTGCGATCTTTTTCCCATTTCCAATTCTTCATACATTGTTTTGACATTCTTTCATCTGCCATGCTAATAAGGTGAATTGACCATCGCAATCTGTATTTGCGTATAATTGTTATATATATATACATATATAGTTTTCAATAAGCACCTAAGGATAGCATGAAATTCAGATTCGTACTACCGGTGACAAGATAATATGTATATATATAGATATATATATAGATATAGACATAGATATATAAAATATAAAAGGCTCAAATAATAATATTCCATGTTTATAAATTATTACATTGGAATCGTAATCACGATCCAATTCATCAAACCTACAAATTCCAAAAGAAAACTAAAATGATATTCTTACTCTGTTGAGTTCTACCTGGATTTTACCACTTGGGAATTTGGGAATTTTTATATATATATATATATATATATATATATATATATATATATATATAGGTAGTAATCCGTTGATATAATAAAGGCGAGTCCTATTAACATAGAATTTGACATATGTTAAAACTGACTCACAAAAGAGCTCTCCATGATTTCATTAAACAGAAATTTTTTTCTTTACAATTGGAATTAAGATACCTTTCGTAAATGGCCATTTTCAATATATATATATATATATATATATATATATATATATATATATATATATATATATATATATTGATAGTAGTACTCGTTTAGAAAAATCGGTACGAGTAAAAAATTGGAATTAAAAAAAGAAAGAATTAAAACATCAGAACAAGACGACACAAATTATCTATCTATATATGTGTATATATATATATATATATATATATATATATATATATATATATATGTGTGTGTGTGTGTGTGTGTGTGTGTGTGTGTGTGTGTGTGTGTGTGTGTGTGTGTGTGATATAAAATGCTCAAATCCTTAGGGATTTAATATGAGTTAAATAGTA
>OZ038476.1:75180161-75190161 GCA_964036315.1 Acanthosepion esculentum
AAGTCCAAAGAAGGATCTGTTATATTATCGGTCGTGACCTGGCATCTCGATTTCAGTCACTTTTCTGTCGCTATGATGTGACTTCCATCTGTCTTTTCTATAATTATTTTCATGGCAATTTTTTTAGGAGCTTTCCTTCTTCGGGCCTCGACTGCATAAATTTAAGTGAACTATTAAATTGGTAACTAGGTCTCACTGTTCTACTGTTAAACTACCTACATATAAACGTATTCTAATAGTTTTTCTCACACTTCTTGTCTGTGAAATTAACTTCCGGTTTCTTGCATCCCTGCCATTTTCAAAAATATAAATGCAATCCCAATCGGCATCTTCTTTCTTCTTGAATTCTGTTGTTTGATCCTTTTTTTCCTTACAGAACTCTTCTAGTTCTCTTTTAATGTCAGTAAACCCTTGCATCTTAGGGACATTATCGCCTTGCTTGTGATGAAATAATTAAATAAAAGAGCACATTTGTCGTTAAGTTTGGGAATTAACCGTTACATCCGGTTTTACTTCCAAATCAAGAGAAATAATCATTGAAGCGAAGTTGCTATTTACTGAAACAAGTAAGAAGTGTGTTTTCAGCTCCTCTTCTAAGTGCGTAGGTGTTGCTTACCTCTAAAATCCGCATTCGAAACATTGGCATTTTTACTTGGGTTCGAACACTAAATTCTGGCAGCTAATATAAAAATCTCAATATTTGTGTATGTAAGTGTGCGATTTATTTATACGGTTTATCAACCTTGCGCGTTGGTTTTTTTTTTTGGTTTTTTTTTTGGGTTTTTTTAAGCATTTCACCCCAATCAAGGTGGGAGTGCCACTATAACGCAGGGGGTTATAGAGAGTAAACGTAAGAGAAAAGACTGGTTGCCGATTGAGGCAAGGGTAAGAAGAAGAAGAAGAAGAAGGGGATCAAGTCAACAGAAGATGTCGACTGAGATCACATTTAAATTTAAACCCAGAAAATAGGTTTGGATTATAAGAATTTTGAAATAATACTGATTGGCTTTTATCTTACTACTTAACCTATAGCTATGGAGAGAAGTGAATGTTTGCGTGTAAGTGAATATGAAGAAACCAAATGTAATTGGAACTCGGCTCTCCGATTAACACTTCCATACCTTTATCCATCCAAACACATCCAAGCATCTAATTACCATCTCAGTACTGGCCAGTGTCGACGTTGCTTAACGTCTCTGATCATACAAGAACCCGTACTTCCACGTGCTGTAAGTTCTGTGTGTGTGCGTATTTGTGTGCCTGTGTTGCGTGGTGTTTGTTTGTTTAGCGGCATAAGAGTCATTTAATGCCGAAATTTAATTTTATTGGGATTAATTTTCTTTTATAAAAATTTAATGCTAATATTTTTTTTTCAAAAATATATTGTTTGTATTATTTATTTTTTTCAAAAATGTACTGTTGGTAATATTTTTACTATAAAAATGCGTTGTTAGTATTTTTACTATAAATTATATTTCAGTATCTCTCTATATTTCTGAGATGAGGTATTATTATGTACCACATATTTCTGAGATGAGGTATCATTTATAGTGAACTAGTAATAATGAGTGCCAGAGTAAAGCGATAATAACAACAAAAATTGTAATATGAGCTCTGGTAAAAAATATGTTTTGATAACAGCAAAATTGCAATATGAGAACTAGGAAAAAGGGTTGCTGAAGACATTAGGTTTATACTACCCAGAAATTCATACACAGATGTCCCCAAGTACACATGGCACTGTGCATAAAGGTGTTAGTTAGATCCGGTGACAGGACCCAAAGTACAAGGAGCAAAACTTTGTAATAAATATGGCGAAAAAGATGAGGATAATAGTAAATTATATGTCTATAAGCTCAGTTTAAGGGGTTAGATATTTGCCCATAGTTAGGACCCTAACAGGTGCTACCATCCAGAGTTAGGTTAGAAGCAACAGCAATTAAGAGGAAGTTCCACGCTCCTAAAAAATCTCCTGTTCAGAGGCCTTGCTGCCGGATGTAATTTATCGTCATACCCAGGGCGAAGTGTATGCCGTTTCTAAAATGATGTGTTGCGTGTGTTCGTTCGAAACCTTGGAAATTAAATATATGTAAATTAGTTTTACGTCTGTCTGCAAGTATTACGTTCAAACTGAGATATCCAAGGCGATTTTATTTTTCCGTCTCCGTGCGGTTATTGAATTAAAAGCAAAAATTAGATGTCACTTCCCTTTTAGGACACCTTCGACTCTGCCCTACCCCATTTAAGCAAGGGATAACGTGCAGCTTGACGTGGTGACCCACGGATATATGGGGAGTAGATGCCCAAAATTAATGAGTATTGAGTATTCAGTTTGTACTCAGTATCTTATCTCATATTGCTGTTCTTACCTCAGGGAGAGAACTAATTTGCATATTCAACTTAAACATAAAAAAAAACATAAATAACAATCCCTCCTAGACAAACACACACAAAGGTATATACACTATCATTCGAATCCTGCATAGACAAACTAGAATTATGATACACTTACGCATATGTATTATACATACGAACGCTGCTTGACAAGACAAATGAACGTGAAACCTGCTTAACAAATGAAAGACAAACAACACAAAAATTAAAAATACTAGAAGTTTTTCTCTTTCTTTATTTCCCCCGCTCTATATTTCATTCTCTGATAAAGCTTTAATAAAAGCGGATCATGCTAGATATATAAACGTTTCCTATTCGTTCTTTATCGCATCCTGTGGCTTTCCGATCCATATTATTCTACATTTGATCCCAATTAATGTTCAACTTAAAAAATACACTAATAACTATATTATTATTATTTACATTATTTATATTGTTCGGACTGTTGTCCTCATCTTTATTGCCATATTCACGACGTTTTGGTCGTTGTACGCTCCGAATGGAATTTTGAACTGAACCCTTTATTTCGTCTACCAAAAGATGAGAACAACGGTCGAAACAATGTAAATAATTGTAATACCTCATCTCAGAAATATAGACAGATATATTTTTATTCATTTCAAATTTAGAATTTTGTGATATTTAAAAATTAAATATTGTTTTCTTCAAATAATAACATTTTCGGCTCTAAAAGTGGTAACGATCCTAGCATTTAGATCACAGCTATAAAGTAATGGGAATTAAGCAGTGTTCCTATTTTCCTTGCAGATGCCAGTGTATTGAGCTTGGGGTTATGTTGGTGACAGGTATTTACAGTTGGTATAAGAATGATCTTGAACAAATGATCAATAATCTATATCTAGTTTTCGAAGAATTGAGATTTCATATATAACTTTCCAGAACAAAAAATATGCGCTGGACTTGGAATGGAAGTCGTGGTAGTATGTGCCAAGAATCCATCATAAACATTCAGAACATTGAATTGATAAATTTTAGGCAATTTTAATAACACGGGGGTCCTGGATAAAATATAACAAATTTAGTACAGGTCGTCGTCGACTTACGACATTTGCAACTAACGTCTGTTCGACTTTACGACCACAACCTTCCCAGCTTGGTGTACGACAATTTCTTCCACAGCTCCCGTAAGCGCTAGCGTTTCCTTGCACATTTTGAAGTCATGAACTCAAAAATTGAGAGATTGAACGGATAGCACACGATAGATTTCTTTCATATCGTGAAATGTTCGAGGGGAAAAAGAAAAAAAATCAATTCAAACAAAACTCACCATATTTAAAAAACAAAAAACAAAAACAAAAAACAAACAAACCAAAAACAACTCTACCGGCACCCGCCTCAAGACCTGCCCCAGCAACATCGACCATCGAAAACAAAGCACAAGCAGCTAATAAGTTTTTTTGTATTTGTATATATTTTGGTACGTTTTGCAACTAAAATAATTTCTGTTTTTCGCACCTGTATTTCTTTTTGCAGGTTTAAGGAATATTAACCAATTGTACTGTAGCATGCAGTGTTAGACTGCAACCTGATGAATTTAAAAATAAGAAACCTAACAGCGTGTAGAGCGACAAATGACATCAAACGCAGTGATGTAGCATACCTACGGATGATAATAAGTATGCCCCCATTCACATAACTACAGTAGTGAATACTGTATGTTGGTCGGCAGTTGGACATTCGTCTCCAGCTGTGCTGGTCAAACTCTCTGCCTGGAGGCAGAGATGATCCCCAGACGACGCTACGTCAAAAGGCAGAGTCTCGTCTCGCGAAACAGCTACCCGAACCCGTTTCATACTTTGTCTACGGGGAACTTTGGCGGAGGCTACGGGCTCGGATACCCCACATTAAATTCGGCCTTGTGCCACATCTGACCGCGATGGGCAGTTGGTAGATATCCTGAAGTTGGAGATTCGTCTCCAGCTGTGCTGGTCAAACTCCCTGCCTCCAGACAGAGAGGAACCCCAGACGAGGCTATGTCGAAAGGCAGAGTCTCGTTTCGGGTAACAGCTACCCGACCCCGTTTCATACGAGGTTTACCAGGAACTTTGGCGGAGGTTACGGGCTACCCGACCCATTTTTATACTGTGTCTACGGGGAATTTTTGGCAGAGCCTACGGACACGAATATCCCACATTAAATTCGGCCTTGTGCCACATCTGACCGCGTGGGGAGGTTGGTAGATATCCTGCAGTTGGAGATTTATTGTGGAAATCACTTGGCTCACTTCTAGCAGTTGACTACTACTTCTACGCGCCGCTGGCGAATCTTATGTGTTGTTCGTGTCCTAAGTATTATCGTTCATTACCAACCTTCGTGTGATTATTCTATTCAGTAACATTCCCCTAGGTTGCAAAAAAAATACTCTTCGAAATTCGTCTGTTGCATCGTTAAATTTTTCGGCTTAACAAATTTGACAAAATATAGCAATAACCTGTGATAAGTCATTAAAGAAAATGCTACGAATGAAAAGATTAAAAATCAACAATGTTTTCCATTTCATTAAAGCAGACGTTCAACGCATGAGTGCGTTATCGCCTCCTCTATCTACCTTTTCTCTCTTTAGTCCTGGGTATGATGATAAATTACATCTGGCAGCAATGACCGGGATATTAGAGATTTGGGGAAACGGAAAACCACCTCTTAATTGCTGTTGTTCCCAGGTTCGTGTATTCTTTTCAGTAACCTTTCCTAAGTTACAAAAATAACTTTTAAATTCTTTTTGTTTTCCATCCCATCAAATCCCACATATTTCGCCTTCGATCAACATTTTATTAAATTTTAATTGAGTAGTATATGTATATAGATTGACAGATTTACAGATGTGTTTGTTTGCGTGTGTTTATGCCCGTGTCGAACATATTTCAGTGAGAACAGATTTACTAGTATAGAGAGTTTACTCCTCACTGCTTGGCGTTAATATCCAGACCCTGACTCATATTTGTTTAGCATATTGTCTATATTACACAACAGTATGCCCGCGTAAACTGATGCCGATTTCATTGTACACGAGCAGAGAGTCGAATCCTAAAACGCGCAGACTGTCGTTGTCTCAGCACGTAGAGAAACCGTTAAAATGATAAAATAATATAATAATGCCTAAAGAGAGATCAAATTATTGCAAAATTAATTACACACAGACTTATAACCAGATCGATTTAGGAACTTTCGATCGTAACCAATCGTGGTTGTAAGTCGACGATAACTTGTATCGAAAAAAGGTAAGATGAACACAGAATACGTAACGATATGGGTACTTTATGCTACAAAAAAAATATTAACCTGAAAACTATAGTCGTGTTCTTAAATAGTTTTGTAAGTAGATATTCGTATTAATTATAATGACAAAAGTACGCGGGTGTATGCATTAAGAAAACTTTATTCAACTGAGAATACAAGGTTCGCGTATAGTGTCCTTTTATAGTCCCAGTAAACAGAAATAGCTCTCTCTCTCTCAAAGAGGAGAGTAACAAAACAAGGGGTGACCACTCTTGATTATTCATAACATAGATGTCATACTTGTGAACAGCACGTACTGTAAACAAATTCTAAATGTCCGTAATATATTTTGGCTTTAAATAACCCGCAAAGGGTTGATAAGCCGTAAAAAGCAAGTCCATCATTCCAACAGTAACGAAAAATATAATAAAATGTGTAGTAAATGTTACTTCGTGGTTCATTATTTCGCAAATATTTTCTTGACAGTAAAAAGTTTAGGTGAAATCGTATCCCCTTGTCTCAATCTTTTTCCAAACTGCATTTTTTGTGTATTCAAATTTTTGCCGTTATTGTTATTGTATATATTCTCAGTAACGTTCATATGTTTTTGTTATTACCTGCTCTCGTAGTGGCATAAATATTGCCATATGTTCTAATTAATATCTCTTCATAGTCAACGAAAACTGAAGAACGTGGTTTGTTATACTGTCGTTACTCGATCAATTCAACTTTTGTTTGTAAAAGGTCCATTGTTCACAAGCCACTCCTAATACCCGACAATGTTATGTGGGTGGGTTTCATCGAAGGTATTTGTTTGTCTGTATTTACCAGCCTGTTTTATAAAAAAAATCCACTTACAAAAGTGCTCCAGACATTTCGAAATGCTGAAAAAGAAAAAGTAAAATGTGTCTCGACATCAGTAGTATTATAATGAATGTGATTTGTGAAATAAAGAAAAATAACAGAAATATGTCCAAAGAACTGTAAACAATTTGTTATAATGGAATGTCCCACTTTCAATATTGACTAGTGTGGACTGACTATATAAGTAAATATATATAGTGTGCACAGGATATACCTGAGACAGGCTTCGGCAATTGGTTGGAGGTTCGTCTCCAGCTGTGTTGGTCGAACGCTCTGCCTTCGTGCAGAGAGGAACCCATACGAAACTATACCAATGGGCAGAGTTCCGTCTGGGGTGGTTGACAGCTATCCGACCCTGTGTATACGGGGTCTACGGCAAATTTTTGCACGAGTCTACAGACTCGGTTTTGCACCGCATTAAAAAACGGCCTTGTGCCACATCCTGACTCGCGGGAAGGTAAAGTAAATGTCCTTGCTTCGGGAATTATTAGCCTGCTAACCGATTACCTGTCTTTCAGTGGTGTATTCTCTTTAAAAAATAAACCTCTCTTTCTTTCATCTACGCCCGTCTTGCTGTTCCTTTCACTCGAGTACCACCTTTGTCTGTTTGTAACCTCTTTAAGGATACAACACTATTATTAAAGTTACCCACCATCGATAAGATTATTTGCCATTATGAACATCAACGAACTACCCATGACTATACCCGATATTGTTCTGCCCATGAAAATTTCAATATAATATCCTAATATGGATAACCGTTATATAAAAAGATAAATATGAAATTATCTTAGAATAGTAGCTTAAATACAAAAAAAAGAAAGAAAAAAAAAACTAATGGAGTCAGAGTTAACAACAATTATTCAGATAGAAAGCAACAACAGTTTTCCGGATTTGTGAACGGAGGAAAATAATAGGAAAAAAAAAGCTAAAAGTAACTATCATTAAAGATGAAGAGGAATTTTTAGACCAGTGTGAATGACAGAAAGAATATTACTTATAAAGACACTGAAAGGCTATAGAAGATGAGAATATTATTTATAAAGACACTGAAATGATACAGAGGATGAGATAAGAACAGTGAAAAGGCAGAAGCGGGAATCTTGATAAAGACATTGAAAGGAGTTACAAAATACAGTGGACAGGATAAAAACAATGGAATGAACAGAGGGGTAATCTTGATAACGACATAGAAAGGACGTGGAAAATACTGAGGACAAGATAAGGACAGTGGAAAGAACAGGAGGAGTAATATTGATAAAGACATTGAAAGGACATAGGAAATGTTGATGACGAGATAAGGAGAGTGGACATTACAGAAGCGGAAATCTTGATGAAATAGAATGGACGGAGAAAAGGCTGAGGTTGCGATAAAAAGAGTGCAAAGGACAGAAGGAGTAATATTGATAGACATTGAAAGTACGTAGGAAGTGATGATGACGAGATAATGACAGTGAAAGGACAGAAGCGGGAATATTGATAAAGACATAGAATGGACGTAGAAAAGGCTGAGGTCGAGATAAGGACAGTGAAAAGGACAGAAACAGTCATATTGATAAAGACATTGAAAGGACATAGGAAATGTTGATGATGAGATAAGGACAGTGGAAATGACAGAAGCAGAAATCTTGATGAAATAGAATGGACGGAGAAAAGGCTGAGATCGAGATAAAGACAGTGTAAAAGGCAGAAGGAGTAATATTAATAAAGACCTCGAAAGGACGTAGAAAATACTGAGGTGGAGATAAGAACAGTGTAAAAAACAGAAGGAATCATTGAAAGTACGTAGGAAATGATGATGACGAGATAAGGACAATGGAAAGGACAGAAGCTGGAATCTTGATAAAGAAATAGAATGGACGTAGAAAAGGCTTAGGTCGAGATAAGGACAGTGTAAAAGACAGAAAGGGTAATATTAATAAAGACGTAGAAAGGACGTAGAAAATGCTGGGATGCAGATAAGTACAGTAAAAAGGAAAGAAAGAGTAATATTGGTAAAGACATTGAAAGGACATAGGAAATGATGATGATGATGGTGGTGATGATGATGATGATGATGATGATGATGATGATGATGATGATGATGATGATGATGATGATATAAGGACAGTGAAAGGACAGATGGGGTAATGTTGATAATGACATTGAAAGGAGGTAGAAAATGCAATGGACAGGATAAAGACAATGGAAAGAACAGGAGAGGTAATCTTGATAACGTCATAGTAAATGCCGAAGACAAGATAAGACCAGTGTGAATGACAGAAAGAGTATTATTGATAAAGGCACTGAAATGACTTAGGAAAAGAAGAGTATGAGATAAAGACAGTGAAAAGACAGAAACGGGAATCATGATAAAGACATTGAAAGGAGGTAGAAAAGCGTGAAACTTGATGAAGACATAGAATGGACGTAGAAAATACAGTAGACAAGATAAAGACAATGGAATGAACAGAATGGGTAATCTTGACAGCTACGTAGAAAGGACGTAGAAAATGCTGAGGTCGAGATAAGGGAAGTGAAAAAGACAGAAAGAGAAATATTAATAAATACATTGAAAGAACATTGAAAATGTCGAGATAAGTATAGACCGATTGATTGATTCGTTTTCTACGGTTTATCAACCTTTTGCAACTTATTTAAAGCCAGAATTTTTTTTAGTAATAATTTTTTTTTTTTTAAAGATAATCATGGTTTAGTCATAAAAATCGTAATAATTAACCCAGAGCTAGAGGAGAATAGGTGGATACAGACCTTTCTCAATGTTATTTGCGCGCAAGTGAATATAACGATTTCAACTGAAATTCGAAACCGGCTCTCCGATTAACAATTTGGAAACATTGCACCACCCATATATCCAAGTTTAGAGTACCGGGTATTCCCGACCGGTTAGTCATCTAGGCACTGACCAGACTCGACGTTTCATAACTTCGATAATAATAAGGAAACCGGTGTTTCAACGTGATGAGGCCGTAAACCTCAGATAAGTATAGAGAAGCGTACAGAAATGGTAATCGTGATGAAGACATAGAAAGACATAAGAAAATGCTAAGGACGAGATAAGTATAGAGGAAAAGACAGAAAATCTAATCTCCTTGAAAGTATAGAACAATATAGAGAATGGCGAGAAGAAGATAAAGTCAAATATTGCTGTTCAGTCAAAAGGACAAAAAGACAAACAAACCAGCAGGAAAAACAATGGAGAAATCGTTAGTAGAGGTTAGTTTTAACATATATTTTATCTTGGAAAAAGAAAGAAAGAATGAAAGAAATCGAAAATGACGTTCACTTAAGGACTGGAAAACAAATTTGTTGTTAAGTCCTGTCTGGAATCACAACGCTAGTCTGTGGACATTTAGCAAAATTAGTTTGGATGACAAACGATGGTGAGACATGCGAATAGAAACAGCAAAATTGCTGGTCAAATACCCCCGTCAGAGGAACAGGAAAAGAACTAATAGAAAATGACAGAGAGGGTGACAGAGACAGAGATGGACACAGAGGGAGA
>OZ038476.1:75192661-75262661 GCA_964036315.1 Acanthosepion esculentum
TGTGGCTAGACATCCGATTGCTTCAAGCCGGGATCGGGACCCGACTGATTCGCCAAGAGTCGGAGATTTTCCCTCTAAGCCATCGGCGTGCGGTTGAAAGAAAAGCGAATTTTTACGTACTCATTCTGTGAATAAACACGCCAATGACCGACAGAGCTCAATACAGGGAGAGAAGAGCCTTGTAATATTAGTAGTATTAGTTATTGTTTACAAAGTCGTACATATCTCCCAAGAGTGCACAACCGAATTTATGTTATTCGGGTAAATTTTCATCCGCAGATAGACTGTTTCGCTGTATGACAGATCATCAGTGTGGCTTCATATCCGATTGCTTCAAGACAGGATTGAAACCCGACTGATAGATGGACAGATAGATAGATACATAGTAACTGGCGGCCACAATCTTAACAACATAAGATATACAAATAATACAATGCTGATAGCAGACATAGAAAGGAGACTACGATAACTCCTACAGAATGCAGTGACGGAAATCAAGCTGAAGGCACCAAACATTAATTGCAAGAAAACAGAACTCATGTTCTCAACAAAAGGACCAGCCCAACTGGAAAATTACAAATTGTAGATGACAAAAGTATAATCATTTATATATCTTGAAATGTTTTAACAGCTTACGAAAACAGCAACACAGATATCCGTCGGTGCATTTGGGTAGCAAAAGATGCTTTCGAAAAGCTAAGCAAAGTATTAGGAAACAGAAAAAAATTTCGTTAGAAATAAAGAAAAGAGTACTGAACTGTTATGTAATATCATTCCTTCTACATGGCGGTGAATACTAGACAATCTCCGCACAAGAAGAAAGCTTGAAGCAAAAGAAATGTGAAGAAGACACTTCTTCAAAAGAAATATGAAGAAGTGACTTGAAGCAAAAGAAATATGAAAAAGTAACTAGAAGCAAAAGAAATATGAAGAAGTAACTTGAAGCAAAATAATGTGAAGAAGTGACTTGTAGCAAAAGAAATATGAAGAAGTGACTTGAAACAATAGAAATGTGATGAAGTGACTTGAAGCAAAATAATGTGAAGAAGTGACTTGTAGAAAAAGAAATATGAAGAAGTGACTTGAAGCAATAGAAATGTGAAAAAGTGTCTTGACGCAAAATAATTTGAAGAAATGATTTGAAGCAAAAGAAATATCAATAAGTGTCTTGAAGCAAAAGACATGTGAAGAAGTGACTTGATGCAACATAAATGTGAAGAAGTGACTTGACGCAACATAAATGTGAAGAAGTAACTAGAAGCAAAAGAAATGTGCTTCTGCAGAAGTAAGCAGAGCATATCACGGACCGTACATGTGAGCAACGACGAAACTTTAGATAAAATGGAAAGGGCATAGGCGATCATAAGTCTCCTCAACTTCCTATCCTTTTTAGCTCTTAATAAATATTGTGTTTTTATTTCCTCTAAACCTTGTTAAGCAATCCATTTGCTCAAGTAAATGGATTTGCCTCACTGAGCATGTTTATGCTTTGTTTACCTCTGTGTTTCATGGGTTCAATCTATCCTTTGAGTATCATATTTTCCAAGCCCTCTTTCTTCATTATATCCCTCATAAATTTCAACTGTTTCTTCCCGATATTTAGTATAAAATTCCTTTTAGTTTCCTTTTTCTCTAAAACTTCTTTCTTGCTCAAATAATCAGTCCATGGTATCCTCAATGTCCTTCTGTAAAATATGCCTCAACACACCCCACCACAATTAATTAGTTGGAAACTTGAGAATTGGTAGAAATTTTCTTTGGCTTTTTTTTTCTTCTGGTTTTTGTTTTAAACTTTTATCATGTCGGATTTATTTACGAGTGCGTATTCTTGCTTTTTATATACAGTAATGCTTTCTGCATTGTATAAAGTATATTTTTCATGTACTGAGAGTTTACTTGAGAATTTACACACTTTAATACGTTAAAGATTCTTTCTTCTTGAATATGCCCGGCTAAAAATAGGAGGCGTCTAATTTAGTCGTGAACAGAAATTTCTTCAAATATCGCATGTATATATATATATATATATATATATATATATATATATATATATATATATATATATATATATATATATATATATATATAAACACGTCTCTTTACATGTATGTTTCAATATCGACTAAAGTTACATTTCTGAATTTAAAGTATTTTATAATGACAACTGTATTAGTTACAAGGTATAACTTAAACTGGTACAGCGCCTAATCAGTAGAGCAATCATCAGGATCAAATTCACAAAACTAACAAATTGTTCAGCATATATATATATATATATATATATATATATATATATATATATAGATAGATAGATAGATAGATAGATAGATAGATTATCATACAGGGATAGATAGATAGATAGATAAGGGATGAAAATAGATAGATAGATAGATAGATAGATAGATAGATAGATAGATAGATAGATATGTCTGTCTGTGTATGTGTGTGTTTGTGTGTGAATAATAAAGACAAAAGTGAAACTTATCTTAACGAATAATTTCCGTCCTCTGGTGGACATTATAAAGATAAATTTGTTTTACAATAATTATGTATAGAAGGATGTGAAAATGTCCTTCTTTTTACAATTTATTTTTTAATTTAAGAAGGCTTATAAGTCAGGCTAACTTAAAATCTAGGTAAATTATGGAAGAAGGGTGACGTAATTTTAATTTTTAAGTAAAAAAAGAAAAACAATATTGAGTATGCAATTTATGTATTAAAATTTTATATTATAAATTATGCAATTAATATTATTTTAGGTTAGTTTAGGATTAATTTATGTATCATATATTTTGAATAAAAGATTGTTTTACAGTTTTCTTTTATTTTCATTTTATAAATGTTTTTGTTGTGTAGGATCCACCTAATCTGCATAGGTGACTACCAACTATATAAATAATGGTTGGTACCGGAAGACGAGGGGAGAGGAATCACGAGATCCAACTAGAGACTCTGATCGACTGCGACTAGTCAACACATTCTCCAGGAACGTCTTCCCAGAAATATACAGAAATACTATATGTACTTATTGTGTACACTTTCTTGTTATAATACATTCTTGTTCTAAGTACATTTTGTGTTGCATTATTATTCCATGCAATAGGCGAGATTCAACAATGAGTCAAGACTCAACAGTTTTATAGACGTGTATGTTGTCTTAGGAAAAGAGTATTTCTTTCAGGAAAGGAGATATTTGAAAAAAATCTTGCGCGCAGATTTATATTTTGATAATACACGGCAGCGGCACACTCAAGAATTTTACGTCTAATAAGTTTTTTTTCATTTTTAGTGTGACGTTCTTTAGACCGAAGTCGTGGTTTTCTTATAATCACCCTTGATAATGTAAGAGGACGAAACGCGTTGGCTAAGATATGTTTTCCGTTTGTCTTTTGCAGATATATTTTCAGTTATAGCTGCAATTCTACACACACACACAAACACACATACACACACACACATTTATGTGTATATATATATATATATATATATATATATATATATTATAGTAATTCGTCGAGCTTAGAATCCTCAACAGAATGCAGAAAGCACTGGACGGCCCTTTCGTCCTATCTCGGACTCATCATATATATATATATATATATATATATATATATATATATATATATATATATATATATATATATATGTATGATTGTGCTAGTTTGAGCGTACTGGCCTTGTTAAAAAAAAATTGATCCCACCTGATTATACGCTCTCTTCCAAATGCTGTAACTAAGGTCCGCACGGCGTACATAAAGTATAAACTACGAGGTCACATAAAAAAGAACTGGGCTATTATGGTAACGAATCTAAAGTACGCAGAGTGAAGCCGCTTGGCACAGACAAATCTAGAACTCTATCACGCATGCACACTAAGTTATATCGTTGTCAATAGCTTCGGTTGCTCATAGCAGTGCTTCGTAGGGAAGTGTGTAGAGTATGGTGGTCTCATCACATCACAGCCGTTCCATCAGTGACTATGGCCTGTATAGCAGTTATTGGTCAACATTCACCAGGTGCGACAACCACAATATTCCCAAGATTGCCCCTCGGAGCTCTTTCCTCTTCAAAAACCAAAGGAACAAGATTTCAATACGCCGAGGAGAATGCAACGATGCAGCTGCTAGCTATCCCATGAAAAGATTTCCAGGAATGCTTCCATCAATGGAAACGACGCTGGATAAAATGTGTGGCTTCAGAATGGAACTATTTTGAAGGAGGGTAAATGCTAAATTGGTATGTCTTATTAGTCTTATTTTTATAGCCCCAGTGCGATACCTTTTTTCTCTAGTATCTCATATATATATATATATATATATATATATATATATATATATATATATATATATATATATGTATACAAAACTATATATATATATATATGTTTACATAAATATATATATATATATGTATACATAAATATATATATATATGTATACATAAATATATATATATATATATATATATATGAAGAAATATAATCTTAATGTGTGCTATATTTATGGGATAAAGTGCTCAATATCAAAGATAGAGCGTGTGTAAATATAAAAGTGAACATAGAAGTCAACACTTAGAGGCGATAGTCTGTTTCATGCTAGATGCAGGCCTGACGATTGCATCTAGCATGAGACAGACTGTCGCCTCTAAGTGTTGACTTCTATGTTCACTTTTCTATTTATATATATATATACATATGGGGGGGTTCGTGTGTGTATGTACATGCAATCATATGTAGTTACTGTAACTACGACTGAACAATTAGTTTCTTGAATTTTATCCTCACGAATGCTCTAAATGTTTGCAGCACCAGTCCTAATCACACGATACTTTTCGATATATATATATATATATATATATATATATATATATATATATATATATATATATATATATATATGTATATATATATACACACACACATATATATATATATATATATATATATATATATATATATATATATATATATATATATATATATATATATTATTTTAGGATATTAAAACAAAAAATGTTAAAATCCCTACACAATGGCAATTATGTTTCGACACTACAAAGGTGTCTTCTCAGGCCATGGTAAACTACTGACGAGTGAACAATTAATTTAATTTCAAAAGCAGAATACTCTCTGTTTTCGAGACAAAAAAAATAATTATGTATGACATGTCAAGAAGTTGTCTGTATAAAAATCAAATTCATTATGGACAGATACAATTTCATTATGGCCAGATACTCATTGGGTCAAGTCATTGCGCCCAAACAACGCTTTTATCCATTGGGCCAACTGTCCTTGAGCACACGTGGCCCCGTTGATAAAAGTGACTTGACCCAGTGTTGTGAGTTCAATACCTAGCTACAAAAACCTGGAGAGTTGAGCTAAAGAGTGATAACTGAGACATCAGGTGAGGCATGGCACGTGAAACTAGAACAATCTACTCCCGCTGAATGAAATAAACGGTTCAATTCGACATTTCAGTCATCTGAAGAAGGTCGGAGCGTACAATGGCCGAAACGTTGTGAATATGGCGATAAAGATGATAACGACAGTAAATATTTGTAAATAATTGCAATACCTAATCTCGGAAATATCGACATGAAATAATAAACAGTGAATAAAATTTCAGTGTTTAGGCGGTGACGTTATAAAGTTGAAATAGAATTTAGAAGGAACAGTTACTCTCTGCCTTGAGTGGGTTTTGGGCATTGTATTGGGCGAATATTAGCAAAAGACACTTAACACTTTTGATTCCATTAAATTTCACTAATAGAAATTATATACGACTCTGATTTCACCAATGCTGTGTAAATAGTTCCTCGTAATCCGAAAATTCTTACACAATTGATCGATTGGTCGCCATGAGGATCGCAACTCTAGTACACGGAATATATTTTTGTTGCCACATCTAGACAACAACATGGACAATGATGGTGCGAGTGTTGATGACACTGTCACAATTTGTTATTTTTTATTACCATTAATTTTTATTTTTAAGATGGAATTGGCGGAAAGGAGTCTGAAGAGGTTGGGTTACTCATCCATTGCTATTAGAAACATTGAGCAACACTAAACAACTAACCAAGAACATTTGCACACACAAAAACACATGCACACTCACATACGCAAAGTGTAGCAGGCTTGTGAAACATTGTCTGTCCGAGGTTATGGAAAGGACAGGGGCTTCTAGTTCCGACGGTTATGGTTCGATGGGGCCAGGGGAAACTAGTTCCGATATGGGAGCTGCGGTTATTACATCGATGTGTATAACAAAACTATAAAATTGTTCTTCCACCCGACGCACTCTGAAAAAAGCTGACAATAAAACAACAGACCCGATTTCAAACACCATCAATCATTGAGAAATGCCGCTTTGGTCCACTGTACGTTAATCAAATTATAGACGAAAGAAAGTAGTAATGCGGGCATCGACAGTCGGTGACAGAGAGAGATGGAGAGAGAGAGAAAGAGAGAGAGATAGAGAGAGAGAGAGTGACAGACAGACAAAGAGAGAAATAAAAAATGGAAGATTGAAACAATAAAAGAAGAGAAGGAAAACCAAAGTACGTGAAAGATAGGGATAAAAACAAAATGCGGGAAAATAAAATGAATAAAAAATCGAAAACGAGATTTAAATCGGGTTATCCTGACCAATATATATATATATATGATAAAATATAATTTTAATGTATGGTACATTTATGGGCTAAAGATTCTCAGTATTGAGGATAGAGTTCCTTGTTTCGTAGATATGGCTTTATTGTTTAGCACCGAGAATTAAACAAATAGGTGTTTGTTTATCTACCATTGCTTACCACACGCATTGATAGAGGATCTCACTTTAGTAAAGACCCAAACACTACACTATAATTCGTCAGTGTGTTATTTAAAGGAGTAAAAAAAAAGACACACGCACACAGACACATACACACAGATACACACACACACACACACACACACACATATATATATATATATATATATATATATATATATATATATATATATATATATATATATATATATATATATATACACATGCTAAAATATAATTTTATGGTATGCTACATTTATGAGGTAAAAATGGTCAATATTCAGGATAGAGCTTATCGGAATATAAAGAGGGGGGCGGCAAAGATCAAGATCGAACGCAAAGTTCAGTCCATGTCGGTTGTATAGAAACTCGACTATTTATTTTAGTCATGGGACATTATTGATAGAAATTTGAATTATTTCAGTTTTATTGCTTTATTTTAACGGCTATTGAATAGGCACGAACGGCCACACACACACATATATATATATATATATATATATATATATATATATATATATATATATATATATATATATATATATATATATATATATGTGTGTGTGTGTGTGTGTGTGTATAATTATATTTTTTAAATATATGGTTCCGTTGCGACACAGAAATTACTATGTTTCGAAACTAGTTATCCGTATTCAAGTTTAATTTCAATATTAAACCTTAACTTTTGGATGACTGTTTTATCCTCAAGCGATGTTTGGAATAACTAAGCAACGAAATGTTTTACTCCTTTATAGTTTTGAAATTGAGGTGTAATCTGGGGTTAGTTTTTCTTTATCAAAGAATCTCTGCTTTGTTGAAAATAGGGGTGATTGTTATATGTGAAGTTTTTGGAGGCGTGTAAGGTTGCGTTGATTTTTGTTTTTTGTTTATTTTTTTGTCTGGCTACAATGGCTAATTTTATCAGGCTCCATTGTTTTGTTTTTTATTACTTTCTGTTAAAACTGAACCTGATTGATGTTGTAGTTATGGTCCATTTTTGGTGTTTATTTATTTATTTATTTATTTGATGATTTATTAAATGGGCGCTAAGATGGTAAGTTAAAGATTTTTTGTGCATTTGAATGGTGTACGCTAACAGAATGTAACCTGTGTTTTGAGCTTTGTTACAGAATTGAGACAGAATCCACACGTAACCAGTACGCGTCAAAGTTGACTTTTTCAAAAGAGACTGTGGAAATGATAGGAAGCAACCCTTTTTTTTCCATCGCCAAATTCTCAGAATTCTTGCGCTGTACCCAATATAAACGAAGCCAGTAAAGTTCTCGGCCTAATCAAGAAGCCCTTCTTGCAAAGAGATGATTTGTGATGCCGGTCAGATTTTCGGAAGTGGGACAAGGTTTTTTTTCATGTTTTTGTTTCGTTCTTTGTTTAACTTTATGAGTTATATAGGGAGAGCCCAAAAAACGGGAATTTTTGAAGTGCGTATTGCCAAACATGAGAAAGTCGCGACACTGCGAGACAGTGACCTTGAGCAAGTAAACATTTCGCCATTTTAGTATCGAGAATGAAATTCACAGTATCCCAGCTGAGATGTTGCAGACGTCAATGAGAAATCTCAACAACAGGTTTCAAGAATGCATTCGTACAGGAGGACGCCATCTACAGGACGTAATCTTTAAAAAATGAAAATTCCATCATTGTTTCTTGGCTTTATTGGATTGTTAAAAAGTCCCCGTTTTTTTGGGGTCACCCTATATATACCGGGGTGTGCATTCGAGAATCTTAATCATGAAAATGTATCCTTCTTAAATTTATTAAGACACCTGAATGCACAAGCCGATAGATATAATTCACGCTGTTCAAAAGAATAGGGGGTATGCTGTAGCACATCTATCCATTAAAATATAAAAATTAAAGTAATAAAATAATGTCGGTTTTAAAAAAATCCCTTACTTGGTAATTACGTTCATACTACAATTTTAATCTTATCAACGCAACAGTCATTCACTATCTATCTATCTATCTATCTATCTATCTATCTATCTATCTATCTATCTATCTATCTTCCCGCTTCCCTTTATGCGTTCATCTTGGTTTATTATAAATGTAATTGACAAGTTTTTCAATTTATAGTGGGTCGGGCCGCGTTTTTATATCCACGTCTCTACCGCAAACCAACAGAAAAACAAAGATCATCATCTTACAAGGGTGTCAAAATACGTGCTCAAAAAAGCATCTATCTATCTATCTATCTATCTATGCCAGTCTGTCCATTTCTGTCAATCTGTCACAATTCATTCCAGACTCTTTATATTCATCAACCAATGATTTACATATTCTCTCAGTTGATATCTATCTATCTATCTATCTATCTATCTATCTATCTATCTATCTATCTATCTATCTATCTATCTATCTTCCATAACCTCATCATTTTCACTTGCTACGACCACCTCTTTCATTCATACCATACACCAAATTCATCGTAGGCATTTTAACAGTCTTCCTCTAATTGAGTGGCTCCTGGGCTGAGTTTTGTGTAAACGCTAATATGAAAAAAAAGAGATACATAGATAGGTATATGTGAATGGCTTGATAGACAAATTTTATATACTTATAGAAAGAATGTGTGAGGTGAGATTTTGCTTACACACACACACACACACACACACACACACACACACACACACACACACACACACACACACACACACACACACACACACACACACACATATATATATATATATATATATATACATGTATTGATACAAATGGATTCATATGAGCATTCAGGCATATCTACATATGCTGGCACTAATGTCTGTAAGTGTAACGTAGGTGACATGATAGTGATGCCCCAGAGAGTATTTAATTCAAACCCCCTTTCAAATCATTGCCGCTCGGCTGGTTTGTTCAGGAGCAGCGTCTATTTCAGCCGGCGGATCGGATATCGATTCAACGAAACACGCCCACGTCGCAGTTTTAAGGGCGAGTACCGTGGTGTGATGGTTAGCATGCCGATGTCGGTTACCGTTTTGCCAGCCTTGTGAATTTAATCCAAGAAACGTACCTCAGATTACGAATAAACTAAGTAATGGGCATCTCAATATCGTGTAGTGGTTAACAAGCCGGTCTCCTAGAGGTCGCTTCTGTTAGTTACTCAATTACATGTCTCTTGCATGTGCTCAACTGCTGTACTGCTAAATTACGCCATCTACAGGGCGTAATTTAAAAAAAATGAAAATTCGATCATTGTTTCTTGGTTTTATTGGATTGTTAAAAAGTTCCCGTTTTTTTTTGGGGGAGGTCACCCTGTATATACCGCGGTGTGCATGTAGCACATCTATCCATTTATTAAGACACCTGAATACACAAGACGATAAAGTTATTTGAGAAGCGTTTTAACAGATGACAGAAAGAACGACACTGAAATCCGAAGTCACATTCGGATAGCGAAAGATGCCTTCTCAAAGCTAAGCAGTTAAGAAACCCGAAATATTCTTTAGAAGCAAAGAAAAGAGGACTGAACTGTTATGTAATATCAGTCCTCTTATATGGCAGTAAATGCTGGATCATCTCATCTCATATAAAGAGGAGATTTGCAGTAACGGGAATGTGGCTCTACTGAAAGATGCTGGGAATAGCATTGACTGAACGTGGGAGTAGCGAAGAAATTCTTGTGACAATGGAAACAAAAAGGAAAGATACTTAACATCATGAAGAGTGTTGAAATGTCTAGAGTACATAATGTGGAAAGAAGGCTTAGAAAATTTAATACTCACAGAATATATTGAAGGCAATAGAGACAGAAGAAAATAACTCATAAGCTACCTGGCGAATATGAGTAAATTGATGGCGGAAGTGGGCTTAGGGTAGGCAATATATATATATATATATATATATATATATATATATATATATATATATATATATATATATATATATATATATACAAATGACATTGAATTGTGGAGAGCCATGATCGCCAGCGTCGCCAAGAGACCCGGCACATGGAAGATTAAGTTGAGTTATAAATAATTTCCGTGAAAAGACAAAAATTATTGAAATCTACAAATGACATGGAAATGTGGAGAGCCATGATCGCCAGCGTCGTCAAGAGAATCGGCACATGGAAGATTAAGCTGAGTTATAAATAATTTCCTTGATTGCTTATCGATTTGATTTAGCTCAAAATAAGGTATAATGTAAAACCTCGAATTAACGGTCAAGAGAACCAACGGACTCCGGATTTAACTTTAAAACTTTTCAAACTTTATTTAAAGGTATATAGTAACTTAATAAGAAAATACACCTATATATATATATTGTATTTACATTTATTTTCAATAATGTTTTACTGTGTGTTTTTAGGCCACGAAAAAAGTGCATCAAATTTACGGACAAACGGCTTTAATGGACGATCTATCTTATTAGTCTGTTAAATTGAAGTTCCACGGTGCTTACATTTTATTCCATTATATGTTCACCATAATTTGCAAAAACTTGTTGCCACCAATCCGGCAACTGTTCGGTAAATTTTGAGAAAAGTTCCGCAAGTCTTGATGTGAATAACTATTCAACGAATTTTTGAATCTGTTTTAATTATAGATCGATTTCCCCATTAAATGTTTTGCAGTGATCGACACTGCCGTTGCTGCCATATTGTCGGTGCTGCAGTTTAGGACAAAAATGTTCTAAAACTTTTCCTCTGTTATTTTTGTTGTATCGGCTGTTTTCCTATCGGCGGGCGACCGGAATTTTATAGACACGTTGCAGCTGCTGGAGGTATAAATGTCCATTTAGTTTTTCCTTGTGTTTTAAGAACTCTAAAGGAATAATACGCCGACGATTTCACCAGATTCCACAACATTAGCGTTCTTCCCTTGATCTTTGTTATTGGGGTTGCTTGTGGAGATCTAACTTCAGTTCACTGACCTTTGCGTTAGTCAATGTCGTATGGAATCCATTTTTTCTCACCTGTTATTCATATTTAAGGAAATGTTAGTTATGATAATACATTCGTTATTATATTTATTTCCCTAAAACGGAAATTAGTTATGTTCTTCTTTGATGTGCTGTGTCCTCACAGAATGTAGGCGATCATGGCTCTCGACATTTTCTTGTCCTTTGTAGCTCTTAATACACTTGGTCTTTTTTGTTATTTCTCGAAAATTCTGTTCTGCCATCCATTTACTCAAGTTCACTAAGTACGTTATGCGTTGTTTTCCTCTGTCCCTCTTGCCTTCGATCTGTCTTGTGTGTATCAGATTTTCTAAGCTCTCTCTCCTCGTTATGTGTCCTAGACATTTCAGCTGTCTTATGTTTAGAACAAGTTCCAATTTCTGTTTCTGTTTCCTCTAGAACTTCGTTGTTGTTCACATTTTCGGTTCATGGTGTCCTCAGTATCCTTCTGTAGAACCATATTTCTGTTGCATCAAGTCTCTTTTTCATCTCTGAGAAAATTGCCCAGCATTCACTGCTCTATGGAAAGACAGATATTATATAACTGTTCAGTATTCTTTTCTTTTTTTTCTAACAAAGTTTTCGTGTTTCTTAGTACTCTACTTAGTTTTTGGAAAGCGTCTTTGACCATCACAATACACCTTCGGATTTCAGTGTCGCATTTTCTGTCCTCTGTTAAAAAACCTCCCTGATATATATATATATATATATATATATATATATATATATATATATATATATATATATATATATATATATATAGTTTACGAAAAACTAGGTAATCCGTATGGGTAGACCCAAGGAGGATAAAATCCAGAGAGCTCAATGTAAATCAGAGCTAATAATTTAAATAAAAACAGATTGCTTTAAGGTTCCATATAATAAATTATTTCACCACAGCCCTTTTAAAGGACAGTGGATCATCAGATTTATTTCCAATTTATTTGGAAATAAATCTGATGATCCGCTGTCCTTTAAAAGGGCTGTGGTGAAATAATTTATTATATGGGACCTTAACGTAATCTGTTTTTATTTAAATATATATATATATATATATATATATATATATATATATATATATATATATATATATATATATATATATATATATATTTGTAATTTGCATTTTGGGCTCATCCTTTTGCTAACTACCAGGCATTTTGTCTTCTTGCTGTTGATGTTTATTCCTTTCTTCTCGGCTTCCTTCTCTATCATCTGTAGACGTCCTTGTAATTTTCTTTCTGTGTTTGCCATAAAATCTCTCTCATCTGCATACCTTATGTTGTTAAGACTGCGGACACCAATAATGAATTCTGATGGGATTTCTAATTCTCTCAGGATTGTCTATCGCTGTATAGGTTGAATACGTCCGGTGAGAAGACACATCCTTGTCTTAAATCTCTTTCTACGTTTCGGACGCTTCACTGGAGAGTAATAATTTGCATGTAGTCTCATTATTCGTTGCGGTTGTAATGAACTCGGCCCTAAAATATTCTATATATATACTTTAATCTAAGCTACCGTTGCTACCAATCCCCGATTAATGATTATGGTTCTTTTCAAGAGCGACGGCCATTGAAACACCGGTTTCTACATGTCTACGATTTTAACATTCTGAACCGAAATAAAACATGTTATTTACTTGAAACACAATGACACAAACTAAAATATTCTTTTCCTTGCTTTGCTTCCTACAAAGTCAAATAAATACGAGTTTATCATATTGATATCATGTCATTTTATGAAACTATTTAGAAGTTATAACATCTAGAAAATTAAAATCATTGCTTTATAAAAAAGCTTGATAGACCCTATACTGCATCCTATACTAGCCTAAAGAATAATCCGGCGCTGGTCATATGTGATCACGAGCCAATGAGAAATGCGTGACTGTTTCAGGCACAAACCAGACCCTTATACGCACCATTCCTTACAGAGTCTGAGGTTACATTAATTTTTCTTTGAGGCTGATTTATGCAGGTAAAAGCAGAGCAGAAACAATATCTGACTATAATTCTGCTTGTCGCGCACATCCTTCCTTCATTCCTACTTTCCTTTCTGAGCACGTACGTAGTTTATACCCTTCTAATACCTCAGAGATAATGAGCTACTCTGTTTTGATAGCGAGGAAAGATGGAAAAGACATACCAGAGACGCTATTTGGTTAAAGAAAGAAAGAAAGAAATTAAAAAATAAATGCTCTGCCAACATCTCATAATTAATGGAATATTTCGTTTTGATCGTCTGGAAAGACGAAAAAGATATATCAGAGACGCTGTTTGGTTAAAGAAAGAAAGACATTAAATAAAAACAAAGTATATACTCTGCCAATATCTCATAATTGATGGAATGTTCCGTTTTGATCGCATGGGAGGACAGAAAAGACATATCTGAGACGCTATTTAGTTTCACTGAGAAAAACAAAGAAAGGAAGAAAGAAAGAAAAAATAAAAAATAAACGCCCTGACAATACCTCATAATTAATGGGGAGTTTCGTTTTGATCGCCTGGAAAAACAGAAAAGACATATCAGAGACGCTATTTGGTTTAAGAAAGAAAGAAAGAAAGAATTTTTTTCCATATCTAATGATTAATGGAATGTTTCGTTTTGATCGTCTGGAAAGACGGAAAAGACATATCAGAAATGCTACTTGATCTCACTGAGAAAAATAGGAAAAAGAAGAAAGAAAGAAAGAAAGAAAAAAGAAAAATAAGCGCTCTGGCAATGCCTTAAACTTAATGGAGTGTTTAGTTTTGATAGCTTGGTAAGACAGAAAAGGATATATCAAAGACGCTATTTTGTTTCAGTGAGATAAACAAAGAAAGAAAGAAAGAAAGAAAGAAAGAAAAAATGAAAATAAAACGCCCTGCCAATACCACAAAATTAATGGGGAGTTTCATTTTGATCGCCTGGAAAGACAGAAGAGACGCTACTTGGTTTCACTGAGAAAAAGAAAAAAAGATAAAAGAGAGAAACGCCTTGCCAGTACATCATAAATAACGGACTGTTCTGTTTTGGTAGCGGGAAAAGACAGAAAATACATATCCGAGACGCTATTTGGTTTCAGTAAGAAAAAATGAAAAAAAAGGAATACAAAGATACGCCCCGTAAATACCTCATAAATAATGGATTGTTTAGTTTTGATGGAGAAGTAAAAAGGAACAGACATAAAAGAGACGCTGTTTGTTTTCTGTGAGAAAAAAGAAAGAAAGAAATCAAAATTTAAACAGGAAATACATGAAATTTTCACGGGTACTTCTAGTAAAGACTAATAGTTTTGTTCATGCATGTATTTGCTAAGTATCTTTTTTTACTGCCTTTTTTTCCTCAGTTAGCATCCGCCCAAAGCCAAATTGGTAACGAAGAATGCGCTTCTAATTTTTTTTTTTTGTTTGCTTATAATTCCAGTCCTAGATGTTGAATGCGAATTTTCTATGCAATCTGATCCCCGCCCAAGCTATTTCAAAACACCGGTCAAACAGTATCCCTTCACTTGATCGAAATAGAATTTGCGATTTCATTTTCTTTTAAGTTTCAGATTATTCGCTTTATTTATTTAATTATTTTATGTAGTGGAAGATGACATATCTTTTTTAAATTTATGGTTTTATTTCGAATAACGTTTTATTTTTTTTACATATTTATTCACATATTTAATTTTTACATATTTATTTATATTTTTGTAGTAGACGATGACATATGTTTTAATTTAAGATTTTAGTTTCGAAAAACGTTTTATTTTTTTACATGTTTTTTACATTTTTTTATTTACATATTTAATTTTTACATATTTATATATTTTTTGTAGGGGACGGTGACATATTTTTTATTTAAGATTTTAGTTTCGAATAACTTTTTTTTTTTTGATCACTCAGTAAAAATGTTTTATTTCGGTCCATTGATTCTTAAGTTGTTTTATGTAACTACGAAACTGAATTTCACGGTTTATACTTCTGTAATTCGACACGCATACAGGCAGGTAGAACTTGACGAAACATTACGTAGACGGGTATAAAGCTACGGAGATTGTGTTACCCGAACCTTCCAAGTGGAAGATTCTGTCTGATTTGTAAATTTATATGCGATATTCTGGTTTTACTTGAAGCCCAACGTAGAACATTGGTGCCGCTGAGAAATACGAAACTACTACAGCCACAAAGCAATCCATGTACACAAAACTATGCCTTTATCTTGTTCAGCATAAAATACACGTTAACAATGTGAATTGCATGGAAACCCCGTCAAAAAAAAAATACCGTAACCCAGAATATACGCGATGAGGAGAAATACAGAATAATATAAAATAAACGTGTTTTGAATAAATTTTTGAGAGAGCTTTCTGTTTACTGGGACTATAAAATGACAAAATAAGCGAACCTTGTCTTCTCATTTGAATAAAGCTTTATTAAAGCCTACACAGGAGTACCTTTGCCATTACAAAACTGTTGTGGTGTACTCCCTCTAAAGAGTCTATGTTGGACTCTTCCGCCTACTATAAGATTAGTAGGAGAGAAGGCCTTGGGGGAACAGACGAACAGCCTGTTCAACTGTCGAACTCTCTGCCTTGAGCAAAGAGGAACCCGGACGTGACTTTGCCGAAGTCCGGGGAGGTAGACAGACCCTTAACCCGTTTATGCCGGTTCAAAGGGAATATTTTTGGCCGAGCCTACGGGCTCGGAGAACCCACAGTAAATTCCGCCTTGTGCCACATGCATCCCTCGTGGGGGCGGCTGTTAAATATAGCAGTCGAACAGATTGTTCTACCGGGCTGTGACTGTTCGCAGGTGCTGTCAAACTCTTTGTCTTTGGGCAGAGAGGAACCCAGACGAGGCTTTGCCGAAGGGCAGAATCTCGTCTCAGGAAGCAGTTACCAGACCCCGTTTTATACGGGGTCTATGGGGAATTATTGGCCGAGCCTCCGGGCACGGTATGCCGCACATTAAACTTAGCCTTGTGCCACATACTACCTCGTAGGGAGGCTGGTAAATATAACAGTCGAATAGATCGAATGCTGGCTCAACCGACCCACACTCACTAGACGTGCAATACTCTTCTGTTGTACTTACTGTTTAATATATGATATATCTGCAATACTTGTCTTTTCTTTTTCTTTTACCATTTACTTGGTCACAACGAAAACAAATAGGCTATTTTGATATTTTGCCGGTCCCAGTAAAATAGACGAGGTTATTTTACGGTAAATATAAATAGTGTTTTAGAACTACGAATATATTTGAGATTGTCAGCGGTTGCGTGAGCTGCGTAGGCAGGTCTTGAACAACATGGATTCTGTGGTCTAAAATTGTTGCCTTCAGTAGGTGCACTAGAAGTCTATTGGCAAGAGAACCATGCTCAAGGGCAAGTTTTGGATTTGCAGAGACTTTTATGCCGGAAGTGGTTAAAATATTCAGAAACTTCTATATGTCTTTTAATAATTGATGTTGAATAAATGATTTTAACTTGTGTTTCAACAATTGATAGTGAAAATAAATAAACTTCTATGTTAAATCTGCGTGTTGATATTTTTTAAATTACCTGCCTTCATAATAATAAAAAATATTTACCAGCAAAATAGCCTGGAGGTTTATTTTACCGAGGTAAAAGAAGCATAAAAGCATGTTTGTCTATTTTTACTCTGACCGGTAAAATAGCCTCTTCCTAAAATAAAATATATATATTATATGTGAATAACGATTAGCGTCTCGAATTGTGAAATCGGAGGGCCGAGTTCGAATTGCAGTCAAGTTCATTACATTCACTTACATGTTAATTTCGCTTGGGAAAGGTATGAATTCACTTCTTTTACCAGTAACTATGTGTAAATAGCAGGAATGACTGGGTTCTATAGCCATGGATAGCAAACGTTCTCGAAGAAAAGCTCTGAATTCAAAACTGTATGTAGCCTTAGTGAAGCACATATATGTCGCTATGTGTGATATCTCTTTACAGAAGTTCTACAAACGATTGCTTCGGAACAAAAAATGCATAAGGCTTAATTGTCTACCGTAATCATGCCAAAATTTTCAGTTCAGTATTCTTTAAATTCTCTAATATCCTCTTCATTTGAATGACATCATTTCTTAGCTCATTATTGTAACATTATGCACAATCTGTAAAGGGCAAAAAATAAAAATACATGAGATAATGATATACATAAAAAAAGGGAAAGAATAAAAGTAAAACAAAAAGGGAATCTAATGAATAAATTTCGTGTGCCAGAGACAAGTAATCGGCGTACCATTTTTGGCACGCGTGCCTAGGTTTCCCCACCCCTGATCTAGGAGGAGGAAAACCCTGAATTCTAAATTGACTGCTATGCAGCTAAGGAAAGGATCGTTCGCATTGACTCGATGATCCGGACTACAGTCGACTCCTGTTATGATCATGGGTTGTTATTATAATTGCAGTTACTGTAAAAGTAACAATATTTATAAAGGACCGGCGAAATTCGTCGGCGCCATCTGATTCATCATACCGAAATAACGCCTCATTTTGGGCACTTCATCGTCCGTACTCAATACAATCTACATTGTGACACATCTAAGCTACGCTTGGAAAATCCTTTCGGCACTTCGACATGGTGTAATGTAGCTTGGTCAATGACTATATTTAAATAACAGTGTCTTATTTTCGACTAGCCGTCGTCGAATAATGTTCGCACTTATTAAAGCCGATGATAAATTCACCTCTAACGCAGACGTCACGGTTTTGTGCAGCATCAACAGATTTACAGTTACATTCTTTCGCTAGTAACTGTAGTCTTTGTCAATATTTTCCTCCTCTTTTTGACCGCAAGAGGCAAGTAAATGCCGGGCGAAAACTTTGTTCGTAGGTTTTAAGTACAGTTCTTTCAGACGGTTAACAGCAGTATCGAAAGTATTATATTCCACAATGTATTCATATACACTTGAGGAAATACAATTTATCAGGGTATCGAGTTTATCTAAGTCGGTATGGATGTTAGGGTCAATAATTTTGCGCAGGAACGACGAGAAGCTTTCGAAACCATTGGTTAAAATTCTTACTTGACGATTGTGTATTAGGACAGGTGTCCAAACGTTCCGGTTTCAAGTGTTTATCCATACTGTTGAATTTGTTTCGTTAAATAAATTGAATTGAGCTGACAAGACTGGTATTTCTTAACAATGATTTATTTGACGAAACATTACCTGACTAAGCAATTCGTCAACTGAAGAAAGTAAGGGAGGTATTACCATAAAAAACGCCGCGGGTAGATAAGTGTAGTACAGGAACAATTCGACGCGATATAATATTAGCAAGCTTATCTCGCAAGATTAATTACGACTGAGTAATGAATTCTAACAACATTGTGTGCTGCCACGTGTAAGCTGCGTTTAGTAAATCACTAAATAATTCAAATGTTAATATGTTGCACAATCAACCATCATAACGCAACCCTGTTACGAAAATGATATAATGGAATAAACTGTCACACCCACAAGGGACTACACTATATGTAGTAACTGCCTATAAATATATGTAAGTCAACGGACTAGAGCCAAGCTGAAATCTTTTTCAGCTGTGCTGGTCAGACTCTCTGCCTTCGGGCAGAGAGGAACCCGGTCGAGGCTATGCCGAAGGGCAGAGTCTCGTTCGAGGAGGTAGACCGACCCGATCCCGTTTATGCGGGGTTACGGTGATTTTTTGGCCGAGCCTATGGGCTCGAGAACCCCACATTAAATTCGGCCTTGTGCCACATTCGACTGCGTGGGGTTGTCTCGGGAAACAGCAACCCGACCTCGTTTTATACGGAGTCAACGGAAAGTTTTGGCTGAGCCTATGGGCTCGGATGCCCCAAATTAAACTCAGCCCTGTGCCACATCTGATCGCGTCAGGAGGTTAGTAAATATACTAGCTGGAATCTGTTTCAGCTGTGCTGTCAAACTCTCTGTTTCGGTCAGAGAGGAACCCGGGCGGGGCTGTGCCGAAGAGCAGAGTCTCGTCCGGGGACGTAGACAAACCCGAACCCGTTTATGCGGGTTCTACGGGGAATTTTTGGCCGAGCCTTCGGTCTCGGATTGCCCCACGTTAAATTTGGCCATGTGCCACGTGTGACTGCGTGGGGCAGTTGCCAGATACCGTCTCGCTGGGATCTGTTTGTGCGGGGTTACGGGGAATTTTTGGCCGAGCCTTCGGGCACGGATTGCTTCACATTAAATTCGGTCTTGTGTCACATCCTACCTCGTAGGGAAGTTGGTAAATATTTCTAGCTAGGATCTGTTGAGTACGACTTCCATTAATAGCCCTCACTGCTGGATTGACTTGCGATGACCTTGTACATAGCTGGTACTTTTATTCTTATTGTACTGTTTGTTTGTTTTTTTTTCGTAACAAACCTTTACTTATTTTATCCACCTTGTTTTTCAAGTATATATTCCTATTAGCTCGGGATATAAGAGAAAATAATTATTTCCATTATTTTAATAATGTAGTATTTCTTTATTATTCGTTAATATCTACCTTTGTTTAATTTCACTAAGTTTTCAGTTACTATCTGAAACATAGTATTTTCCTTTTTGTTTAAATACAAATTATTCGGTAATGGATCCAAAGTTTTCAGGAATACTCATTTTTGGCTATGATGACAAAACGTTTGCGTTCACCAAATTTCGCAAGTGGAGAGAAGACGTTAGAATCGTGAGGACAAAAAGACTAAATCAACGCTGAGAATTTTAAGCGTATAGGAGAAAATGCTCTGAAGATCACAGAAAACCAGCAGAAGTGTGTGTGTGTGTGTGTGTGTGTGTGTGTGTGTGTGTGTGTGTGTGTGTGTGTGTGTTTGCAGCCATTTTCTACTGGCCAGAGTGAGAGCCTATATAGCTGGCTGCCACAAATATGCAGGAAGATTCTATTGGTCAGCGTGAGAGCCAACAGTTAACTAGCATGTTAGCATGCAAAAAAATTCGATAGCTGCATTCGTCACAAGTGGGAAAAATTTAATTCTGCATGGCACTTTACTCCAATTGGCTCATTCGCTAGCTTAAACTCAACGTTAATTTTCATTCCGCAGAACTGGGTTGGGTGTGAAAAAGGATTTGTTGTTAACATTCTTTTTTCATTCGGTTTTTCCAGTTACGAGTCCTTTTTTAAAGCTGATCGTTTTGTGTTCATTTTGTTTAGTTTTTTTTTGGTAACAGATTTAATGTTTAATATAGAGCTTAGAAAAAATTCGCAGGCAAGAAGTAAGGCATGTAGCAACATCAGTACGGCAAAGGGCACTCCTTTAAAGGCAAGGAAGGGCGAAAATATTTTAAGTCAAGTGATAGCGATTGCTGTATGAGTCGTACGATTTTTGAATCAAGCATGGGCAACGACGAGCCATGCTGCTAGTTATAAATAAAAATTATCGTGTATTATTATTATGACCGTCCATGGAAGAGCTTACTTTCTTGCAAGATTGAGAACGCAAAAACGGCCCTCTTCACAGTTACTTCCTTATTCATTGTTAGCTCCCCATTTGAGGTTATTCCTCAGGTGCACCAAGTTGTTGTTACTAATATTGATTTTCGGTGGTCTGCCTTTAAACTTAAACTGCAGACTGAAGAGTCTCGCGTTGAACAAGGCCAGTATGCTTAAACACTGTCAACAAGAAAGTATTTTAATAGTAATGTGAAAAGAAAATTGAAAAAAAGGACTATTTTTTAGAGAGGGGCGTTTCTATAAAAAGAATCTATTATTATTATTATTATTATTAATACTACTTCTACTACTACTACTACTACTACAACTACTACTACTACTTGTTGTTGCTGTTGTCGTCGTCGTTGCTGTTTGTGTTATGTTTCTGGCTTTGTATCCTGTAAAGCTGGGTCCAAACTATGGTCCTTAGGCCCTATAGGAGAACTGTCATTTAATTGATAGAAATTTTCTTAGTATACTGGATGTTCCTAGTAGGGTGATCTTCTGGGCAACTTGTATATTGATGTTACCTGGGACACTGTTAGTAAAACTGTCCAATCTTTATCTCACGAAGCCCAGGGCCCTGATTACTCTTAGTCTTCATTCCCCACATCCTGTTAATCTCGATCTCCAGGTCCTTGTATTTGGACAATTTCTAGATAATATTTATGGAGGCGTTTCTCTCACATGTTACTGCTATATCAATAAGCATACACTTCCTGAATTTCTTCTCTTTTATGATAATGTCAGGTCTGTTGGCTTTCATTTCCCTGTCCGTTTGAATTGGAATGTCCCAGGGGATAGTTACATCATTATTTGGGGTAATTGTGTCTGGTTGGTGCTCATACCATCTCTCGGTGGTTTCAGTTTTGTGCTTCTTGCATATCTTCCAGTGCACATATGTCGTTACCTTGTTATGGCTGTGGATAAATTCATGTTTTGCTAGTTCCGGGCATCCTGAGATAATATTAGATATAGTTTCATCATATTTTCCGCAGATCCTGCAATTCGGGTTAGTTCCGTCCTTGATTATGTGACAGTGAGAGGATCTGGCTGCGAGGCTTTGGTCCTGAGCTTCAATAATTAGACCTTCTCTCTGAGATTTCATCCCGATGTTTATTATTAGTAGTAATATTAGTATTAGTATTAGAACTAATAGCTGATGCTTCACTGGGTATTATCTCATTGATTTTGCTGTTAATTGGCTGGTGATGCTAACCGTTACATTTTTCTTAGTGAACTGATTGATTGATTGATTCATTTTTTACAGGTTATCAACCATTTGCACGTCATTTAAAGCCAGAAAAATATTCTTTAGATGGTGATTTTTTTTATTTTTGAGATAATAGCAGTTTTACACTACAAGTGTTAATAATTAACCTACAGGTGGGTGGGGGAGAGAAGAGGTGCATTCATACTTAATCAGGAGTACTTGCACGTAAAGTAAATATAACCAACCGAACGGAAATTGAAACTCGGCGCCAATTCTGAGGTATTATTCATTACACCACCCGTACATCCAACTTATAAACCATCACCCATCTAGGTACTGACCAGACTCAGCGTTAATTGTACGGAAACCGGTGTTTCAATGAGATGTGCCATTTTAGTGATTTTACGATGAACTACAGCAAATACAGGCTGTCCAAAAAAATGCCATCATTTAAAATGTGAATATCTGAGTAAGTTCAGGTCTCAGGCAAACTGAATTAAATGAACAATAAAAGATTTATTTATGAAAATTCAAACAAGATATTCAAAGAGATGTAGATTTTATAATCGATTTCACAATGCTTCACAAATGTTCAACATGCGCACCACCTGTGACACAACACATGTCAAATCAGTAGTCCAGATCTTGCCAAACACGCTGTAGCATGTCTTGCGTAACATTCTCCAGCGCCGCGTTGACTCTCTTATTAAGTTCCTCTAGGCGTGTAAGAACAGTGGGGATATAGACCTGTCCTTTCACATAGACCCATAGAAAAATCACACGGAGTCAAGTCAGGTGAACGTGGTGACAATTTCAACAGCACATTATCATTGACACTGGCACGCCAGACCCATCTTCCTGTTAGATTCCCATTGAGATAAGTACGCACAGTCAGCTTCCAATGAGGTGAAGCCCTATCCTGTTGAAAAAATGACATGTTCATTCTGATTAGTAATGAGCTCATTTTGACTGTGGTCGAGCATATCCTAACACACAAAATCCGTTTTCATTTCTAGTGGACGTCATTCTTCACTCTGAAAAAAGAAAACATCAAACATTCAAGTTAGTTAAAATATTAGTTAGTTATATTGTTAAAACTTGAAATCATTTGAGAGAGAGTTGGCTATGTTATTTGACTACAAAATGATATCATAATTTTGTCATTTGTTGGGGGCACCTCAATATCGTTCCATCCCAGAAATTTCCTTGTCGGTTCAGTCAGTTATGTGCCATGCGTGATATGTCATGTATCTTTCGATAGATGACTGCCGAGGCAGATTTTTCCCAAGGTAGGTTGCCATTTCTTTCTGCGGTAGAACATCTAAGGCTATAGAACCGGATCTGTCCTGCTATTTTACCCATAGCTGCAGGGAGAAGAAGGGGACCCTCACCTTTCTCAAGGGTATTAGCACGTAAGTGAATGTAATGGATTTGAGTGGAATTCGAAATCGGCTCTTCAGTTCCTCAATCCGAGCCGCTATCCATTATTCCACCATGATCTGACCATTACCAGTTAGGCACTGAGTATCTAAAATTGGAGTGGTTGCGTAGTATCACAACCTTAATTTGCTTTGTTTTGTTTTGTTTTCGAGGTTGAAGGATCAGGCAGTCAAGGCAACTTGGACATCATATCTAGATACTTTTGGACATCCTCATTTAGAGACCTTCTGATCAGTCTAGGTTAGCCGATCTGAAGGTATTTAAAACTGAATCCCAACTCCAATGTTATATTCTTCTTTTATCGAATCATATCGTCATACTGGGCATATTTAATGTCATGATGTTTGCATTGGGCTTAAATATTCACAAAGCAGCATTACTTTGTTGACGTGCTGTTCTCTCCCTCAATAATAATAATAATAATAATAATAATAATCTGTGATAAATATCCAGAAACCATTGATCATCTTGTATCAGGTTGCACGATATTGGCACCCACTGAATATAAAACCCGGCATGACAGAGTGGGCCAATATCTGCACTGGAAAATATGCAACTTCTACGGGAAGGAAACTGAAAGAAACTGGTACGAACACCACCCAGACCCGGTTACGGAGATAGGACCTGTTACAATTCTATGGGACTACACAATACACACTGACAGAACAATCAAAGCCAACCGCCCAGACATTGGTATTAAAGACCACAAACAAAATAAGTGCCTCCTTATTGATATGGCAGTCCCCGCAGACTGCAATGTATCTTTGAGGATATTCGAAAAGCTGTCAAAATACAAGGACCTTGAAATAGAAATCTCAAAAATGTGGCACATGGGAACATCAACAATCCCTGTTGTAGTTGGAGCCGTTAAGACTGGTTGGAAAAGATTCCGGTAGGCTGATTGAAGGGATCCCTGGAAGTCCATGCTTCAAAGAGATACAAAAAATTGTTCTGACAAGTACAGCCCACACTTTACGAAGTGCTTTATCTATGTAATTATTTTTAATTTTTTTTATTTTATTTTATTTTTATTTATTTATTTTTTTTTGCAGTGGAAAATGTCATGATGCCATTTCTAACCTTAGGTCCCTGGGCAGGACCTGGAAAGAAATGAGTAAACGCCAGATATCAAAGGAAATAATAATAATAATAATAATAATAATAATAATAATAATAATAATAATAGAAGTAGTAACAGTAATAGTAGTGAACTTTGAATGTTAAGGCGTTAACTCAACGTTACTTCCAAGGCTTTTCTGATACAAAGAGGTAACCGAGGAGGCTAGTAGACGCCATATTTTTTTTTTCAGTCCAAATATTTGTGGTCTACACTAGTATCAGTTGATTCCGCAGGAAGTGAAGGGCTTATTTAAGGAGTTCTTTATGCCTCTTCAATATCACTACTATGTCTCATTGACGCATGAACCGTTCACCGAAAATTAAGACCTTTGGTCAACAGTTGTCTTCTATTCTTGACACTTGACCTGTCAAGAGACGGTGTCTCTTCTGGTAGATGGCTGCCATGTTTATGACTTCGGGCATCTTGAGGACTTAGTAATGAAGCTATGCCAATTCACACTGATATTGGTACGAAGGCAAAGCTGGTGGCAAAGATACACTATGTTTTGATACCATAGTAATGGGCGGTCAGCAGGACAATACTGTTGGATTAAAATATGACATGAATTAAAACTATGTACGTTAGAAAGACCTGTGAAAGTTTCGCGGTTTTTCTATTTTAACATTCTGATGAATCTTAATTTTTAAGTTATAGAATGAATAAGCTCATGTGTTCTACGGCAATAAAATTCCCCTGTCGCATCGTTAAATATTTGAGCTTAACAACTTTAACAAAATATTGCAATAACAATCATAAATATATGAATGCCTGTCATTTTATGAAGTAAGGGTGTACAAATGAAAGTATTTGAAATTGACAAGTTTTTCCATTTTAATGAACATCCGTTAAATGATTCCCCTATTTCTGTCTTTCTTTCTTTCTTTCTTTCTTTCTTTCTTTCTTTCTTTCTTTCTTGCTTGCTTTTTTCTTGATTGCTTTCTATCACTTTCTCACTGAAACCAAGTAGCGTATGTCTTTTGTTTTTCTACTCAATAAAAATGGAATAGAACATTATTTATGAAGTATTGGCAGGAGACGTTTAAAAATTATTTATTTATTTCTGTCTTTCTTTCTTGCTTTCTTTATTTCATTTTTTCACTGAAATCAAGTAGCGTAAGTCTTTTGTTTTTTCTACTCAATCAAAATGGAATAGAACATTATTTATTAAGTATTGACAGGAGACGTTAAAAAATATTTCTTTCTTTCTTTCTGTCTGTCTTTCTTTCTTTCTTTCTTTCTTTCTTGCTTGCTTGCTTGTTTTCTTTCTTGCTTTCTTTATTTCATTTTTTCACTGAAACCAAGTAGGGTATGTCTTTTGTTTTCCTACTCAATCAAAATGGAATAGTCAATTATTTATGAGGTATTGGCAGGAGATGTTAAACAAGTCTATCTTCCTTTCTTCCTTTCTTTCTTACTTTCTTTCTTTCTTTTTTTCACTGAAACCAAGTAGCGCATGTCTTTTGTTTTTCTATGCAATCAAAACGCATTAATCCATTATTTATGAGACATTAAACAATTCTATCTTCCCTTCCATTTTTTCTCTCTTTCTTTCTAGCCAAGTCGCCGTCTTCCGAAGGTTTCCCTTAATTTGAAAATAATTTAGCAGAGGATGTTATTTTATTTACCGTAACTGGATTTTGGGCGATTACCTAGAGAGAAAAAATGCAGTTATTAATAGGAACAGTTGAAATTATTGTATACAAGGTTTCACAACTCTAGCATCATTCTGTTCATAGTCAGCCTATGAACATTTCAGCCAACTCTCCTAGTGATTATTTCTCGATATATCTGGAAAATTTGCTTTACCTCATTTGTTTCATATATTGAGAATTCTTATAAAATAGTTTCAGGTCACATGTCCAAAGTAATTATTTTTTTTTCAATTTATTAATCCGATAGATATTTTCATTTTAAACGTTAGGGTGCTTTTTTTCATCAGTAAGTTTTCTCGGACATTCAGCTCAGTAGACGAAAATAAATAAATTGATTAAAATAAACGGAGCGTCTACTCATATATGGGTATCCGATACTGATAACGTTTAAACTGATAAAAATCTGTCACATTAATAAATTTTTTTAAAAATCCATTACTTCTTTAAAATTTGCTTTGTCTGCATTTTTGATGACGAAATCTACCAGTTATGAGGTTTCGAGAATCCAAATCGAGAAGGATGTGCTTAAAAAGCCACATTCAGCCATACTCAGAATTTCTCTTCGCGAGTTAGTTCAAAGCACAGCGGATCTAACGACCTTTTCTGCTAAGCAGACAGAGATTTGCATCCTACTGGAGGTCGCGTTATTTTCGTTCATGAGATTTCTCCATATTCACGCCAGTAGACGAAAATTAATATTCTGTTTAAAAATAAACGGAGCGCCTGCTCATATATGGGCATCCGCTAAATATAACGTGTAAAGTACTAAAGATTTTATATGTCTCTAACCGCTTTTGGGTTGTGGTCATTTTTTTGCAGTTTCCTTCCACAAAAGTTGCAAATTTTCCAGTTCAGATATTGGCCCACCTTCTTCTTCTTCTTCTTCTTCTTCTTCTTCTTCTTCTTCTTCTTATTATTATTATTATTATTATTATTATTATTATTATTATTCCTTTGATTTCTGGTGTGCACTCATTTCTATCCTGAACACGCCCAGTGACCTGTGGTCACAAATGGTATCATGACATTTACCACTGAGCAATTTTGCCAAAAGAATTCACACATTTTATATAGATGAAGCACTTGGTAAGGTGTGGGCTGTACTCGTGAAAACAATGTTTTGTATTTCTTTAAGGCATGGGCTTCCAGGAAACCGTTCTATTGGATTCTTTTTCAATCAACCCGAGGGATCCAAGTATAACTTGAATTGTTAATGTCTTTGTGCGCCACATTTTTGAGATTTCGATTTCAAGGTCCTTGTGTTTTGATAGTTTTTTTTTTTTAAGATCTTTAAAGATACATTGAAGTCTGCAGGGACAGCCGCGCAAATAAGGAGGCACATTTTGTCTTTGCGGTCTCTAATAACGATGCCTGGGCGATTAGCTTTGATTGTTCTGTCTGTGTGTATTGTGAAGTAACCGGGTCTGGGTGGTGTTCAAACCCATTTCTTGCAGTTTCCTTTCCAGAAAAGTTACAAATTATCATTATTATTATTATTATTATTATTATTATTGCTGTTGTTGTTGCAATGTAAGTTTTTTATTCTAGAAATAACTAGTGGGAAACATTGGAATTCAAGTGAGAATACGTTTTCTCGATTTCTCTTCGTATACTAGATATCTTCAGTAATGTTATCGCCTGTATATTCTCGAGGCACCGTGAAGTAATTGACAGCCGCTAGGATTCAGGAATAATACGTGCAAATGCCCTTGGTAAAGGTATGAATCCATGGATAGCAACAGGACAGATCTGGCCCTCTAGCCTTGGTTGGCAACAAGTCTAGAAGAAGGAAAACTATGAATTCAAACCAGCCTGGGAAGGTTTATGATTCCGTCAAAATGCCTTACCCATGAGATAATACTGCCGTGGCTGCAGTAGATGTGGCAACCCATCTAGGACCCCTGGGGGTTACGGAATTTACCGTGATGTTCTTGTTTCTCTCCGTGGATATTTAGCTTATTCAGCTTTTCTGTTAGGTTCGCTGTGAGAAATGAGTAAAATTGTCTGAGGAATGATGAAATAAATAAAGAATTACAATGAAGTAAATAAGAAAGGTGAATAACAAAAGAATAATGAAAAATATATATTAAATATGAATTGTACCTAAGTACGAAATAAAACAAAAAAAGAAAAGAGTATAAAATACACCAAAAAGAAAGAAAGACGAAATAGAAGAGAAAGAAACAAAATGGAAGAAAACAATGAGAGAAAGTAAAGTGAGGGACGCATAAAGAAAGAATAGATGTGTAAAAACAACCAGAAAATATGTCTAAGAATGAAATAAAACAAAAAAAGAAAGAAACTTCGAAATGAAAGATAAAAAGACGAAATAGAAAGATAAAGGGTCAAGGAAAAATAAGAATGAGAGAAAGTAATCTGCGAGTGGTTAAAAAAAGGAATAAACGAAAAAAATAACCAGAAAATATACACAATAATGCATGAATAAAGAAAAAGAAAAGAAAGAAGGAGGAATAAAAAAACAAAGGAAGAAAGAAAGAAACTGAACTGAAAGAATAACTAAAAAAATGAAAAAGAGAAAGACACAATTGCCTGACAATGAAATGAAAACAAACAAGAAATAGCAACGAGAAGAAGAAAACGAATGAATAAACGAAAAATAGAAAAAATACAGAGAAAATATACCTACGAATGAAACAAAAAAGAAAAGAGAGGAAAGGAAACACACTTAAGAAAGGAGAAATGATGAGAAAGAAAACGTAAGAAAGAAAAAAAGAAAGAAACAAACAAACAAAAAAGAAAGAAAGAAAGAAAAAAGAAAGAAAGAAAGAAAGAAAGAAAGAAAGAAAGAAAGAAAGAAAAGAATAATAACAAAGAAAGAATTTTAAAAATGATATTATCGACGAACAAAGAAAGAATAAATGAAAAAATAAAAAAATACAGAGAATGAAACGAAAAGAAAGAAAAGGCGGGGGGGAGGCAAAACTTAAGGAAGAAGAAACAGAAAAGAAAGGAAGAAAGAAGAAACAGAAGTAAAAAAAACAACAAAGAAACAATAAGGAATGAAATGGAATTGTATGAGGTTAAAGAAAGAATAAACGAAAAGATATAGAAAGACATAGAAAAATATCTACGAACGCAATAAAAAGAAAGAAAAGTGAGAAAAGGAAAAAAAAACTTAAGAAGAATGAAAGGAAAAAGAAAGAAAGAACAAATAAAGAAAGAAACAAAAGAGAAAATAACAAAGAAACAACAAAAAAGAGAAGAAAATTAAATTATTGGCGGATAATGAATGAATTAGCAGAAAAAAAGATATACCCCAAAAAACATGCCTACAACTGAAACAAAAAGAAAGAAAAGAGGGGGAAAACATAAAAACGAAAAGGAAATAAAGAAAGAAAGAGTCAAAAAAAGAAAGAAAGGACAAGTATAGTAAAAAGAAAAACGATGAGAAAGCGTGATAAAAAAATTACTGGAAGTTTATTGTAAATCTAGTGGCGTTATCGATGGAGTCGTGACGTGTTTGTATCGTCGATTGCGACAGCTAAAAAAAATATTTGTTAGCGCCGGGTTGTCGTGGGGCGAATCGATGAGTGCGTTGCAAGTAACAAACCGGCGGATGACGGAGGGATCGGGCCAAGGGGGTGGAATCCGTAGTGCAAGATACGATTGCCCCATTGTGAAGAATGCGAAATTTGATTGCCTGGATTACGGAACCAAATGAGAAAGCTGATTGTGTGGGAACGAAATTGATGCACTTCTCTTGCAAGAGGCGAAAGGCTTTATTACAATTGGGAACGCGACGTCCCAGCCGTGGAAACCATCGGCAACGGAGTTACTCTTAGTGACCGGTACCAGCTATAGAATAAGAGACAGGCAGACGAGGGTTGTATGTGTCGTGTTAGCGTGTCGGCCATTTTATTGTTCGCAATGATATAAATGTGTAAAAGGTGTAGTTAAGTTTGTTTTCCGACGAGGTTGTGAATACGGGAGTTGGATGATTGTTTCTATATGGGATCGCCGCGTGCGCACTAGTATTGGATATCTAAGGCATGAAACTTTTAATCTTAGCCGAATATAATACGTTCAGCACTGCTATCAGTCGTGGAATATTGTCTTATGTGTTTTAATAACACTCCCTTAGGAGGGAATTTATTTGTTGAATACAGAAGAGTTATTCAGCATACCAGTATCTTTTTGTTTTCGCTTCCATCGACAAGAGAAGAACTACGAGGAATGGTGAAACGCAAATTTACTATGGATGCACTCGTGATTAAAATACTTTCTAAACATTTTCGTCTGAGTGAAAATGCTACTCTAATTAAAAGGGGAAATTAGAATAGCATTTTTATGGCAAAATTGTGCTCAGCTTCGTTACGGTGAGCAACTAAACAGTCAGCAAATAACAGTCAAAACCTCGGGAAAAGTGTTCTACACGGAGAAACAACAGTAAAATAAACGTATGCAAGATGGCTAGCTTAAGTAAGTGTTCAAGTAATAATACAATGAGAGAGAAAGAGAGAGAGAGAGAGGGGGATCCGTGCTTGACGAAAAGGGTTACGAAGATACATACCGGTGATGCTATCGTTGGGTAAGATTCTGGGTGATGAGAAGGTAAAAAGCGCAGAGCTTGTGGTTTATTGCAGCAGTTCAGGTAATAGCTAACGGCTGGCAGGAAGTGATCAAAACGCTGACAATTTAAAATTATCTAGATGAAAAAGCGCACAAATAGGGGAAAATAAAACGATGGTAGTGTTGTATCGTGGTAACAACAAAAATAGATATTTGCAACATTACAGTACCGTCGCCACATCACATATCACCCAATCAAGAATACAACGAGGCTGTAAAATTGCAAGAATATCCCGTGTTACTTGAGACGATAAAACTAATTTCGCCCCAAAATATATTTGATAACTCTTTACGAAAGAGGTAAGTCTTTGAAAATCTATATTTAAATTTGCACCGGAACTCAGAACATGGTTTAAAATATTGAATCAATTGCTAGGTCTGCTGCTGAGAATGTTGTTTCGCTGTGTGATGTTAGACATTTTTTCTCTCTAGAATCTAGCTTACATATTTGAGTCTACCATTCGTCCATGCTTTGAATATTCGGGTGAAAGGATTACAAATAAACAAACAAAACTAATCTTAACAAAAGACACTCATTGATCTTTAACCGAACTGATAGATAGATAGATAGATAGATAGATAGATATGAAGCGACTGCAGTAGATAGATAGATAGATAGATAGATAGATAGATAGATAGATAGATAGATAGATATGAAACAACTTCAATAGATAGATAGATAGATAGATATGAAACGACTTCAATAGATACATAGATAGATATTGAACCGACTGGGATAGCTAGCTATGAAGAAAGAACACACGAAAGAGACAGCGAGAGATAAACACACAGAGACAAAAAAGAGGTAGTGAGAATAAATAGCTAAGTAAGAAGATATTTAGTATATTTCTACCTAAAATAGAAGACGGGAAAATTATTTTCTATACGTTGCCCAAAAAAGTATTTATGTGATAGCGACGCATCAATCTTAGACACCAAAAAAAATATCATTCTTTATTTTATATGAAATGGGAATATGCAGTGAGAAGGAAAGCTGTTCACTGAATAACCAAACAGAAGAGAGAAGTGTCAATACCACCTAGATAACGAGAGGCGGTGTAATGGTTAGCAATCTTGTCTCGCTAGGTCAATTACTACTGATTAGTGAGTTCGATCCTCACTGGGTGCCCCTTACTTTCGGCCTTGTTCCACAACTAAGCTACGCTTGGAAAATTACTCTATTGGAAGTGATTTTATCTTTCTTTTTTTTTTTCGTCATTCTGGAGAAATATGCGACAGAAATTAAAAAAATATATATATTTGCCTCCTATTATAAACTGTATATAATAATAATAATAATTGTTGTAGCATATCTACGGACGATAATGGGTATGTCCCCATTCATATAAATACAGTAGTAAATGCTGTATGTTGGTGTACAGTTGGAGATTCGTCTCCAGCTGTGCTAGTCAAACTTACTGCCTCCGAGCAGAGTTGGATCCCCAGACTAGGCTATGTCGAAGGGCCGAGTCTCGTCTCGGGAAACAGCTACCCGACCCCGTTTTATGCGGGGTCTACGGGGAAGTTTTGGCATAATCTACGGGCTCGGATACACCACATTAAATTCGACCTTGTGCCACATCCGGCCGCGTGGGGCGATTGCAAGATATCCTGCAGTTGGAGATTCGTCTCCATCTGTGCTGGCCAAACTTTCTGCATCCGGACAGAGCGGATCCCTAGACGAGGCTATGTCGAAGGGCAAAGTCGCGTCTAGGGAAACAGCTAACCGACTCCGTTTTATACGGGGTCTACAGGGAATTTTTGGCCAAGCCTACGGATACCCCACTTTAAACGCCCCTACGGTCACAGCACGTTTAAAGAAAGTACGATTGCCGAAGTTAAGTAACCTCTTTCCTGCTTGGGAATACTAAGTGTTGTAAGCGTGTGCGGATGGTGAAATGGATAATGGCTTTGGATTTTCAATCGGAGAGCCGAGTTCCAATTCCTGCTAGGTTCGTTATATTCACTTACGCGCAAATATACTGAGTAAATGCATGAATCGAACACTTCTCCCCAGCTGTAGATTAATTAGTAAAACTAGTATAACTAAATCACTATTATCTAAAAAGTTATTCTTACAATCTAAAAATATTTTCTGATTTTAAATAATGTGCCAATGGTTTATTAGTATTGGAAAATGAATTAATCAATTAAAGCCAGAAAATATTTTTAGATTGTAAGAAATTTTTGAGATAATAATGACTTACTAACACAGGTCAAACTAATTAACACACAGCTGGCGGGAAGAGGAAGATTTATACTTTTGCCAAGAATATTTGCACGGATAAGTAAATGTAACTAACCGCGTTGAAATTCGAACTCGTCTCTACGACTTCTTAGTCCGATCCTTTATCCGTTACACCACGGTTCACCCAATATAACGAAATTGGTATTCTCAAGCGGCCATCTATCTACTGACCGGGCTCAACGTTGGTTAACTTCGGTGATCGATCGGAAACCGGTTTTTCAACGTAATAGGACCGTAAACTTAGTGAATGAAAGAAATGGTTTGTGATTTTGGTGATATCGCAATTATGAGTTCAATCCTTGGGTCGGGAGTAATGAGTGCTTGGACTCATTGAAAATGGGTCCAGTATTACTTGAGCATTAGTAAATAAGAACTAGAGGAGATATTCCTAGTCTTGGGAAGTAGAATGAGAACAGATTAAATAAAGGGTTTCATTTTGAAATCACCCGAAGGTTTTACTCGAATCGACAAACACATGATGAAGGTCAGGAGGGCACAAAACAGCCGAAACGTTGTGATATCGCCATCACAGGAACCGGTGTTTCAACGTGATATGGCCGTACACGTGATTTGGAGAGGAAGAGGGACAAACTCAATAGACACAAAATGTCTACAAGCTTTAATACGACGTGTTTGCCCCCAACTGATGCTGAATTACTTTAAAAGTGATAATAAATAACTGTTGTAGGTTTATTCACATTATCGAGGTTTGAGATTTTTTTTTCCTCATTCAGAAGAGGTATTTTTGTAAGCTGTCCGAATTAATGGAGTGAAACAAGAATAAGGATAAAAGAAAAACATATATTTATAATATGACTAAGGATAATATGTAATTTCTGCTAATATGCAATGGGTCTTTTTCATATATTTCCGAATTAGCGAAGTTCAGCCAATACAATATAGATTAAATAAATGAACAGTAAATATATGTTGTAGATTAGATTAATACATATATCTATATATCTATCTATCTATCTATCTATCTATCTATATATATATATATATATATATATATATATATATATATATATATCTATATATATATATATATATATGTATATGTATGTGTGTGTGTATGTGTGCGTGTATGTGAATGGAAAATTACTGTTCTTCGCGTGTACAGATCTTTTCGTTACGCTCGAACAAAGCAGACAGCAAGGCGCAACACTAAAATAATCGATAAAGCAAACATTCGATAGATCGAAAGTTGGTGGGGGGGGGCATAATAACAAAGCAAGTTCGTGTTCAGTAAGGGTCAACCTAATAAAATTGTCTCTTTCTATCGATCCTTGTCTTTAAACACGTGGCAACAGAAGACAGCAAGAAATCCGACAAATAACTATAAATAATATACCGTTGAAAAGATTTTAAAAAAATCTTCAAACATTAGAAGACTCAACCATAAAAGAAACAGAGCGGCATTATTTGCATTCGGACAATTGTCTTCATCTTTGTTGTTGTTATCACAATGTTTCTGCCGTTGTGCTATCCGGACTTCCTCGGGTGACTATCGATCCGGGTAACGTACGTAGACTTCTAGCGCCGTAGATTAAATAAACGTTTGAGTTAGGAATGTAAAAATAAACCAAACATGCATAAATGAGAAATTAATTCTACAAAACATTGTATATATATAATGTTATTTTTTGGTGGGGGGCGTATTAATTTCTCATTTGTGCACCATTGGTTTATTTATATATATATATATGTGTGTGTGTGTGTCATTCACATACAGTACTGGTTCTCAGCTCGTCAGGGCGACTAGACAACGGAATGCTTCATGCCACAATCGAAACCCGACCAATTTGATATCAATCCGAGTTCCTACTCACAAGCCAACGTAGGTCCGGCAGAGAGAAAACAAATTCTAGCGTATTGATTTACGAATGTACACAGACGCTAGGCAACCGTAGTGCGCGCTCTCTCTCTCTCTCTCTCTCTCTCTCTCTCTCTATATATATATATATATATATATATATATATATATATATATATATATATATTATAAATTAACTGATTAAAATATTAATGCTCTGTAAATACAAATACATATATATATATATATATATATATATGTGTGTGTGTGTGTGTGTGTGTGTGTGTGTGTGTGTATGTCTATATATATAACCCAGAGTTCTTTTAAATTTATTTTTAAAAAGAGTATGCGATACACAATAGAACATGATATTATAATTATTTTTTTAAAAATATGTATTTACTCTACTTATAAGCTAAATAGTATTATATATTTTAAGTTATCGATTTGACTTATAAATAGAGTAAATCATTTAGTTTTTTTTTCAAAACATGGTAATTTCTGTGTCGCGATGAATACATATTTTTAAAAAAATAATATTGAGGGGTCTCCCCTTTTTACATAAATGGACTCACCCAAGGTATACATATACTACTGCCAGTGAATACCCGGCATCACGTTAAGTAGTAGTCAAGTCGGACAGTAGTAATAGAACGTTGAATCGGTCGAGTAGTAATAGAGGAGGGTAGCACAAGTGTCACAGTCACAAGCGCGTAGACTCAGTAAGAAGTCATACAGCGATACGTCGATACCAAAGAGTTTATATATATATTTGTCTACTAACCCCGCATTCCTGGAACTACTAACCTGTATTACCAGTTTGTATTATTACGTTAATACATTTATTTTCCTATATACATTCTTGGCGTTTGTTATTATTTGATACCGGATTTCATCCCGGAATCCACAACAACTTGGCGACGAGGTATTCGAATTCACACGGGAAGGAAAAAAACAATTCTCCCTCGTCGAAAACAACTTGGCGACGAGGTATTCGAACTCACACGGAAGGAAAACGAAACAAAATTCTCCTTCGTTGTCCACAACAACTTGGCGACGAGGATATCGAACTCACACGGGAAGAAAAAAAATCCGCCCTCGTTGTCCACAACAACTTGGTGACGAGGATGTCGAACTCACACGGGAAGAAAAAAAAATTCTTCCTCGTTGCCTACAACAACTTGGCGACGAGGAATTCGAACTCACACGGAAGGTAAACGAAACAAAATTCTCCCTCGTTGTCCACAACGACTTGGCGACGAGGAACTCACACGGAAGGAAAAAGAAAATAGAAAAATTCTCCCTTGCCGACCACAACAACTTGGTGACGACAAATTGGGAGCTACACGGAAAGAAAAAATTTCTCCCTTCTAACCACCACATCTTGGGTGACAAGAATTTGCACCTCACGGAGACGGAAAAGAAAAAATTGCCGTTTTTTGCCAGTATCCACAACAACTTGGCGACAATGATTTACGAGGATTAAAATACGGAAAATCGAGTTTTTCGTAAGACTCTTACCATGGAGGATTTTAAAGTATTTTAGTAGAACTTTTAAAATACCAAAATGAACAGCAATTACAACTCTTAGAAAGACAAAATGAACAGCAATTCCAATTCCAAGAAAGAATGGAAGAGAAGTGGCAAAAGCAATTACTACAAACGCAGAAGGAAAATCAAGAAAGACAAATGCAAAATGAAGAAAGACAACTGCAACTCCAGGAACTAATATTAAAGATAGCGGGTAACAAACAACAAAATATCGAAAAAGAGGCGACTTTTTCCCAAGACGCAGTGTGGAATACGATAGAAACATTAAACTATTCCCTAGAAGAGGATAAAAATTTTGGGGATTATTTCCGACGTCATGAAGACATCTTCAACATCGATTGTCAAAACTGGAGAGAAAAAAAGAAGCTACGTCTGTTACTCAGAAAATTAGGAACTGAGGAATACACAAAATTTGTGGATTACATCTTGCCAAAAAAGACAAATGAGTTAACGTTTGACGAAGCAGTTACATGCCTTACAGACCTTTTCAGACCAAAGACGTCACTATTTCACAAAAGGTGGAAATGTTTTAACCTCGTAAAGGACGAAAATCAAAACTATTCCACATTCGACGCAATCGTGAACAAACATTGCGACGACTTCAAGTTGGCAGAATTAACACCGGACAATTTAAAATGTCTTATTTTTGTACAAGGGTTAGTCTCAGCAAAGGATAGTGAAATGCGTAAAAGAATGCTTTCAAAACTATATAATGAGCCTGGATTAACATTACAAAAATTATGAGAAGACTGCCAAAAATGCCTAAGTATAAAGAAAGATTTGAAGGATATTGAGGAGTCAGGAGTAGCACATATACGTAAGTTGAACAAAATTTTACGTTTTTCTCCCTCCCCGGAAAGACAACAAAAATTCTATAATAATGAAAAAAGATTTTCACCCTCCCCGGAAAGAAAACAAAAATTCTATAATAAGGGAAAGAGTACAACGTATAGGACAAATTATGACAAAAATCAAAGCAAATATAAGCTCCCCCCATCTGCATGTTATCGATGTGGAGGACTACACTGGAATAAAGATTGTCGTTTTAAATATAAAAAATGTCTAGCGTGTGGAAAAATGGGTCACAAGGCATCCCAATGTAGGAACAGAAGATTTACTAGTAAGATAAGAGCTACTAGAATGCACGACGAAGAAAATATTAACATAAGAAAATACGTGAAACTTGAAATTTTAAATAAAAAGATAAAATTACAACTAGACACAGGTTCGAATTTAACGATAATTAACCTACAGACATGGAGAAAGCTTAACAGACCGACCATGATACATACACAGAAAATTGCTAAGTCAGTTACAGGGAAGCGTATAAAATTCGAAGGAGAAGTGATCTTAAATGTGAAATTCCACGGAAAAACAAAACTCAAGATATTCGTAATGAAAGATACAGAAAATCTGGTGGGCACAGACTAGATACAAAAGTTCGACGTATGGGATTTACCTATCAGTTCTTTTTGTAAAAAGATAAAGTGCAAACCACCAGAAGCTATAAAGTTAAAGGAAGAATTACATAATCAATTCCCAGAAGTATTTTCGAGAGGGGTGTGACGATGTAACAAATTTGCAGCTAGAATTGAATTAAAAGAAAACGTCCAACCAGTATTTAAAGAGAAGCGAAACGTGCCGTTTGCTACGATAGAAAAAATCGACAAAGTATTAGAGAGACTTGAACAAACTGGGATCCTTTCAAAAATAGTTTAGTGAATGGGAGGCACCAGTAGTCTATGTAAAAAATAAATCAGGAGAAATCCGTGTATGCGCAGATTTCTCCACTGGGCTACATATGGCTATAAAAGACCATCATTACCCATTACCTAGGTCGGAGGAAATATTTACTAAGCTGAACGGCGGGAAAGTATTTTCTAAAATAGATTTAAGCGAGGCTTATCTGCAGATTCCAGTACAAGAAGAGAGTACGAAAATTCTATGTATTAATACGCACAAAGGACTGTACAAATTCAACAGACTACCATTTGGGGTGAAATTTGCACTGGCAATTTCCAACAGACAATGGATACAATGCTCATAGGCCAGAATTTTGCGACCGCTTACTTGGACGATATTCTAATTAAAAGCGACAATGTTGAAGAGCATGCATCGCACATAAAGGAAGTTTTCAAAAGACTTCAGGACTTTGGGTTTTAAGTAAAAGGAAAAAAATGTGATTTTTTCTTAAATGAAATCAAATACTTAGGTCATATAATTAATGAAAGTGTCAGAAAGCCGGATCCAGACAGGGCATCTGCGATAAAAAATATGCCTGAACCAAAAATGTCGCAGAATTGCAAAGTTTTCTTGGCCTAGCAAACTACTACGGCGAATTTATTGAAAATATACACAGATTGAGCCCCCCACCCACCCGCTCAACAAATTACTAAAAAAGAGAACAAATGGAATTGGACAGAAGACTGTCGGAAAGCGTTTAAGGAGATAATACAAAAATTAACTTCGGAGCTAACACTAACTCATTTCGACCCAAAACTACAAATTATTATCGCGAGTGACGCGAGCTCACACGGAGTAGGAGCTTGTATTTTACACAAGATGCGGGATGGCACAAAGAAACCCATAGCTCACGCATCGAAATCATTGTTACCAGCGGAGATAAATTATTCGCAGATTGAAAAGGAAGTACTAGGCATAATATTCGCCGTAACACGTTTTCACAGATATATATATGGGAGAGAGTTTAAGCTTCAAACGGACCACAAAACTCTTCTTACGATTTTTGGATCAAGAAAAGGACTACCAATCTATACAGCTAACAGACTTCTAAGATGGGGAATTATGTTACTGAACTACAATTTCAAACTTGAGTTCTTACCATCGAAGAAAATTGGGCACCGCTGGAAGACTCGGTAATAGCGGCGTTACAAGCCGAAGATGAAATCAGTAAAGTGTTATACAATACAGTAAAGGAACTACCTGTGAACTTGCTGGAGATAAGAAGAGAAGCGGAAAAGGATGCATTTATTCAGAATACCAAGAAAAAATAGAAGGAAAGGAATTTAGCAGACAGCTTCTCAATTTGTGATCACATATTATATAAAGAAAGAGTGGTCATACCAAAATCGTTACAAAGGCTGATTTTGAAAGATTTTCATTTAGGACATTCAGGAAGAAACCGGATGAAGTTTCGTCTACTGGCCTAACATGGACAATGATATTACGCAAATGGTTGTAAGATGTAAAGGCTGTGCGACTGCGGCAAAAGCACCACCTTCTATACAGAAACCATGGCCTAAGGTAGACAGACCTTGGTCCACAATACATGTGGATTATGCGGGACCCATAGAGGGTTACTACTACTTAATAACAGTAGATAGTTTCAGTAAATGGTCAGAAGTTTTCAGATACAAACACCCGACGACGGATTATAAAATAAACTGTTTACATGAATTATTCGCGCGATTCGGCGTCGTCGATTGCTTGGTAACTGATAACGGTACACAATTTACCTCCAGCGACTTCAAAGAATTCTGTGAGACGTACCAAGTAAAGCATATTAAGATACCTCCGTACCACCCACGGTATAACGGACAAGCTGAAAGATTCGTAGACACACTAAAGAGAGCTCTAAAAAAAGCAGAGGATGTACCGACAGAAAAAGCTATTCATCAGTTCCTCCAAGTATACAGAATAACACCTAACGGGAACACACCATCTGGTCTTTAACCAGCGGAAGTGATGTTTGTCAGCATACACCGATAGTACCCAAGAGAACGATTTAAACCAGGAGCACGAGTTTACTTCAGGAAGTACAGGAACAATATGGCTTACTGGGAACCTGGCACAGTAATTAATAGACTAGGAAATGTGATGTACACAGCACAAGGCGAAAAGTCTACCCACAGAAGACATATTGACCAACAACAAAATGAGATTCAAAGACCTCAGGAAGACACAGAAATTAGAAGGTCAAACAGGAGGAGAAAATTTACCGAACCTCTGATTATCCACCATAAAAGAAAAAAAATACTAACTCCCCCCCTAAAAGGGATTTAAGGAGGGGGTATTGAGGAGTCTCCCCTCTTTACATAAATGGACTCACCCAAGGTATACATATACTACTGCCAGTGAATACCCGGCAGCATGTTAAGTAGTAGTCAAATCGGACAGTAGTAATAGAACGTTGAATCGGTCGAGTAGTAATAGAGGAGGGTAGCACAAGAGTCACAGTCACAAGCACGTAGACTCAGTAAGAAGTCATACAGCGATACGTCGATAGCAAAGACTTTATATATATATTTGTCTACTAACCCCCGCATTCCTGAAACTACTAACCTGTATTACCAGTTTGTGTTATTACGTTAATACATTTATTTTCCTATATTCATTCTTGGCGTTTGTTATTATTTGATACCGGATTTCATCCCGGAATCCACAACAAATTATTATAATATTATATATATATATATATATATATATATATATATATATATATATATATATATATATATATATATATATATACACACATGTATGTAATATATACACCTACATATATATATATATATATATATATATATATATATATATATATATATATATATATATACACGTACACATATAACACACACACACACACACATATACTTTATTTTAGGATATTACATCGAAAAACATCAAAATCGCTACGCAGTTGCAATCATGTTTCGATACGTATCAACACATCTCATCAGGCGATTGTAAATTACTGGCGAGTGAAGGATTTATTCATATTTAAAAGCAAAATACAGCCCGTTTTTACGCATCGACAGACTCATCAATACACACATCGACACACTCATCAATACACACATCGAAACACGACTGCAGCTGTGTAGCGATTTTAACATATTTGTCAATGTAATATCCTAAAATAAAGTATATATATACACACACACATATACACATATATATATATATATATGTGTATGTGGATCATATATATATATATGTGTTTGTATATATATATATATATGTGTGTGTGTGTGTGTGCGTGTGTGTGTGTGTGTGTGTATAATATTGGTCTACTTTGTCTTTAGCTCTCTTTTAAATTACATGTTACAAACGTTGCAATTGTGCTCTATTCATTTTCATCTTAATGGAAACCAATCGGGTGATAATTAGCGGGTCAGAAGCTTCTCCAGAGTTCTTAAAACAGTTAATTCCCCTCTCCAAGTTCTCCACCGCCTCAACCAGGTATTGCCATCACACTCTTTGGGACCTGTCACTGGATCTAACCAACGCCTTTATCCACTGTACCATGTGTCTTTGAGGACATTTGTGTTATGAATTTCCTGCTATTATAAACCTAATGTCTTCAGCAACCATTTTTACCAGTGCTCATATTGCAATTTGTCCCTCAGTATGAAAAAACGTTGCAACCATCCTCACATATCACAAAACATTAATGACAGCACCACTATTAAGGCCTGAGAAAATGAAAGGAACACAGAATTCTCAAACGCCTTTTATATATATAATTTTTTTAACTGTTTTTTTCTCATCCCTGCACAAATCTTAATATTGGATATTCAAGCATGATGGCCGATTTTCAATCTCGTGATCATTCTGATTCCAAAAATGTATCAATATACCAGAATATCAATAAAATGAGCACAACAGCCCGAACGATGTAAATAGTGTAAATTGTTACAATACCTAATCACAGAAATATTGATAAACATTGAATATTGTAGATATCAGGGACGTAAGTAAACGGAAGAGAGTTTCACATGCAACACTATGCGACAACACTATGGTGCAGTCTGCGCCAGTTCCCTTCCCGCACATGTTACATTAGACGACCGACTGCTACAGCTACCCTAGGCATTTCCTTAACAAAATCACACAACAGGATTATAAGCAACCAAAGATATTAAACTAATATTAAATTAGTGTTATTTTAATATTAAATTAGTTTTTATTTTTTGAAAGTTACTAAATTTTAACCTAGTTAAAGTCATGGTCTCCATTAGATATTCAACCTCTTGTCCTCTTCTTTCTGTCTTTTTCTTTGCCCCCTTCTTTCTTACTGTCTTCTTTCTGTCCTTTTCTTTGCCCTTTTCTTTCTTTCTATTTTCTTTCTGTCATTTTCGTTTCCCTCTTCTTTCCGTCCTTTTCTTTGCCTTCTTCTTTCTTTGCCCTCTTCTTTCTGTCCTTTTCTTTGCCCTCTACTTTCTTTGCCCTCTTCTTTCTGTCCTTTTCTTTGCCCTCTACTTTCTTTGCCCTCTTCTTTCTGTCCTTTTCTTTGCCCTCTACTTTCTTTGTCCTCTTCTTTCTGTCCTTTTCTTTGCCCTCTACTTTCTTTGCCCTCTTCTTTCTGTCCTTTTCTTTGCCCTCTACTTTCTTTGCCCTCTTCTTTCTGTCCTTTTCTTTGCCCTCTACTTTCTTTGCCCTCTTCTTCTGTCCTTTTCTTTGCCCTCTTCTTTCTTTGCCCTCTTCTTTCTGTCCTTTTCTTTGCCCTCTTCTTTATTTCTGTCTTCTTTCTCTCCTTATCCAGTTATTTCAAAGAATCTACATTCAGATAACTTATTCGGAGAGTCGTTCTGCGGCCCAGAGTACCTCGACGGTCAAATGTTGAGATTAATGGACGATTCAAACGTGAAATTTAAACACAAATTTAAACACTCAAATACCACGGAGGACATCAATTCGAAAAAGAAAAAAAACGAATTCAGAAGGAAGATGAGACGGAGTAGTTACTTCTAGGAAGAAACAAAGAAAGAGAACAAAAAATCAAATGACCAATTGAAACCATAATTAAAAATGGCAGAGACCTAACTCTGAAAGAACTTTAAAAAAAACATCCTGGGTTTGACTTCCAGTTATTTCAAAGAATGTACATTCAGATAACTTATTCGGAGATGCGATCGGCCGCCCACAAACCTTTTTGGCCATGCGATGTTTAACTCACATTCTAGTATATTGATATCTTTTTGGAATCAGAATGGTCCCAGAATTGAACATCGGCCATCATGCTTGAATATCTAGTATTGATATTTCTGTCGGGATGAAGAGAGAACAGTTAAAAAAATTCAAATTTTGAAATAACTCAAAACATATTTATTTATTTTTTTAAAATTTTAGTTTAAAGTAACACAAAAACTTTGTGAATTTAAATTTTTTGAATTTTAAATGCAGTTTAAAAAACTTTTGAATTGAGGAAGACAATTTTTTCCTTCAAAATGCCAAGGAATCAGAGTTACAGTGAGAGATATCCTGATATGAAGTATTGAAGTTCCGCCGTGTTTGTAATTTGAAGAACTCAGTTTTCGGCCCGAATTGGAATTTTGTCCAAATCGGAGTTTCGGCCCAAATCTATTTTTTGGGCCGGATTTGGACTTAGAGTCTGAATCAGAATTAAAGTGAGGTTTCATTTGTGTTAGTTTCAGAGGCCCAATTATCACTCCGCAGGAGTTAACATAAAAGTTTGCACAGAGTGTGGTTTTTAAGCTAGTTTATCATAAATGAAAAAAGTTTTTTAAGTTTTGGTTAATGAAGGTTTACAGGTTGAGTGTTATTTATTGAAAATATTTTATATATATTCAATATAGCCATCTATTGATTTCTACCTGAACCTCAGTCCTTTCTCAACTGAGATACGCCACGGCTTCACCACCCCTTCAACCAAATTGTACTCCGACGGCATAAGAGTTTCTTTCAGGTCTGAGATACTTGAGAATGAGATACGTGAAACACCACTCTCCAATATGGGTCGTATTATAATATCCATAGGATTAATGTCAGCGCTTGATGGAGTCCAAATTTCCATTCCGTGTCAAATTAACCGTATGTGTTCGAAGCTCCATTTGAACGAGGGCATAGCGACATCCAAATGTGGCTGTCGACCAGGACAACACATCTCGCCCCAACATTTGCTTGTAAACTGTGCTATTAACCTTCACTCCTTTTTAATGAACATCTAGAGCGATTTTCGAAACATTATTAGTAACAGCAGTAAGACCATGAAAAAAATTGTTTATGTCGCTCGAAATGTTTTCTCAGCCCTTTGGTAATGTTTCCTGGTGAAGTGACGTAAACCCTATCGCTTTGGTATTTGACTCCAACCTCCACGGTGAAATACGTACGCCAGACAAAACGATGGTTTGTTTGTGACAGGCTGCATCTCCTACAAAATAATTTCCCATCTGCCTTTACTTGCTGGTACTTTAGGGCAGCTGACGTCATTGAATCTTTTATCGTTTTAGCCATAAAATTCTTTTACAAAAAACATCCTGAACAGCCTATTCGAAGTATTCAGCACTTTTACATTTTTTTTCATGCTTCAACGTGGATTTCTCTCCACCCTCTTCTTCATGGCTTTAATGAATCTCCTGGGTACTGTTTCTTCCAGAAATTGGATTTGGTGAGTTTGATCGGTTTCTTTCAGAAATTGGATTTGGTGAGTTTGAACGATTTCTTTCAGAAATTGGATTTGGTTAGTTTGAACGATTTCTTTCAGAAATTGCATTTGGTGAGTTTGAACGATTTCTTTCAGAAATTGGATTTGGTGAGTTTGAACGATTTCTTTCAGAAATTGGATTTGGTCAGTTTGAACGGTTTCTTCCAGGAATTGGATTTGGTAAGTTTGAACGATTTCTTTCAGAAATTGGATTTGGTGAGTTTGAACGATTTCTTTCAGAAATTGGATTTGGTGAGTTTGAACGATTTCTTTCAGAAATTGGATTTGGTCAGTTTGAACGATTTCTTTCAGAAATTGGATTTGGTGAGTTTGAACGATTTCTTTCAGAAATTGGATTTGGTGAGTTTGAACGATTTCTTTCAGAAATTGGATTTGGTGAGTTTGATTGCTTCTCTTTAAACTCTTTCGAAACATTAAAAAAAGATTTTTGCAATTGCTTTACAAACTATCAATTCTTGATAACAGTTGTTTTCAGTGCAACAGTTTAATCACGTTTTGTTTGGGTCGATATATATATATATATATATATATATATATATATATATATATATATAATTCAACTGTAAACTATAAAAAAAAGAAAGTTATGGAACCTTATGCAAATTTGAAAATATTCTTATGAATATGTGTGTTTTAGTTTATTTTTAAATAACGATGGGCGAATTTGCTATACCTTCCTTCTGTATATATATATATATATATATATATATATATATATATATATGAATATATTAAAAGAGAGAGGGAGGGAAAGAGAGAGATTGAGAGAGAAAGAGAGAGAGTGAGGGAGAGAAAATGAGAGAGAGAAGTTATTGTCACCTGGCTCTATCGAAACTTTTTGTTTGGATTCTATGTTCATTTTCTTTCCAGATCCTTACAAATATGGCGTTCGCTTTCTTTACTTTATTCAGTTTATATCTAAACAATGATCAGATAGATAGATAGATAGATAGATAGATAGATAGATAGATAGATAGATAATAGTCCTGTGTTGTCAAGGCATGTGTGTGTGTGAGAGAGAGTGTGTCTACACAAAAGAAACGTTCAAACAAATACGAAATGCAAATGAAAAGGAAGAGAAAGAAAAGCAAACATTAAAACAGAATAAGGATAGAAAAATGAAAGGTAAAAACGAGGAACGAAAGATCTTACCAGAGTTGTTATGGTTGATTATTTAAGCGTAGCTTAGATATGGCACAAGGCCGAATGAATGAAGGCACCCAGTAAATATCGAACACATTCCTCAGTCGTTGTCGTGATAAGCTTACTAACCACTACACCACGCCGTTGTGTACTCTGCGCGAGTTGTTAAGTTTCACATGTCGTTTACTTTGTTCGAATCTGATATTGATTTCATTCAGAAATCTTTCATTTCTGAGGAAAAATTAGGTTGATGGCCGACGTTATAATTAATAAATTTAATGCGTACATAAAATAAAAAACAAAGTAAAAATATAATTTAAATAAAAAAATAGATTTTTTTTTAAATCTAAAAAATAATTTAAAATATTTTTGTTTAATTCAAGAAATAAATAATTTAATGAGAAAAATAATGAGAAAAATATATTTAATGAGAAAAATTAAGTTGTCGGCCAACGTTAAATTTAATGTAAAACTTGATTCTGATATGGGGATCATTTACGTTAATATGGCTGCTCTTAATTCCGTTTAATTTAAAAGAAACAAAAAAGAAAGCGTTTCTTAAATACAAAATAAATATCGATTTTATTCCAAAATAGATTCTATTTTTGTTTCGATATTATTCAAAATTTGATATTTCGCTTTTCTTATTGGTTCATTTTAAACTTTTCTTCTTGCTTTTATATCTACCATTATTACAATTGGTCTTTCACAGCTCTATTTACATAAATGGGCACACAATCTTGGTCCAGTTTTATATTTAATCCACGCATTTATGTGAACATTGACGTCATAAATCCGGTTTCTAATTCGGCTCCATTTTTTCATACTTATATTATGAAATGAAATCTCCAATTTAGAAAGAATCTACTCGACTTTAAACCTTTTCTTTTTTTTAAAAATCCGAAAAGACAGCTTCATTCGATCAAATAAAATCAGATGTCTATGAATATTTCTGAGATTAGGTACTGTAACCATTTACCATCTTTCGAGCTGTTGTGCTCATCTTTGTTGCCATCTTCATAACGTTTCGGCAGTTGTAGGAATCAGCCTTCTTCAGATGGTATACTTTGGGATTTCTAACCGGTCTTTATTTAGTCTACGGGAGTAGATTGTTCTAATTCTATACGCCATGGCCTTTGTTTTTTTAGATATCTCAATTTCAGACCATTCCCTACACTATCTCAACTGTCCAAGTTTTTGTTTGATTTTCCTATGACCATGTATTAAACTCACAATTCTTTGGATCAAGTCACTTTCTTTTTTTGGGGGGGGGGTACTCAATGAGTCAAGTGTCACTGGATAAAAGGCCTAGTGGATAAGAAGCGTTTAACTCGGTGTTTTCTCTTAATCAGAAATGAAGACGTCTGCCATTTCTGAACAACTTTCCCACTTTCATACATTGTCTCCGCCCTGTTCAGACACTATCCTGCATCCTACTACTGCACATCAGATTTTAATGCAAATAATCTTTCGAGTTAGCTCTCTGCGAAACTAAGAGACCTCTTCCATGCCCTCCTCTGATTTCAAGATTCCTGGCTGCCTTTCTCTCTTTAGGAAGTAGTCTAATGTCTACATGCATGACCTGATAGTTTTAGTTCCCGAACAGATGCCGCTGGTTAGGGAACTATCTCTTGGCTCTCTAGATATTTCTTACGTGTGTCTTCGTCTCTCTCTGCTAAACTTTTCTTTGTCTACCGTTTCTCTTCCTCTCATGACTGCTGACATTTAATGTAGATAATTTAGGAAAATAAGTATGGCATAAAGCCATGTACAAGAACTTATTATATAAAATATCCTTATGAACTTTTTTTTGTTATTATACTAGTCATTATTTATATATAATTATTATATATATTTTAATTGTTATATTATAATAATAATATTATTATAATTATACATATTGTAATTATTATAATTATTTAATATCATTATATTAGCAGCATGGCCCGGCGTTGCCCGTACTTGATTCAAAAGTCGTACGACCCATACAGCAATCGTTATCACTTGACTTGAAATATTTTTGCTCTTCCTTGCCTTTAAAGGTGTGCCCTTTGCCGTGCTGATGTTGCTACATGCCTTACTTCTTGCCTCACACTGCGAATTTTTTCTAAGCTCTATACTAAACATTAAATCTGTTACGAAAAAAGAACTAAACAAAATGAAGTTCTGCGGAATCAGAATCAACGTTGAGTTTAAGCAATCGAATGAGCCAATTGGAACAAAGTGCCATGCAGATTTAAAATTTTCCCACTTGTGACGAATGCAGCTATCGATGTTTTTTGCATGCTAGCATGCTAGTTAACATTTGTGTCAGTCAGCTGTTGGATCTCACGATGGCCAATAGAATCTTCCTAGCTATTCGTGGCAGCCAGCTATAGGCTATCACTCTGGGCAGTAGAAAATGGCCGCAAACTGCATGAACACTGCCGTAGAAGCATGAAAAAATCGATTATTTTCACTATCGATGGGAGTTGGGAAATGCAAAGTCGGTCTTGGCCTACCGCTAACTTGGAGCATGTGCATGTACATTTTGGTTCAAATCCGTTGAAAATTGCGGCCGTGCATTCGTTACACAGACACACACAGACACAGACACATTCTGCCTTTTATAGATAGAGATATTGTTATTATTATACTAGTAATTATATATTACCAATTATCGTTCTGGGACAAGCGCGACTTGTAGAAAATAAAATTAAACTGGTATAAGAAAGGAGCACATGTTTTATTCATTTATTTGCCAAGTTATGATGCACATCATCATGCTACGACAGACATCTTTATGATAAGTAATGTCATGGGAGAGATTGCTTTTGCGAAATATTATTATTACATGAACAATTGTTTGCCAACCATTTTCTGGGAAAATCAACATTTATAAAAAATAAGTTAAGTCTGGTATTAGGCCATATTAAAGGATATCATATATATATATATATATATATATATATATATATATATATAGTTTATGAAAAACTAGGTAATCCGTATTGGTAGACCCAAGGAGGATATATATATATATATATATATATATATATATATATATATAGGAAACTATGTATATATATAGGAAATTCTTACACGAATGTTTGTCAGATTGTAATGCTAAGTATTCTGAAACAAACAATCATTGTAGATAAGACTGGTATAAGGCCACAAGAAATGAGCAAATAGATCGGAAATTATTATACCGAAGATTGTCAGACTGTAATGGCAATCATCGTCATGAAACAAGCACACCTTGTATTGAGATGAGTCTGGTATAAGTCCACATGAATTGAGCACATAGTTCCGAAGTTATTACAGAAATGATTGCCAGGCTCCCATAATATTCTTTCTTTGGCAGACTGATAATTTATAACATTAGCATGATAGTATCACAAATGAGGCGTACTCACATCGGATATTTTGTCACGAACAATGATTTACCAGGCCGGGTTGTTTGCTAACCATTACTCTAGAACAAGCGTCACTGGGGAGACATATCAACGAAACATATGCAAAGGACATACGTTAAATGAAGTAAGACGGACTGGGCGGTGTATGAAGACAAGAAGTAAGGGCTTGTTTGTTTCCAGACCCTGTTATGCTTAGTTAAATTTTACTTTTTCAACATGGCAATCGGGCATAACCTGTTGCTTGCTTCATGTCGGTGCTTCATTATCCGTGATTAATACGACACAGAAGCTTACTCACACTCTCTTCTGTTCCTGTGAACAAGTGCATAAAAATACCTCGAGTCAGCTATCCCAAAAGGCGGGGCCGCCCAGGTTCGTAACTAGAGACGAGACCGGCCCTTCTCTGCTGAGAACAGGAAGTGCCGGTAACCTGACGCTGAACCTGTCATCTATCAATTTAAGAGGCTTTAGATATCGACCTATACAGAGTACACCGTTTAGGAGTTCCTGACCAAGAATATTTCAATTTGCGGATATTTGCCACACACTTTTTGGTCTTTAAATGTTTCTTTCAAGCGAATGCAAAAACATGGGCTGGGTAATTTTCAATTTAATTTTGCCATAATTTAATTTAAAATTCTTGCATACATATTCAATTTGCCCGAGTCTGTTTTGTATCTAGGTTAATTCTTCTCTTTATACAGAATTTTCCTTCAGAACATCATATATCATGGCCTTTCACGATTTCCTCTCTTTTGTTGCTTTTATTAACTTTACACCCATTACCGCCCCCTCTTTGTCCTTGTTCGGCTATCTATTCACACACGCTTATTAAGTAATTTACCCACTGTTTCCCCTTTTCTATGGCGTGTTTGATTCTCCAGACCAACCGTTCTCATTATATTTCCTGTTTAGGAATGGTTACCGGTTTCTACTAAAGTCTTTTCATTTACTTTCACTCCCAGTAGCCGCTTGAGTCTTAGTGGTATTATAGCATTGCTTTGGGTGAGATGATTAAAAAAATATCTGCTGAAATTTGAGCTATTTCTGATTGTCAATCAGTGATTCCCAAATTATTTTTCTAACCACATGTTCAGAATGAAAATTTGCTCGCGCCTTAACAAATTTTATCTGTTAAAACGTACATGAAAAAAAGAGAAAAAAGAGATGGGTGAAAGGGAGATAACTACGGATTTGAATTCAGAACATTATCATTGCTAACTCTCTCTTCCAATTTGCGGAGCCTAGTTACTCCATTATTAATACTTTATATAATGCAAAAATATCTCAAAAATAAAGTCGGTCAATAATTATTTATAACTATTTATACAGGGGCACATACATCCATAATAATATTTTAAATTGATAAATCATATTTATTTTTGGTTTATGGATTTTTTGAAATGGTTTCTAAATCTTTGATTGTCTTACACTCATTCCGCCTCACCTGCTATCTTCTTCCGCCGCACCTATGTGGCGTTCTGCTCCGTTTGGGAACCACTGCTGTAAATATAAATGTTTGTAGTTCTTATTTCTCACATTTTTAATCCATTTTATTCTCAACATTTTTCAACATTCAGTGTCATATAGAAAATTAGATATTCCTTTGCTCCTCCCGATTTCTGTGCTATAATTTCCGTCGTCTTTTAATGCACTACCCAGATAGTTTCCATTTCGGTACATTTTTTATGTCAATTTACCCCAAGAAAGACGGGATTGCCACTAGCATCCAAGAGGTTACAGAGGATTGAGAACAAGAGTAAAGAGGCGTGTTTGAGGAAGGGATACAGTGGAGGACGGTGAACAAGCTCAGAATATCAGATGTCAATTGACATTACACTTGAATATTTGAAGATTATAATAATCGGGAATTAATTAAGGGGAAGGGAGTTTCACAGACGGGAAGTGCGGGAGAAGAAGCTGTTTGAGAAGAAGAAACGGTTACATTTAACCGTTTTGACAGTGAAAGGGTGATACCGAGATGCCAGCCTGGTAGCACGTTTAAATTAATGAAGTCAGGGAACCAGTGACAGTAGCTCGTCGGAACAGTTGCTGTGAAAATATACTCGGGGGAATCTCTTTTCTTTTGACTGTACGTTCTGAGTTATTAGTCCTTTCTTCTTGCTATCTTTCACTACATTTTCTAAGACTTATTTCAGTTTTCTTTTGCTGATTGTTATAAACACAATATCATATCTTGTTAAAAATTACCTATGACTAGCATAACTCCTGTGCACGTAACGTAGTCGTTATGAAAGCAGGAGGTGAGGTGTGTTGAGATCAAATTCCATCCGACTGATTGCGTTCACTTTCACACAAATGCCCTTGAGAAAGGTATGCGTCTATCTCTTCTACCCAAAAAATGTAGGGTTTAAAAGTTGCGCAGACTGTGCTCTGTCGATTTAGTTGGTAAATGGCAGAACATCCAGAAACATAGTCTTTCAAGATCTTTTTTTCGCAAATTTCTTTAAGTCGCCAGAGTTCTTTAAACCTGGAACGAAAATGTGCCTTCTCGTTGAAACACAGACATTGAAAATAAAGGTTATTACGTTTCTGATAATATTTTAACAAATATCCCATGAACGTCCGAGCTAGATCGACCGGTTATATATATATATATATATATATATATATATATATATATATATATATATATATATATATATATATATATATATATATGGGTGCTTATGTATTATAATCTGAGTGTTATGTATTGTCTTTCACAAGATGTCATCATCCCCTGCCTCTGCTTAGAATTCAAATGTATCCGTGTTGTCATGAAGTTAAGAGCAGTCGATCTTAACGTTTATTCCAATTTAATTTCAATAAAAACAAAATAAATAGAATAAAATATGTATTTTTTCTTTTTTCCTCAGTAATTTTATAATTTTAAACTTAATAGAGATTAAATTTAGATTTTAAAATGGGTAATTCTTTATTTTTTATTTTAATTTCAAATTTTATCATATAATTTAATACTTATTAGTTAGAATAAATTCTATATTAGTATAACCCCAACTTTAAAGCATTTAATAGCTATTATAACCTTACTTCGTTGTCAAGTTTTTTTAATTCTCGTATACGTGTATTTTATTTGTTCATTCCAGCTTATGTAACAGCGTTTCTCCTTGCGAGGGGTGGTTAATTAATTTGAAGCACTACATTCAACATCATCACTTGATAAGATTGATTTAGTTGGTAAATGGCCGAACATCCAGAAACATAGTTTTTCAAGATCTTTTTTTCGCAAATTTCGTTAAGTCGCCAGAGTTCTTTAAACCTGGAACGAAAATGTGCCTTCTCGTTGAAACACAGACATTGAAAATAAAGGTTATTACGTTTCTGATAATATTTTAACAAATATCCCATGAACGTCCGAGCTAGATCGACCGTATATATATATATATATATATATATATATATATATATATATATATATATATATATATATATATATATGGCTGCTTATGTATTATAATCTGAGTGTTATGTATTGTCTTTCACAAGATGTCATCATCCCCTGCCTCTGCTTAGAATTCAAATGTATCCGTGTTGTCATGAATTTAAGAGCAGTCGATCTTAACGTTTATTCCAATTTAATTTCAATAAAAACAAAATAAATAGAATAAAATATGTATTTTTTCTTTTTTCCTCAGTAATTTTATAATTTTAAACTTAATAAAGATTAAATTTAGATTTTAAAATGGGTAATTCTTTATTTTTTATTTTAATTTCAAATTTTATCATATAATTTAATACTTATTAGTTAGAATAAATTCTATATTAGTATAACCCCAACTTTAAAGCATTTAATAGCTATTATAACCTTACTTCGTTGTCAAGTTTTTTTAATTCTCGTATACTTGTATTTTATTTGTTCATTCCAGCTTATGTAACTGCGTTTCTCCTTGCGAGGGGTGGTTAATTAATTTGAAGCACTACATTCAACATCATCACTTGATAAGATTGAAAGTAAATGGCTATTTTTGTAGTGATTTTATATCATATTTATGTTATAATTTTTAAATAAATAATTATATATATATATATATATATATATATATATATATATATATATATATATATATATATATATATATATGTATACCGGATGAAACAGCAAAATTGTCCAATTCGTGTAACTACATAATTATAAAATCTACATAATGTTTAATATGTAAAAAAACACTAAACTAATTGAGTTTCCAGATTTTCAGATAAGACGTTTAGCCATCTTGACACCATTTTTCGTAAGAATCAATGAACAATTCTTTGAGTTATTAGCTAAAGTAAGCGGAGGTTAAAATTGTTTTGTGTCAGTCCCACTGTCTTCACAACTGAGCAATGGTGAGAGGGAAAAGATCATTCAGGCTTCAGTAACAACATTCAACTCAATTAATAAGGCGTTTGACACGTGAGAGAGTAGTTTCAGTTATAAAAGTCCAAAGAGCAGTGAAAAAATACTTGAAAATAAAATTGTACGTGAAATGTATGAGGTATTTTGTTATTCCAGGACAGTGAGTTAGAAGTTTAGAGAGAGTGAAGATCATCTTGAATAAGTTGGAAAATGATCCCTGAATAATATATATATATATATATATATATATATATATATATATATATATATATATATATATATTAAAGTAATTGCAATAATTCATGAGTTTGAGATCATTAGATATGATTTATTAATGAACATGTCATTTTCGTTCATGATCGAATTTATCACGTTTCTTCTGTTAAGCTTAGAGAGTAATTATGAATTCTTATTGCTCAAAGTAGAGTCCAATCTCTATCTATAAACGGCAGGATGTGTATGTGTGTGTAACGAATGCACGGCCGCAATTTTCGACGGATTTGCACCAAAATTTACATGCACATGCTCCAAGTTAGTAAAGAGGCCAAGATTGACTTTTCATTTCCCAACTCCCATCGATAGTGGAAATAATCGATTTTTTCATGTTTCTACGGCTGTAGTTTTCGGCCATTTTCTACTGCCCAGAGTGATAGCCTATAGCTGGCTGCCACGAATAGGCAGAAAGATTCTATTGGCCAGCGAGAGAGCGAACAGCTGACTGACACGAATGTTAACTAGCATGCTAGCATGCAAAAAAAATCGATAGAGGCATTCGTCACAAGTGGGAAAAATTTAAATCTGCATGGCACTTTATTCCAATTGGCTCACTCGCTTGCTTAAACTCAACGTTGATTCTGATTCCGCAGAACTGGGTTGGGTGTGAAAAACTATTTGTTGTTAACATTCTTTTTTCATTCGGTTTTTCCAGCTACGAGTCCTTTTTTAAAGCTGATCGTTTTGTGTTCATTTTGTTTAGTTCTTTTTTGTAACAGATTTAATGTTTAGTATAGAGCTTAGAAAAATTTTGCACTGTGAGATAGGTAAGAAGTAAGGCATGTAGCAACATCAGCACGGCAAAGGGCACTCCTTTAAAGGCAAGAAAGGGCAAAAATATTTTAAGTCAAGTGATAGCGATTTTTTGTCGTACGATTTTTGAATCAAGCACGGGCAACGCCGGACCATGATGCTAGTTGTGTTATAAAATCTCTGAGAATACAAGGAATATATCTTTAATAATTTCTAAGATCCCCCGCCAAGCAACCTCAGGAGATAGACAGACCGATCATTATTTTTAAGTTTACATAGGATCAACCTCAATTGGAGAACGTTACAGTTACGTTTATCCAACCTGAAGGTATTTCTAACTAGAACCCATCTGAATGTTATACGTTTCCTTTATCAAAGTCTATCACCATCATCTCGGGCATTTGGCTGATGCGTGTGTCTCGAAAACGCATATCTGAGTGATTGTCATAATGGCTAGATTAGCGTTCGTGTATTTGTATGCTACAGTTACTATTTTGGCTTTCTACTCTCTCACTCAATAATAATAACCTATAATATGAAGGAGACACGGTGCAGTAAAGAATAGCGGCTCGAATTGAGAAATCGGAGAGCCGATTTCGAATTCCAGCCGAATCTTACGTTCTAATACCCTTGGGAAAGGTATGAATATTCTTCTTCTCCCCCCAGCTATGGCTAAATAGCAGGACAGACGGTCTATCGCAGAAAGAAAGGGCAACCTACTGCGGGAAAAACAATCAGTCATGTATCGAAAGATACATAATCGCGTAAACGTGTATCACGCATGGCACATAACTGATTGATATTATGAAAGCAGAAATCTCTCCGTCATACGTGTGAATTTGCATGCACCTATGTAAAATATATGCGTATGTTTGTGTGGTGTGCGTGTTTTACCATTTAATGTACACACAAACAACTGCGTACATATATACGCATACGATTTGACTGAGTTTGAAATAAGAAACAAAAATAATACATTACTCAGTCTAGTCATTCCCTACCCTTGACTGAGCAGTAAAACTATAAATTTGGAGACAGGAATAAAATTGGGAGGCCATGATAATTATGCGATCGTATTGAGATTTTCAGATGTTATTCGGTAATATTTAAAATTATTTAAATTTTGTGCTACTTAAATCAGTCGTACTCTCACTGTTGAAAAAGGCTTCGACTCGACCATTATTATTGGCAGAACACTCATAGAAATAACGAGATTATTTACGGATAGATGGAACTATTTATTTATTTTTAACAGATACAAATTCTGTTAACGTCAACGAAGACTTTTCATATGAAAATTGTAAATCTAAATCAGAATTGTAAGTCAAAACAGAAATTGAAATTGGAGGCAGAATTGGAAAGTTGAAGTGGATCAGCAAAACTGTAGTAGAATTGGAAATCGAAGACAAAACCGGAGATCTGAGGCAAAATCGGAGATCTGAGGCAAAACCGGAGATTTGAGCCAAAATTGGAAACCTGAAATAAAATAAAAAAATCGAATGACGGATTTTAGATTGCCATCGGAACTGGAAATTTCAAATAAAGTGAAAACCTGAAGTCGAACTAGAAATCGGTGGCAGAATGGGGCATTGGATTGGGGGGGGGTTGAAATCTGAGTCAGAACCGGAAACTAGAGGCAGAAATGGAAATCGGAGATAAAGCGGGAAATCGAAGACATTTAAGGAAATCTGGAGCAGGGTCGGAAACCAGATGTAGAACTGGAAATCAGAAATAAAACCGGAAACCAGTAAAATTGGAAATCGGATGTAGAACTGGAAACCGGAAACATAAAAGGAAATTAGAGGCAAAACCGGAAGTCAAATTCAGAACTCGAAACCGAAATCAGTACAGCAAATCGAATGCAGGCTTGGATTTTGGAGATAAAACAGGAAACCGGACACAGAATTGGAAACCGGAAATCAAAAGTAACGTGTAAATAGGAAGCAGAAATGGTAATTGGGGAAAGAACTTAAAATCAGAGGCAGAACTGGCGGAATTGGAAATCCAAAGCAGAATTGAATAATGGATGGAAATCTGAAAGAGAGAATGGAAATCAGTGGTAGAATTTGAAATCCCCGGCCTTGCTAGAGCCATGAAGATTTTATCATTGTGCCAAATGTTGTTGTAATACGTGGAATGATCCAAACGAACGAATCGAATTCGGTGAAGGAACTGGAAACTCAAATATCAATCGAAACTACCAAGACGTCAGAACGTCTGTAAATTGACGGACTACTGAATTGGCATACTGTCATTTACTCTCCAGTATACACCATCACTTTCTGTTGGCTGCGAATTGTTGCAATAATGAACATTATATTTTAATCATAATTCGCATAAGGAAATCCGTATTCGTACTTACAGTACATTTTAAATGAAATATATAAACGAAAGATAAAGGCAATGAAATCTAACACCAGAAAAGATACAGTAATCTGTTGGTGAGTCGACTATGAATTTAATTGCAGCAGTAATTCCACCTACTTACCGACTTTATTTTATAGCTATTTAGTTGTCTTCAGGAATAACTTGAAAGTGTATGAATAGCAAACTCACAGTACCAAAGAGGCGGAACGAATTCGAGACAAAATCGAATCAATTAAGGAAGTAAAAGGAAGAGAAAAGGTAGAAGAAAGGAAAAAGGAGAAAGAAAACAAAAAGAAAGAAGGGGGAAATGAAGAAGAAAAGAAAAAGGAAGAAGAAAAGAAAAAGAAAGAAGAAAAGAAGAAGAAAAGAAAAAGAAAGAAGAAAAGAAGAAGAAAAGAAAAAGAAAGAAGAAAAGAAAAAGGAAGAAGAAATGAAAAAGGAAGAAGAAAAGAAAAAGAAAGAAGAAAAGAAGAAGAAAAGAAAAAGAAAGAAGAAAAGAAGAAGAAAAGAAAAAGAAAGAAGAAAAGAAGAAGAAAAGAAAAAGAAAGAAGAAAAGAAAAAGGAAGAAGAAAAGAAAAAGAAAGAAGAAAAGAAGAAGAAAAGAAAAAGAAAGAAGAAAAGAAAAAGCAAGAAGAAATGAAAAAAAGAGGAAGTAGAAATGTAAAAGGATGAAGGAAAAAAAGGCAGGAGAAAAAAAAGAATGAATAAAGAAGGAAAACGTGTGCAAGAAGACAAGAAGGAAAGCAAACGAAGGAAATTAAGAAATGAGAGAACAAAAAAAAAAGAAAATAGAATACTTCAGCGATCCCTACAATCTTACCCTCTGCAAATCAAGGGTCAACCGTTATATATCCTGTATATCCTCATAATATGCACATCTTGCTCGCTCCCTCTTCGCTCTTACAACAACCTCATTTAGTTGAGTGGTCCTGGGCCTTGTGAACAATAGTTTTAAATAAAATTTCACTAGCATTGTCACATTGTGCAACCAATAACAATGTTATTCTCATGATTAGTTCTCAGTTCCAGAAAAAAAGTGAGGGTTAAAGATCATACCCAGAACCATCTATACCACCGTGGATGGCACCCAAAATCATAATATTTATTTGACAGCAAAAGGAATTCGCAAGAAGCCTTAATAGATATTCGATGTCCATTCTATTTAATAGAACATATTTACATGAAGGATCACTGCTTATATATACTATGTTTAATTCAATATATATATATATATATATATATATATATATATATATATATATATATATATATGTATACACACAACGGTTTGCTGAATAATGTTCGTATTTCTAACTTGTGTCAGTGATCGACGATCGAGTCCAGGGAAAAGCTTTGATATCAAATACTTATTTTCAGAACAGACCGGTTGTCGCAACTCAAAAAATAGGATTAACGCAATTTCCATATTCCTATTTCCCAGTATTTGCTCGTGTCGAACAGAGCTTAGTAAATGACAGGAATGGCAGAAAATGAAGTAAAGAAACGAAACGAAGCCAAAAACCGCTGAAACGAAACAGAAATTAAACCGAAACGAAACCTCAAGAAAATAAAGTTACAATGGCAGTGAAATAAGCAAAATGGATTCAAACACTGTAGTGACGTTTGAAAACAATGGCAACAGAAGAAAAACAAACGAATGGGAAAGAACATATATATGAACATAGGTGAAAATTTAATAATTGTTATAAGTAATATAATAGTGCGTGGGTGGGATACGTTACTTAAACCAGTTAAGGAAATTATTTGACAATAGAAAATAAATAGTGAATTTAGGTTATCAGTCCTCCCATTGATATTGTATTATCTGCCTGGGAAATATAAACTAATACTTATCGTTTGTTTTGCTTGTTGTCTTTCTTTCGTATGTTCTTTACGTTTCTACTTATCTACTTCCATCATTCATTATTTATTTTTTATTTCTTTGTTCTTTCCTTATCAATATATATGCCTCCTCCTTATAAATACATAATTCTTTCTTTCTTTCTTTCTTTCTTTCTATATCTTTCCTATGAATACATTTTTCTTTTATTCTCTGCCCCTTTCTTATTAATACATATTTTCTTTCTTTCTTTCTTTCTTCCTTTCTTTCTTTCTTTTTTCTTTCTTTCTTTCTTTGTGTGTTTAGGAGGGCTTCCCTTACAGGACTTGTTAACTGAGATGAGAAATGATAGCAATTTCTTTCTTTCTTGCTTTCTTTCTTTCTTTCTTTCTTTCTTTCTTTCTTTCTTTCTTCCTTTCTTTCTTTCTTTATTTGCCTCTTGCTTATCAATACATTTTTGTTTGCACCTCCCTTATTAAAACATAGTACTTCCTGCCGTTCTTTCTTTCTTTTTTCTTTTTTCTTTGCCCCTTCCTCACTAATACATTTTTCTTTGCCCTTTCCTTATAAATACATCTTTCTTTCTTTCTTTCTTTCTTTCTTTCTATATCTTTCCTATGAATACATTTTTCTTTTATTCTCTGCCCCTTTCTTATTAATACATATTTTCTTTCTTTCTTTCTTTCTTTCTTCCTTCCTTTCTTTCTTTCTTTCCTTCTTTCTTTGTGTGTTTAGGAGGGCTTCCCTTACAGGACTTGTTAACTGAGATGAGAAATGATAGCAATTTCTTTCTTTCTTGCTTGCTTTCTTTCTTTCTTTCTTTCTTTCTTTCCTTATTTGCCTCTTGCTTATCAATACATTTTTGTTTGCACATCCCTTATTAAAACATAGTACTTCCTGCCGTTCTTTCTTTCTTTTTTCTTTGCCCCTTCCTCACTAATACATTTTTCTTTGCCCTTTCCTTATAAATACATCTTTTTTTCTTTCTTTCTTTCTTCCTTTCTTTCTTTCTTTCTTTCTTTGTGTGTTTAGGAGGGCTTCCCTTACAGGACTTGTTAACTGAGATGAGAAATGATAGCAATTTCTTTCTTTCTTGCTTGCTTGCTTGCTTTCTTTCTTTCTTTCTTTCTTTCTTTCTTTCTTTCTTTCTTTCTTTCTTTCTTTCTTTCTTTCTTTATTTGCCTCTTGCTTATCAATACATTTTTGTTTGCACCTCCCTTATTAAAACATAGTACTTCCTGCCGTTCTTTCTTTCTTTTTTCTTTTTTCTTTGCCCCTTCCTCACTAATACATTTTTCTTTGCCCTTTTCTTATAAATACATCTTTTTTTCTTTCTTTCTTTCTTTCTTTCTTTCTTTGTGTGTTTAGGCGGGCTTCTCGTACAGGAGTGTTTCCCTGAGATGAGAAATTTTAACAAAAATTATAGCAAGTAACTCTTGCTCCTTAAATTTTCTGTTCTCTCATTCGTGTTATATATATATATATATATATATATATATATATATATATATATATATTAGGTCATCCCATAAGTTATGTCCGAATTTTAACTTATTGTTAAAATGAACGAAATTTAAAGAGTATTTTATGTCTAATGGAGCTGAACATTATTTTTATGTTTATATGCATTTAAACTGATCAGATTTTATTTTGAGAACAACAAAATTAAATTTTGTTTGATTAAAACCCTGCTAACTTGGAAGTACCCAAGAATCATTTGAGACATATAATGCTTTATGAGTTCAAGAAAGGAAACTCAGCAGCCGAAGCCGCTAGAAACATTCACTCAGTTTATGGAGAGGAATGTGTGAATGAAAGAACTTGCAGAAGATGGTTTGCAAAGTTCAGAGTGGAGATTTCACCCTTGAAGATCAAGATCGAACCGGAAGTCCAGTTGAGTTTGATGAAAATCTTCTTGAAGCAGCCCTTGAAGAAAATCCTGCTTTATCAGTTGAGGAATTGGCAGTGGTTCTCAGTTCAAACCATACAACTGTTCATTGTCATCTTCAACAACTTGGAAAAGTTCCTAAACTTAGAAAATGGGTGCTTCATGAATTGTCTGAAAACAACCTCAAATCCCGAGTTGACATCTTCTCTTCTCTACATTCTCGCCAACTTGTTTCACCTTTTTTGGATAGACTTGTGACTGGCGACGAAAAATGGATCTTTTATCGAAATGTTAAGCGTCGTAGACAGTGGCTTGGTAAACGGGAAGGACCACAGTCACAGCCGAGAAGGAACTTCTTGGGCAAAAGTTTCTTCTTTCAATCTGGTGAGATTGCCAAGGAATATTTCACTTTGAATTCTTACCACCTAATGCAACAATTAATGCTCAAATATGCTGTCAGCAATTAGAGCGTTTGAACCAACGGTTGATGTTTCATCAGGACAATGCGCGACCACACACAGCAAGAATCACGTCACAAAAGATCGAAGAACTTGGTTGGGAGAAAATTCCTCATCCACCTTATTCTCCCGACCTTGCTCCTTCAGACTACCATTTGTTTCGTAGCTTACAGAATCATTTGGAAGAACCAGCTTTTGTAAGACAGGAAGACGTTAAAACTGACATTTGTGAGTTCTTCAAATCAAAGCCAAAAGAATTTTACAGTAATGGAATTAGTAAGCTTGTTAATAGATGTAAGGATGTCATAGATAATCAGGGAAAATACATATATATATATATATGAGTAACTGATTTATGTTATACAGATAGATTAGGATGTGAAGCCTGTTAAAAGCATGTGATATTAGGCACAAAAAAGACAGGGTGAAAATGATAGAACCAAAATAATAATGCGCAGTAAAATAACAGAACAAATAGGACAGTGAGAATGGCCGATATATGGGCGTTTAAAAACTTGACTTGGGTGTACTTATGCTATTTTGTGGTTGATTGTATCCTTTCATAGAATAACGTTATTGAAGTAAATAGTAGCGTTGGTGTAGTGGAGAAGTATTCATTGCAAAACTGGAAGAAGTAATAATTTAATTTCTTTCTCTGATAAGATCTGAAACTGATCTTGAATTTAATCTATTATTTCATCTCTTGTAGTCATTTATCTGTTTGTATGCATTTATAAGTACCTGCCCCATTTGCATGACTAAAACGACGTGGGTTACCATCCAGTGTAAGTAACTTTAAAGACTGTCCAACAAGTAAGAGTAATTTTGTTTTATGTTATACAGAACAGTTACATTGCGGGACAAACTCCCGATAGGATGCCTCCCAAAACACAACAACCTTTTTTTCGTTAAATTTCGAGACAACCGTTATCTATCCTACATATCCTCATAATATTCAAAATGTGTGTGTGTGTGTGTGTGTGTGTGTGTGTGTGTGTGTGTGTGTGTGTGTGTGTGTGTGTGCGTGCGTGCGTGAAGTGGGATCAAATATAAACCAGATATGGACAGGAACCAAAGAGAATGATGGGGTAAGGAAACAAATAGCAAACGTTTATAAATTTGACATGTTTCGCTTTTATGAAAGCTTCGTCAGAGAATGAAATATGGAGAAGAAAAAGGAAATTCTGCTACTTTTAATTTTTTATTTTTTGTCTTCTATTTTTGTTTCTTGTGCTGTCTGTTAACCAATGAAGAACAAACACAAAAATAAAATTAAGAATACCAGCCTTTTATTTTTCTCACACATATTTCATTCTCTGGTGAAGCTTTAATATGTGTTTTAATATATTTCTGTTTATACGTTATTTTTATAGATACAAATATTTAAGTAATACTCTGTTTATAATAAACAGTATTAACTACATTTACCGGTTTGAATGTTCGAGAGATTTCATGGAAAATATGTGTCCTCCGACAGGAATCGAACTTGTATCCTACACAGAACCGTCATATAGCCTGAAGTGTTATCCCATTTATCCACGGAGTAAACGTCTGGTTAGCAAGGTCGAATAACTGCTTTTAAACTACAAATTTCCCATGATTTCTCTCGAACGCTCATATTTCCTCGAAGCGTATCTTAATGTAAACAATTTACATGATATATTATAAAATGGACTACGTCCGACAATTATTTTAATATATTTTCTCTGGATTCTACAGACTTGGATGGCAACTGGTCTAGGAGAAGAACAACTCTGAATTCAAAACCTGCAGAGGGTCGTTTGGGGACTTTGTGGCACGAGTGCACCAGGTCTCTGTAGTCGGTCCTTCAAAATGTGTGGTTAGTTCTACACAAAGCCTTAACTACTATAATCGAATCATGTGTTGGTGTCTGGCTGTCGGTTCCTAGGAACTGAGATGCTTGACCCTGATACGTCGAATACGATGGGAGAGTCCACCAAACATATATATATATATATATATATATATATATATATATATATATATATATATATAGAGAGAGAGAGAGAGAGAGAGAGAGAGAGAGGACAGAAGATAGAAACTGCAATTCTTTTAGCAATTTCCCCTCAATATAAGACACAAGAGCCATTCTCGGTAGACTGTTAGTTAATGAACTTTGTGATATGAACGTCCGAAAAGAAACTAGGAAGTAAAAATTATTAGAAGTCTGACTGATAATGTTTGATTGTTGATTTGAAAACGTAATGGATGTAGTTTTCAGGGAGGCATTCACGCAAAAGCCGGTTCCCTGCCCCTGACCAGTCTCTAAAAGCTCATTAGACGTAGAACTGGCTGATCACATTCAATGCATTCAAAAGCAAACTAGTAAACTTTTACTGTTGTCGATCGGGCCGAGAACTTTCACCATTCACGATAAACGGATGTTCCCTCAGGGAGGTCCCGTGACTTGTGTGTCTATTGCGACTTAAACTCAAGCCACCTTTTTGTTTCCATTTTCTTTAAATCTTCGACGTTGCTCACATGCTCGGTCCATGGTATCATCGTCCCTTCTTCTTTTTTTAAGGAAATTGTCCAACATTACCTGTCCTATAGAAGAAATGATATTACATAACAGTTCAGTACTTTTTTCTTTGTTTCTAACGAAATTATTCTGTTTCTTAAAAGTCCTTAGCTTTTGGAATGCATCTTTGGCTATCCCAATGCGCATTCGGATTTCAGTGTCACACATTCCGTCCGTCGCATTCAATCAAACATCGTAGATAGATAGATCGATAGAAAGATAGAGAGAAAGAGAGAGAGTGGGGGAAAGAGAGATAGTGTGGAGTTACCCCACTTAACTTTACTAAATAAAACGACGCTAGAGGAGGCTCCTTAAGCCTATAAATAAAGAGTGACATACTCTGTCATTCTCTCTTTTCTACTTTTCCCTGGAGCAATAAAATGCACTTCGTACGAGGTATAAATGTGTCCCCAACGCACGCTTACATTACTTTCAATTATTTTTCTCTCAGAATTCTACGTAAACTTCATATACAAAAACACATTGTCTAGTTTAAATGTTTTATTCTTTTATATTCATTGTTTTGTCACTCGCAACAATCTTTTTTATTGTCTATGTATAACTTTGTTTTATTCATACATACATTATCATTTGTTTGTACTTAGTTTTGGTGTTACTTATCATCTATTACCCGGACTCACATTCGTGTCAGCATTAATTGTTGTGGGAAAAATATACCAGGAAATATACCCTAACCCAACCAGCATTCCAGCCACAATAGATAGATATGAACATATTTAAAATAGCTAGCTAGATAGATAGATTCGATGAAAGTGTTAAGATATAGTGTGGCAGATGCAAATATTATAAAGGGACCTTCAAATAGTAACTATTTAATGTGGGGGACTTTATAGACACTAAATAGTCATGGCGAATAGATAGATAGGAATATATTGAAGATAGATAGATAGATAGATAGATAGATAGATAGATAGATAGATAGATAGATTCGATGAAAGTGTTAAGTTGTGGTGTGGCAGATACAGATATTATAAAGGGACATATAAATAGTAACTATTTTATGTGGAGGGCTTTGTCTGTCGACACTAAATAAATAGTCATGGCGAAACTATAGATGTATTGCGACCGAATGAAAGAGTAAATGCAGACACTGTATTATTGGAATTTTTTAAAAAAAAGCTTGCATCAGGGGCATGACGGTGTTGGGGTCGGGAGGCACCTGGGTGTTGTGGACGGAGGATGCAACGGCAAAGTCAATGGTGCTGCAAGAAAATGTCAATGACCATGACTCAGCAAGTTCCACTGTGTCCAACCATCTGTTCGTGGGTAGCGGTCAGAGTTGGTCAAGGCTGAATGATGTTTATTGCTGAATTCAGTCGTGTGAGTTGATTAGGGGTATATATTTATATACTATTAGCAAAGAAGCACTTTATGTTATGAATACCAATGCATTTATATCTTGCTGCTTCTCTCTCTGCTACCTCTTTCTTTCTCTCAGTCCCTGTCTCTGTCTGTCTCTGTGTGTGTGTGTATATATATATATATATATATATATATATATATATATATATATATATATATATATATATATATATTTAAAGACATTTTTTATGTTTAACATTCTTTTTATAGATACAAGTATTTAAGTAAATGCTCTCTTTTATAATAAACAGTATTAAATAAAAATTTACCGGCCTGAATGTCCGAGACATTTTCATAGAAAATATTCGTCCTCCGACAGGATTCGAACCTGTATCCTATACGGAACCGTCATATAGCCTGACGTGCCTTTTTAACCGATTCGGAGGATCGTTCATAAGTACATACAAACTATTTCTTGTTAACAGTTAATATATTTCAACCTTGAAAATAGCTAAATGTATAGCGCTCGGATAAAAAAAAAACACTCGGACAGTTTTATATAATTTATCATCCGAAAAGAAAAAAATTATTATATCACATGAGAAATTGTATAAGAAACGAAATCAAAGCACCTTGTCTGTCGTTTTCAATGAAATGTGCATAAAAGAAGTATTGCTGCCTAAATACACACACACACACACACACACACACACACACACACATATATATATATATATATATATATATATATATATATGTGTGTGTGTGTGTGTGTCCGTGTGTGTTAAAAATTCAGATAGAGTATATATGTAAAAGGACAATATAAGAAAGATAAAATGAAAACATATCTTAGGCGACACGTTTCATACCCTTGGTCCCACACATGAGGAAATGCGTCGACTAAGATAAGTTTTCCTTTTGTCTTTATTTATTCATTTAGTGTCATTTAAAGAGTGACTACATTTTTGGGACACTCTGTATATACGTGTGCATGTATCCGTCTGCGTGCGTGGCTCAGTATTAAGACGTTTAAATATATATGTACGTGTGTATGTGAGTGTATATGTATTGTAACAGAGTTATTTGTATTTAGGCAACTAGGTACATATTTTACACGTTTGCATTGACTTACTAGAATGATAATATACGCACACGCGCGCACACGCAGAATTCTGATTTAACACTGACAACAACTGTTTATATGAGAAGAATCCTCAACAGAATGCAGAGGTCACTGGACGGCCGTTTCCTCCTATTTGGGATTCATCAGCAGTGCGCATCCAATACCGAGAATCAAACCCGGACGATTTCGATACAAAGCAAACGTCATACCAACTGTACCACGGGACTTGGTGACAAAGAAAGTACAAACTAGACTTTATATAGCGCCGCTACTCACTCAGTTCCGCAGCGATACTCATCCAAGTATTATATATATATATATATATATGTATATATATATATATATATATATATATATATATATATATATTATTAAATATAAGAGATAATGTTCGAATGATTGCTTTAATTTCTGGTGAAAATAAAGACAAAAATTGTCTAACATTTTTTATTAAGTTTATTCTAAGCTTTCGGCTCACATGAGACATTCTCAAAGTGATTATACAAACATGAAACAAAGATATCCACTCTCAAGGAAGATATTTTGTTATTTTGACAAAGAAATTTGCTATGCAACGATAACTGGCGTGGAATAGACGACGCAGATCGTAAGTTCAAGTTGCGGTTTTAAGACGTTATACAAACCGATAGACCGAAGTAATTCGAAAGTAACAATGTCTAGAGGCAATGTACTTGACCTAAAACTGGTGCAAGTGCCCTGGGTACTGTTCTAACCTGTGTAATGTGGTGAGACGGCCACACTCTATACACTTTCCTTTCAAATACTGCTATAAACAACGGAATAAGTGAGAACGTTATAACTTAATCAAGAAGTCAATCGGTGCCGAGTGGCTCTGTCACAGCGGTTGGTCGGGATTATAGGAATAATATAATTCCCACCAACGCAAAACCTGTTGTAGATAGATAGATATCAACAGACTATGGCAGATAGATAGATAGATAGATGGATAGATAGATAGATAGATAGATAGATAGATAGATAGATAGATAGATAGATACTAACAGACCAGGATAGATAGATAGATAGATAGATAGATAGATAGATAGATAGATAGATAGATAGATAGATATTAACAGACCAGGATAGATAGATAGATAGATATTAACAGACCAGGATAGATAGATAGATAGATAGATATTAACAGAACAGGATAGATAGATAGATAGATAGATAGATAGATAGATAGATAGATAGATAGGAATATATGAGATAGTGATATATTGCGAGATACATTCATACATGCATATATATATAGAGAGAGATGTACACACAGAAACACACACACACACACACGCGCACACACACACACAGACACACATATATATATATATATATATATATATATATATATATATATATATATATATATATATATATATATATATATATATATATACTTACGTTAAATGTCCATTTCTGCTAAACTCAGCGTTCACCAAAAATATAAGCGTATAAACACCGTTACATTTTATTCTTGCTCTTTTTAATGGTTCGTTAAGCATTCATCCTGTGAGGCAGTCATGCTCATTAAAAATCGTCCATATCTTGTGACTTGATAGCGACATGCACGTTTGAAGAGAAAACGCTCAAACTGAAAAAGAAAAGAAAAACTTTTCTTTAAACCATATCCAAAATGTGAAGAGAGTTACGTATATCTATAACCATTCCAGTTATTGTCTTCTTTCAATATTCAGATAAAACAGTATACTTTCTTTGCTTCTGTTTCATTGATAACCAATTCCTCTTGAACACACCGTCACAGAATCTTGCCCAGTTCAACCTGGTCGTTTAACATTCACAAATTGACACCTATGACACGATTCATTCATTCATTTACTGACAATATTAAACCCGGAGATAAACCAACAGTCCAGTAACTAACGTCCTTATTCTGTCGATCTTATGGATGTATTTATTCACTTGCGTAGACAAATGCCCTTAAATACAAGTTGTCTGTTTATATCCTATGTTAATACGCTTGTGCCGCATCGCTGCATCAGCACAAGAGGTGACAAATTCAAAATAAAAAAAAAATAGCAGAAAGAAAACAATATTAAAAGCAAACTGGTCGGAAGAACTTCTGTCTCGCATCATCTCGCTTTGTCTCGCAACGCACAGCGGCCATTTTGTAGTCTTTGTTAGCTGACCGGTCTTAGGTGACCTGAAATATATTATATGCAAATGTCTCGTCTTTTTTTTTTTATAGATTCTATTTGTAAGATCTATTTCTTTATACCGTTCTTTACTCTTTATAGTTGATGTATTCCCCTATCTTGTCATATTACAGCAATACAAATGCTTTTACTTTTAAATTTCTGGCAATGTTAAAATGCTATGATTTTTTTCTTCTCTAGATTCGATAACACATTTCAGATGCAACACATATGATTAAAGTCCAGCTCTGGTGATTTTTCTGTGTAGACCCGATATCATAAATGTTGATGAGATTCACAAATAAAACATATAAATGAAGGATGTTAAAATTTATGCTAAAAAAAACAAAAAAGAAGATACCCAACATTGTTCTGGCAACTGAATATTTTCTTATACAAGCTGTTTTAAGACAACGTTTTAGCATGTCTATTCTCCAAACCGGCCCCATGATGCTTGTATTCCCTGCGAAAATAAGTAACTTGTATTTTGGGGGTTTTTTTTCTGTTGAATCGAGCGGCTGAAACGCTAGTACAGAAGAAATTCAATTGTCCCAATTATTCGATAGACAATGATATTATCACTCATTCACTTTTCTCTTTTAAAATACTGGTTTTAATATGGAGTTTCACGTAGGAAAAATCTGTCCCCTCTAGGGCACATTCATATATAATGTCTTACTTTTATCACGTCACGTTTTTTTTATTCTTTCACACACTTTCTTATTACGTAGGCGTACACAAACTTCATACACAGAAACACACATTCTCTAATTTAAATGCTTTATGAAACTAGTCTTTTAATGTCTTTTTTTCTTTTATTGCAATTGTAATACTTTTGTTAATACATTCATTGTGGTTTGTTTTATATATTGTTTTGGGTTACTCATTTATTACTCTGAGTCTGCAATAATTGTTACGGGAAAATTGATACCAAGCATTCCCGCAACAAGGTCTTGGACAATCTGAGCGCTTTCATTTAAGAAAATGGCATCCATTTTTGTTCGAAAATAAAGCCTTCGTATGGGATTCGAATTGATGAAAAGCAAATGGCACTTACAACTAATTTATATCGAAAACGTTTGATTATATTGACTATGAATTCAGAAATGTGGAGAAGTCAGCGGAAAAACACACCGCTATCATTT
>OZ038476.1:75267661-75327661 GCA_964036315.1 Acanthosepion esculentum
CTCTCTATTTTATGTATGAGGAGTTCTCCTGTCTAACTATAATTTTTACAAGAGGGGAGGGTCCATCATACATAAAATAAGGAGTTACTTTTCAATTCCCCTGTCTGTGAGTATATATATATATATATATATATATATATATATATATATATATATATATATATATATATATATATATATGCATGTTTCATTAAAAACGACAGACATGGTACTACGATTAAGCTTTTTATTTAATTTCTTTCTTGTGTTCGAACAAGCGTTTTCTTTTTTGGATACAGTGTGTGTAGAAACTGTCGAAATGTTCTATACTTCCGAACGGTTTTGGCTATACTTTTAGCCATTATCAAGGATGATCTTATTTATTCAGTTTAATTGAGTGTGTGCGTTGTGTTACGTTTTTAGTTTTATAGGGATGTTTTATTTCCCGAACAAGGTTAGCACATTGTGACCGTGTTCGTAGTTAATGTTATTAAATGTTGGCTTTTGCTTTTTTTATTATTGAGGCTTCCATTATTTTTAATCATTTTTATAGGTGGATGAGTTTATTATGTTTGTATTTTCTATTAGTGTGTTTCGGATGTAGTCTCGTAAGTTTGTGTATGTTTAAATGTGTTCTAATAGAACTGTGGTCAGATAGGTGTAACGTAAGTCGTCTGTATAGGTATGAATATATATATATATATCTGTGTGTGTGTGTGTGTGTGTGTGTGTGTGTGTGTGTGTGTGTGCCCACTTTTGTTTAGTCAGCGTTCAGCAAATATATAACCGGATAAAGGTAGTTATATTTTATTCTTGGTCTTTTGAATGGTTCATTAAGCATTTATCCTGTGAAGCAATCATGCTCAACAAAAGTCATCCATATCTTATGACTCGATACAGGGATGCAGGTTAAAAGACAACGCTCACACTGAAAACAAAAAGCAAACGTTTATCTTCAACATATATATATATATATATATATATATATATATATATATATATATATGTGTGTGTGTGTGTGTGTGTGTATAGTGTATCAAAAATGCTTGGGAGGCTTCCTGACACCAAAACAAGAACAAAAGTCCATTTAAACATATGTCCGCAAATCCTTCGTTATTAAGTTATCAAGTTAAAAGAGAGCTTTTGGTAGATGGAGCTGTATTGCCACTTAGACTAGGTTACATTTGTCATTCGTATACCCGTGTGGTTAGTCTATCTTCAATGTTTAACGTGTGTAGTAGTGAGTTAACTGAGAAGTTTACGAATAATATGTGAGCTGGAATTGTAGGTGACTGTCTGGTAGCTGCCCACGTTCTCCCATCACGATTTACAAGGAATTTAGTTCGAACCCATTTCCAGTACTGCTAGAGGATGTACCCCTGCTAATACGAAAATGCATGCGGTGCTCCAGTACATTTTAGTCATACTGTTTGAGATGCACTGGCTGACATCTACCATGCAAATAGATAGTTAAGGGAGGACCATTTCCATAACCTGCACACTCCCCCGACCATTGAGCTTTGTATTTTTATGTGTTGCTACCTAAACCAATTGGTTTATGCAGCAGACAAAAATAATGCAGAGACGCTTTGTCAGCATGTCATTGGGGCGTGCGAAACCTATTCGATACCGTGAAGGTGTATTTGAAAGGGATCCGCCAGTCATTGATTCGACGGGTGCATGCGGGTGTAGAAGCAAGCGGAGGGCATTTGATATGACTTTCTGTGTTGAGGTATAGCGATGGCCTTTCGGTCATATGTTTATATGGACATTTTACGTTGTTTTGATGTGAGAAACCCGCTCCAAAATTTTTTTTTAAGTATTTCTGATAAACCCTGTATATTAGCAGTGCGCCGCGTGACCAAGCATTTTTGTTCGAGTTACCGAGCGTCCTTTCAGATCCATTCGGCCTTGTTTGTGTTTCCGGCGTCTCGGCCGCGTCCGTACCGTATGTGTGGTGTTCCAGTTCTTTCCTCGTTGTGACCTAGTATTCGATTCCGCGGATACTGAGTTTTCCGACCCTCTTCATTGGCAGATATCTAACCAATAAGAAGAAAATCGCTTCATTAAATAAACCATCATCGACAAGGAAATTCTCTCGAATAATATACCAGAGATGGATCCTCAATTCAGCAGAATATAAATAAAATATGAATATATATGTATATATATATATATAAATATATATATATATATATTGATGCATGTTTCATTAAATAATATAGACAAGTTTTGTCTATTCATTTTAAGTAAGTTCCTTTCATATTGTCTGATAAGCTTAATAACATTATCATTGAAAGACGAAAGGAAATCACCATATTGATACATGTTTTAATCTTATCTAAGCTTTCGGCTTAGATAAGCTATTATAATTTTTTTTAGCTTAGATAGAATTAAAAAATGTATCAATATGGGAATTTCCTTTCGTCTTTCAATGATAATGTGATTAAGCTTATCAGACAATATGAAAGGAACTTACTTAAAATAAATAGACAGCACTTGTCTGTATTATTTAATGAAACATTCATCAATGAAAAATTGCTGCCTAAATAAACAATATATATATATATATGTGTGTGTGTGTGTGTGTGTGTGTGTATGCACTTGAACACATCAATTCTTATACGATAAATTAAATGGAATAATAATAATAATGATGATGATGATGTAATGTACCAAATTCAAAAACGATAGCATGATAAGCATCTTCATGATCTGTCTGTACGAAACGAACTGGTGTAGACAAACTCCGTACCCTCAGTGGTTACGTATCGCTGGGTTAAAAGCACAGTGCCAATTCTTGCTACCAAGAAATTACTAAGCACACATACTAAAAACTGAGTTAACCCGAAATGCAAATTCTGAGATAAATATCCAGAAACAATTTACCATCTTGTATCAGAATGCACGGGGTTAGTACTGAAAGACTATAAACCTAGGCATGATAGAGTGTACTGCTCTGGAAAATATCTAACTTCAACGGAAAGGAAACTGCAAGAATCTGGTATGAACATCACCCAGACCCGGTTACAGAGATAGGACCTGTAACAATATTATGAGACTTTTATACAATACACACAGACAGAACAATCAAAGCTAATTGCCCAGACATCATGATCATCAGAAAAAGGTCAAAATAGCAGTTAATGTACAAAAAGACCACGAGACCGTCGTTAGCTGGGACGAAAGATGAGCTGATGTTATCCTCAAAGAAAGAGTCTCATTGCGTGTTCTCGGGCTAACTTTCTCAGCTGACATATGGCTGGGGGAGACTACACTGAATCCATTGCTAGATCAGTTGCTAAGAAAGTTGATTTACTATGTCTGCCGAGACAAATTTTCTCTCCGGAATCTATCATGCATATCTATAAGTTTACCATTCGCCCATGCTTTTAATATTGCTGTCATATATGGTCCGGTGCCCCCGCTGTTTACCTGGAGCTCCTTGATAAGATCCATAGAAGAATCAGCAATATTATAGGTCCTGATCTGTCATCTCGTCTTCAGTTACTTGCCCGCAGCAATAAGGTTGCATCTACGTGCCATTTTTGCAAATACTTTCAGGGTAATTGTTCGGGTCGGGTGAGCTCTTGGCTATGCTTCCTAGACTGTCAGAATTTAAACGCAATACTAGATTGACGGCTAAATCTCATCAATTTATAGTTGAGCTACATTAAGTTATGTGGCCGTAACTTCTATGTTAACAGTTCCTTATCTCGCATTTATCACTTATGGGACTCCCTCCCGGCTCCATGCTTTTCCAACCAACAAAAAATTTAAATGCAATGTCAATCGCTATCTACTCTTCTCCTGATTGCTCTTTTCTTTTCATTCCACTCGTTACTAATGTTTCTATTCCTAATCCCGCGACATTCTGTAACCTCTTGCGTGCTAGTGGCTGTACTGCCTTGCTTTGGGTGATAGCCATTACAAAAATATATATTTTCAACGCCTTTGTTCCAACGGGATTGCCTCCTTGGTACGCCGACTGTGTGAATCTTGGCGTACTACTATCATAGATTGGCTACCAGGCTTCATCGATTTACTGTTGAAATAAGTAGATGTAACCCTAAGATTTATTCTAATTGTTTATTTTCAAGAATTTCTCGTTTTATATTTCCTTGATGCCTGCAATCTTCAAAGATCTAAAGGCAACGTCAATTTTCTGTCTTCCTGAAATCTATACTTTTATAGTACTTTCTCCTCAAATTCTTGTTGTTCTCTTCCACTTCTCATATCCCCTTGTGCCTTAGTGGAATTATGACTTTGCGTGAGGCGTAATAATAATAATAATAATAATAATAATAATAATAATAATAATAACAAATGCTCTGATTCTATACACGGCATGTCTTTCTTAGCGTTTTATGTTAATTGATTAGAGGTGTTAAAATGGTTATTATCTTGATGTATTAGTTTACAGTTAATATCCCGTTCAGTATTACATATTTTCTTAGCCCTCAAACGGTTTGACATGTCACTTAAGGTTTGATACTGGGCTATTCGTGAAGCATCATGACCAGATATCGCGTGCTTGTTTGTTTGGCAGCAAAAGCGCCTTGAGTGATACTTGATAACTCGTTCAGTCGGAAAGACACCTGAATGAACAGAGTGTTAACCGGCTTGAAGGTATTTCTAATTGGGCCCAACTTGCAAGGTTATGCATTGCTTTAATCGGTCCCGGTAAAATAGCCAAACATGCTTTTAAGCTTATTTTACCAGCTTCGGTAAAATAGATCCTACCACAGGTTATTTTGTCAGTAAATATTTTTATTATGATGAAGGCAGGTATCTAACAAATACAAGAAAAATAATAACACACAAATTTATTTATTTATTTTGACCATTGACTGTTGAGACAATTTAAATTCACTTCCACCATCAACTATTAAAACACATGTTAATATCGTTTATTTGCCATCAATTATTAAAGGAAATATACAAGTCTCTGGATATTTTAAGCACTTCAGGCATAACAATCTCTGCAAAATTTCTATTCTTTGTTACATTTAAAACAACTGTAAAAATCAAGTTTGATCACGAAAATACGAGAATTTGAACTACAATTATATTTTAACACATTAAGGTCTTTTATTTGGCTGAAAGATATGCGCATTTAAACTTAAAGTATAAACTGGGACTACTACTGGACTTAAATATCAGAATCAGTTATCATATCGTTTTGTTTTTATCAACGTGTGCAAATTTACATCCTAGAGCCTAATTGTTTAATTCTATATAAATCATGAAGGTAACAAATTTAATCTCAAATAACCTCCTTGAACGTCGAATCTGTTTTTATTCCCACTAAAATTTGTAAGGGCAAAAACTTTTTATGTTTCCTATTAAACTCAAAATCTCAGTCCACGTTTATAAAACAAAAAATGTAATTTAGCTGAAAATAACAAATAAAAGGCTTTCGGTGGCCCGCTGATAGCTTTGAATGACCGTTCTTCGTGGTCAGTATCGGAAAGCTTATTTTGTTAATTAAAGGTTTTTTTTTTGTTTTACTATAGAAAACAAAATGGGTGTTTTGGGCTTTCCGTTTAGCCTTGTTCTTCGAACATACAAGCGCACGCGCATGTAGACATGCACAGACGCAGAGAAACGTCAGCATCGTGATAGAGATCGAAATGATTTAACGTATAGCGTAGGAGAGAAAAGGGAAGATATAAGCATTAAAAACAATAAAGTAAAATATTTCAGGAAAGCAGGAGGAGTCAACGAAAAGGGGAGGGTAAAATCAGAGATGATAGGCAAAATATAAGAAAGAAAGAAAGAAAGAAAGTGTATTAAAAAGAAAGAAAGAAAGAAAGAGTGTATTAAAAAGAAAAAAGAAAGAAAGATTGTATTAAAAAGAATGAAAGAAAGAGAGTATTAAAAAGAAAATAGAAAGAAAGAGTGTATTAAAAAGAAAAAAGAAAGAGTGTATTAAAAAGAAAAAAGAAAGAAAGAAAGAGTGTATTAAAAAGAAGAAAGAAAGAAAGAGTATATTAAAAAGAAAAAAGAAAAATAAAGAAAGATTGTATTAAAAAGAAAGAAAGAAAGAGTGTATTAAAAAGAAAATAGAAAGAAAGAAAGGGTGTATTAAAAAGAAAAAAGAAAGAGTGTATTAAAAAGAAAAAAGAAAGAAAGAGAGTATTAAAAAGAAAATAGAAAGAAAGAGTGTATTAAAAAGAAAAAAGAAAGAAAGAAAGATTGTATTAAAAAGAAAGAAAATAGAAAGAAAGAGTGTATTAAAAAGAAAAAAGAAAGAAAGAAAGATTGTATTAAAAAGAAAGAAAATAGAAAGAAAGAGTGTATTAAAAAGAAAAAAGAAAGAAAGAAAGATTGTATTAAAAAGAAAGAAAATAGAAAGAAAGAGTGTATTAAAAAGAAAAAAGAAAGAAAGAAAGATTGTATTAAAAAGAAAGAAAATAGAAAGAAAGAGTGTATTAAAAAGAAAAAAGAAAGAAAGAAAGATTGTATTAAAAAGAAAGAAAATAGAAAGAAAGAGTGTATTAAAAAGAAAAAAGAAAGAAAGAAAGATTGTATTAAAAAGAAAGAAAATAGAAAGAAAGAGTGTATTAAAAAGAAAAAAGAAAGAAAGAAAGATTGTATTAAAAAGAAAGAAAATAGAAAGAAAGAGTGTATTAAAAAGAAAAAAGAAAGAAAGAAAGATTGTATTAAAAAGAAAGAAAATAGAAAGAAAGAGTGTATTAAAAAGAAAAAAGAAAGAAAGAAAGATTGTATTAAAAAGAAAGAAAATAGAAAGAAAGAGTGTATTAAAAAGAAAAAAGAAAGAGTGCATTAAAAAGAAAAAGAAAGAAACACTAAAGAAAGAAAGTAAAGTGGAAGGGAGAAAAGAAAATAGGAAACAGAAAAAAGAAGAAATATGAAAAGGAAAGAGAATAAAAAATAATAGAAGACTGAAAATGTAGCAACGAAGAAAAGCAAGGAAAAGGGAAAGAGAATAAGAAAGAAAGTAAAAGAAAGAAAAGAAAAAGAAAGGAATGAAGAAAGTAAAAAATAAAAATTATTAAAAAGAAGAAAGAGAAGTTAAAAAGTAACAAAGAAAGAATGGAAATGGAAAAAAACAAGAAAAAGAAACGAAAACAAAGACAAAATGAAAAATAAAAAGAATATCAAAAAGAAAAAGAAATAAAGTAACAAAGAAAGAGAAAAGGAAAGCAAAATAAAAGAAAGAAAGAGAAAAGGTAAAATTTAACAAAGAAAGTAAGAATGAAAAAGAAAGGGGAAAAGAAAAAACAAGAAAGAAAGGAAAAGGTTATTAAAATGAAGAAAAAAGAAACTAATAATGAAAGCAAGAAAGATAAAAAAGAAAGAAATGCAACCTACTTTTCTTTTGCGTTTCTTTCATTTTTATCTTTCTTGCTTTCATTGCTACTTTCTTTTTTCTTCATTTTAATAACATTTCCTTTTTCTTTCTCTTTCTTGTTTTTTTCCTTTTCTTTTCGTTTTTCTTTTTAAAACAGAAGAACTGAAAAAGTAACAAAGAAAAAAAGAAAGGAAGAAGAGAACAAGAAAGAAAGAAAAGAAAAGATAATAAGAACAAAGAAAGAAGGATATTAAAAAGAAAATTTAAAATTAAAAGAAAAGAACGAAAGCAAAAATGAAACAAAAATAACAAAACAAAAAAATACGATAAAGGAAGATATTCAAGAAATAAAGAAAGAAAATGAGAAGAATGTAAAAAGAAAGAAAGAAGAAAATGATAATAATATAAAAGAAAGAAAGAAGGAAAATGTGAAGAGTATAAAAAAAAGATAGAAAGAAAGAATATGAGAAAATATAAAAAGAAGGAAAAAAGAAAGAAGGGAAATGAGAAGAATATAAAAAGAAAGAAAGAAGGAAAGAAAAGGAGAAAATATAAAAAGAAAGAAAGAAAATGAGAAGAATATAAAAGAAAAAAGAAGGAAAATGAGAAGAATATAAAAAGAAAGAAAGAAAAATGAGAAAAATGTAAAAAGAAAGCAAGAAAGAAGAAAAATGAAAAGAATATAAAAAGAAAAAACTTTGAATAAAGAAAGAAAAGAAAGAAGAAATGTAAGAGAGAAGGCTTTTAAAAGAAATAAGGAAAGAAAAATCTAAAGAAGACTACTAAGACGAGAGAATAAATAAAGGAAGAAAGAATGACGTGAGATCTAGTTATGACTGAGTGTGTGGTTTTTTTCTCAAACAGAAAGGGGGCAATGAGTGAAACTCCCCTATCTTTGCCAAGGATATTGCAAACATGATAAATTGTTAAACTCTTGATTACACCCGGGTCGTCAGTACATCGACAATGTAGAGGGAAGAGATCGGGTGGAGCCCTCAACGATATAGGTTCTCCTCAGGACGGCAAACCTTAATTGAATTAAGCGATTTTATAAACGGTCAATTAACCAATCAAAACCTCTTTAGGCGGATTTCAAAACGTTCTACGTCTTGGAGGTACGCTTACCTATGGCGCATGCGTGGATTTGAAACATTATTTTAAATAAAAGGAAAGTAAAATTAGGAGGAGATGTAAAATTAAGACCAATGAAGGAAAAAAAAACTTGTTGAAGAGAATGATGTGATACGGATTGGAGAGCTCAGTGTTTAATTATATGCAGGAGGTCAAATTGATTTAGATATCGACTTTGAGTATATAAGGCGCACTTCCATAATATACGTGCACACTGTAAAATAATGTATTTACCCAGAAATAAAAACATTTACTTTTATTTGTATATTATATTTGAAACTCTAGACTCAGAAGTTATAGTTAATTTAGATTAAAGAAAAAAAAGAGAGAAAAAATATCGGACGAATAAAAGAAAGAAAAAAAAGAAATAAATGAGAAAAAATAATGAAATATATTGACAAGCAGAAAGAAAGAAAGAAAGAAAGAAAGAAAGAAAGAAAGAAAGTGTGTGAGAGAGAGAGAGAAAGTAAGAAAAAATGAACAAACAAAAGAAAGAAAGAAAAGAACAAAGAAAAAACGCTGAAAAGTTTTTAGAAAACTGAGAGAAAGAAATAAAAGGATGGGAAATAAAGAAATAGATTTAAGGAATAAAAGAAACAAGGAAAGAAATAAAAAAGAAAGAAAGAAAGATTGGATAAATAAAAAAGGGAAACGAAGAAGAAAGAAAAAAAAGAATGTAATGATGAAAGATTTAACGAATGTAAGAAAGAAATAAAAATATTTGAACAAATAAAACAAAGAAAGAAAAGTACAACGAAAAAATAATGCAGAAAGTTTTTTTTGAAAAGATTTAAAAAGAAAGTAGTAGATTTCAGGAATAAATGAAAGAAAGAAACAAAGAAATAAATAAAAGAAAGAAAAATTGGACCAATAAAATAAGGTAAAAAAAAGAAATGATGAAGAAAGAGTTAAAAAATAAGAAAAGGAAAGAGAAAAAAAAGGAAGGAATGAATGATTGAAGGGGGAAAATCTCTTGTAAAAAGCCTACAGCTGAATTATAACCAGCTATTTCTGGGGGAAATATCTTTATGCACAATTCAAAAAATAAACAGCCTAAAGGAATGTTAAAAGCAAAAGAATTCAGTTTCAAAAGTAATAAGTTCTTGGCAATATTAGGTTGATGCAAAACTCAAGAGCAACATTATTGAAATATTAGAAGCGCTCTCAAAGTTAACTCTCCATGTTATTTGTTGTGCAAGTAAGACATTACTTTGATAATCTCAAATTGGCAACTGATCTACAAAAAAAGACCTACATTCTCTTGTTAACTAGGGCATGGAATGGTTTGTTAATATTAACGTCTCAAAACAAAACAGCTCTCTATTAATCGTCTGAAATGATTTCTCCTGATACTAACCTCCAGAAGAGTGACTCATTGAGACTTCACGGGAGAAGGTTTTCTGCCAACATGAAATGGAAAGATACTATTGAATAAACTGCTACGTATGTTGCTAAGGAAGTGAGTTCACTGTGTCGTGTAAGACACATTTTCTCGCTGGAATCTATCTAACATATATGTCAACCATTCGTGCATATTTTGAATATTGCTGCCACATATAGTCAGCTGCTCCTGCTCAATATTTAGATATCCTTCATGAAATATAAAGAATAATCTGCAATGTTATTGGTTCGGACTTGGCATTTCGACTTTAGCCAGTTTACCACTACCGTCATGTAGTTTCTCTGCACCTTTTCTATAAATAGCGCGCTCGGCAGAGGAGGAGCGTATTAAACATTTGATAATTTTGCGGCAATACGCGTTTAAAGGTTTTAGGCTGTTTTGATCAATATTTCTTTTCATGGTTAGCCGTAAGGAATTGTAAATGTAGAACTACCTTACAATTAACTAAAATAAAAATAATAATATTTATTGAAAATTTATTATGGGACACATCAAGTGTTACGGAAATATTGTTGACAATTATGTATTTTGTTATATAAGAAATAAATAAAAATGTTGATGCTATATTCGATTTGTTTTAGGTATTTTTTCATTTTGTCCCTTGTTTTTTTTGGGGGGGGCAGCATTTAGAATACTTTGGCTGCAATGCTAAGTTTCTGAAGTTGAACAAACTGGAGTTATTTCATTTACGCTTTGTTACCTCTTTTCCAATGTTTCTTTTAGATCGCTTTCTTCCAGTAATTTTGATGAGTAATAGCGAAATTCTAAAATTTACAATGATCTTATTCCATTTCAAAAATAAAACCTGTAAAAAGGAATATTTTAAATTAATATACGACCAAAAATGAAATGCTTTTGACAAAAAAAAACCTTAACAATTTCACTATAAGGGGGCAATGAGTGAAAAGGAAAATAAACACGGCAGACTCCACTTGGAAATAGAGAAGTATCTGTGAATGTTCGGTTTCAATGGGAATCTATAAAAAAATTGCAAAAACCGACACGAAGATTTGCCTGTACAACTCTACAGCGGTTAAAGAGGTTGCTATAAAATATAAGACGTTTTCTGCTTAAGAGAATCACAACAGTAATGTAATGATATTCCGCAGACAAATATATGATTTATGTTAACTCATCTCATTGCATGGTTACGAACTTTAAACCTAAATAGAGCTTGAAATATTGCGTAAGTGGCACTTTTTTTCCATAAAATACTTGAATATGGTATAATGAATAATTTGCAGTGAAAAAAAACTAGTTTCGATTTTGTTTTAATACGCCCCCCTCCGCCGAACGTGTCAAATATTTTCATGGTAATTTTTCTGATGAACTTTCCTCTATGGTACTTAAGACTTTATGAATTTAACCACAGTACTAAATTGGCAACAAGATCTCATCGTTTTATAGTTAAAATGCCTAGATGTAACCTTAAGTTCTATGCTAACAATTTCATTTTCCACAATGTAGTACTCTCTTACGGCTTCTTCTTTTGCAGTCAAATTTGGGCCTCAAAAAATTAAATGCAATGTCAATCGTTATCCTCCTACTGTTCTTTTATTGTCCTCTCTCCTTAACAATGTTTTTATTTTTCTTATATTCTTTCACATTCAGTTTTAGTGGCTTTACTGCCTTGTTTGCGGTAAAATTAGTTTTTTAGAAAAATATCCAGCTAGTGTATATTATATCGGGCATCGGCGTGTAATAATGTTTAACGACTTAGTACAGTTAACCTTTACTTGTGAGTTTGATCCCTTATATTTATAGCCTAGTGCCAAACTAAGCTAATGATTTAATTATATCTCCTTCCATAACAAGCGCTTACGGCTTTACACAGATACCTTTTCTTTATTATACTTGAATTACCTTAATTTATATATAAAGTTAGCAGTAAGGTTTCCCGTCGTCTTCTACATGTTTCTTTATTACTTTCCGATTACGTATTCCCTGTGTTATATAACTTTACGAATGCTGCTAACCTAATACTACCTGCCAGTTGTTTGATTCATTCGCATTTATACCGGTTCTCTCGCTAAACATTTTTAGTGAAGAAGATGGCTAGACACTCAACAGGATTCAAAAGAAGACCTGTCAAAAAGAGGATAAACATTTTTGTAAGGACAACGGTAGTTTATCCCAACGGGGTAGACTGGGCTATATAACAATGTATGCAGCCAGCTCAGTGATGACAGGGCATCGATGGGCGGAGGGCTTCCTAGATTCAAGTCAAAAGCGAAAGTGGTAGTTCCCCTGATGGAATCAACGGCAACGAAACCGTGACCATGAGATACATTCAAGTTGGAGGCCATCGCCTGTGGTTTGACCTGGAGAGTGACGGACTCCGTCAGTTTTGCTTGCCAAAAATACGCTACGCTCGAATTTATACTTTAAACCCAGCTATGTGTAGGGAACTGATCAAGTGCTCAGCTGAGCAAGCGACCCTCTGACCAAACCCGACCATAGGACCGATGATGATAATGAACATGTAGTCGTTCAGCCAGACTCGCTACCCTCTGAATCTAGAGATTTCCGCCTACCTTGCTATTTAGCCCAAAGTGTGGGACAAGAAATGACGTGTTCCTGATTTCCCTAATTGCTAAAGTGAACGCAGATCATTAAGGCGGAATTTGAACTTTATCAGTTGCAACTACTACTAGGTGTACCTCGTTGTAGGGGAAAATTTACCCTTCTAGTCTGCTTGAGCATAATCATTGAGAAGTGCGCTATATTGGTGGCCTTGTGCCAAACTTTGCTAAATTTAGTAAACAACAAGTACATTGTTTATATGACTTAGTAAATTTAAAGCTAAGCAAAGAGATTAGTATAAACCGACCATAGATCGGTGTTTAAAGACATGTCTTTTTGACAGAGAATTACATTCTTTTTTGTCGGGGTGGGGTGAAAAACAGTCACTGAAAATAGGAAACAGATTTATTACAAGATCGCAAAAAAAAAAAAACGTAAACCATCCAGATCTACCTTCGGTAACTTAAACACGGCAGACTCCACTTGGAAATAGAGAAGTATCTGTGAATGTTCGGTTTCAATGGGAATCTATAACAAATTGCAAAAAACGAGACGAATATTTGCCTGTACAACAGTACAGCGTTTAAAGAGGTTGCTATAAAATATAAGACGTTTTCTGCTTAAGAGAATCACCCTCTCATATTGCCGCATGACAACGCCTGTCCTGCCATTATAAAAGCGACGCAGCAAATTATAATAAAAATGGAATAAGAAATACTTCCACATATGGCGTATTATCCAAACCTTTTCTTTCAGATATCATTAGTACCACTCTATTCAACAGTCCACGCCTGAGCTCTAGTTCCAAGAAATGAATGTATCAAAATATAATAATTAAATGAAAACGGAATTCTTTATTTATAACGGGATATACAATATGCCAAACGCATCCTAATGTCACAAAAAGCCAGCAAATAATGACGCTTAACAATTTCGTATCAGCCTAATTCAAGGATTTTTAATGAACGATAGCATGACGTGTACCGGTACCAAAAACTGAAGTGTTAGTTCAAGGTCATATTGATGATGAGATAAATCCCTCTTATCTACCTCTAGCTATAGTTAAAATAATATGGCAGACTCGTCACTCTAGCCTTGGTCGGGAACCGGTTCATCAGAAGAATTGAAAACAATGGAGAGGTCAAAAGAAAACGACAGGACTAAAATTTGGAAAAGAATAGACACAGTAATTCACAGTTAATAGATATTAAAAAGAAAAAGAAAAAAGGCGTAAAGTGTCGTGATTTCCTACGCCTTGAAAGGGTAAAGGGGTAAGTTAAATAAAGACGTATGAATATATATTCATGTGATTTTATATTATGATAAATTTATATATATATATATATATATTTATATATATATATATATGTGTGTGTGTGTGTGTGTGTGTGTGTGTGTGTGTGTGATAAAATACAGTTTTAAGGTATGCTATATTTATGGGTTAAAGTGAACATTGAAATCAACATTCATATGTATAAAAATTACACACACACACATATATATATATATATATATATATATATATATATATATATATATATATATATATATATATATATATATATATATATACATATTGTCATCCACAGACAGACTGTTTCGTTGTATCACACCTTTTCAGTTTGACTAGACGTCCGATTGCTTCAAACTGGCATGTTTCAGTAATTGTCTTTTCTTTTTTTTTTACAGAGAATTAGATTTTTTTGTGGAGTTGGGGTGCAAAACAGGTCGTTGACAATATTCGTTCATTGGCTATATATATATATATATATATATAACTGTCTATATATATGTGGGGAAGTAGTGTATATAAGAGAGAGAAAGATATATATATATATATATATATATATATATATATATATATATATATATATATATATATATATATTGAAATAATTACATATAGATGTCTATACTTTATATGTTTGTGAATAGACAAAATTAACTTGGTAACTGTGATACTTTCATTTTTTCAAATATCCTTATCAGAAAAGCCAGGATTTCGATTGCAGATTTTCAAATAAACCCTTGTAAGACTGGGGTAACACAATATCCCTCGCCCTGTATTTGAGCATTATATCCTAACGACCTATGTTTCATAAATATGAAATAAAAAGTATATATATATATATATATATATATATATATATATATATATATATATATATGAAATGAAAAGCATATATATATATATATATATATATATATATATATATATGCTTTTCATTTCATATATATATATATATATATATATATATATATATATATGAAATGAAAAGCATATATATATATATATATATATATGCTTTTCATTTCATATTTATGAAACATAGGTCGTTAGGATATAATGCTCAAATACAGGGCGAGGGATATTGTGTTATGCCAGTCTTACAAAGGTTTATATATATATATATATATATATATATATATATATATATATATATATATATATATAATTCCCCATGACAGTCTGTTCGTGTTTCGTTCTATTTTGGTCAAGTACTATAGAATCGTACTGTTATTATAAAAAATCGAGTGTTGTCAGTGTGGTAGACAAGTTTTTGTCGGCCTCATACCCTACATTTTGTCGTAAATTGAGTTGTCATTTATCAAAGCTTAGTATAAATCGTGCACATATCGACCAGCACATTCCAAATAACTAAAATGCACTTATCAACACAAAACATAAATTAGTAGATAATACGAAAACACTGCACAGCACTCACTGCAAGGAAAGTCTCAGAATTCCAGAAGGCCTTATAACGAAGCTATAATTACATAAAAGAAAAACCCTATGAAAGAAAATCTTTCACCACAGAAGACAGTATCTTAAACTATGCATAAATTAATTAATATTCAAGTAAAATAATAATAAAATTGATAATAATATTAATAATGATTATATTGAATCAACTGCTACGTTTGTGGCAAAGAAAGTTGCTTTACTTCATCGTTCTAGACAATTTCTCTCTCCAGAATTTTTCTCTCCGCGGTATCTATCAACTGAATGCAGTACTTACTTTTGCCCATGCTTTTTGTGAGTAATAAAGGGTGTTCCAATAGCTTGAACTGATTTTAAATGTGAATTAAATTTAAGCGTCTAATGCCGTTTTTCTTTTTCTTTCACATTTGGCGGACATTTGAGTGTTATTATTTTTCATATTTAATTGCCATGACTTAAATAACATGATCCCATAGATAAATAAATACATTTTCGCCAATAACACTGATTTATTTGTTGCTAACATTCATCCGTCTTAATTAAACCTCCTTATATATAATCTGTCTTAATGAGCACCCTTTATTATAAAATATGTACCGTCCATCTTATATGTTGTTAGAAATATGGCCAAATCGGTATTTTATTGTTTTAATCTTTTTATATCTTTTGGATAGCACCTTCATCTAATTCTAATAATTAGGTGTATTTGAATGTTGTTAGTATAGTTCCGTAAGTGGAAATTGCTCGAAAAATATTACTAATTTTTTGTTGTTTCCATTGGACGAGTCAGAACAGGTAGCACATCTGTTATGACGATTAATTTGACGAATTCGGGGCGTAAATGAACGACTCTGCGATAGCAGAAGGTACAATGTTAATAATTGAAAATCTACGAATAACAGTCATTGCTTGGTTTTAGTAAACAAACATTTGCTATTTTTTTTTCACATCTGTTTCAGTCAATCAGTTTTTATTTGAGGCCACCCACCAACGAAAACATGCCAGCAGAAAAAGGCACCAGATTTGCAGATCATCTTTCTTTTCTTTTATTCTGTCGCTTATTCTGGCCAAGAAGTTTACCTGATAGTACCGTTGTCAACTGTTTCTGCTTCTCTAACTGCGGTCGAATTCACAAGATTTAATGTACAGTTGCGGCCAAAATGTTCAGAAAGGCATTGTTTTCGTCAGAAAAGTAGGTATAAGTTTTTATCTAAGTTGTTTGATATTCTATAATTTTCACAGACAATAAATACATTTTGGTGTAATTTTAGACGATAATACAAAAGTTATGGATGATTTAGTGATTTACTGCAAAACCCATGGCGGACAAAATGATCAGAAAATGACAGAGAATACTGGAGTTATTTAATATTTAGTGTGAAGCCCTTTAGCTTCAATCACACTTTGACATCTTCGACTGCATGAGGAAATTAAATTTTCAATTTCTTGCTGGGTCATCTTATTCCATTCTTCCTGAGAGACATTTCATAATTGCTCGGTTGTTTTAGGATTTCTGGCGTTCGAACGTTCTTCTGGAATATTCCACACATTTTCAATAGGATTGAGATCTGGGCTTTGAGCAGGCCAATCCATAATAATAACCTTTTCAGCCTTGAGGAAGTTCATGACCAGCTTAGCCTTGTGACATGGGGCATTGTCCTGCATGAATATGGGTGGTCGTTTAGTTGAATTTCTCAGCACAGGCAAGACATGATCTTTTACAAGTTGTTTATAATCTCCTGCATTTACCTTTCCATGTAATCGCACCAAAGGGCCCACACCATCTCCGGATATCTTCCCCCAAACCATGGCACTTACTCCACCGATTTTAACACTAGTCTTAAGGCAGTTAGGCGACAATTTTTCACCTACTTTTCGATGAACGTACCTTGTAGGTCATGTTAACTAAAAGACGAGACAGTTTTTCGTGATAAAGTCTTCTTTAGTACAATGCTCATTTCCCGAGAAACAGCAGTTTTAAATCTGTCCATTTTAACCAACTTTACCATAGCACGATCTACTCTCTTGGTCGTTTTTCTTGGCCTTCCTGTAGACTTTCTTGCTTCACACGAACCACAATCATCGTAGACCTTAAGAATAATGTGAACAACACTGTTTGACTTGTTAACAATCTTTGCAATCGACCCAATACTTAAATTATCCTTCTTCCGAAGCTTAATAATCTGCTGACGAATTGGTAACGGAGTAAGTGGCATTAACAAAGTACACTGCAGATATTCTTACTAATGTTTAGTAAACGATAATAAAATAATATCGTATTTATTGTCTGTGAAAATTATAGAATATAAAACAACTTTGATAAAAAAAACTATACCTACTTTTCTGACGAAAACAATGCCGTTCTGAACATTTTGGCCGAAACTGTATTTTTATAATTTTATAGTGTTTTGTTTTTGTTTTGCGGGTTCACTATTCGCCCATAGCTGGGACCCCTACAGCTGTTACCACCCAGGGTCAGATTGGACCTGGAAACAGCAGAAATTAAGAAGTGAGTCTACGTTCATTAAAACCGCCAACCCCGCGATCAGAGGCATTGCTGCTGGGTTTATTTCATCCCCATACCAAGGAATAAATATGATCTGGAATTGGAATGAAAGTACTGATGTCACATACACTGGATTCTTTATAAGAATTCGGTATGTGAAATTAGAAAATTCAAACCACTTCAAATACCTCGCTGCATAGATCAGTTATAACAAATTTAGTAGCGGAGATAAGAGAATTTAACATGAGTTGGGTAGGGATAGGTACATTTTTGTCCAACATCGCCGAGATGAAACAAGATACAAATATTAAGCTAAGAACCTGAGGTAAGTTCTTTAATGCCCAGTCAAATCTTTACTCCTATTGATGCCATGTCTGGCGTTAAACCTTTTTCAGAAATGTCTAAACTATCAACTAATTACAACCGTTTTCTCATATCAAAGATTAAAAATGGCTTCAATCAGAAGAATCCTTTCGCCCAAACGAACTAATGAGTCCTGAAAGGTATCCAGATTAACAGAAGAGTAATTTATTAATTATTTTTATATTTAAATCCAGAGACGGATATGCAATGTGATTGGTCCTGAACTGGCATCCCGTGTACAGTCGCTCTCACATAGACGTGCCGTCGCCTCCCTCTGTCTTTTCTACAAATACTTTCACGGTAACTGCTCCGACGAGCTACTTTCGCTAGTTCCCAGACTGGATGAATTTAAACGTGCTACTTGGTTGACATCCCGTCCCACCCTTTCACTGTCGAAACGGTTAAATGTAGCCGCCTCTTCTGCTCCAATAGTTTCATGTCTCGCACCTCCCGTCTGTGGAATTCCATTCCGATTACTTGGTTCCCTGACAGCTATAAACTCCAAAAATTCATATGCAATGTCAATCGACATCTCTAGATGTCTTGATCTATTCCCCGTCCTGCTCTTCATCATTTCCTCTTACTCTCGCTCCCACTCTCTGTAACCCCTTGCGTGCTTGTGGCATCCCCACCTTGCTACGAGTAAAATACTTAAAAAAAAAAAATTAAAAAATAGCTACAGACACCAAGCACATGGCTTGCAAGCCCAAGTCAAGTCATATATGATGGTAAATTCCTTAATCTTTAAGGAGCGGTTAATCCTTTTCATTTTGCCTTCATCAAGGGATTTAATCAGTCTTTACCGGCCTCTCTAAAAATAAATTCATCATAAATCCCTTTAAATGAAATTTGTAACGTGAATCTACTTTGGGAAAGCTAAAATAAAATTTTCTATTTTCAAATTTCATGGCTAAGTTTCCTTTATTAAAATTTAAGGTGCGCTCCAGAGTTTTAGTTATACTGAATTAAAAATCTTGAGACTGATCTAGGTCTTAAAGAATACAATCCTTCTGCAGATCTTAAAGACTGGAGGCACAGGATCACAAAGAAGTTTGCCAAATGACAAAACCACATCCCTTGAAGACTTTCAAACGCAGCAATATCTAAAATGGATAGCACATGTAAAGAGAAGAGAAGATAATAATATAATCAAGATGTTGTATTGCCTCATTACATTAAATAAATGCTTAGGAAGGAAACTAGTATTGGAAAGAGCAAAACATTTTACCAAATTTGAGAAGTCTGTATTCTTGAAATCCGTTTTAAGAGAAAGATTTGATTTGGTTCAACCAGTGCTAACGATCTTTTATCAATGTATGCCGAATGTCTTCCATGTAGGAACTACTAATCTCACCAGATCTAGTAACATTGTATCTCTTTAATGTGCCAGATTTTAGTCTTGTAATTATGGACCTTTAACCATTAACATACCAAGTCTAGGTCGTCCACAATGTTTACCAAGCTAGGCTCATCTGAGGAGACCATGGTTTTTTATTTTATTTCTCAGTGAGATGTTACACAAAAATTGGTATGATAAAAAATGTTGGTGTTAGAAAAAGTTCTTTTTCATGATAAAATTCTTCAAAAATTTTAGTATCATTTTGTATATTATTATTACTCTTATTATCAATAATATTTCACACTATTAGCACTTTTACACATAACATATCCCCGTTATACTAAAAAAATTATCCTAAGCGTTTAAGTTTAATTTCTTTTTTAGTAGTTTATCCACTGTCAATTTGTTGGCGGTAAATTTAAATCTAAATTGTTTAACCTATTTTAATAAACTTCGTATAACGCTAATAGCTGCTTGTTGGTAAGACTGTAAGGAAAACACTGGAAACTATGACTTCGCGATCCACTTTTGGCAAATCTACTATAAGCAGTCGTTCTACTCAAAGCGGATGGACGAGTCCATGTTTCAGTAATACGTATAGATAAGATTAGTCAGTCTTTCTACACAACACCTAATAGAAATGATACATTTATTAGGAAATTACATTCAATTTAACCATTAACATACCAAGCCTAGGTAGTCAGCGTTGTTTACCAAGCTGAGGTCATCGGAGGACCCTATGGATTTTTCTTTTATTTCTCAGTGTTTGTTGAGGTAGATTACTCAAAATAGGTTTTCTGAAACTATATTTCAGCTTATTTTATTCGACTATATTTTGTTTATTTATTTCAACAGTAGTAATAGTAAACAAAATATAATCCATATACTCTTATTCATAAAAAGTGTTTACATTTTTACATTCCGATTGAATATGATATAAAAAAAAACAGCTATATAATTTCAGTAAAATAAACAGTACAGATTCATCTTTTGCTCTCTCTACTATCCTTAGCACATGAGAGTTGCACTGATCTTCCGATGTGTCGCACAGATAAAACGTTTGCATTTACAGCAGATTGTGTTGACTGTCCTGTCAGTGTTTGTAGGACAATTGGGGCATCTTTTCTTCTTGAGGCTCTGCAGCTGCCCTGAAATTGATGGCGTGCTTTCGGCTACATGGTTGCGCGCAACAGATACTCCCGCAATGTCAAAGGCTTTAACAACTGGAAGATGGAAACTACTTGAACCGCTTACAATGTTGGGCTTTGTCAGTTTCTTGCCTATCTTACTGATATTTGTTTTACGCCTGTGCAGTTGAAATTTCTGGGACAGGTAATGAGAAAGGAGGACTTGGAGAATCTGATACCCACAGTTTGAATAGAGGGTAAGAGAAGCAAGGGAAAGCAACGCATAATATACCTAGCGGGATTAAGCAAGTGGAGGACAAAAGCGGGCCTGGGGAAAGTAGCAAAGAGACAAAACTTATTGAGAACTACAAGGGATAAGGGGGATTGAAGAGCCATGATCGCCTAGGTCCTCCTGAATGGACACGTCACATAAGAATATACATACATACATACATATATATATATATATATATATATATATATATATATATATATATATATATATATATATATATATATCGTGGTTTGGTTAAAGACTAATGGATGTTTTTTAACTTTTTATAAATTTTTGGATTAGTTTTATTGGTTTCGAATACATATTTAGATATATATAGTCCAATACCTGAGTAATTTCATCTATCGTTAGCTATTACTAAAGAATTTAGGAATTTTTGTTATCTGTATTATGTTCTGCTATACTTTTTCCTTTTAAAGCATTGCGTGTATTTACACATGTTCACGTAATAGTATCTGCTTATGCATATATATATATATATATATATATATATATATATATATATATATATATATATATATATATCCAGCGTCTTGTATGCACGAATTTGTCGCTGCTTGAAAATCTTCCATGTAGACAATAACAGACTATCATTATTGTTTTGTCCGTTTATTGGTTAATATATTATAATGTAATTGTCATCTATGATAATGGTTTATGCGAACCGAAACCTTAGATAGTATTAAAAAATATGTATCAATATGGTGATTTTCTTTCTCCTTTTAATGATAATGTTATTAAGCTTATCAAACGATAGGAAAAGAATTTACATAAAATAAATAGACAAAACTTGTCTATATTATTTAATGAAACATGCATCAATATATATATATATATATTTATATATATATATATATATATATATATATTTATGTGTGTGTGTGCGTGTGTGTTTGTGTGTGTGTGTGTGTGTGTGTGTGTTAGGGGTGCGTGGTCGAATGGTTAGAACGTTCACTTTGTGACCCAGACACCCGAGTCAATTTGTCAGGAAGGTGACTTACTGATGTTATTGTAATGGATTGTTGTCAATCCCAGCCTTTGGCTCCTTTGGAAATTGCATTGTCGTCCTAAGCCTTGTCAGTGAAATTGGGTAGACGGAACTCTTGTGGACCGTCGATAGCTGTGCGAACACGAAGTCACAAGTCATCGTTCCCGAGGGTTTGAGAGTGCTAGCCTTATTCAAATTGTTGATCCCGCTAGATAACACGCTCTCTCCCAGATACTGTAACTAAGATCAGCTCATCATAGTTGCAGTATAAACCACAGATGAGCTCTGTGGGTGTTTAGAAGACACAAAAATGTGCCGGAGCAAGCGTCTACAATAGGGATTGGCTAGCCGCCCTAGTTGACGGGTATCTTCGAATACGAGTGGCCAGCTATTATACACACACACACACACACACACACACACACACACACACACACACACACACACACACATATATATATATATATATATACATATAAAAGTGAACGTAGAAGTCAACACTTAGAGGCGATAGTCTGTTTCATGCCGGACTGACGATTGCATCTAGCAGGAAACAGACTGTCGCCTCTATCTATTTAGCATCTTTTACCTCTTATAGCATAATGTTTTTTTCCAGGAATGGATTTGTATTAGAGTTCATATAAGGAAATAAGACGTGGCTGATGTCATAATATTGCAGCTATAAAGAGTACTTTAACAGACTAGATAGACGCATAACCTACCCTGCAGGATTTGCTCGCTTGCATCCCTACCCTGAGATGTGTGCATGTGCCGACACCGACTAATCTACCACCGACCGTCCCACATAAAGTGACTCATGTTGAAAACTCGTGTAAATTGTGTCGCCCAGATTGCATGCCGAAACTGCCGACTGCTTAAGGTACCGGTTCTTGCATATGCAGAATGCCTGGGCTCAGTATTCTTACTGATATTTATTTTTATTTGAGTTTTTGTGACTTGCAAGTCTTTAGTACTGTAAACAAGTTAAAAAAAATCTATTCTCATGTAACGAGTCTCCGCCATCATTTGATAGTATTAACATTATTCTAATTCCTTGCGGTTATTGATTGTTTTTCATTCAAATTTTCTTATTTCTATCGACTTTCAATTTACTTTTTCCTTATTTTATTACGAATATTTCTGTTTTATTTTAGGTTAGCTTTACTAGAGTTTGACTACTATATCTCTGATCATAATACGCAAGTCAATGATTTCATAAGAAAATTTGTATTGACCAACTGATTTGCTATTTATTTATTAATCATTTCACCCCAAGCAAACTAATAATGCTACTGGGGTGCAATGGGTTGCAGTGAGTGATAGAAAATGAGAAAACTTTAATGTGGAGAAGTAAGGAAAGAACAATGGAGGGACATGTTTCAGGAAAACAGAAAATGGCGATTGAAGTTGCATTTAAATCACTGAAGATTGTACATGACAATGAAGCAAGCAATCGAAAGGGAGTTCCACACGTGAGAATTGCGAGAAAGCAAACTGTTAGAATGGAAGAGACGGTTGCATTTAACTAGTTGAAAAGTTAAACGGAGAGACCTAGTTGTCAATCTAGTAGGGCGTTTAAATTCATTCAATTGAGGCAATAAGCGCTTACATTTATACAGTCCAAGTTCGTCCAAACAGTTACCATGGAAACATTTGTAAAAAAATGTCGGTGAGAAAGTGACTTCTTCAATATACACTGTTAGTCAGAATTTCGGTGAGAAAGTGACTACTTCAACATACACTGTTAGTCAAAATGTCGGTGAGAAAGTGACTTCTTCAATGTACGCTGTTAGTCAAAATGTCGGTGAGAAAGTAACTTCTTCAATATACACTTTTAGTCAAAATGTCGGTGAGAATGTGACTACTTCAACATACACTGTTAGTCAAAATGTCGGTGAGAAAGTGACTTCTTCAATGTACACTGTTAGTCAAAATGTCGGTGAGAAAGTGACTACTTCAACATACACTGTTAGTCAAAATGTCGGTGAGAAAGTGACTTCTTCAATGTACACTGTTAGTCAAAATATCGGTGAGAAAGTAACTTCTTCAATATACACTGTTAGTCAAAATATCGGTGAGAAAGTGACTACTTCAACATACACTGTTAGTCAAAATGTCGGTGAGAAAGTGACTTCTTCAATGTACACTGTTAGTCAAAATGTCGGTGAGAAAGTGACTTCTTCAATGTACACTGTTAGTCAAAATGTCGGTGAGAAAGTGACTACTCCAACATACACTGTTAGTCAAAATGTCGGTGAGAAAGTGACTACTTCAACATACACTGTTAGTCAAAATGTCGGTGAGAAAGTGACTTCTTCAATGTACACTGTTAGTCAAAATGTCGGTGAGAAAGTAACTTCTTCAATATACACTGTTAGTCAAAATGTCGGTGAGAAAGTGACTACTTCAACATACACTGTTAGTCAAAATGTCGGTGAGAAAGTGACTACTTCAACATACACTGTTAGTCAAAATGTCGGTGAGAAAGTGACTTCTTCAATGTACACTGTTAGTCAAAATGTCGGTGGGAAAGTGACTACCTCAACATACACTGTTAGTCAAAATGTCGGTGAGAAAGTGACTTCTTCAATGTACACTGTTAGTCAAAATGTCGGTGAGAAAGTGACTACTCCAACATACACTGTTAGTCAAAATGTCGGTGAGAAAGTGACTACTTCAACATACACTGTTAGTCAAAATGTCGGTGAGAAAGTGACTTCATCAATGTACACTGTTAGTCAAAATGTCGGTGAGAAAGTGATTTCTTCAATATAAACTGTTAGTCAAAATTTACTGGGGAGAAATCATTTATTCACAAAATATACGTCATATGTACAAGATGATTTACAGGATAACCTGTTCGCCATCATGTTCCACAAAAATGTGAGCAACTGTAGCATTTAAAGCCCGGGCAATCATTTCAAGGGGAATAGATGATAAAAGAGTCCGTATTCTGCTCTTGAGGTCATTGATTATCACGAACTCTCTTGCTATACGCGCTCTCATTAACTATACTCCACAACCAGAAATCAAAAGGTGTAAACTCAGTGGAGTTAGGAGGCCAACGTCCTATGCATCGACATGGAGATTTGTGGTTGAGGTAAGCACGAACAATAATAATGTTAACGTAATTTTGACTAATACAATGGAACCTCGGTTCAACAATTTAATGCGTTCCTGAAGCCCGTTCGTAACCCGAAATGCTTGTAAACAGAAAATATTTTTCCAATAGAAATCAATGTAAAATTGATTAATCCGTTCTTGGTCCCAAGATGATTGCTTATTTAAATTTTTACAACAGTAGTTTGTGCGCAAGTGTATCGACAAAACAAAGCATTCGGCCTTGTCAGCAGAGGTGGTCAGGACCTCAAACCGATTGAACAGGGGAGGAATGGAGGGTTTGTTATTGTTCAGAACGCCCTTGCAGAGGCGCCAATAATCTTTAGAGCCAAATTTGCGGGATGCAATACGTTCCTTCATCCGAGCAGCAAATAGTGACTTGGCATCGTCGAGGATACGCTTACACTCGTTGCGGGCAGAGGTAAATAGACGTCTATTGGAGTCGGACATATCACTACGAAATGTAATTGGTATAACGCTGTGACAACTGTCTATACATCTTACGTGCGAAGTGATCTTTGTTCTTGATTAGAATCTGTGACAGTTGGCGTTCCGTTATCGTTGTGGGATGCTATTTTTTACTTTGCTGTAGCTACTATTTCTAATGAGGTCTTCCAGCTTTCCTGTATAATCTGATTTGTCCATCACTACAGTAGCATTGCCTTTGTCAGCCGGTAGTATGATTATGTTTTCGTTCCTCTGTAGGGACCTGATTGCCAGCATCTTAGTTTCGTGATGTTTGACCTGGGCGGCTTAGATTTCTCCAAGGTCTGTCTCACTCTCGATCTTCGCTCATCCGCCTGAGGCTGAGGTGAGTTCAAGGTTACTTCCTCGATTCTGGCAATGATGTCCAAGTATGTCACTCTCGTGATGGTTGTGGCGAAGTTGAGACACTTATTTAATACCAAGCTACCTCACATATACGGTCTCCCTAAGATTCACAAAGACGGTATTCCGCTCAGGCCGACTGTTAGTTGTCAAGACTCTGTATGCCACCCTATGAGTCGCTTCCTTGTAGATATAATTGACCCTTTGATCGGAAAGTCACCTTCGTGGAAATAATCAAAGATGCCCCCATCCTTTCCAACCAGATGCTGAGCTTGGACGTGGTGAGTTTGTTCAGCAAGGTGCCCACAGAGGAGGCACTCTCAGTAGTGAGAGACAGATTGGCCTCTGACTCATCCCTAGGAGACCGGACCTGTATTCTAATAGATAATCTGATGGAGATGTTGACTTTCTGTACACAAACAACACACTTCGGAATGGAATCACGTATATCGACAGGATGAGGTTTTAGCAATGGGATCGCCATTATCACCAGCAATAGCGAATATATACATGGAATACTTTGAGGAAATGGCATTATAATCTATATCTCTAAGGTCAACTCTATGGTTAAGATACGGAGATGGCACCTTCATACTCTGGCCACACCAGGAAGATGTCCAGGTACTACTGGACCATGTGAACTCAATAATACTTTTGATACAGTTCACGAAGGCGAAAGAGAGTTACAACACACTCCCATTCCTGGATTTTCTAATATCTCGAATAGAGCATAGGTTCGTGACATCCGTATACCGCAAACCGACCTTCACCGGACAGTACCTCAATTTCAACTCCCACCATCTATACAGCGTAAAGAAAGGGATCGTCCGCTGCTTACAACACCGAGCAAAAGTCATAGGTGGCGACCCAGAGACATTAGATAAAAAATTGCTCAGTATAAGCAGTACCCTACAACTTAACAACTACCCTGGGAACATGGCAGCAGCCCCAATAAACTGGGATAGGCAGGTACAAGAGGAGGAGGACAACAACACTCAGAAAACAGTCAGCCTACCTTATGTGAAGGGGTTATCAGAGAAAATACAAAGGATCTGCGGTCAATATAACATCAGGACAACCTTCAAAAGATGGACGACACTTCGCAGATACCTCTCCCGAGTAAGACCCACTCCATAGAGGAGAATATGACTAAATACCGTGTGTACTCCATCCCGTGAAGCTGCGGAAAGAAATATAAAGGGGGATGGCCGCCCCCTTAAGGTAAGGCTTCAAGAACATCAAAAAGCTGTAACACGAGGGGAAGTAGAAAAATCAGGAGTGGCTGACCACATATAGAGAGAAAAGAGAAATCACCGCTCTCTATGGGATCAAGTTGAAATCATAGTCAAAGAACATCATTGGAAAATTCGTAAACATAAGGAATCAGCACAAATTCTAGGCCACAAAAAACTCCTGAGCCGACCAAGCATAGAAATTAATACAATATGGGAACCAGTAATAAGGAGTGCCAGAGAAAAGCAATAATAACAGCAAAATTTGCAATATGAGCACTGGTAAAAAATGACTGAAGACATTAGGTTTATAATACCCAGAAATTCATACACAGATGTCCTCAAGGACAGAGGGCACAGTAGATAAAGTCGTTAGTTAGATCCAGTGACAGAACCCAAAGAGTGTGAGTTCAGTACCTAGTTAAGGCGGTTAAAGTTCTCCACCTGGCGGTGGAGAACTTGGAGAGAGGGAATAACTGATAACTGACATCCATTATACATTGCACGTGGAACTAGAACAGTCTACCTCAGTGAGCAAAATAATGGGTTCAGGTCGACATTCCAACCACCTTAAGGCCGGAGCGTACAACCAAAGATAAGGATAATAGTCCGAACAATGTAAATAGTATACATAATACCTCATCTCAGAAATATAGACAGATACTTTATCTCGTTCATTATATAATGCATAAATATATTATATATATATATATATATATATATATATATATATATATATATATATATATATATATATATATATATATATTATATTAATGTTATGAATATTATTAATTAATATATATATTATATTAATGCGATAAAAAAGCAGACAGTATAAAATGGGATAAGAGGAAAGAAAGAACAGTTGACAATATGAAAAGAAAGAAAATGAATAGTAAAAAGAATAATACTAACCGGTTATCACTCCTCACTCGGAAAAAAATCGATCGAGGAAATTAAAATGGAGAACTAAAATAAAAAAAAATCATATTCAAGAAAATACAGATGTTATAAAAAGGTATGAGAGTAAATCAACAATACTTCGCAAAACGAAAAAAAATGAAATGAAGAAGAAAAATAAAAGTACTAGCCGGTTATCGCTGCTCACTCGCTAGAACTCGATCGAGGAAAGTAAAATATTGTGCATGCAACTCAGATAAGAAAACATACGGAAGGAAAATAGAGATTATAAAAAGGAACAACAGGAAAGCAACAACAGTTGGTAATACGAAAAGAAATAAAATGAAGACGAAAATTAATAATACTAAGAGAATACTCACCAGAATAAGAAATCCGACGGAACAGACATTATAAGAAGGTATGAGAGGCAAACAACAACAGATGGCAATACGAAAAGAAATAAAATGAAGAGGAAAAATAAAAAATACTAACCGGTCATCGCTCCTCACTGGTAAAAACTCGGTCGAGGAAATTAAAATATTGCGAATAGAAAATAAATTAAGAGATCATAGAGAAGAAAATACAGTGATTATAAAAAGGAACAAAAAGGCGAGTAAAAACTGATGGCAATAGAGAAATAAAAAAAAAGAAGAGAAAAAGCAAAAATATGTTCTTTCTATTCACTTTCGTTAATTCTTTTTGTTTTACCTGCCTGGGATTTGTTGAATATTTTTTACGGCTGATCAATTCTTTATGGCTGATTTAAAAGCGAAATATATTTTGGATTGACGATTGATTCATTTTCTTTTGCGAGTGAATATTGCATCAACAATGTTTTGAGAGTAGCAATGATTTTTCCCGATACGAGTCTTACTATTTAGCCCATAACTAGAGGAAGATGTGTGTATTTGTGCATAAGTCAATGTAACGGAATCGACTGGAATTCGAACACGTCTGTACGTTTTTTCATTCCGAGACACTATCGATGAAACTATTCGACTGTCTGGGAAGAGCCGATGTGACTTGAACATTATTAAGCTGGAGAGATGCATACCATGCTATCATGTTCATTAATAAGCACTGGAGATGCATTCCGTGCTATCATGTTCATTATTAAGCTCTGGAGATGCATATGAAGCTATCATGTTCATTATTAAGCTCTGGAAATGCATACCGTGCTATCATGTTCATTATTAAGCTTTTGATGCATACCGTGCTAGCATGTTCATTATTAAGCTCTGGAGATGTATACCGTGCTATCATGTTCAATAATAATTTCTGGTGATGCATACCACGTTATCATTTTCATTATTAATCTCTGGAGATGCATACCGAGCTATCATGTTCATTATTTACCTCTGGAGATGCATACCGTGCTATCATGTTCATTATTAAGCTCTGGAGATGCATACCGTGCTATTATGTTCATTAATAAGCTCTGGAGATGCATACCGTGCTATCATGTTCTTTATTATGCTCTGGAGATGCATACCGTGCTATCATGTTCATTATTAAGCTCTGGAGATGCATACCGTGCTATCATGTTCATTATTAAGCTCTGGAGATGCATACCTGCTATCATGTTCATTATTAATCTCTGGAGATGCATACCGTGCTATCATGTTCTTTATTATGCTCTGGAGATGCATACCTGCTATCATGTTCATTATTAATCTCTGGAGATGCATACCGTGCTATCATGATATTGCGAGCTGTGAAAACAATTCCCTGCTGTTTACACTGCTAAAAGTGTAAGGCACTGAATGGCGATTGACCTCGCGACAATTAGGACACTGCTTACTATTATTACAATCGTTCGTCAACATTTATTCGCAAGTCTTATTGATTTCAGTTTCTCAACTACATGCTCAAACATTTTCACCTTTACCTTCGTCTTATTTCCCACCATTATGATTTTCCGGATATTTTAAATTATTTTACACTTTTGTTTTATTTGTTCTTATCTAACGTTCAAAGCTAACAATTCTTTTACACGCAAGAAATTGTATAGAACAGCGTATTATTCTTAACAAATATCAAATCTATAAAAGCAGATAACGTATTAGATGTCAGTAAATCTCAGTAAGGAAAACAAACAGAAAAATAAGACATTATGGCTTCATATCTTCCAGGCGTCAGTATAAACTGACACTTTCCTTTTCCCATTAATCTAAACTATAATTATAAAAATATAATTTTAGAAAGCGAAAACTTCACTAAAACATGTTGGGAATTTTCAAAGTTTTCGTCTGAGATCAAGCAAATACTAACATCAAAACGAAACAATAAAAATATATAGAAATAACACACGCCAATTTTAAACTGACGCCTGGAATATTTGACTCGACCCACTTTTTGAATATGCCTTACATTAGCGGACATTAAAAACTAATCAAATTTTATGTAAAACAGAATTCATAAAACTAGTATTAGTATACACTTATATACATAAAGCAATATTTACGGTTATTTTATTTAGACTTGGAATCCGTTAATTTCTTGGAACTTCAAAGTAACACTTCGTCCCTACTTGAATTCGGAACCCCCATAAATTATACTATACAAGTCGAATACACGTGAAATCTGATTAAGCAATAAAAATTTAACACAAAAGTAAAAATACTAAAATTTGTTTCTTCTTTTTCTCCGTATCTCATTCTCAGGTGATGCTTTAATAAAAATGAAACATCTTAGATCGATAATCATTTCCTATTTGCTCTTTATCTTATCATAGATAGATAGAATTTGTTTTTTCTAAAATCTATTTTCAATATGAGACCGGAAAAAAATGAAGACCCCCCCCCCAAAACAAATGATTCAAAAGACCAAGAAGGATTTATTCGCGTTGTTTATCTATTTGGTTATTTCCTTCAGTCAGCTTCAAATGCAAATTCTTATTGTATTTTATCTCCCTTTGCGGCTCAGAAAACCCGCCTCTTGGGTCACGTGGGTTCAAAATTCCAAGGAATTCTTGCCCTCTTGGGACCACAACATGAAATTATTCAAAAGAAGAAACTTTTTGTTTGTGTTCTGTCCCTGCTTATGTGTTTATTCCAGATTTTATTTCATTTTATTTTTAGATCTTTTCTTAAAAATTTCCCGATTTCTTTTTTGCAAAATTTATTTTCTTGATTGCTTTGTTTTCATTTGTCTTATTTTTTTGTGCAAAATTCGTAGTTCGGAGTCTTTATTCTTCAGGAGGATTTATTCACCTTATGATTTATTGCAATGTTACTCTGATTTAAAAAAAAAAGTAGTTGTTTTGGGGGGCGAGAATTGTTGTTAAGATTTCGTTTGTTTGTTTCGTTTTTGTTTTGAAGCATGACCGGTGATAAGAATGAGGAACCGGCATTTTGTCGGTTGTGGTGATTTTTTGAAGTGATTTCGAATTCAACCTCTGTTAGACGTTGGGAGGTGGAGTTGATCGGGATGAGAATGAATATATCAAGAAATTTCCCGAAGTGAGTAAAGGAAAGTGAGAGAACAAAAGATAAAAAAGGAAAAGTAATATGAAAATCATCACAGAAATTATATAAAGGGAAGGAAAAATAAAAAAGGATGCGACAAGATGGTGAAGAAAGAAAGAAACACAGAAGAAAGAAAAGAAAAGAAAGAAACCAGAAGTATGTGAGAAAGATTAGAAGATAAAACTGGCCGTACTTTGTACAGAATAAACGGAAAGAAAGAAAGAAAGAAAGGAAGAGAGAAAGAGAGAAAGAGAGAAAGAGAGAAAGAAAGAAAGAAAGAAAGAAAGAAAGAAAGAAAGGAAGAGAGAAAGAAAGAAAGAAAGAAAGAAAGATGAAAAAATGAAACGTGTGATGGAAAGGAAGGAAACAGAAGAGAAGAGATAATTTATGGAGTATACAGAAAAAGAAAGAAAGAAAGAAAGAAAGAAAGAAAGAAACAAACCCGAAGCACGTGAGAAGGAATGGAAGAAAAATACAGACCCTACATTGTACAGAATAAACGAAAGAAAGAAAGAAAGAAAGAAAGAAAGAAAGAAAGGAAGAGAGAAAGAAAGAAAGAAAGATGAAAAAATGAAACGTGTGATGGAAAGGAAGGAAACAGAAGAGAAGAGATAATTTATGGAGTATAGAGAAAAAGAAAGAAAGAAACAAACAAACAAACAAACAAACCCGAAGCACGTGAGAAGGAATGGAAGAAAAATACAGACCGTACATTGTACAGAATAAACGAAAGAAAGAAAGAAAGAAAGAAAGAAAGAAAGAAAGGAAGAGAGAAAGAAAGAAAGAAAGATGAAAAAATGAAACGTGTGATGGAAAGGAAGGAAACAGAAGAGAAGAGATAATTTATGGAGTATACAGAAAAAGAAAGAAAGAAAGAAACAAACAAACCCGAAGCACGTGAGAAGGAATGGAAGAAAAATACAGACCGTACATTGTACAGAATAAACGAAAGAAAGAAAGAAAGAAAGAAATAAAGAAAGAAAGAAAGATGAAAAAATGAAACGTGTGATGGAAAGGAAGGAAACAGAAGAGAAGAGATAATTTATGGAGTATACAGAAAAAGAAAGAAAGAAAGAAAGAAAGAAAGAAACAAACAAACAAACAAACCCGAAGCACGTGAGAAGGAATGGAAGAAAAATACAGACCGTACTTTGTACAGAATAAACGAAAGAAAGAAAGAAAGAAAGAAAGAAAGAAAGAAAGAAAGAAAGATAAATGACAAATGAAACATGTGAGATGGGCAGAACGAAAACAGAAGAGGAAAGATAATTTTATGGAATATACAGAAAGAAAGAAAGAAACATGCAAAATGAGAAACAAGAAAACAAATATTGAACAAACAAATTAAATAAACTGGGGATGGGAATAAACAAACTAACATAAAAAGGTAAAAGGCAGAAGAAAACTGAACAGGAATAAGGTGAAATACACGAAGGAAAGAAATACTCAAACCTGAAAAAAAAAAAAACGGAGAAAAAAAGAAAAGAACAAAATTCTTAAAAAAGAAAGAAAGAACAAAAAAGTCAGCCGTCAAATAAATAAATAAAATTACAAACAAGAAGCAAAACATGTAAAACATCCACGTTGAGAATTACGAGTGAACTTATAAAAGAAAGGAACGATAAATCGTAAAAAAGGGAACGATAATGCATAAGAAAATCAAACTTACGTGAAAAATAAAAATAATGCCTGAAAAAAAAAAAAAAACGAGGACAATTCATCTTTTTGAAGGAAAATAAAGTAGATGCCAGGCAGTTCGTTCCAGAAGATAGTAATTTTTAGTTAATAATTCATCGCAGCAAAGTACAATGAAAAGTCAAAACATTCGAAATCCTCATCTAATCTGCCCTTTGTTTCACCTTTTTTTTCATTTTCAAAAATCTCTTTGACGAAGCAATCGAGTTAGAAAAATTTGATTTGTTTGCTAAGTCGATTACTTCTATTCTTTAGGTAAAAATTTCCTTCACCTTTCTTCGATCATTTGATGGGATGTTTATTGTTTTCGTTTATGCGCCGTGTCCTGTCTGGACGTGAGAAAAGAGTTGGATGAGTCTAATGGTGATTACGAAGATGTTTGGAGTGACCACTAGTGATGGCGACATTATGCCTCTACTCATCGTCCCACAGGGCCTCACACTCAACAAGGAGGCCTATATCAAGTGACTTGAGGAGGTAGTGCTGACTGCTGGAAGACGTTATGTCTGGCAACAGGACTCTGCACCATACCACACAAACAGGAGAATCCAGTCATGGCTGCCAGACAATTTCTGCGACCACATCACCCCTTAGCATATGGCCACCCAACTCCACATACAGCAACCCACTTGATTATTATGTGTGGGGCGCAATTGGGCGAGAAACCAACAAAACGCCTGGTAACACCAAAGATGAACTGAAGGCAAGGATTATCGTAACACTCACCAACTTAAACAAGGAGACCGTCCAGAAGAGTTGCAGGAGATTTCCAAGTCGTCTTGAGGCCGTAGTGGAAGCCAATGGCGATTTTATTGAATAAATTTACTCTTTAGTATTTCAAGATATTTTTTGTGTCATTTTGGTAAATATATCTGTTAAAATGAAATAGTTTTATTTTCATTTTTGCGGAATTTAGACGACAATTTATCCATCGCATTCTGAGAATGCCTATTTTCTGAAATAAATTTCCAGAGGATGCTTACCCGATCACTACAGTCTTAATCTCTTCAATCTAGGGTCAGCTGTAATATATTCTGTCGGGTGCAGTTGTGTCGGGTGCAGTTGTGGTTGAGTGCAACAAAACTCCTGAAGGCAAGGAGTATGGCAGCATTCACCAACTTAAACAAGGAGACAGTTCATTAGAGTTGCAGGAGATTCCGAAGTCGTGTGGTTGAATCGAATTATTATTGAATAAATTTACTCCTTTGTATTTCAAGATATTTTTGTGTCATTTTGGTAAATATATCTGTTAAAACGAATTGGCGGTGCTATTTTCATTTTTGCGTAATTTCGACAGCAGTTTATCCATCGCATCCTGTATATTCCTTAGTTCCACCAGCTGAGGCCTATGGATCTAAGACACGCCATGCCACGTTTGAAGGGTAGTTTTATCCTTATTCCATACACTCCTTCCTGAGAACGGCTATTTTATGAAATAAATTCCACATGGGATAATTACCAGATCACTGCAAATAATGTCTTTAAGCTAGGGTCAGTTCTTATCTATTCTGCATATCCACGTTATCTACACTTCTTACCTACTCCGGTTACAGTCATTCATTAATACTCTACCATGAGTTGCTCTTGGGCCTTTATTGGGTGAATAATAGTATAAAATAACATATCTATCTTCAATAATGGCATTTACGCTCATTTGCATTCTGCACCAGCTAAATCAACATGATATTGAAACAAATATGGGACTGCCGATAAGATTTGAAACCTTCGAATTACATCCAAGGCAGCCAGTCTGACATCGGATATGGCATGATATTACTGTCCTTTTATCAATTATGTAAGCACCTATATTATAATTATGTGGTCGCAGAAATTGTCTGACAGCCATGACTGGGTTCTCCTGCTTGTTTGGCATAGTGCAGAGTCCTGCTGCCAGACATATATACTTCCAGCAGTCATCCTCTTGAACCAGGGCACTACTCTCTCCTCAAGTCACGTGATTTAAACCTCCGTGTTGATAAGGCCCTGTATCGACAATGAATGGTGAGATAATGTCGCCTTCACTTTTGTAATCGCCATTAGACTGATCCAACTCTTTCCGAATCCTCTGTCCTGTCCACAGATTGACACCTAAATGTTCGTATAAGAGATTCCGGCGCAAGTAGTTTCTAAATTTCTGGCGGACTGAATTGCGTCATGGTACTCTTTTTCGCAAAGACGGTGCTCAACTGACACTGCTATACTGTGCAGACGACAAAATAAAGAAAACACGCGCATGCTCTAAATTAAAAAAATAACATGGCGATAATTTACCCTCGCCCCCTTTAGTTTGTTAGAGCATTTGCTATGTAAATAGCGATAGAGTAACGAGTGGCTTGTGCTGTTTCGTGTCTGAGAACATTTATAGAATCATAGATGCTTTTGAAATATGTCATGCCTGGAAAGTGAGAATTGGGCGGCTCCTTGCCCAAAAATATAGCAACCATACTTTATTCTTGGTTTGATTTGACTTTTATAAATGTAGAACTTAGGAGAAGGGGGTCAGTGTCTTTCTGTGGAAGTACAAGGAAGTAACCATTTTTCCAGCAGCTTTAGTAATGTCATTTTGAATAGGTGATTTTGTTTAGCGGCATAGCAACACTTCTATGGGTTATTTAATGCCGAAATCTAAATATTTTGTACGCAATGTTATGCCTTCAACTTCTGATAAAAAGTACTGTCGGGTCATTTTGCTATAAAATGTAATGTCATTTTGAATGGGTGATTTTGTTTAGCGGCACAGCAACACTTCTCTGGGTTATTTAACGTTGAAAACTAAATCTTTTGTACGCAATATTAAGCCTTCAACTACAGTCCATAATTTTATACTAACAAAGCAATCGAATGATTTTTCAATTGATAAAATGTATTGTTGGTATTTTTTAAAAATGCATTGCTGTTGATTTTGCTATCAAAATGTATAATTGTACATTTTAGTGTTGTATTGATTTTCATTTTGCTACAAAAATGTAGTAATTGTCATTTTGCTATAAAAATGTATTGTCATTTTGCTATTAAAATGTATTAATTGTCGTTTTGCTATAAAAATGTATTAATTGTCGTTTTGCTATGAAAATGTATTAATTGTCATTTTACTATAAAAATGTATTAATTGTCATTTTGCTATAAAAATCTATTAATTGTCATTTTGCTATAAAAATCTATTAATTGTCATTTGCTATAAAAATCTATTAATTGTCATTTTGCTATAAAAATCTATTAATTGTCATTTTGCTATAAAAACCTATTAATTGTCATTTTGCTATAAAAATGTATTAATTGTCATTTGCTATAAAAATCTATTAATTGGCATTTTGCTACAAAAATCTTTAATTGTCATTTTGCTATAAAAATGTATTGTCATTTTGCTATAAAAATATATTAATTGTCATTTTGCTACAAAACTGTATTAATTGTCATTTTGCTATAAAAATGTATTAATTGTCATTTTGCTATGAAAATGTATTAATTGTCATTTTGCTATAAAAATGTATTAATTGCCATTTGCTATAAAATCTATTAATTGGCATTTTGCTATAAATAACTATTAATTGTCATTTTGCATTAAAAATGTATTAATTGTCATTTTGCTACAAAAATTTATTAATTGTCATTTTGCTATAAAAATGTATTAATTGTCATTTTGCTACAAAAATGTATTAATTGTCATTTTGCTATAAAAATGTATTGATGGTCTTTTCAAAAAATGCATTGTTGTTATTTTTATTATAAAAAAGAAGTTTTGATTTTGTTTGGAGGTTCCCTATTTTCCCATAGCTGGGACCTTAACTGGTGCTACCACCTCGGCGCAAGTTGGACCTGCGAACAACAGCAATTAATTTCACGCTCGTCAAAACCTCCAATCTCCCAATCAGAGGTCTTGCTACCGTACGTAATTTATCGTCATATTCAGCAGTAAGCATTTCGGAAAACAGAAAATGTAAACGAAAAAATACCGAAATATTTTCAAAAGGCAGCGATAAATAAACAACTCACATAACGAGGTGAATAATATTAAACGGCGGATAAGTAATGTCCAGGGGGCGTAATGGTTAACGAGGCAGAAATAAAATCGGCGAGCCGAGTTCAGGCCTAGTTTGCTCCATTCACTTTCTCACAAATAAAAATTAAAAAGACATGAATTCATTTCCATCACCCTCACCCAAGAGTTTAGACTGTGTTTTCTAACCTCGAATTGTAGAGGAAGTTTACTCTGTATTCAAAACCGTGCAGAAAGCAACGGAAAACCACTCAGCTCTTCGCAGAAATACTAATATGAAACGCATGACTGCATCTCTTCTTCTCCAGAAGTTAAGCAACGTTGAATCTGGTCAGTACCTAGATGAGTGACCGCCCGAGAATACCAGCTGGGATATTTGGAATGAGAAATCGGAGAAATCAAGTTCAAATCACAGTTGGTTTTGTTGTATTTTATTTACGCGAAAATAACCTTGCGAAAGGTTTGGCTTGTTTGGGGGGGGGGTAACGGTATATCAACACCTTATGGGTCATTTAATACCGAAATTTTATTTTCTTATGAGCTTTGGTAATTTTTCTGTTTTTTTTTGTTTTTTATTTGTTTGTTTTTTTAATATACTGTTGGTAATATTGCTGGTAATTTTTTCCTGTGTATATTTTATATTCTCATATTTTGACACCAGTTTTCTGTCGGGATTCCAAAGGTAAAATCAATCAGCTAAGTGACAAACTTTTTACCTGTATTAATTCTATTAATGTTCTATCTCTGATATCAAGCAAATTATTGCAGGGACTGCTTGCCTTAAATGTCTCTCAGTATACCACTGACTGATAGTACTTTTAGCTTCACATTATCTTTGATATCACTATATATATATATATATATATATATATATATATATATATATATATATATATATTTCCATAGCTGGGGTGCAAACAGGTGCTACCACGTAGAGTAAGCGTGGATCTGGGAACAACAGCAATTAAGAGATGGCTCACGCTCCTCAAAGCCTCCCGGTCAGAGGCCTTGCCGTCCGATGTAGTTTTATCGCCATACCCTGGACGACATGGGGTAAGTATGAATTCCCTTCTCTTGTCAGGTAAATATTAAGACTTGTCATAAAATCATTATTATCTGCTTCTGAAATTTTCATACAATCGAAAAATATGTTTCGGCTTTAAATAACCTTAAAGGGGTTGATAAGCCGGAAAGACACCAAAAATCGATCAATCTTTTACTCCCAGTAATGAATCAAATTACCTCTAAGGATAATTCTGAATCCCAAATCCCGGAGAAAGCAACGGGAAACAACCCTACTCTATTTACCAGTATGTATGGCAATTCACAGATATTAAAGGAAAAAGCAGAATGTGTGGAGAGCCATGATCATCTAAGACCAGAGGGATATACCATTTTAATAATACACTTAAATAATAAGTTTTGACTGGATTTTCTACCCTCGAAGTAGAGAGGAATTTTACCCTGTATTCAAAACCGTGTAGAAAGCAACGGGAAACCACTCTGCTATTCGCACAAATAATCATAGAAAAAGTATGACTCCCTCTCCAGAATGTAAGCAACGTTGAAGCTGGTCAGTGACTAGATGAGTGACCGCTCGAGAATACCAGCTTAGATGTTCGGAATGTGAAATGTCGAGTTCAAATCCCACTCGGTTTGTTATATTTTAATTACGTGAAAATAACTTTGGGAAAGGCTTGGCTTGGTTGGTGTGATTAACGGCATATCAACACCTTATGGGTCATTTAATACCGAAATTTTATTTTCTTCTGAACTTTGGTAATTTTCTTTTTTTTTTAATATACTGCTGGTAATTTTTTCAATGTATTTTTTATATTTTCATGTTTTGACCCCATTTCATACCTGTGACCCAAATAGGTATAACCACGCAGGGTTAGCGAGGATCTTGGAACAACATTCAGAGGCCTTGCTGTCGGATGTAGTTTATCTTACAACCTGGACGACATAGGATAAGTATGAATCGACCACTTATTCTACCAGGTAAATATATTGTCAGAAAATCATTATTATCTGCCTCTGAAAATTTCTTACAATCGAAAAATATGTTTCGGCTTTAAATAACCTTAAAAGGGTTGATAAACCGTAAAGACACCACAAATCGATCAATCTTCTTCTCCCAACAGTGATTCAAATTATCTCTAAGGATAATTCTGAATCCCAAATCACGGAGAAAACAACGGGAAACAACCCTACTCTATTTACCAGAAATACATGGCAATTCACAGATATTAAAGGAAAAAAAAACAGATTATCTACGACCAGAGGGATATGCCATTTTAATAATAAAACATAAGCCTTATATTAATGCCTAACAGAATCTTTAGGAAAAGAGAGAAAATAAAGAAATGACGACCTAAAATAGACAAAGAAAGGATTGCTAAAAAGGAGAAAAGAAGACAGCAATCTTATTAATCAGATACAAACAATGCGTAATCCAGCGAGATTTTGCCGCTTTACTCGGTGTCTATAATTCCTGCAGTCAGGTGAATGATGCGTTGAAATGATCCAATCCAGCAACGAGCGTATTTAACGCGGAAATAATCTTTCATAGGCTGCTTACTGGAGAACATGGCGGCCTTGATCACCGAAAACATGCACAGCCTTTTATCGTTCAGTCGGAAGGAACGAGAATGAGGATTGAAGTGGGGCGCCAGTCAATATCCATCGCTTAAAGTACAGAAGAAGATGAATTGCCCAAAGATCGCTTCTCAGTGTGAAACTTTTAGCGGGAAATTATGATTTGTGTTTTTTAATCATAGTGTTGCCAGATCATCTTTGCTACTACTGGGTACTCTTACCATAAAGACTGGTAATCACACACACACACACACATATATATATATATATATATATATATATATATATATATATATATATATGTGTGTGTGTGTGTGTGTGTGTGTGTGTGTGTGTGTGTATGTGTGTGTGTATTTCGGCAGCAATCCTTCTTTCATGCACATTTCATTGAATACGACAGACAAGATGCTTTTATAAATTTTTTTATACAATTTCTTATGCAATATAATAATTTTTTCTTTTCAAATGATAAATTATATAAAAACAGTCAGAATTTTCTTTTTATCCGAGCTGCATTGTCCCAAGACTTTTGTTTCATTGTATCTCACTATTAAATCTTTCTTACAATTACTGGCTACAGTAGTATCTAGATAGATAGATAGATATATAGATAGATAGATATGAATAGACTGGGATGGATAGATAGATAGATAGATAGATAGATAGATAGATAGATAGATAGATATGAATAGACTGGGATAGATAGATAGATAGATAGATAGATAGATAGATAGATAGATAGATAGATAGATAGATATGAATAGACTGGGATAGATAGATAGATAGATATGAATAGACTGGGATAGATAGATAGATAGATAGATATGAATAGACTGGGATAGATAGATAGATAGATAGATAGATATGAATAGACTGGGATAGATAGATAGATAGATAGATAGATAGATAGATATGAATAGACTGGGATAGATAGATAGATAGATAGATAGATATGAATAGACTGGGATAGATAGATAGATAGATAGATAGATAGATATGAATAGACTGGGATAGATAGATAGATAGATAGATAGATAGATAGATAGATAGATAGATAGATATGAATAGACTGGGATAGATAGATAGATAGATAGATAGATAGATAGATAGATAGATAGATAGATAGATAGATAAATATGAATAGACTGGGATAGATAGATAGATATGAATAGACTGGGATCGATAGATAGATAAATATGAATAGACTGGGATAGATAGATAGATATGAATAGACTGGGATAGATAGATAGATAGATAGATAGATAGATAGATATGAATAGACTGGGATAGTGTTGTGGTGGGATCCACCTAATCTGCCTAGGTGACTACCAACTATATAAATAATGGTTGGTACCGGAAGACGAGAAGGGGATAGAATCACGAGATCCAACTAGAGACTCTGTTCGACTGGGTCTTGCCGGATTCGCCACGCAGCCAAGACACGTTCGAGGCAAACCACGAGATTTTCTGTCCGTCTTAAGTGTTTTTTTGGACCAGCCATAAGCTAAGTTTAATTGTTAGAAAAAGTTTCTTTTTTTAATTTGTACGCATTTTTTAACCCGTTCTTTCCTTTTTTTGAACCCTTTCTTTTTTCAGTTTGACATTTGTTTAGTTTTTTATTTCTTTTATTTTGCTGTTACCCTCCCCGTCTTTTTCGTTTACTGTTCATAGTTGGTTTTATTTATTTGTCTCGGATTTTGGTCCGACCTTTTTATTTGGTTTATTTCCTTTTATTTGTCAAATAATTCTGTCAAAAAAAAAAAAAAAAGGAAAAAGTAAATGATTTAAAAAAAAAAAGAAAAATCTTTGAAAGAAAAAACAAAAGACTGTTTCTCCGTCATAATAGTGTAAATCACTATTATGGCGGAGTCGAATCCTACACAAGAGTTCAATCCAACTCCGGAGGATCAACTACCGGTAACGAATGAAGGAACAACCAAAAAGTCGGCCTGGACAGAGAGTCGGCCGAAAAAGGATTCAATCTATTATGAGGAGTTAAGGAAAAAATATGAACAATTCACGAATGGAACGGATCTGTTAACCATTCAAGAGGCGTTCGACAGCGTCAACGTGAGAATCATTTCCCTGCTGACGGCCGATATTAAGAGTCGGAGTTTGACTGGCGTCAGTAGGGAGACGATGGAGGAGGCTCTTAAAAGCCTAAATATTACGCCAAAAATACTGGCAAGAAGGACAAGGGCGTTGTGGGACCTTCTTATGGCTTCAGAAGAAGAAGCACGGAAATTGGCCGGCACCGTCCTGACATCAAAGACACTTCGGCTTCAGACCGAATATATGGGCACTCGAAGGACCAATGTAACGGTCCATGGAGTGCCTATAGACATCAGTGAGGACCGTCTGGGAGCTTTCTTCGGCCAATACGGGAAGATAGAGAAGGTGGCGACGGTAATGAGTAAAGCCGGGATAGGAACAGGTGACGTTACAATAGAGATCACCTTAACTCAGCAGAACTTCCAAGACATTCCCAACATAATAACATGTAGGAACAGAAGGATGTTGGTTGTAGTCGAGGGACGAAAACCTTTCTGCTGGGCTTGTGGAAAACCGGGGCACATGGCCAAGGTATGTCCAGGAACAAAGGTGACCCCGCAACCGGCAGCAACAGCAGCTTCAGCACCACCAGCAACAGCGGAAGTCACTGAACCAAAGAAGACCCAGGACGAGGGTTGGAAGGAGGTGACTAGGGGACGCAAATCAAAGGCTGGTGCCTTGCCTCCCCAGAAGGAAGCTCCACCAGAGAAACAGCAAGAGCAGCAAGAACCGCCAAAGCAGCAGCAGAAGCAGCAGTCTAGGCAGCAGCAACAATCACCAAAGAAGTCAGTGGCAGAAGAGCCACAAACAAAAAAGCATCAAAAACAAAAGCAGCAGCAGAAAAAAAGTCCAGCCAAAAAACAAGAAAATGAGATGGAGGTGGAAGAAATACTTCCGTCACAGTCTTCAAAAAGGATGAGAGACGAGGAGGGAGACGAGGAGGAGGAAATCAAGATCAAGAAGCACACTGGACGAAGCAGGGAGGGAAGGACCAGAGAAAAAGTCAAATGCGTATCCGCCCCTGCTTCGCCAGCGAAAGATAAGCAAGAAAACTTAGCAGAGATAAGTCTCCCTGCTTCCTTTCCTAACTTGCCCCTTACCGTTACCATCCCCCCAACCCCACACTCACCTATCCCCTCTACCTCCGATACAACTGACCCCCATCCACCACCCGCTAAACCTACCCCTATGGTTGTCTCCGACCCGCCTCACCCGGACAGGGAGAAAAAACGAAAAAAGAAACTGTTCGCTTCAGCAAGTGAGATATGTCGAGTGGACAGGGACGAGATAGAAAAAGATCTCTCCGCTCGGAAAAGGTCTCTGTTGGGGCCTTTGTTCAAACTCTCCATGGTGGATAGCAAGACGGTGGAGGACCCCAAAAACTTTCCCAATGCTCCAGGGGTCATCGGCCTGATTAGAGACTCTGGGAAACAATTGAAGGTGTGGAGCCACCTTTTCGAGGCCAGAGAGGCCTTCCAAGGTATCCGCATGGTAGAGTTGGGGGCTGAAGATCTCACCAAATTACAACATTTTTGTTCAGGGCGGGTCCCGGTACGCCTCCATCCCTCACTTTATAGGGCACTAAAATTCATGTATCCCATGGACGTCGGTGGGATTGTCCGAGGTAATCGCATGTCAACGGAATTGGGAACTGGGAGCCTCGGACAAACCATCGGGGTCCTGTTACCTGCAGATTTCCGCCCGGTATGTGATTAAGGTTTTTTGCACTAACACTTTTTTATATTTGCAGGCCTAGAAAATGGAAATAAAGATAGCCAGTTTGAATGTGAAGGGCTTGAGAGATCGGTGTAAGGCTGCCCGCCTGCGTCGGGATCTCCTGTCCTTCGGTGTAGATGTTGCCGCGATCGAAGAGACCCACTTTGTTTGCACTTCCGATGCGTGTGTGCTGGAGGATGACTTTGTCGTCTATTCAGCATATGGGAACCGGTTGGCCAGAGGAGTTTCTTTGTTAGTCAAACGTACTCTTGATGCGAAGGTTGACCTTGTGCATACCGATGCCGAGGGCAGGTTAATCGTGGCCGATATTGCCGTGAAAAGTGGTTCGTTTCGGGTCGTTGCGGTTTATGCGCCCAACGACCGGGGGGAGCGGTGTTCTTTTTTTCGGCGGTTAGGGCCGTTCCTAGTCGATTCTTCGCGCCTAGTTCTAATGGGGGACTGGAATGCCATCCTGGACCCCAAGTTAGACAGGGGGCGGGGCGCTAGCGGGAGAAGGGGCGATCGTAGCCTGGTCGATCTGATCGGCGATTATGGTCTCGTCGATAGATACCGGGTCGATCATCCCAGTGGGAAAATGTGGACGTGGGCGCTTAATTGGCCGTCTGACAAGGTAGTTAGCTACCTTGACAGAATGTTAGTTCGTAGAGCCGACATAGACTTATTAGATTGTCCCACGTTCCACTGGGTAGGCTACACGGACCACAAACTCGTTTGTGCCCGTGTGGCGTTAGAACATAGGCCTAGAACGGCTGGTTACTGGAAGTTCAATCTGTCTTTACTGGACAGGCGGGACTTCCAGGAGCAGCTAATTAGATTAGTGCAGCGGGAGCTAATGGGGGCGGTTATCGGGAATAGGTGGTGGGAAAAATTGAAAGATAGAATTAGGTCTTTCACCACCGATTTCAGCAAACGGCTCGCTCTAGATAAGGCTGAGAAGGTGAAGACACTTAAGGCTAATTTTTCCCGGGCGGAGGCTGGGGGGATCCCCTAGAGATAGCCCTAGCTAGGGAGGCCCTGCAACGGTCGAATAGCGATCGTTACATGGGTCAGGTAATTAGGCATAAGTTAAGTAAGATGTCTAACGAAGCTGTGAACCTGGGCGCAGATCTGCGTCGGGAAGAAATCCGTCGAGGTGGGGATCGTTACGTTCGTCAAGTCAAAACCCCGGAGGGGCGTACTCTGCGGTCGACTGACGACATGTGCGAGGCGTTTCGGCGGCATTTCGAGAGCCGCTTTACCAAGGAGCCTGGTCTCCGTGAGGAGGAGTTTCGCAGCTATTTGGCTGACTTTCCTCGGCTTGAGCCGACTGAAGCAGCTAGCTGCGAGGGAGAGATCACGGAGGGCGAAGTCTACGAGGCACTGAAGAAGGTCGGCAGAGGCAAGTCGCCCGGTCTGGATGGTTTGCCTTATGAATTGTACTTGAGGCTGTCGCACATCTTTGTTCCGATTTTGACAGTAGTGTTCAACAACTGGTTTCGGTCGGGGTCCATCCCCAATCGCATTTCCAGGGGTGTGATCACTCTGTTGAAAAAGGGTAAGGGTGTTGGGGGGAAACTAGATGATTATAGGCCCATAACTCTGCTAAACACAGAGTTAAAGATTATGGCCAAGATCCTGCAGGAGCGTTTGCAGTCAGTTGCCGAGTCTCTGTTAGGACCTGAGCAGACTTGTTCTGTGAGGGGCCGAACAATTCAGAGCAACTTGCATTTGATCCGCACGATCGTAGAGGGTGTAAAAGACGACGAAGAAGCCGCGCTGATAAATTTGGATCAGTCCAAGGCATTTGATAGGGTCGACCATCGCTACCTTGCTGCTGTCCTGCAGGCCGCCGGATTCGCACCCGACTTCTGCCGCTGGATTAGCCTCCTGTATCGTTCCCCCAGTGCTGTGGTACAGGTGAACGGAAAGTTGTCGGGCGCTTTTGTTCTGTCGAGGTCGGTTCGTCAGGGTTGTCCGCTGTCGCCTCTCCTTTATGCTTTGGCGTTGGAGCCTCTCCTGCGCCGGCTGAAGGACGAGGCGTGCAGTCCGGCCCTACGCGGGATCGCCGTTCCTGGAGGGTCTCGAGCCAGGGTTTCCGCGTACGCCGATGACGTATCTGCTTTCGTGTCGTCCCTTAACGACATTGAGGCGGTACAGAAGGCGCTTGATCGGTACGAGAAGGTGACAGGGGCCAAGATAAACCGCGACAAGTCTTCCGGCTTGCGGTTAGGTGCCTGGAAGGGGCGTGATCTTCCAGGCCGCTTCGGTTGGACGGACGGTCCTGTCCGCATTCTTGGAGTGTGGTTTGGACCCGACCTCCAGCTGGAGAAGAATTGGTCTGAAGTACTAGCAAAGGTCGTTTCTGCCGGTAAGACTTGGAATCGACGGAGGTTGTCCGTAAAGGGCAGGGCGGAGGTGTGTGTTACATACATTTTCCCCCTGATTCTTTATCGCTTGTCAGTACTTCCTCTCTGTAAGGCCCACATGAAGGCGCTCGAGCAAGCGCTATCCTCCATTTTATGGGGGGGAGGCGCGCACTGGGTCGACAGACGAGTCTGCACTAAACGTCCGTGTCATGGGGGGCTGGGAATGCCACACTTGAAGAGTCACATCCGTGCCTCTCGGTTGGCTTTCCTACGCCGCGCATTGACTAGAGGAGATCCGATTCTGGAGGGGATTGTTAGGGACGCCTTCCCTAGCCTTACCATCAATCCCCCCATCTCGAAGGCTGAGCGCCATTGTAAGTCTCGAGTCGAATCGCTTTTCATCAGCGAGTGTCGGTCAGCCTTGAGGGCGATTCCGCGGTCCAGTGACCTTTCACGGCCTAGGAAGGTCTTCTATCGGGGATTAGTGGAGGGTCGCGCGAAGGATCCTCTACGTGATACGCTCGACTGTTCGGAGGAGGAGTATCGCTCCTACTGGTCTTGGGCGCCAGCGGCGGATTATCTCAGCAACCCTGAGTTTTCGCTTACCTGGCGATTGGCTCGGAATCGGCTGCCTCTCAACGACATGGCTTTCATATGGGGCTTGGCGGATTTGCCAGACTGTGAACAGTGTGGCCTTGGATTAGAAGAAACGGCTTCGCACGCCTTCTACCATTGCCCCCGGGTCCGCCCCTTATGGGACCATGTCGGAGAGCTGACGGCTCGTCTCGCTCCCGAAGAACTCGTGTCCATTGATCGCGCATACGCGTGTGACAATGTGTCGCCCCCGTATTCCGGGGTGAAACGAATGGTGTTTCTAACGCTGCTAGCCACGGCTCGAATGGTGATATGGACGACGCGAATGGAGGAGGTCTTGCGAGGCAATAGTCTTTCGCATCAGGATCTGATCCGATTCTTTGAGCATCAGCTCAAGATGAAGATTAGAACTGATAGAAAACGATTGCATTCGACAGTCTTCACTGAAAGGTGGGTAAAAGAGGCGAGCTTGGTTCGTTTGAACGGGGTTAGCCTTGATTTTCTTTTCTAGGTCAACCAAAGTCACATCGGGGTGGTTTTCTGTGGAACCCTCCCCTCTGTTAGGTTAGACATGCTTAAGTGTACCTAGTTAATATGAGTAAGTGTTGTTCCCGGCCTGTTTCCCGGCCTTCATTTTAGTTATGATCCAAGTCGAGATTCCCAACCTCCCCAGTTTGTTTTGGCCTCCTTTTCATCTCAACTGGATCAGCCTTTTACTTCCCCACGTCCCAGTTATTTTATCTCTTTCCCACTCCCTTAGCGAGAGTGCCTCTTGATTTTGTCCTCAGGGCAGAATACAGCGGCCTCTCTATTTTGAGGGTTGGACGGGCCCTACTAACATCAATTATGTTTAGTTTAAGAATTTGTTGAAATTTTAGTTTGTTATGGGGTTCATCTCCCTCCCCTTTCATCCGCTCACGACGATATTTTTATGTATTTTCATTATCATTAAATGGGGCGCTTTTTTGTAGGTCCCCCCTGGTGTGGATGTGGTATTATGGTGTTCGGAGGATCGAATGGTGATGGACGAATTCTTGTGGTGAATGCGTCAATTGTAATGTATGAATGGGTCACGAATCTGATTAGCTAGGTATAGGATAGTTAGTCAAGACCAGCCTTACCCCTCCCCCTCTCTAGGCCACGTGCCACAATTTGTATTTTTACAAATAAATCTTGAGACTCTGATCGACTGCGACTAGTCAACACATTCTCCAGGAACGTTTTCCCAGAAATATACAGAAATACTATATGTACTTATTGTGTACACTTTCTTGTTATAATACATTCTTGTTCCAAGTACATTTTGTGTTGCATTATTATTCCATGCAATAGGCGAGATTCAACATTGAGTCAAGACTCAACAATGGCGACGAAGTAGAACGAACCATACGTCAAGTTTCAACAATGGCGACGAAGTAGAACGAACCATACGGCAAGTTTCAACAATGGCAAAGAAGTAGAACGAACCATAAGGAAAGAAGAAAGAATTAATAGTGAGAGTTTTCAACAATTGGGACAAGTCATTGAAGAACCCAGGCTAACGTAACGACGAAGGATTCTAAACTTCTGGATATGTAAAACTCGTTAAAAGACGACTAAGCATAAAGGAACGTTCACTCAGAAAAATTGAAAGGTGTCGTAATCGAATAACGGTAATTTTAAATTAAAAAATTATCTACACCGAGACACCCGCTAAAAAGAAAAAATTGGCCGACTACAAACACATGCATGGATTAAAAGGAGCACAAATACACCGTGTCGACTTTGAAAGGTAACAAATTTTAAAAAATTATTTTTGTAAATTATTTGTTCAACAATATAGTGACGAATTACCTCTGATAAGAAAATCAGACGTGTCATTGTAATACGCGAACAGAAGTCGAAAACGAAAAATAAAAAGTCCGACGCTCTCTGTTCAAAAAAAAAAAAAAAAAATACCAAAGTTGATTAGCACGGGCGTGAATGTAAAAGCAAGTCATAAAATATAAAAGTCGTACGTTGTTTCGATTTTTTTGGTCAGCTTATGATATTCGTGGATACACAAATTAAAAGTATATACCTTGTTGCATGAACACTATCAGCTAAAGATGGATGAACTATCCAAAGTCATATCTGAATTATTAAAATCCCAGCAGTTGAGTCAACAACGTCAGCAAGAACAACAGACAGAACAACAAAAACAACAAATAGCGCTGCAAAAATATCAGGAAAAACAAGATGAAAGACTTTTGGAAATTCAAAAGTTAACACTGGAGAAATTAAACAACTTTCAGGCAAATGAGGGAAATTCTTCATATTCTAATAACACCATATTTAATTCGCTGGAAACTTTCAACTATGTGCCAGACGAAGAAAAAACGTTTGAAGCGTACTTTAAACGATATGAAGATATTTTCTACACAGACTGTGAAAACTGGTCGAATTCAAGAAAAGTCAGTCTATTACTAAGAAAGCTAGGTACAGCAGAACATAGCAAATTTGTAGATTTTATTCTACCGAGAAAAAAAACTGAATTGGAATTCTCGGAAACAGTGAAATTGCTAAAAGAGCTGTTTGGAGCAAATATGTCGCTTTGGCATAAGCGATGGTTATGCATGAATGTCTCTAAATCCGACGATCAGGATTACTTAACATATGCATCTATAGTAAATAGACATTGTGACAATTTCAGATTGGCAGAGATTACGGTTGAAGAATTCAAGTGCTTAATTTTTGCTCAAGGGCTGGTATCCAGTAAGAGTGCCGAAATAAGACGTAGAGTTTTGTCTAAACTCGAATCTGAACAAGGCCTTACCCTGCAAAAGTTAGCAGAGGAGTGTCAACGGGCTGTAAAGTTAAAAAAAGAGTCGCAAAAAATCGAAAAAGCTGGTATTGCTTATATTAAAAAAATAAAAAAGCAGTCAAAGTACCCAGTAGAGAAAAACTGGAGAAAAAATTCAGCGTATTTTAATAATAGACAAGAAAATAAAAAGAACGAAAATAAAAAAGTCCCACCATATAATTGCAGACGTTGTAACGAAAGACATTGGGAGGTAAATTGCCCATATAGAAATAAGAAATGTTTCGTGTGCCAAAAGAATGGTCACAAAGGATCTTGTTGTAAAACGAAAAAATGCAAGAACCGAATTAGACAAACAAATTCGAATATCAAATCAGATAGAGATTTGAGGAAATATGTGACGACTGAAATATTCAAAAAGAATATCAAATTTCAACTCGATTCAGGGTCAGATTTAACAATAATGAACGATAAAACATGGAAAATTTTAAAAAGGCCTACAATAATGAAGTCAACGAAACTCGCTCGAACGGTAACTGGAAAGCAAATTAACTTCGAAGGCGAGGTTGTACTTCCAATGAAATTGAATGGGATCGTTAAAAAAATAAAAGTTTTCATTCTGAGAAATGGAGAAAACTTGTTGGGTACAGATTTTATTGAAACATTCGAATTGTGGGATAAACCGTTAAACTCATTCTGCAGAAAAGTAGAAAGTAATACGCAATCAAGACAGGACATTAAAGATGAATTAAAGAAAAAGTTTCCGGAAACCTTTTCACCTGGTCTTGGAAGATGTAACAAATTTGAAGCTAAATTTGAATTAAAAGAAAATACTATGCCTATATTTCAAAAGAAACGTAACGTGCCTTTCGAAAGTGGTGAGAAAGTAGTAGTACCAAAAAAGTTGCAGAAAAGAATCCTACGGGACTTTCATATGGGTCACCCGGGGATTAATAGAACAAAAAGCTTAATGCGAAGCTTTGTATATTGGAAAGGAATGGATGTGGATATCGAAAACATGGTTCATCGATGTAAAGGGTGTGCGTTAGCAGCTAAGGCACCACCTATAGTACACAAACCATGGCCAAAGACGGATCATCCGTGGGAAAGATTACACATTGATTTCGCTGGTCCAGTAGAAGATTATTACTACTTAATAGTGGTAGATAGCTTTACAAAATGGCCGGAAGTACTAAACTGCAAAAAGCCTACGTCCAATACCACAACAACTTTTTTGCATGAACTATTTGCACGGTTCGGTGTGCCAGAGTGTACTGTGAGTGACAATGGTACACAATTCACTTCTGACGATTTTAAGGAATTTTGTGAGTTATATCAAATTAACCACATAACGACGCCGCCGTATCATCCGAGATGCAATGGACTCGCAGAAAGATTTGTAGATACGTTAAAGCGCGCTCTGAAGAAAGCCTCAGGAGTTCCAACGGAAAAGGCGCTTCAGCAATTCCTACAAGTATACAGAATCACGCCTAACCAGAGAACACCATCAAACATGGCACCAGCAGAACCAATGTTCGCTAGGAAAGTTAAGTCAGTGTTTGACAAGCTTTTACCAGGAAGAAATAGAATAAAGAACACTATGTATACAGCTAGAAAAAGATACACCCCCGGAGAGAAGGTCTTTTTCAAGTGCTATAGAAACAACATTGAGTTCTGGGAGCGAGGCATAGTGGATAAGAGAATCGGTGACCTGATTTACATAATAAAAGGGCCGAAGAATACTCATAAGAGGCACCAGAACCAACTCAAAAAATGCTACGTGCTAGAGCATGAAGAGAGTATACCGGATGAGGAGGAAGATCTCATTGATGTAATGTATGATACTTTTCAGGTAGAACCTCCGCAGAGTGCTCATGAACCGAGAAGATCCGTTAGGAAACGAAAGTTCACGGACCCATTGGACGTGAATCCAAAACGAAAAAGATATTGAAAAAAATAAAAACAGATATATATATGAACTATGCAAAGGGGATCTAAAAAGAAATAACCATAATCATCATCCCATATAGAAGCCAGTTTGAAATCCAAAAGGATTCCAAGGCTTGGGAGGCGGGTGTTGTGGTGGGATCCACCTAATCTGCATAGGTGACTACCAACTATATAAATAATGGTTGGTACCAGAAGACGAGAAGGGGATAGAATCACGAGATCCAACTAGAGACTCTGATCGACTGCGACTAGTCAACACATTCTCCAGGAACGTTTTCCCAGAAATATACAGAAATACTATATGTACTTATTGTGTACACTTTCTTGTTATAATACATTCTTGTTCCAAGTACATTTTGTGTTGCATTATTATTCCATGCAATAGGCGAGATTCAACATTGAGTCAAGACTCAACAGATAGATAGATAGATAGATATGAATAGACTGGGATAGATAGATAGATAGATAGATAGATAGATATTCTTTACTTGTTGTATTCCTTTCGTAATCCGCTCCGGACAATCGATGAAGATTCGCGACCCCATCTGAATTGATAGTGAGCGCCACACATTAAAATAAATAAGTATCTAGAAGTGAAACCCTTTTACTTGTTGCTTTGTCCAGAGAAAGCCACATTGAATTTTAGATAATGAATGCTTTACTATCTCAAAGAATATCAGAACTGGACGATCGACCGAAGTTGGACAAAAGTCTGGACAAGAGCTTCCGAATGAAACCAATACAAGAACATGACCTTTGTCCGGTTAAAGGAACGGGAACGATAATATGTGGAGATGAAGAAATAATTAAAAATCGCCGGAACGGGACTGAGTCCACAATGAATTAGTATAAGACTGGCTCGATTATTGACCAATATACAGAATATATACCGCCAGACATTGTTCAATTTTCATTCAGATGCTTATTGTCGAATTTATTATGAAAAAAATGAGATTAATCTTTTTCCACAACTTCTCAAGCAATGAAGAACGGTGTTTACTGTATGGCAAGGAATGACAAAGGAATAAATACCCATACATTTATTAAGATGTTTTTTACGGTTTATCGACCCTTTTAAGGTTATTTAAAATTATTTATAGTTTAGATTGTAAGAATAATTTTTTTTTGTCATTGAATATTGCGTTAACAATTTTTTTTAGAAAGACAATGATTTTAACAGATGGATATATTTTAACAGATGGATATATTTATCCTATTGCTAGGGAAAGAGACTGATGAGATAATGCTTAAGTTTATGAGTCATATAACATGTTAACCCTCACACAATATAGAAATTGGATGACGCAAGTCATAAAAAAATAATTAAAAATGTTATCTCTTGTAAAATATGTTAATATGGTAATTATAATGTATTATTAGCCGTTTTCTTATAAAGAAACATTTGTTATTGATTGGCCGATCAGCCAGTCCTGCTGTCGGTTAACATTTCTAAAATCATTCTCTGGAAACAATTTTTCAGAAAAATAGGTTTCTAATTTACAGGTGATGTTAATTCGCTTTCAAATTAGGGTTTCCTTCCTTTCTTTTTCTTTGGGGTAATGTGTAATGTCAATATCTTGATTATAATATTATTCTCCCTTCGAGTTAAATGTGTTATGCATTTTCTTTACGAAAGTGTTTTAGTTTCTTTTATTTAGTACAATTCCTTATCTGAGTCTGTAACGCCAGTCCACAAGGTTCGATAAAAGATGGTCCTAAGTGAGGCCTACATGTTATTCTCGCTCGAAGCCATTTTTTAGCCATCGATCTGGAAAAGCGTTTGTATACAGCCGAAAGCTTAGACATTTCAGAACGAGTTTCGAGCTAATATTAAAGTTTAGAAGGGCAGCTTTGACGTGGTGGAATGGTTAGCAAGCTATTCTCGTTAGATATACTAAGACTGAGTAGTGAGTTCGATCTTCTCTCGGTGCTTCATACTTTCGACCTTGTGCCACATCTAATCTACAATTAGAAAATCATTTCGCGCACCTCAGCGTCGTTTAAAGGTTAGCAAGATTGTCTCGCTGGAACAGTTACGATTACAGTGAATTCGATCCTAACTGAGTACCCCATACTTTTCGACATTGTGCTACGCTTAGAAAATCACCGTATGAAAGTCTTGATCAGACGAGATTATGTAAGAAAAGAATTCGAGTTCTAAGATTTATGTTCTAGATTTCTACCAATCTCGATTTCTACATCGCCGATGTATTTGAAGTGTTTAGTATTTATTAATTCCATATATCCTGAATTGGCACAATACGCCATCACGGTTTTCTTTTCAATTTCAGATCATATTTTCTGTTTGGTAAGGTTTCTCTTGAGTCACGAGTCTTGGAATACTTTTATGTCCAGTATCATTCTTATCCCAACTTACTCGAAGCCATTTTTAGCCATCGATCTGGGAAAGCGTTTGTATACAGCCGAAAGCTTAGACATTTCAGAACGAGTTTGGGGCCAATATGAAAGTTTGGAAGGGCAGTTTTGACGTGGTGTAATGGTTAGCAAGCTATTCTCGTTAGATATACTACGACTGAGTAAGTGAGTTCGATTTTCTCTCGGTGCTTCATACTTTCGACCTTGTGCCACATCTAATCTACAATTAGAAAATCATTTTGCCCACCTCAACGTGGTGTAAAGGTTAGCAAGCTTGTCTCGCTGGAACAGTTACGACTACAGTGAGTAAATTCAAAAGTTTGAAGCCAGCCTCAGAATTAGCATGGTATAAACTTGACAGAAGAGTGAAAAAAACAAAATGAAAAAGAGCTCTTAGAGTCATTGAAAAAGAATGTAATTAATTATCAAACATACTTTGAGAAAGTTGCAACGAATGCCAAAAATTTGTGCTGCAGTAATCAAGGCTAAAGGAGGATATTTTGCAAGAGATAAATTTAATCACATTTTTTTCTTTTTGTCCTAATAAGAGTTCTAATAAAAAAAATCATATGTCACTTTGTTTTAACAATGAATATTTTTTTTCTTATTTAAAGTAATAACAACTACTTTTGGTGCCAATTTAAAAAAAATATTAAGGGTATCCTCAAACTTCTGAACTGTATTGAATAAAATCAGCATAGTCCCATTTATCCTCTGGACACTGGACTCGGGAGGAGAAGTAAGAATGTTGCTATCTATTTTGTATTCATTTGGTATACGGTGAGGAATATTTAAGCGAACAAGTCCCATCTCTTCACACCTGTGCTTTTATCTGGCCAGATCATAGTTTAGGAAGAGATTAAATAGATTGGGCCTCTCGTTACCTTCTTTGTAGTACTCCTGATAAGGTTTGGAATGTTTCGGTATTGGGCTCATCACCAGACATATATGGCTTTTTGGGCAGATATAGTTCTTTAATTAGATGTATACATTCAGCGGATTCATAGCTCTTGGAAGACGGTTTCTAATGGTTGCAAAGCAGAAATCTCTAGTGATTTGATGGTAGCAGGTATACAATTTTCTATTGGAAAGGTAAATAATTTCCGGGATGGTGACATATAACACCATCATCATCCTTCGACCTCCCTGTGGTTGGTCGGAACTCCATTGAAAATCCCTTTTCACACTGTTCGGTCCTGTATATCTGTTCCCAGATCCCCAATGTCCAACCCTGAGTCCTGAGTTATTGTGTCTGGGAAAGTCAATTTTCGCGAGAACAAACTTCCAGAAGGATGCCATAAGGGTAAGGATGAGACGATTTCCCTGTCCGCTCGGTGACAGTGGCTGGAAAACTGTAATCGTTTTTGTTTGAGCTTGAGAGTAATTGGTCTCAGTTCTCCGTAAATTGTGTTAAGCTTTTCATGGGATCTCCAAGTGATGTTCTGGATTTTTCTAAGTAGATTTGTATATGTTCCATCCAGTCGTCTTTCAAGACGAACAGATAACGTTCAGGTTTCTGATCCAACAGTAGGACTGGTTCGATCAATGTTCGAAAGGTTTGGACTTTTAAGGAGGATAGAAGGCTCGAGTGCCAAATCTTACAAAGTTTGTTTTATGCATCCCATACAAGTGCTTTACGGATTCTTGAAGTCTTTTGGGGAATCTATTATGTGAGATCCAAAATATAGTGTAAACCGGATATAAGAGACCCTGATATAAGAAAACCCGGATATAAGAGAGTTTTTCTCTGGTGCTAAATTAGAGCCTGTGTTAATGTATATATAATAGACCAAACCCGGATATAAGAGAAACACGGATATAAGATACTTCTTCTCCGGTCCCGACAACTCTCTTATATCCGGGTTACACTGTATATGAAGGGATGTATGACTTCAACTCGGATGGTTCAGTGGAGGCTGTGACCTATTCTGTCTTACTCGCGTTGCAACAGAGATCTACCTGGTTCACTGCTTGCTTGAGTGATTGCAGCAAGGATTCTGCATCTTTGACACATTGAGAAATGAATGCAAGATCATCGCCAAAGTCAAGGTCAGCCAGGTATTGTGGAGGGCACCTACTACTCTGTATCATGACATACATACTATCATTACACTCCTTAACAGAGTGAAGGTCAAACAGGGTCGTGTGTTGATTTTCATAGAACGGAGACAGCCTAGTTACTAAAATCTCCATTAGTACATTTAACATAATAGGCGCGTGGCCGAGTGGTTAGAACTTTCGCTTTCTGACCATGAGACCCGTGTTCGAATCTCACCATAGTCGATTTGTCAGGAAGGAGTCTCCCTGATGTCATCGGACTGGCTTGAGCATTCACGCTAGATAACACGCTCTCTCCCATGTAATTAAGATATAGTTGCAGTATAAACTGCAGGTAGGCTCTGTAGATGTTGAGCAAGCACAAATGTGCCTGAGCGATCGTCTGCAATAGGGATTGGCTAGCCGCCCTAATAGACGGGTATGCTCGAATACGAGTGGCCAGCTATTATTATTATCATACCAAAATGATTATAATGAAACAGGTTTATTGCTAAGAAAGTTGTTTTATGCATCGACAGTGTATTGAATATTGCTGCCACATCAACTCTTCTTGTGTACCACGATATTCTTCATAACCCCCCCGCAAAGGTCCGCAATATCTCGGTCCCGACCTGGCATCTTGTCATTATCCATTTCCCTCTATCTTTACTACGAATATTTTCAAGACAGTTGTTCTCATCAGCTTTCCTCTTTAGTACCTCGACCTCGTGAATTTAAGCGTAGTACTAGATTAACAAGTGGGTCTGATTATTTTACTGTTGAAATAGATTAATATAGATTAATCTTGTTTTTCGTTCTTGCGCTTCTCGCCCGTGGAAATCTTTTCCAGTTTTCTTGCTTCACTGTCACCTATCTTCAAAAATTCAAAAGCATCATCTGTCTTTCTAAAACATGTTCATTTATTGTCTTTTCTTCTTCTTTCACTTCCAGTAATCCCTTTCATTTTATTGGCATTGTCGCCTTGCTTGGGGTGAACTGATTTGAAAGAATACGAACACAGAGAGAAAGAGAGAGAAGGATAAAGTGAGTAAGAGAAAGAGAGACTGATAGTGACAGATATATATATATATATATATATATATATATATATATATATATATATATATATATATAGATAGATAGGTAGATAGATAGATAGATAGATAGATGTGTTAATGTAGCCAACCAATAAAGGAATGGTAGAACAAACTGAGTGTGTGCGAATGACTGATTCTTTCTTTCATTAATTCATTCTCTTTCACGCTTTTCCAATAATCTGCTGGCTGAGATGTGATAAGATCCTTTCCTCCCGTCACAAGTTTTGTTTGGTTTTTTTTTTTTAATTCACAAGTTACAGATACATTGCACTGAATCTTCCCTAGTATCGTTGCCTTTGTTTTTTTTTTCAAGTTCAATTAGTTTTTAGGTTCAGCCGAAAAGCGAAAAAAATTCCTTACTTTGACTGGATGCGTTTTCAACATTGCAGACGATTCATGGATTTACAAATCGCTCCGATTAATGCGAGTGAGTTGGCTGGGGCGGGCAGCGAGATGAGACAGGCGTTAAGAAATCCAGTCAAGATGCGGGATTAGCGAGCCTTTAACCTTGTCTTTCCGGTTGACCGACGCAAGGTTCTTGTTTTACAGACTGCAGATTATCCTAAGTGTGCACAAAGAAAAAAAGAAAAAGAGAACGAAAGATAACAGAAAAGAAAAACTGGGAGATATAGAAAGAAAAATGAAATAGAAGAAAACAAAAAATGAACAGAGAAACAAACGTAGAAAAAGAAAAAAAAAAGAAAAAAAAGACAGTCAATTGAATTAAAAGTTAAAAAAGAAGGGGAAAGAAAGCGTGAAAGAAAAAGAAAAATAAATAAGGAGAAAAAGAAAGAAAGAATGGAAAAATAAAGAAAGAAAGAATAAAGTGAAGAAAAATGTATAAGAAAAAGGGAAAAGATAAAGAAAGAAAAAGAAAACGAAAGAGAAGGAAAACATAATGCAGAAGTAAAAACATGGAAAGAACAACAAAAAAAATAAATGTAAAAGAACAAAGAGAGAAAGACGACAAAAAGAAAATGAAAAAGAAAATGAAAAAGAAAGAAAAAGAAAGAAGTTAGAAATAATGAAAGACAAAGGGCAAAAAATGAAAGGCAAAAGAATTAAAAGCGAGAAGAGGTAAATAAAAAAGCAAAAAGGAAAAAGAGAGAAAGCGATGTTAAAAGAATGAGTGTATTATAAAGAATGAAAGAGAAAAGAGGATGAAGAAAACGAAGAACATGAACTAGTAAAATAAAAAGAGAGAGAAGGAGGTAAAAGTATTCAATAAAATAAGAAAAAATAAAAGCAGTAATAGAAAGCAAAACATGTCATTAGATGAAGTAGTAGTAGTAGTAGTAGAAAGAAGAAGTAATGGTAGAAGAAGAAGTATAAGTAGTAGTAGGAGGAGAAGAAGTAGAAGTAGTAGTAGTAGTAAAAGGAAAAACAAATAGTAGAAGTACAAGAAATAGTAGTAGTAGAATAAGATGAAGAAGTAGAAGTAGTAGTAGTAGTAGTAGTAGAACAAGAAGAAGTAGTAGTAGAAGAATAATTAGTAGTTGAAGTACAAGAAATAGAAGTAGAAGATGTAGAAGAAGTAGTAGTAGTAGTAGTAGTAGTAGTAGTAGAAGTGGAACAAATAGTAGAAGTGCAAGAAATAGTAGTAGTAGTAGAAGATGAAGAAGTAGTAGTAGTAGTAGTAGTAGAAGAAGAAGAAGAAGAAGAAGAAGAAGACGAAATAGTAGTAGTAGAAGAAGATGAAGAAGTAGAAAAAGAAGTAGAAGTAGTAGTAGTAGAAGTAGTAGTAGTAGAAGTAGTAGTAGTAGAAGTAGTAGTAGTAGTAGTGGTAGAAGAAGAAGAAGAAGAAGAAGAAGAAGAAGAAGAAGTACAAGAAATAGTAGTAGAAGATGAAGAAGTAGTAGTAGTAGTAGAAGAAGCAGAAGTAGTAGCAATAGAAGAAGAAGAAGAAGAAGAAGAAGAAGAAGAAGAAGAAAGTACAAATAAAGAACAAAAGGAAGATGAAGTGTAATATTTAAAACAAACAATTTGAATACAAAAAAAAAATGATAACATAAGAGAAGATAGGAAAGAATGGAAATCGACGAAGGAATATTAATTAATTGATTCGTTTTTACGTCTTATCAACCCTTTGCCGAAAAAATGATTTTTAGATTGTAAGAATTATTTTTTTGTAGATAATAATTGTTTTATATTACAAATATTATTATTTGACCCATAGGTGGAAAGAGAAGAAATGGATTCCTATCTTTCCCAAGGTTTTTGCGTGTAAGTGAATATAACGAACACAACTGAAATTGGAACCCGTTTCTCCGATTAACAATTCCGTTCGATTATCCATTACACCAGTCGTATATCCAAGCATACAGCACTTGACATTCCCAAGCAGTCCCCCATCTAGGTACAGACCGGACTCGACGTTGTTTAACTTCGGCTATCGTACGCGAACTGGTGTTTCAACCTGATATTGCCGTAAGATAAATATACGTGAAGGAAAATTGAAAAATAAAGCAAGTTCCTCCCACTACCACCACCAAAATGACAGAAATGAACCCTTAAACAGTAAGAGAGATAGCGGCGAGGAAGAAAAACTGAATCAAAGAGAAAAAAGAAACTGAGAAAAAAAAATACCCGTTGGAAGAAGAAAAAATATTTCAGTAGGAAACTTGGGAGAGGAGAGATAATAAAAAAAACAAAAAAAAAACTGGGAGTGGCATCGGATTATCGCTATGTCGGAAAGGTCATCTCGTGGCCCATAGATTTACAGGGATTTGTTGGCAAACCCCTCCTAAGTTCCCCAAATCCCGAACCGCCCATCTTCCCGGGCTTTGACAGCCGCGAATCAGCCGCTTGGATTTACGGCTCGCACTGTGGTCGCTTCGTGTCGGCAAATACACGCCGTTTGCTATTTTCACGCAAGACTTACTTGCGCAAATCTCCCGCCAATCAGCCGAAACTGCTCAACGCTGTTCAACAGGATAAGAATGACTTCGGCCACGGACTGGCGGATAGTCGATGCGAAGCTTTCGTAAAAGCCGATAAGCTGGTGACATCTTGTATTATGAGCGATCATCCTTTAGTTTAGCAAATCTCGTAGGGAGCGCCATTTTTCCCCATTTTATTTATTCATTTTTATGTTATTTTTTTGTTTGTAATATCGTCTCTTTTATCATTTTCTTTCTTTTGGGTTTTCATTTTTTTTCTCTACGTTTACATCCAATATTTACCGTCGTTCCGGACGTCAAGAACCTTCTAGATTTACGGGCGAACTCCGATTTTGACTTTGGTAAATCATGAATAATATATATAAATAAAATTACTACATAGGAATAAACTTGAAATTTAAAACGTAAAGCTAAAAAAAAATATCATAATTTGGCGTTTAGAATGCAGGGCAAACGTTCAAGATAAATTTTAAAAAATACGACAAAAATATTATTTTTTTCTGTCTCATTTCATATATATATATATATATATATATATATATATATATATATATATGGATGTGGATGACAGAAATATATATATATATATATATATGTATA
>OZ038476.1:75330161-75372661 GCA_964036315.1 Acanthosepion esculentum
ATATATATATATATATATATATATATATACTGAGATTGCATACCTTCATTCAAGCATGTTTCAGTAAATAATGGCACCTTCCTTGATAAATTTCAATTTAACATCAGTTGTTTCTTTTGTATTTTTCATTTGGCTTATGTTTAGTATTTTGTTGTGCAAGAAAATATGTTATTGCTTTCGCTAACAAAGCGAATAGCTATACAACAATACTCTTTAATTTTCTGCATATTTATTCTGCAATTTACATACTTATTTTTCCAGTTTCTTTTGTGGGGGGTTGTGGGATAAATTCGTCTCCATGTTGGTTTATTTAGTAAATTGTTATTGTGATCTTTTAGTTTAATAAACGGGTCTATTTTCGGTAATTCCTTTATTCTATTGTCTAGTTTTAATTTGGCGACTGTGTGCGTTTGTGTATTCGTGCTGGTGTGTGAGTGTATGCGTACACGCGTGTGCATACATAGACGTGCACATAAACACATGCCTGCACACAAGAAATAATTGGTTTAACAAAATCGCCAACAAAAACTCAAACACTAAGTAAAGTTAAATAACACCACCTACTAAAAAACACGACAAAAACGCATATACAGATAACACAAACACAAACGCACAATATAGTTCATACGAACGCACACACAACCATAAACGCATTTGATTTCTTCCTTTCTTTGTTCGTTTCTTCCTTCCTTTTCTCCATTCTTTCCTTCCTTCCTTCCTTCATTACTTTTCCCTTCTTTTCATTCCTTCATTTATTATTTCCTGCCCCATTTATGCCGTTCCACCTTTCCTTCTTTGCCTCCTTCCTTCCTCCCTTCCTTCCTTTATCCTTTCATTTATTCCTTCATTCAAACTTCCGTTATTCATCCACTCATTCCTTTCTTTCTTCTTTTTCTCTCGTGTTTTCTATCATTCCCTTCCCACTATATCATCTACCGCCTTCCATCAATTTTAGTTTCGCTCCTTCTATTCTCTCCATCTATCTCTCCACCTTCCATCACACTCTCTTCTCTTTATCACCCTCTCTACACTCTATCTTTCTCCTTCCTTTTATTTACCCCACCCTCCCTTATTTCGCTTTCGTTCTGTCTCTCTCCTTTTCCCCCTTTCTCACCTGCATCTACCACTTTATCTCTCTCACTGCTTTTGTTTCTCTTCTATCTGAAATTTGCTTTTAATCTTCTATTTCATCTGACATTGCGAAAACCCAACTTTTTGTCAATTCATACTTGTCCAAACTGCTGTCGATCTGTCAGTCACCCACGTTCCTGTCTACTTACGTCACAACCAGTTATGCACCAAGTCACATAATGTGTTGAGCAAGGCAAGACAGAGATGAGTATGCCGATGACGAGGTTCAATGCAATAGAAAAGAGAAGAACCGCGTACATAGAGTGTAATAGTAAAAGATGAAGCCCTTCTCCAACCCGGGGGTAAGGGAAATGCAAGAGGAGTAAGTGGAGAAGTATGAAAACTGTGAAATAATATTTATTCCTATCGTAACAGATTAAGGAAAATAAATTTCTCATGCACCTTCCTCAGTATTATTGTTGGCCTCAACACTGATATATTCTGGACAGTCGTATCTATAAATCCCTCAAACTTTTTTCTTCTGTTTGTTTGTTCGTTTGTTTTTTGTTTTGTTTTTTTGTTCTGTTCCAAGTACGCTAATCATTATGGGTACAACTTTTAACTTGATGGGTTTTTTTTTCACTTACACTATCCCGCTTCCAAAAAATAAGAAGAAAAAAAGGAAAGAAAATATCATATGGGAAGAAAATGAGTAACTACCGACAACGAGGTTTGAGCGTGAAACTCTGGATTTAGAAATATATGTTTTCCGCTAGGTGTATTAATAGCGGTGTAAGGCTACTGACTGAAGTGATTATCGAGTGGCTATTGAGTGGAACTATCCAGTCGAATTAGTGTGAATTATTGTGCGTCGATAATTTGGGTTTTGATTTAGGATTTACCGGACGTTAAGCCGAGTCGCGCAACTAAAAAGAAATGGATAATTATTTTTGGTTGACTTTTACTTCTTGTTCATCTTAAGTATTTATTTGCAATTGTAATTAGATACTCTTTTATTTAACATTGAAGTCTTTCGTTTTACTTAATTATTAACGGCCAACGTGGGTCACAAAAGAAAAAGAAATAAAAGAAAAAAGAAATGAAGTACAAAAAGAAAAGAAAAAAGTAAAATATATAGAAAGTGAAAAATATAGAAAGAAAAAATTGGAAAAGAAAAGCAAGAATAAAAGGAAAAAAAAGAAAGAGAATAAAAACGTAAATAAATGAAGAAGTAAAGAAAACGTAGAAAGAACATAGCGAAATATTAATAAGGGAGCAAAATAGAAAGAAAACCGGATAGAAAAAGAGAAAGAATAGATAGAAAAAAGTAAAGAGAAAAGGATACAGAAAAGAAAGACGAAAGAAAAAAAGAACAGAAAAAGAAAAGAAAAGGATATAGAAAAGAAAGACGATAGAAAAAAAACAGAAAAAATAATGACAAAAAATAACTGACAGGAAAAGAATGAAAACAGAAAGAAAAAGCAAAGAAAGTAAAATAAGGAAAGAATAAAAACAAAATAAACGAAAAGAGGGGTAAAAAAGCGAATTGTATGAAAGAGAAAAGGAAGATTATAAATAGATGAAGTAAAAACACATAAAAATGAAAGATAAAACAGAAAATAAAAGAAACGAAAACGACTAAGGAAGAAAAATAGAAAAATAAAAAATAGGACAAAACAAAAATAGAAAAAGAAAAAAATAGGACAAAAGAGAAATAGAAAAAGAAAGAAAATGAAATAAAAAATAAAAATAAAAAATAAATAAAAAGAAAACAGGAAGAAAATTATAAAAAAAGATGTCAATTTCTACTTCGCCATTCTTAAGTCACTCGACATATATGCTATAGAGTTCACGTCACGTTGAAACACCGGTTCACGTATGATTACCGAAGTTAAGCAACGCCGAGGATGATCAGTGACTAGATGGATGACTGCCTGGAAGTTTGGACGTGCGGGTAGTGTAATGGATAATGGCACGGAATTGTTAATGGGAAAACCGAGTTCGAATTCCATTGGGTTCGTTATATTCACTTACGCGAAAGGTATGAATCCGCCTTTTCTCGCCCCAGCTCTGGGTTAATTAATAAGACTTGTATCACTAAATCCATTATTATCTTAAAGTCAAAAGGTCGCCAATAAGAAAAATCTACCCACCGTTCACATATCATTTTCTAATGTTATATCCCTTCAGGTCGTAGGCGATCAAGATTCTTCGCGTATTCCTTTAATTTAATATCTGCGTGCATTCTTGGGAAAAAGAATGGATTGGTTTCCCGTTGCCGTCTCCACAGTTGGGAATTCAGTGTTCCTTCTCTTAAACTGGCTGCCAATCAAGGCGCTCCAACAGATTCCTTTTCTTTATTATCTGTAAATATCTATGAATTATTTGTGGGGTGATCTTTCTTTCATTTTATGTGCCGTGTCCTTTCGGGACTTAGGTGATTATTGCTCTCCACTTCCCTCTATCCTTTACAGCTCTCAACAATTTCCGTCCCTCTGCCACCTCCACCAGGCCACCTCCCCCAGACCACCTTCTGTCATCCACTTACATAAGCCCGCTAGGTATGTCATGCGTTTTTTGCCCTTGTCTCTCTTTCTCTCTATTGGACCTGTGAATATCATAGTCTCCATGCCCTTCTTCCTTATTACATGTCCCAGAAACTTCATATGCCTCTTCCTGATGTTAAATATTAGCCTCCTCCTTGTTTGCAACCTAAGACCTCATCGTTGTTCAAACCTCGATCCATGATATCCTCAACATCCTTCTGTAGAACCACATCTCCGTCGCCTCTAGTTTCTTTATCTTTGAGGTGACCGTTCAACATTCGCTGCCGTAAAGGAGGACAAATGTCACGGAACAGCTCAGTATTCTTTTCTTTGACTTGCAATCCTCCTGACTTGCAATACTTTACCCAGCTTTTGGATACATCCTTGGCCATCCCAATACGTCTACGGATCTCGGCGTCGCACTTAACGTCCTCTGTCAAAACGCTTCCCAGATAACCTTCCACACCTGCTTGATTTTAGTGTCCTCGACCTGCAAATCATTTTTTTTACTGATGACCATAGTGGATTCTCGTTATTTTTTAAGTTTTTGAATTCATCCAAAACTAGAGAGGCTAGTTTGATGTTTAACCGATAGCTGTTCTAGTTCCACCTACCATGTCTAATGGATGTCAGTTATCAGTTATCTCTTGTTAATTCCCCTCTCCAAGTTCTCCAACGCCTTAACCAGGTACCGAATTCACACTCTTTGGGTCCTGTCACTGGATCTTTGATAACAAAACTAATTAACCAATCATATATTCAATTTTGAAAGCAGAATAACATATATTTTTTATTATTTCAAAGCACACAAAGAATTATGTTTCGGCATTAAAGGAACCATAAGGACTTTATATGCTGTTAAACAAACAAATCTACCTTTCTTATTGTAGTGTAAATCAGACATATGTCACCCTTTTTGGATGAGAGCAAATCGAAACAGCGTCTACCATTTTGATACTAGTGTTAACTGGATCGCTAACTCTTCAGTTCTAATATAAACCGGACCTATGTATAGATTTTTTACTTTTAAAGATCTTCATGGAGGTACAACATGTAGTCGATGCTATAAAAACAAACATATTAAAACAGAGAAGTTTTTTTGCACAAAGCCAAAATTATTGTCAATATGAAAAAAATAAAAAGAACTGACTAGTTTCCATTCTTCTGTCATTAGAGATTGACTGAGGAATTAAAATAAGAAATATATATATATATATATATATATATATATATATATATATATATATAGTCAAACCTAATGAGCCAGACACACCTACCAAGGTTTCGCTTAGGCAGGTTTGCTCTACGCTTGTATTGAGCTCTTTAATTAGTTGTCTACTCGTATCGGGGTTTTTTCTTTGGGCCTTGAACCTGTATCTGTGCGATTATTTTCGACAGACTTGCATGTTCCTGACTCTTTCTTTTTTAAAACCTTTTTTTCCTTCGTGATTGATTTGGCTATTGTTAAATCAAGAGTTCGAAGGTTTTTCGACACGAGCATAGTTACCTATATTTATATATATATATATATATATATATATATATATATATATATATATATATATATATATATATGTATTATATTATATTATATTATATTATATTAACTCACGTATACCTATCCTATAAACAGGTTTATGCTAATTTTCACGTCCGTTTCAGTAGAAATTATCTCGCTTACTAGGGATGTAATATGTATACTGAGGCAGTTGTATTGAGCCTTTCCTTGAATAAAATGGATGTAACCTAGAAATCTGATCTACCAGACAGCCTCAAGCTGATATTCTAGAATGATCCACTCAAGAGGCGATGTTAATGTATGGTGCCACTGCTTGGACATTAACTAAAACCCTAGAGTCTAAGCTTAATGGAACCTACACTCGAATGCTGAGAGCTATTCTTAACATATTCTGGAGACCACATCCAACTAAGTCACAGTTGTATGAACCCATCCCTGATATTTCTAAAATCTTACGCGAACGCAAAACAAGAACTCACGGGTGATCTACTGCTCTGGACATCTAGCCATGGAGGAAGATGAATTGGTTGCCCAGCAACCACCTACATTGACCAGCTCAATTCCACCATATAGACATTCCGACCTTAATGCAGGACAGTGATCGTTGCCGTGATAGAGTCATGAATGTCCGAGCTAACTTGATTGAATAATAATAATAATAATAATAATAATAATAATAATAATAATAACAATAAAATAAACAGATCACATGGAGAACCGTCAAATATTCTTTTTGTTTTGACGTCGAAGGCTGCTTTGATTGAATCAAAATCTTCTCAACTTTCAACTGAAAGTCAACATGCGATCTACGCGACATAGAAAAACATATCTCCATTCGAGGCCATTGCCAATTATTAAAGAAATGTTCGTAGATAGAAGGCCTGGATGTACCAGAACAATTATGAAAATTTTCAAGTCAGTCTTTCTAACTTTATTTTGTCGCATTTTCTGTAACAAGAGGCTCTTTTTCTTTTCTTCTAGTGTAAACCGGATCTATGTCTATTTTGGGGACTATAAACCGTATTTCTGTCTAACTTTTTGATTGTACAGTGTAACCCGGATATAAGAGACCCGGATATAAGAGAGATTTTCTTTGGTCCCAAATTAGAGCCATACTTACCTAAACAAAATAGACCAAACCCGGATATAAGAGAAACCCGGATATGAGAGACTTCTTCTCCGGTCCCGACAACTCTCTTATATTCGGGTTACACTGTATTATAAAATAAACCTCTTTCTACATTTTTGAGTGTAATGTAAAACAGACCTACGTGTAACTTTTTTTTTTACTCTGGTGTAAACGTATCTATGTCGACGCTTTTGGACTTTAACGCATACCAGTTCACTATCAGCCTTCTTGCCGCCATTGTAAACAAGGCCTCTTTCTCCTCTTTTTGAAACTCTAGTAGAAATTGGACCTATATTTACCTTATTGATTCTGGTTTAAACTGTATCTCTCTAACTTATTGACCAGGCCGATGTCAACCCTTTTTGACACACATATAAACCGTACGCATGTATTAATTCTTTTAAAAATCAATTCAATTCGCCCCCCAAGTAAGGCGATAATGCCACTAACACGCAAAGGACTAATAGGAGTGAAAGAGACTTTAGAAGGAACCGGAAACCCAATTCTAAACAAGATACAAGTGATAAAGTTCTATTTGTTTTCAAAAGACTTGGGAAGTGTGTGAATCCGACGATGGACGAACCTATCTGCTCCTATCAGGGAAAAATAAAATAAAAAATAGTAAATGTAAATTCACTGGAGACATTTGAAGTATGGAATTGAAGTTGACTTTAGAAGGAACCGGAAACCCAATCCTGAACAGGATACAAGGGATAAACTTCTACTCGTTTTCAAAAGACCGGGAACGTATGTGAATCCGACGATAGCCGATCTTATCCCCACCCAATGAAGGGGGAAAAAAAAGAGTAAATAAAATTCTAGAGTTTATGCGGAGAGGTTAAAACGATAAAATTACAGTAGACTTTGGAAGGAACCGGAAACTCAATCCTGAATAGGAAACAAAGGATAAGCCTCTAAACTTTACAAAAGACAAGGGAGGAGTGTGAACAGGACAGTAGGCAAACCTATCAACTCCTATTGAAGTAAAATAAAATAAATAAATAGTAATTTAACCTTCTGAGTTTCTGCGAAGAAGTTTCATGCATAGAGTTGAAGTAAAACTGAAAAGTAACCGGAAACCCAATCCTAAACAGGAAGCAAGAGATAAACCTCAACTTCTATTGGAAAGTCCGGGCAGGAGTGTGAAACGGATGATACTCGTGCGTAAATACTCCTATCGATATAAAAAAAAGTAGTAAATGGAATTTCAGAGTTTAGGCGGTGACGTTTGAAGCATAGAGTTGAAGTAGCCTTTAAAAGCAACCGAAAACCCAATCCTAAACAGGAAGAAAGAGATAAAATCTCTGCTCTTTGTTCAAAAGATTGGGGTTCATTATTATTTTTGCCCTGTAAGATTTTATTCGACATGAGCTCCCAACAATATGATCTATCGTTAAATTAACCAACTTAAGAAAATTTTAAATTCATATCAGGCCTGTCTATTCCTGAAAGATATTCCTATTAATAACTAAATGCCAAACTGCATAACGTTGCAGACACTTTGCGCCTCTATCTATGCTTATTACCTCGTTTTATAATGCGACTATATATTTTCAAATAGATATGACGATTAGGATGAGACTTTTCGACTCGTTTATTAATATAGATGTTTCTATTTTCAATAACGTTCTCATGTGTCCATTTTCTAATGTATTTATCTGCCTAAATAAGGTAGATGTTTATAAAAGGGTGTATCTGAAAGTATAAAATATGTATGCCAAAGACCGTTAGGAGAGATATACTTGGCTAGGCAGAATGCTATTTTATCTTTAGGTTTATTCCTCTTTCGTTTTCTTTCGTGTTCTTTCTTTTTTTGCATAGTTTTTTATTCATTGGAGTGTTATTGTTATTTTTCTTTTCATTTTTGTATTTCTTATATTTTTGTTGTTTGGCTTGAGCTGAAATTAGGCTAGTGGGTTAGCTAAGCTGAATTACAAATAAATGAAATATCAGTACGTGAAGAGAATGAAAATAGAATAAATATTTTTAAAAGCTGGAAAAAGAAAGAAAGAAAGAAAGAAAGAAAGAAAGAAAATGCAATAGATAAAGAACTGGAAAATAAAGATAAAAATGAGAAAAAACTGAAAATTAAGAAAGAAAGAAAGGAAATGCAACAAAAAAAATAAATAATGGAATAAAATAAAGAAAGGAATCAAAAAGAAAGAACTGCAAAAGAATGAAAGAGAGACAGATAATGAAACAACTTAGCTAGCTAGCTAGATTGAAAGATTCTGAGATAGATAGATAGATAGATAGATAGATAGATAGATAGATAGATAGATAGATTAGAGAAGAACTGAATAAAGAATAGAATTTTTCAGTGAGGACAAAAAAGGTTAGTTGTATGGAAGAAAAAGTAAACAAAAACAAACCAGTGAAATAAAAAATAGTCAGAATTACGTTTCTGAGGAAAGAAATTAGACTATAAATGAAGGCAATCACCCCCACACACACACTTCGCACGAAAAGAAAAAAAAAGAACTTCTGGCTTATCTCCACCAACCGATATTTATTCTTTCCCAAATTTGAGCCATAGCTGCAACCGCTTAGACAAATTAGGACAGTCATGATAAGGACAAATGTTGAAGACAAAACAATTTCCCCCCACCAACCACCGACTCAACAAGCCACAGGGGAAAAAAGAATGAAAAATAATAGAGAACAAAGACTCATTTAAAAACAATATAGGTAAAAACAATTGAACTGAGTGCTCCGTATTAGGACGCTTATGAGAAAGTTTCGGATAACAATACACATGCGTGCATGGCCGGGGGGTGTAAATATGAGAGTTGTGACCGGCTCTGTGGCGTAAATAGTTTTCCAGATGAAAGCGAAGATATTTTTATGCAGATTTTCATAGTAAGATTATGCTACGCCAATTTTAAAAGTGTGTAAGGAAACGCACTTTTAAAATTGGCGTAGCATAATCTTACGACGTTAAATTCTTCTTCCGCCAATTAGTCCTTGACGTACAAATCATTTCTAAGTTATACTCATTAATATACTTGTTCGGTATCTTTCACTTCACCGACAGAAAGTTGATCAAATTTCCCATCAAAATTGTTTATCTATTTAAAGTACTTTAAAAATACTACATTTATAAATATTTTTTAAAATACTAATGACATCAAAGAGCAACACATTTTTTGACTTATACTAATTTCCTGTTATCAATGGGTGGTTGCCAGAGAGAAAAGACAATCAGCCCTCGCGATACGGTTTTCCATTTTAAGTTCATTCAAATTATGTCTGCTTGTATGTTTACATGTGTGCGTGTATATTTTAATTCAATGACAGATCGAAAAAAATTTCTACAGTTTTAATCCTTAGAAAATAATTTTATTTAATCTGGAATAAACAATAAAGTTTCAAACACGAGTCCACAATGATTCCCCACCCCCTGCAAAAAAAAGAACGGAATGAAATATAAGAATGTTAAACTGCTATGTAGTGTGAATTCACTTATATGAGAGTGAATGCTGGATAATTTCCTCACAGATGAGAAGGAGAGTTGAGGCAACATAGATGTGATTATACAGACGGACACTTAGAGTATCAGGGACGGGATCATGTAAGCAACGAGGACATTTTAGGGTAAATGAAAACTAAAAGGCCACTGATACTTAGAATCCGTAAAACTTTGAAGTTTAAATATCTGGAGAGCATTTTAAGAAACGATAGAAAAAGTGACACCGAAAGCCGAAGGAGGTTTGGAATAACAAAAGTCAAGAACATTTTCTCTTTTCCCTTTCTTTCTCTCCTAATCATCTTTTTTTCCCTTTACCTATTTTTTGTGTATATTGTAAATAAACACTTTCTTCTTTTGTTGTTACTCACCGAGCAGGATTTTTTCCTTATTCGTACGCGCCTAAAAGAGAGAGTTTGTCCGCTCTAATCTTGCTGTTTTACTCGCGTTTTATTTTCAGCCCTATTTTTAACCTCAACCCTTTGATGCGGGAAAGCCTGGACAAATTTCCTAGCAAGCCTTTCTAAATGCTAAACAAAACTTTAAGAAACATAAAAATCTTGTTAGAGACAAATAATAGATCGTGAACTATATACAATATAAAACCACCTATACGGTAGTAAATGTTAGAAAATCTCCTTACAGATTATGAAGAGAATAGAAGCAACAGCGACGTGGTTATACAGAAGGATGCTGAGAATATAATAGATGATTGACGTAAGCAAATAGGACGTTTTAAGGTAAATGGATTTGAAGATTGTCTACTTTCATTAGAAACTAATCAATAATTCCAGCAAAAAAGTGATCAACTAGTAGCCAGATTCCAATATATTCAGTCATTAGTTAATCACTAAGATAACAGTATACTTATTTTGGTAGTTCTACTGAATTAGTACATTTTGGGTGAAAACTACTATGCTCCTTTTATTACAAAAAGATTTGATTGTAGATTGACAGAAATACCTAAGTAAAATAAGAAAGTTTCAAGTTTCAACATCAAGCTTCAACATCGACTCTGTTTCTCAATAGTGGTCCAATGATTTGTCAATAAGTAAGACCTATTCTTCTTTAATTACAAGTGAATTAACAATAAAACCACACAAATCATTCCCAGCTAAACAAAATGTCTCAGAATTTCTTTCTCAATGGTGGTACAATTATTTGTCAGTCAGTGGAATCCGGCTCGGATTGAGGAATCGTTGAGTCAAGTTCGAATTCCAGTAGAATACATTACATTCACTTACGTGCTAATACCCTTGGCAAAGGTATGACTCCTTTTCTTCTCCCGGGACAGACGGGGTTCTGTAGACTTGGATGGCAAGTGGTCTACCGCAGAAAGAAATGGCAACCTACTACGGGGAAAAATCAGCCTTGTCAGTCATACATCGAAAGATACATGATCGCCTAAGCGTGTATCATGCATGGCACATAATGAATGAAGTAAGAACTGTTCTTCCTTATTTACAAATGAATTAACAATAAAACCACATAAAGCATACACAACTGGACAAAGAAGTTTCATAATTTGGTGGTAAAATGATTTATTGATAAGTAAGAACTGTTCTTCTTTAATTACAAATGAATTAACAATAAAACCACGCAAAACATAGCCAGCTTAATAAAAGAATTCCCAGGATTTCTCTATCAATAGTCCAGTGATTTGTCAGTAAGATCTGTTCTTCTTAATTACAATTGAATTAACAATAAACCACACAAATAACCCAGCTAAAAAAATGACTCAGAATTTATTTCCCAATGGTGGTACAATTATTTGTTAGTAAGTAAGAACTGTTCTTCTTTATTTACAAATGAATTAACAATAAAACCACACAAAGCATCTACAACTGAAGAAAGAAGTTTCATGATTTCTTTATCAATGGTGGTAAAATGGTTTATTGATAAGAACTAATTTTCTTAAATTACAAATGAATTAAGAATAAAACCACACAAATCATAGCCATTGTCATAAAAAAAATTCTTAAGATTTCTGTCAATAAGTAAGATTTGTTCTTCTGTAGTTATAAGTGAAATAGCAATAAAACTACACAAAGCATACCCAGCTGAACGAGAAATCATGGGATTTCTTTCTAAAGTGTCGTATAATAATTGGTCAATAAGTAAGACATGTTCTTTAATTACATGTTAATTAACAAAAAAACACACAAGACATACCCACGTGAATAAAAAGTCCCAGGATTTCAACTCTTGTCCTCACTATAGTCTCCTTCATTCACAATCGTTATATTCAATCTTTGAATTATGCCACGCATACTTGTCTCGTAGAAGTTTCTTGACTGCTTTCACCACGTTCAACATATCGTTAGTGAAGTAACGAAATCCTCTTCATGGCTTTCTTCCTGGGCCTAAACTGATGAAAGTAAGAACGTGAGAGATCAGCAGTTTTGGGTGTATCAGATAGTGTTACCTAGCGAGATGTGCGGCTTGGCATTGTCATATTGCTAAACCACACCACCCAGCTTCCAATGTGGCGTGGCTCGAAGAAGTCTTGCTCTGAGTTTTGAGAACGTTCTTATGTAGTATTCTGTTGTAGTGAAAGACACCTGGTCTAGAGAATAGACTCTCCCACCTATTATAAGTAGGAGTCAGTAGGTAGTCGAGGAAAGAGGAAGTGTTCAGCGACCACAACTCGATTACTCTGCGTAACATTTTATTACAATTTCCTAACGTTTCTGTATGTTTACCCCATTTAGGACGCATTTAGTCCGACTACATGTTCTGTTGTGGAAATAACTCCACACCATATTCAAAATTAAAAGTGCTACCACTGGTTATGGGCTATAACGATACCTCTCTATCTGTTTACGAAACCCAATGACTATCACGTCCTGAAAATTATTCTTGGATAAGTCTTGGATGCCTTCACTCCATGGAGCTTCTTTGAATTTCTGTCTCATAATGTTGAAACCAAATCTCGTCTACTGTTAACATCTTGCAAAAAAGGTTCTAGCCATGTTGTGCATCTCCAGACGTTCTTTGGCAGCAAAATCGTGTTACAAACTCTGTCTTTTACCAGACTTTGTGTAACATAAACACTGTAGAGTAATAGTAACTTCTGTCAATTGTAACAGTAATTATTCCATCAGAAATAATGAGAGCATCAGTTTGTTTGATCCCATACTCATTGACAACAGCAGCTGACCTGCCACCGCAGGGTCTGTCATTAAGGTTACTTTGTGATTTCTCTCTAGCATTCTCATATTTCTGCAACAAATGACTCGGTGCTCCTGCTATATATTTAGAGATTCTTCATAAAATCCAAAGAAGAATCCGCAATATTACTGGTTTTGCCCAGCATAACGACTTCAGTCATTTTTCAACCGCCTTAATGTAGCTTTTCTATGCCTTTTCTATAAATAATGTCATGGTAATTGTTCTGATAAACTTTCCGCTGTTGTAACTAGACTTTATAAATTTAAGTGCAGTACTATATTGCCAGCCAGGTTTCATTAATTTACAGTTGAAATAGCTAAATGTAACCGTAGGTTCTATGTTAACAGTTTCTTCTGTTGCAATTCTCACCTATGGACCTCTCTTCTGGCTCCAAGCTTTCTAACCAATTTTGATCTTCAAAAATGTAAATGCAATCTCTATTGTCTCCTTGATTCCTCTTCTTTTATTTTTGCCGATAATGTTTCTATTTGTATTATTCTTACACACAGAGTAACGCCTTGTGTCTTAGTGGACTTACTGCCTTGCTTGGGGTGAAATGAAAGAAGGAAAAAAGTCACTAAATCATTAAGTGCACAAACTATTATCCCTTTTTCTATTATAGATGGGATATTCCATTTAAACCTTTTATTTTTGGTAATTTGAAAAGTCAGCATCACGATTATATCATTATTTTCTCTTCTAGTTCCATTTTGCCTATTACTGCTGTTGGGAGTGTCCAAAGCTTTTTTTTTCTTATTTGGTATATTTCTTCGTGAAGCTTGTAGCACCAGTTCAAAATGTCTGAAACAAGATGGTCGTTGCCAAAACCTACAGGCTCCATATGCTGGAAGTCATTTTTAATTATTGATCTGAGAAAGCGACTGTATATGTAGAATAGTTTAGAGATTTCTGAACGAGTTTGGCGCCATGCATGGCATCCATGTGAAAGTCTCAACCTGACGTAGCTATTTACATACATGACTCGTGTTCTCGGGTTGATAGTTTGATTTTCATAGTACTGGACAAAAGTAGCCTTAACACCGATTATTCTATGTTCAATTTCCATATCTCCACTTCCGGCCTCGATAGAGTCCAAATGATCCTGCGAGTTCGTGTGGGGGACAAATTATTTTCCTACCCTTCAACCTCTCTCTCTCACAGGCGGGATATGGCAAGCATCTCGCTCCTCTATCACTACTTTCACGGTTGGTGCTGGCACGAACTACATTCCTCGGTTGCGCCAGGCCTAACCTTCACGACAAGGACCCGCCATGACACTTACATTGTAGCAAACCACCCACATTCCCTCCGTATTTCATCAGTGAGAAATAAGTTCCACTCAAACAGCTTCTTCCCGCGAAGCCCTTCTCTGTAGAACTGACTCTCAAGAGGTTATTTCTCTGATCTCTACAATCTTACTCTGTTCAATTCTAGGGTTAACCGTTACCTTCCTCTCCTGTCCATATAAACAGCTTCCGAACGTAGCGCTCTTCCTCGAGAGGCCCCCGGGCCTTGTAAAGATTAACCTTAGTGCAAAAATCATCAGCTATAATTAATCCGCACACCGAGGTGTTTGAAGTATTTAGCATTTACCAATTCCAAATTTTGATTTTTTATGATGATTTCAGACTGTATACTTTCAATACTTTCATGTCAACTCCAAGTCATAGTTTCAATGTGCTTTAACCCTTTGAGCTGTGACCACAGCTTTACCAGTGATAAAGAAAAATGACGTAATACCCAGCCACCGGTTGAACAGTGTTAGAGAAAAATGACGTAATGCTCAGCTTCCGGTTGAACGGTGGGTAAACACTTGTAACTATTTTTATATTTAACGTGAAACATTACACACCAATTTTTTACGAATTTTGACTCAGGAGCCCAGGTAGAAGGGCTAAAAATTTTCAGACACGCAGGGCTCAAAGAATTAAGGTTTATAGTAACTTCTAATTCTTGAAGCATTTCTTGAAGAAAGTTGATTTTTGGTTTGTCAAAGACCATTCTCATACCAAATATGAATGTCTGGATCATCAGTAGAGGACCCTATTCGTCGATACAACAGCCTCTAGATGTTTTCTGTGAGTAGATTCGTTTAAGATGTGGTACGCTGTATTTAAAATTTCTAAAGTGCTTATACACGTGCAAAATATATACTACACAAAGATTAAACATTTTAGGAGTTAACCCTCTCATCGTAGGCTCAAAAGGCTTGAAAGGAATCGGTCTTTTCTTCTTCATTAGATATATCGTATTTTGTTGAACAATCCCTTCCTGCCTCCCATCAGAATGGCTGATTTCCAACTCCTCGATAGCACCTCGTTACGACTGCATGGTCTCACGCTGTCCGCTGACATGAGGTGGAATAAATACATTGAATCAATTGCTTCATCTACCGCAAGGAAAGTTGGTTCTCTGTATCACACCAGAATTCTTTCTCGCCCGAGTCCATCCTTCAAATCTATAACTCAACCATTCGTTTCTGCATGGAATATTGCTGCCATATATGAACTGGTGCCCCCGCTGTGCGTCTTGAGGTCCTCGACGAAATCCAGAGACGAATATGCAATGTGATAGGTTCTGATCTGGCATCTAGATTAGAGTCCCTTTCCCACGGACGTGCCGTGGCTTCCCTCTGTCTCTTCTACAAGTATTTTCACGGCAACTTTCCCGGCGTGCTACTTTCGCTGGTTCCCAGACTGCATGAATTTAAGCGAGCTACTAGGTTGGCATCTCGGCCCCCACCTTTTCACTGCCGAAATGGTTAAATGTAACTGTCTTTTCTATTCAGACAGCTTATTCTTTCGCACTTCTCGCCTGTGGAACTCCCATTCCCTTGCTTACTTCCCCGACAACTATAATCTTCAAGTGTAATGTCAATCGACATCTGATACCTTGAGCTTGTTCCCCGTCCTTCTCTGTGTCCTTTCCTCAAACACGCCTTTTTACTCTTGTTCTCAGTCCTCTGTAACCCCTTGCGTGCTAGTGGCACACCCACCTTGCTTGGGGTGAATTGCTTAAAAAAACAAATAAAATTTAAATATCATATGAAAACAATCAACGTATAATTGTCATGGTCTAATATCCTCGCACCACTGTTATGATCCAAGGTTAGGACCAAGGAAGAACAACACGAACACAAGAGTAGGAATAACAAAGATATATTAACAGAATAATAATAATACAAGAAGTTGAAGGTGTTAGTATGACTATCAGTCTGGTTTAGAGTGAACTACTAGTGTCTCGACTCGTTACGTCTCGACTCGTTCCACTTCCGTTCTCTATTGTCTCTCTTGAGAGGCGCAGTCTTTATAGTTTCAGCAAGAGCCATAGCAATAATTAAATTAATTTTGTTATTTAAAAAAAAAAATCATTTAACTCTTAGCAAGACAATAATGCCACAGTTAGAGACAACGTGTTACTGAGTGTGAAAGCATATAAGTAATATATTTATTTTACAGATAGAAAACAATAATCTGGATTTAAGAAGACCATATGATGGAGATTAGAGTTGACTGGAGAGCATTAGGCTGGAAGAGAGGCCTGTAAGCGAGCAGGACGAGAAGTACGAGAGAAGAAACTGCTAGCATAGAACTTACGTTTACATCTAGCCATTTCAACTGTAAGATCTTGCTGCCAATCGAGTACAGAGCGTAAACTTGCAACGTCGAGGCACCAAAGAGAAAAGCTCATCAGAACAATTGCCATGAAAATATTTATAGAAAAGACAGAGGGATGCTACCTTACGCCGTTGGGAAATTAACAGAAACTGAGATGATAGGTCAGGACCAGTAACATTGCAGATTCTTCTTTGGATTTTATCAAGAATCTCTCAATACATAGCAGATGCACCAGACCATATGTGACAGAAATATTCGATGCATGGATTAATGATATACTTATAAGTGTATGAGATAGTTTCGAAGGAGAAAATTGTATAGTGAAGCAAATTTCCTGACAAGCATAGCCAGCAATTGATTCAATATAATCTTTCCACTTCATGTCTGTGGAAATCGTTAGCAGCCAAAGATGCAATGCACCACTCTCCTGGAGGTTAGCATCAGCCATTAAAATATTAATGCAAAAAAAACTGCATATTTTTAATGTTTGATAGGGATGTACATTTTGGCACTTATATTTATTATTCGAAATCTGAAGATACCTAAACTCTCTACTATGCTAGCTTATTGAATAATAAAGATCACGTACCTTGTGTACGCGAATAATAAAGATCACGTACCTGGTGTACGCTAACAGTTACTTATACACCAAGAATTGATACTAAAAGAGTTTCTGATGTTTGGTCACATCTATAACCGTAAAACGATTATGGACATCCATAAGACTCGGTCATCATTTTTTCATCATGTTTTCAAAATATGAGGGCATGGGTAAATAGCAGGACAGACTGGGTTCTAAAGCATTGGATGGCAACTGCCCTAGGAGAAGGACAACTCTGAATTCAAAACCTGCGGATCGTTTGGAGTGATTGTGGTATGTAGTGTACCAGGTCTCTGTATTCGGCCCTTCAAAAAGTGCGGTTGGTTTTGCACAAATCATATGTACTGATGTCTGGGCTGCAGGTTCCTAGGAACTGACCCTCATAGATCGAATACGACGAGAGAGTCCACTATATATATATATATATATATATATATATATATATATATATATATATATATATATATATATATATATATACACACACATTTTACATACAAAAGTTTATTTAAAATATCTATCTGCAAATCTTATACTGGATGTAACAGCAAAATTGTCCAAATCATGCAACAGCAAAATTGTTAGATTATGCTTTGAACCGTTGTAACTTAGAAATGATTAAAGATATTTTACCGGAATTCTCTGAGGTTTTATAACTTAATTCGACTCTACTTGAACAATATGAATGTATTTGGTTCTAATTTGAAAATGATATGATAATCTCTCTTGCTGTTGTGACATCCTGATCAAGTCTTTCTTTCTACTGTTCCCTCTTCTTTAAAACTCAGTCACCGTTCTCTTGATGGTTCTTGAATGAACTTTGAAGATGGAAGCCAGAGTATGAATGTTGGTACCATTACTGAAGGCCTGAATGATCTTTTTCCTCTTACCATTGCTCAGTTGCGAAGACATACTGGGGCTGGCACAAAATGATTTTAACCTGTTCTCTTTCTAGATCAATAATTCAAAGTTTTTTTTCAGTCATTCTTAGGACAAATGGTGTCATGATAGCTAAATGTCTCATTTGAAAACCTGGAAAAATAAACTCAGTTAGTTTAGTGGTTGTTCAGATCTAAAAAAAATTGTAGGAAGGAGAATTATCCCATGCTGTTACACTATTTGGACAATTTTGCTGTTACACCCGGTATATATATATATATATACGTACATGGCACGGGTAATGGTATATCGTCTCTCAGTTGCGGCTCTGGGGAAAACATACTGAGAGGTGCCCGGTACTGGGGAAAAGCTCACCTGCGGCATTAATCCCTCATTGCACTAAAGAAGGAGAATTCGGTGGTGATATCGATGCCAGTGCAACCGACGTTTGCGGGTGCTGGGCAAGTTTTGGCCCTAGCCCGTGTGTACACGCTCGGCTTCCCCAATTTAAACCCGTGCTTGTTTCACATCATGTCGACGTGAAGGGTAAATACCTATAACGATGAGCCTACTTTATGTGAGGTAATGAACGGTGTATTTTTTTTTATTTTTAGGCTATTGAGATTTTTTATTTTTTCGCTTATATATACTGTGCGTTCTGCAACTTTTGATTATCAGTTGTTTTGTTTCTTTGTTTTTTTAAGGCATATCAACTTCAATGTGTTATTTAATGCCGATAACAATATTTTTCCTCAAAAATGTATTGCTGGTATTAAAACTTATTTTTACACTTTCATAGTGTTTTGACCTAAGTTTGGGTGTAAACTATTTGCTCATAACTGGAACCCTAACAAGTGCTACCACAACGGGTCAGGGTGGACCTGAGAACACCAGCAATTGAGAGGTTGTCCCACGCTCCCCAAAACCTCCTGATCAGAGGCCTTGCAGTTAAACGCAGCTTATCGTCTTACCCAGGGCGCGGATGTAGTTTATCGTCATAACCAGGACGGTGCATATCAGCCGGGATGCACATATTGCAACCAGATCAAAATCGACTTTCAGTCTAATGCATTTTTATATTCCGTCGATGTATATAAAAAGTTTCATTGATTTCGTGTATGTGTTTTTATCTTGAATAACGTATTGTGTTTTTTCCTGTTATTTATTTGCATTGTGATGCCTTGTGTTAGTTACTTAGTTCATTTTTGTATTTTTTTTCTTCTTTTTTGTGTATCTTATATTTCGTTCGTATGTTTGTCCGCCTGTGTGTCTATTTGAATCGGCCTGCCAATCTTTCTTCTGTCAGCTTTTGTTTTATTTTTTTTTTCACCTAATTTTAAGCTTCTTTTTTTCACTTTTTTAAACTGTCGCTTCGTTATTTATTCCCCCGATTTCCACCCACCAAAATAGTAATTAAACTGAAAATAGATTTGTACCTTTGTCTAAATAAATTTGGATACCCCCTCTTCACGCCCGCAACCATACTCTCATTAGAATGACGTTTCTTTTTTGTTTCAATATTTTTTTTGCACTACTTACCAACATATTTTTTTCGTTTTCAAAACACCCACGTCTATCCACTTCTACCTCCTACAATTCCATCTACTTTTTTTATCATACCTACTTGGTTCAGTACTTTTTTCTTGATATATTTAGAAGTATTTTTTCCTCTATGTCCGCTTCTTTCCTACCTGAAAGCGCTTCTCCGTCCCAGCAATATTTAACTGTCCACCATTTTCTGAAGCGCCATATCATTTTCTTCTGCGAAAGTTTATTAGCTGCCCCCATCACCATTATTTTTGTTTAACTTCGTTATTTATATTCTCGTCAGAACAATCATCTAGCCATCGCTTTGTCTACGGAAAAGATAATATATTTTCCTCGTCCAGCATTTGTCGGTTTGCAAGTACTAGGCGCATTGATCTGAAACCTGCATGTCAGTAACGATGGGTCCTCTCTCCGGATTTATTTATTCGACACAGCGAGGCTATCCCAAGAGAACTAGAAGTCCTACCAAGATTTGCTAACTGTGGGCAAAATCTTAACATATAAACAGATAACACCCTATCGATGGCAGACACAGAAAGAAAACTGAAGTAACTGCTAGACAGGGTATGAAAGAAAAGCGGGAAAAAATGGACTAAGCATCAACTATAAAACAGAATATATGGGTCTTAACAACATATAAACATACCACACCTCATTGATGGCAGACACAAAAAGAAAACTATAGTGACTGGTAGACAGGGTATGAAAGAAAAGCGTGAAAAATGGACTAAGCATCAACTATAAAACAGAATATATGGGTCTTAACAACATATAAACAGACCCCACCTCATTGATGGCAGACACAAAAAGAACACTATAGTGACTGCTAGACAGGGCAAGAAAGAATAGCAAGAAAAATGGACTAACCATCAACTGTAAAACAGAATATATGGGTCTTAACAACATATAAACAGACTACACCCTATTAATGGCAAACACAGAAAGAAAACTGTTGTGACTGCTAGACAGCGTATGAAAGAAAAGCAGGAAAAAATTGACTAAGCATCTAAGTAAAACAGAATATATGGGTATGAACAAGAAGAATAGCATATGTTATCTACTAATTTGAGATGTCATAATCAAGCAAGTAAAACAGTTAAAATAATCTATAAATCAACCATCCGTCCTTGCATGGAATATTGCTGTCATATATGGTCTGGTGCTCCCGCTGTAAGTCTCGAGGGCCTTGACAAAATCCAGAAACGAATATGCAAGATAATATGTCTTGATCTAGCATCTACTCTACAATCGCTATCCCACAGACGTACCGTAGCCTCCCCCTGTCTCTTCTACAAATATTTTCACGGCAACTGTTCCGAAAGGAGACTTTCACTGATTTCCGAACTACATGAATTTAAACGTGCTACCAGACTGGCTTCTCGGTCCAACCCTTTCACTGTCAAAACGGTTAAATGTAACCACCTCTTCTCAAACAGCTTTTTCTCCCGCATTTCTCGTCTGTGGAACTCCCTTCCCCTTACTTGCTTACCCGATGACTATAATTTTCAAATATTCAAGTGTAATGTCAAACGACATTTGACACCCTGAGCTTGTTCCCACGTCCTTCTCTGTAGCCTTTCCTCAAACACACCTCTTTATTCTTGTTCTCAATCCTCTGTAACCCCTTGCGTGCTAGTGGCACTCCCGCCTTGCTTGAGGTAAATTGCATTAAAAAATGTTTTAACGGGGGAAAGGAAACGGGATAGCAAAAACTGAAGACGCATTAGAAAGATGCCATCCAAAAGCTAAGCAAAGTATTAAGAAAAAAGAAGAATCTTGAAGCAACAGACAGGTGATTGTACAGAAGAACACTGAAAATGTGGGCAACGAGGAAGTGTTTAGGAAAATGGAAAAAGAAATGATACTTATACTTGCAATCAGAAAGAAAGAATTGAAATTTCCCGGTCCTCCATGAAGGTCGGAATTTTGTGTCATAACATAGTTGGTCAATGTTGGTGGTTGCTGGGTGATCAGTACGTCTTGCACCCTGTTTTGCTCGACAGCAGTGTCCTGCAAAGCGCATCCAGCGTTCGCCTAAGATTGTAGAAATATCAGGGATGGTTCCATAGAACTTGTGACTTAACTGATCTTAAGTATAGCTTTCAGCATCCGAGTGTAGGTTCTATCAAGCTTATATACTAGGGTTTTTCCTGTCTGTATGTCTGACACGGGGTATTGTAATTATTTACATTGTTCTGACTGTTGTCCTTATCTTTATTACCATATTCACGACGTTTCGGCCGTTGTACGTTCCGGCCTTCTTCGGGTGATAAGGAATTTCGAATGAACCCTTTATTTCGTCCACCGGGTTAGATTGTTCTAGATCCACGTGCCATGCCTCTTCTATTTTCCTTTAACTCAACTCTCCAAGTTTCGGTTCCCCTACTGCAGTAACCAGGTACTGTACTCACGACTCTTTGGATCAAGTCAGTGCATCCAACGCTTTTATCCACCGGGCCATGTGTTCTTGGATAAAAGCGTTAACTAAGACATCGGGAAGAGGCATGGCACGTGGAACGAGAAATTCCAATCACACAAGGAAGTTGTCAATATGGCAAATAAAGATGAGGACAACAGTCTGAACAATTTAACAAATATAAATAGCTAGGCTTTTACTTTATGTCCAAGCAGTACATTAACACCGTCTTTAGACTGGCTGGAAAGAATGTTGGCTTGAGTTTGTCTGGTAGATCAGATTTCCAGATTACATCTATTTTTTTTTTCAAGATGGCCCAAGCTTTAGATATACGAATTTTCTCATCTTTTTCAGTAGAATTTATTCCTCTATCTGGTTATGTAAAGATTCGACAGATTTTATTGATTCACCTGAAACATTTTGCATTGCGCATTGCTGGTTGAAATCTATGCATCCAGTTTAATATATATCCATAGAATCAAACATCCTTCGCAACATGTTCTAGATTATGTAGGAGCACTGTTGCATTGGCAACGGTGTCTGCAGTGATAGCGAGGTCATCTGCATAGTAAATATCTGTCAACATTTTTGCAAGAGAGTTTTCTCGATAAAGCAAACCTGGATAATGATGGTTGTCTCAATGCGTAGCCAAGGGTGATAACAAAGAGAAAAGATGCAAGTGTGTCACCCTGAAGGACCCATGCTTTGATGTCGAAATCGTTAGTCTTCGTTTGGAGATCAAACGAAAGATTTAATATTTTTGTATAGCATCATTATAGCGGTTACTGCCTCAGGATGTGGATGCCATATATCAGAATGATCATATTTATTTCCCGCTATTTACAGAATCGAAGGCTTTAGAGAAATCTACAAAAAAAAGATTATTTGCCTTGAACCCCTCAGTAATCTGCCGAAAAGTCAGGATTTTTCCAAATTTTTTTCGAAAGTCATTTTGATTTTTTCGGGGCACCTTCTCAACTTCCGGTTGTATTCTGTTGAGGAGCATTGAGTTGTAAATTTTTGTTGCAAGGGAGGTGAGTGGGATTACTCTATGAATTTTCGCCATTTATGGGGAGAGGTTGTATGCGGCTTATGTCCATCTTTCTATGACTTCTCCATTATAATTAGCGTCACAGAGTTGGAGTAGAACATCGTTAAAATCCCGAGTCTCTCAAACCTCTGTAGGAAAGTTATCAAGCCTCGCTGCTTTCTTATTTTTGGTATTTTTAAAGCTGTTTCAAGATCTGCATCTGTAAAGTTTCTAGGTTTAAAGTCAAGAGGATGTTCAATGATTTCGTCAACCACAGTATCTAAAATGTCAGATACATTTCCCAAGAGCCAATAGTCAGGCCGAAAAGCTGAATAAATGGCAATACCCCTTATATCAAAACAATGAAATTAATGTCTACTCAAATGGAAAGTCATGTCAAAAACTGCTAACTTTGCTTGGAGGAAAAAATAGCTATTATTATCTTCTCACACTGCCAATGCCACTACTAAATAAATGATCAGAACTCATCCCAAAATGCAGACATGAAAACAAATACTTTTACTACGTTACTTAAAAATAGAAAACTGAATAGATTAAATAAAAATAAATAAAATAAAAATAAAAACAAATAAAATATATTAATCCAAGCAAATAATAAACAGATTAACAAACTACTCCCGCCATAACAAACATTAGAACAGACTGAAAAGAATAAATAAAAATAAATAAGTAAAAAAACAAGTAAAAATAATCAATCCAAATAAATAAATAAATAAAATAAAATAAAATAATAAAGAAATTAACAAGCCACTCTCACCAAAATAACCGTTAGAATAGACTACAACAACCAATCCAAAAATTGGACAAATAATAGCTGTAATTACCTTCCCAGACCAAAACAAACTACTAAATAAGCGATCAGAATTCATCTCAAAAAGATTTTACTACGTTACTTAAAATTCCACAACCGAAAAGAATAAATAAAAATATATAAAATAAAATAAATAAAAAACAAGTAAAATAAATTAATCAAAATAAATAAACAAATTAACAAACCACTGCCGCCAAAATAAACGTTAGAATAGACTGAAGAGAATAAATGAAAATAAAAATAAATATGCAAAAACAAGTAAAAATAATCTATCCGAATAAATAAATAAATAAACAAATAAATAAAGTAAATAATAAACAAATTAACAAACCACCCCGCCAAAATAACCGTTAAAACAGACTACATAAATCAATCCAAAAATTGGTCGGAAATTTAACTATAATTACATTCCAGACCCCAAAAAATACTAAATAAAACAACAGAACTCATCTCAAAAAATATCTTTATTACATTACTAAAAAGTTGAAAACCGAAAAGAATAAATAAAAATATATAAAATGAAATAAATAAAAATCTAGTAAAATAAATTCATCCAATTATATAAATAAATAAAAAAAACACTCCCTTCATAATAACCGTTAGAATGGACTACCCACAATGCACCACTGACCCGTACATATAGTCACGAAAACACCCAACACATGTGGCCTGATCATTGCGTTTAGCATGAAAAAGTCTGTCACCTCTGAGTGTTGACGTCAGTGTTCACTTTTATATTTATATTTACATACTCTTGATCTCTGACATTGAGCACTTTATCCCATAAATATGGCACACCTTAAAACTATATTTCTTCACACACACACATACAGACACACACACACACACACACACACACACACATATATATATATATATATATATATATATATATATATATATATAGGTAACTATACTCGTGTCGAAAAACATTCGAATTCTTGATTTAACAATAGCCAAATCAATCTCGAAGGGAAAAAAAGGTTTTAAAAAAGAAAGACCCAGGAACATGAAAGTCTGTCGAAAATAATCGCACAGATACAGGTTCAAGGCCCAAAGAAAAAACCCCGATACGAGTAAACAACTAACTAAAGAGCTCGATACAAACGTAGAGCAAACCTAGTCAACCTAATGAGCCAGACAAACCTACCAAGGTTTCACTTAGGTAGATCGTTAGATTTGACTACATATATATATATATATATATATATATATATATATATATATATATATATTTCTTGCGAATTAGATCAATGCCATTTGATTAATAGTATACTGATTGGTTTGTTGTACAGTTTTACTCTGTCTGTTATTTAATGCCGAAAAAATGTTTTTATTATATACCTTCTAAACAATCCTTTGGGTCGTTGGTCCCATAATTCTCCAGTTATGCTACTAGAACGGCGTAATTTTGTGATGTAACTTGTGATATAGGCCAAGCACTTTCAAGTGGACTAGGAGGGTCTAGTCTCTACTTTTATCTCCTTGTAGGGATCCTTTTCTTGATATATAGGAGCAAGGTGATAATAAACGGTTAGAATATGTTTGAAAGTATATGCTTCCTGAAACGCTGTGCAAACAGTAGGTTTATTGGTTTATTTTGTTTTACGGTATATCAACCTCAGTGGGTTATTTAATGCCGACAACATTTTTAGGATAGATTCGTATGAATAGAATACGTATTCTTTGGTTTAGATTGGTTTGGTTTATTTTGTTTTACGGCATATTAACCTCAATGGGTTATTTAATGCTGACAAAATTTTTTATTGCTGGTAATATTTTGTTTTATCAAAAATCTGTTTCTGGTAATATCTTTCCTTCAAAACTGTATTGCTGATAATAATTTGTTTCAAAAAGATATTGCTGGTAATATTTAACTCTTTGCCCATAGCTGAGACCCTAACAGGTGCTACCACCCAGGGTCAGGGTGTACCTGGGAACACCAGCAATTAAGAGGTGGTTCCACGCTCCTCAAAATCTCCTGATCAGAGGCCTTGCTGCTGGACGTAGTTTAACGTCTTACCCAGGACGCGGATGCAGTTTAAAGTCTTACCCAGGACGGGCATCCAGTAGGATATTCATTTTTTAGGAGAAATGAGTGAGTGATAGACGGGTGTCCTATACTGATTCTAGATAGATCTTCCGTGAATGTCTTCAACCATGATACCGGATTCCTAGAATTAATTTAATTTTGTAATGTTTCTTGTTCAGAATCAATAAGTAAAAATAACAATTAATTGTGAATTCAAGTAAGAAAATAAGACGAAGAGTAGATAAAAATTTACAAGAATACATGGCATGTTTTTTTAAGTTTCATTTCTTAGTCTCTTTATCTTATTTAATCGTATTCTTAAAATCTTTTCAAAAGAAATCTATTTTTTCATGCATTTTACAGGTGGTAAATAAAGACTACTATAGTTCAAACCCAAAATAAATTAAAATAAAATTAACAATGTTTTTTCCACAAATCAGTCAATAAGTATTTTTGATTTATTGGTTTTGTTTTACCTGCATATCAACTCAGTCTGCTATTTAATATCGAAAAGTCTTCTTTTTTTTTAATATATGCCTTCCAAAAAATTGTTTGTGTCGTTGGTTCCATCATTCTCCATTTATGCCTTTAGATTGACTGATTTCAATTTTTTACCTTATGAGCCTTTTGATGGTTATTTAAAGACATAATTTTTTGTGGGGAAGATTTTACGGATTCTTTGGAGATAATAAAGTACAATTTAGAAACACGTCATAATAGTCATTCAATCTTAAATAAAGCGACAATGCTGTACGGCAATTTTTAACATCAACTTGAAATTTTTCTTATTAAAATATTGAACATTATGGATAAAAAAATATTGAATTTTTTCGAGACTTAGCATGAGCGAAACAAATTCAGAAATTTGGACGAAAAAAAGAAATGACCCCAGAATTACGTCAAAATCCACAAAAAAAATCACCCTTTAATAGTCATTTGTGTTTAGTTTAATTTCTAACGTATATAAATATAGGTAGAAAAAAGTAAATGTTGATAAAACAGTGAGGGTCACAGAGCTGTGCCCGTGCTTCCCAATCAGGTTCCTTACCCTGCAGGTTGTGAATCCTGTTTCTTTTTATTGCTCTTTATCGTCAGCAATGTTTCCTCGGTTTCCTTCACTCACAGTAAGTCCTTAAGTCTTTGTCGCTTTATCACCTAGCCTGGGTTAAAATGATTAATAAGAAAAAACAGTCCCCTAAACTCACAGATTTCTTTCTATCGTATTACTCTGTACTATACTAAGCAGATTAAATATCAATAAAGCTTCTCTCCTACATTCTTTGTCGCACACTGATTTTGTATATAAGGTATTATTATATATAACCAGTGCAAAAATGTGTTTTACATTTTGATACCTTTTTCCAGATTTAAAAAACGTAATATATTACTGTATTATAAATAGCACTGAACAACCATTTACTCATATAACGAGCTGATGTAGCGAAATCCCCTTGTTAGACCAGTGAATTGACAGGTTGCCACCGAGTTCTTTTTTCTCCATAATGTAGGGAAAAAAAAGAACTCCTCCGTTAACAAATGCGCATGCGTGCATCTTTGGAGTGACAGCACTCTTTCCGCCCGCCATGTTGTACATAACATATAATCAACTCCATAGGGATTTTAAAGAAGTCGCTATTAACAAGCAAAATATAAACGTTCAAGCTCACCTGATGGATCAACACAAAAAGAAAAAAAAATTGCTGTATCTCTATATGATGATGTCTAGAAGGATGTTAGATCATGATATGCAATCACGAGGTCAGGTAAATCATATTTTTTTAATAACTACGAAATTGTCTAAAAGTAAGTGAACTCTCCAGTGCCAAATACGAATGATATCTGGAATAGTTGCGCCAGTAAGAATTTTTCAACGTAAAATATAAGGAGTACCTGTAACAAAATATTCGTACCGCAGAGAAAATTATTTGTAGAATAATAATCGTGCTGTTCCACATAATCCGGACATTGGAAATGAGGGCCAGTCTTGAACAGTCTCGAAAATTGTATTAGGTAGACAGAATATGAGCGTTGATTAGAAACTCATTTTTCGTTAAGTAAGTAATCTATATAATAAATGCGAATGTCAGTGTGTCAGTGTGTGACACTTTTTCAACTTTACTCTTAGAAGCCGTAACCCAACAAATCATCCCATTTTGGAATCGGGCCGACTCCGTGAGCAAATTAAAAACATTCCGGGTGGGATCCGGACCTGCAACCCTGAAATTTTGGATTCCCAAGTTTTCATTACTGTGATTGTTTTCGGTGATTTTTTGCGACGAATATTTTTGCACGATAGCAAATTTTATAACTAGGAAATAAATTAGGTAATAATGGAAATTAATGGCGAAATCCAGCGAAAGTCACTCATCACATAAAAATAATTGTTTATACGGAAAGTAAGTACCTACGTACATACAATTGTCTTTAAATTAATTGGTAGCAGAAGAATTATCGTTGAACATTTAAAAGGTAAGCTTAAATATTAATACAATACTTAAATGCAGCGATCAATTTTGAGTTCTTCTGTAGTTTATTGTTGCCTATCGCATCTACTCCTCCCTACCTATTGTGATGAAGGCCCAATCAAGAGCCTTTCGCAGGAACCAACTTAAATACCGCCAGATAGTGCGGCTTTTAAGCTATTACTTAGTATATAATACTAGTTATGTCAATTTAAAGTTGTTTGATTATATTTGAAAATTTATTTAATTAATGTGGCCATTACATTTTTAAATCACTGCTAAATAATTTTTTTACAATAATGTTCACTTTGTCCAAGGCTTGAGAGCCATTCGAGTTAGAGGGTTAAAGACGTTGGTTGTTTATGTTTAGCGATATATCAACCTCTATGTGATATTTCATGCCGAAATCTAAATATTTTCTTGTGGAATTTTATTTTATTTTTGGTGATGATAATTGTTTAATGATAAAAGTCTTACAAATTAACACATAGCTTGGGGGGGGGGAAGAGGTGGATTCATACCTTTCCCAAGGTTTTCCCCCTAAGGGAATATAACGAACCCAACTAGAATTGGAAGTCAGCTTAATAATTCCGTATCATTATCCATTACACTACCCGAAAACCTAAGCTTACAGCACCCAGCATTTCCAAGCAGTCACTCACCTAGGTACTAACCAGGTTCGATGTTGGTTATCTTCGGTGATCTTACGGGAAACCGATGTTTCAACGTGGTGTGTACGTAAGCCTACAGAGCTTGTGGCACAGTTCATGCGTACGTGTGGGGATGATAGCGGTTAAGGCCAGGCTGAACAGATCAAAGTTGTAGTGAATGGGCAAGCATCCTCTTGGAAGTCGGTTCCATAAAGTAGTGGTTCGTGGGAATAAGCTGTTCGGGTTGAATTGACACCTCACAAATGGAATACTAAGATAAGGAGGTTGGTTCGCTACAATGTGTGTAGCATGGTGGGTCTTAGCTGTGAAGTTTAGAACTGGTGGAATTATGGAATCTAGTTCATCTGAACACTTTCCATGGAAATAGCGATAGTGCAGCAAGAGGCTTGTGAAGTTTTTAGGGTGAAAAATAATTTGTCACCCACAAGAAAGTAGAGACGCTATCGAAACTACCAAGAGACTGCCCGATCGCGTTTTATACGGGGTCTCCGGGCAAATTTGGGCCGAGCCTACGGGCTCGGATACCCCACATTAAATTTGGCCTTGTGCCACATCTGACCGCGTGGAGTGGTTGGTAGGTATCCTGCTAAGTGAAAACTGGCCAGCTACAGTTCATATATGATAACAGTGCCACACTTTTTGGCCTGATCTAGCTCTTGTAAGGGTACAGGTTTGAAAGCGGATTCAGATACAAGGAATCGACCATTTTCAAGACTCTTAGCGAAAGATCGTATGTACGTTTCCATTTTAAGGTCTCAATAGACGCCTGAGACATTCCCTCCGCACCGAGGGAATATCCATTCATTATGATTTGTGATAGTTGTGAGTCCAACCGGCGATTGGGGTTCTCCTTTCGGATCCTTCCAGAGAGATTGGCAGAGAAGGAGAGGATCGTTTTTCCCGTCGGAGTAGATACTGCACATGTAGTATCTGTTCCTTGCCGCAGAACTTCTCACCTCACTTGCGTTCCAACCACCGTTGTGTAACATATGTTACGTAGCGGTGGTATGACCGGCTATGACTAGCTTAGACAAGCTCTGATCAGCTTAGACAAGCTATGACAAACTTTCACCAGCTTAAACAATCTAAGACCAGCTTAGACCAGCGGCCCAAGTAGAAGCACTCGTGTTAAAAACCGACCTTGTGTCACAACCTGGCTCAGTGGGGGGTTAAGGTAAATCTGAAGACCAACCGGCAATGATGTAATGTAACTAGGTTCATTGTCGAGTCATTGAATGTAACCAGCCAGTTTCAACCCCCACTGAGATGAGAGAGCTAGGTCAGTGAAGAGATCAACTAGGGAAAATTAATTTGTTCGTACCAAAATGTTTAAGAAAATGCAGTGACTGTTTTGCGAATGCTCAAAAAATGTATAAAATTTTCATCAATTTTCAATATATATAAACTATAATGGGAAACTTTGGCATGGGAAAAATTTTACTGAACTCAGTTGGAAATGTTCCAGTTTTTCGTTTTGAGATCAAGATAATACGAACTTTAAGAAAAATATCCACAAGGTATTGTGGTGGGAATAAAACATCACTTTAAACTGATACCATGAGGATATTTGACAAAAAGGTTGAAATCTGTACAATTTGTTCATTTGTGTTCCTTTGGTAAGCTTTGAAAAAGTGAAAATTTCACTGAACTCTGTTGGAAATGTTCCAATTTTTAGTTTTGAAATCAAGATAATACCAACTTTAAGAAAAAAACAACAACAGTGTATTGGGTGTGGGGAAAGACGTCACCTGAAACTGACACCATGATGATAGTTGACAAAAGGTTGAAATTTGTAGAGTTTGTTCATTTGGGTGAACCATTCTTTCTCGTGCCTCACCGGAAATTAATTTTCCGAAATCACTCTTCCAGAAAGTAAATCTTATTTTCAGTCACTTGTTTCGACGGAAAAATATGCCATATTCTGTTGTAGAAAAACAAATGGTAGCACACGTCTCCATCTCTAATGCACGTGAGCTCACATAAGCAACTCCGATCTCAGGCAAGCCTTTTCCCCGCACACTATGAAACGCGTGCGCGCAGACACACACACACACACACACGCACAAACACACACACACACACACACGCACAAACACACACACGTATACACAAACGCGACCTTGGGGAAAATGACAAGCGCTGTACGTGATATACGCGTGGCCGATCGCATCACTTTCGATTCATGATAGTCTAGACAGAAGGCTACCGATTCTTTCAGCAGTGGACTGGTTGCCAACCAGTGATGTAAACCCAGTGTGTATTGCGATTTAACCCGTAGCTGTGATGGTGGGAGAAGTAACGTATTCATACCATTACAAAAAGTATTTGAATATATATATATATATATATATATATATATATGTGTGTGTGTGTGTGTATGTGCGTGTGTGTGTTAAAAATAGGAAGATCAACCACTTACGCTACAATGGTTTCAAACACTGATAAATATATGTGTGTGTGTGTGTGTGTGTGTGTGTCCGTTAAAAATAGGATCATCAAGCATTTACGCTACAATGGTTTCAAACACTGATATATATATATATATATATATATATATATATGTGTGTGTGTGTGTGTGTGTGTGTGTGTGTGTAAGACTCTCCGTCAAGCCGAATCGAGTTCGCCAATCATTGGCGTGTTTAGCTAAAAATAAATACGTCTAAATTAACCTCCATCCTTGCCATGCGCCACTGTCTTAGGGGTAGAATCTCCGAGGAATGCCAAACCATTCAGATTTCAGTCTCAGCTTGAAGCAATCGGATGTCTAGCCACATTGATGAGCTGTGAAACAGTGAAACAATCTGTCTGTGGATGACATATATATATATATATATATATATATATATATATATATATATATATATATATATATATATATATATAATGGACTCTCCGATCATGAACGATAAATGATGGTTTGCAGTGGATGGTGTCTTTCGTTTTACACTTATGAATGCTAGCCGGGGCTATTGTGGAGAAAATCAGGTAAGGGAAAGATATATTTCATTTGTTCTTTCTTCAGTGCGATACTAGCCCAGCCAATCTGCGGGCAATGAAGCCACACTGACCTATGAAATTTGTTAAAGCAGAATTTTGATGACGTCTCTTCTTCAGAGTTTGACGAAGCTAATCACGGTACTTCAGTCTTCAAAACGCTTTAACTTCATGAAACATGTCTTACGCCACTCCTTTCGGTTTGATGCTTGTGCTTCCCAGATTTTCAAATCAAAGTCGAGACGTTTCAAGTTATCTTTCAATTTGTCTTTGTAGCGTCAGAGTGGATGTCCAATTGAACGCTTGGAGTTTTGTAGTTGTTCATACAGCACCGTTTTGGGAAGCCTATGCTTATCCATTCTCACAACATGACCAGCCCACCTAAGTTGTATCTTTGCTAGAATGGTTTCAACGCCTGTGATGATGTTACATTTCTTCAGTATTGCACTATTCTTCACCCTGCCATCCAATTTTATATTACATATGTCACAAAGACAGCACATAATAAAGGCGTCAATTTGATTTACGGGCTTACAGTATAGTGTCCAAGTTTCAGCACCATAAAGAAGTCCTAAGAGAAGACTGATCTGTATATGTCGATCGTTATTCCAAATTTCTAAAAGATTGATTGTGTCATGGCGCTTTACTCTACTGTGCAGTCGACAAAATCAAAATCAAAGCGCCTGTGCAAAATTAAAAAAAATAAAATGGCGACAATTTGCCCATCGCATTCTGTATATGTTTGTGTAATAAAATAAGAACTCCTTTATAAATATTTGCCTACACACACGCACACACGCACACACGCACGTACACACAAACACACATGCACACACACATATATAGATAGATCTCTTGAAAATATATTTCAATTGAGCACTGTTGAGTGATAAGCTAATTCTATAAACAACAGCCACCTGCGCTAATGCAAAGCTCTTCAGTAAAATGAATGGAGCACTTTGGCTGATTGACATTTGTTTACATTCGTAAAAACAATGCATTAGATTTGGCTGTATAACTCAGACAGCTTAGTGGTAGAAACTCTGACTAACACCAAATCTGTTGGGTTTCGATCCTGACTTAGGGCATTCGGATGTCTAGTCACACTGAAGAGCTGTGATACAGCGAATCATATATATATATATATATATATATATATATATATATATATATATATATGTCATCCACAGACAGACTGTTTCGCTGTTTCACAGCTCATCAGTGTGGCTAGACGTCCTAGCTAGACGCCCGGTTGCCTCTAGCTAGGATCGAAACCCGACTGAATTGGCGTCAGTCGGAACTTCTACCACTAAGCCGTCGGCTCACGGCAGGGCTGAAGGTGAATTTTAGCGTGTTTATTTTTATATTTAGATAAACACACAGTGACTGACAGTGACTCAATTCTGCCGAAGAGTCATGCAATATATATATATATATATATATATATATATATATATATATATATATATATATATATATATATATGTATATATATATATATATATATGTATATATATATATATATATATATATATGTATGTATATATATATATATATATATATATATATATATATATATATATATATATATATATATATAGTAAGTCTGATAGTTTGGATGAGATCAAATTAGTTATTGTTAACAGGGGCAAGGAATGATTGTTTATTTTAACGCCTCCAAAACAAAACAGCCGTTTTTTAACCGTCCGGGAGAACCTTTTTGGCTTTCCCTCAGTATGGCTGATGCTAACCTTCAGGATAGTGACTCATTGCGCCTTCACGATCTAACGTTTTCCGCTGATATTGAGTGGAATGATTATAGTGAATCAGTTACTAGTTTCTCGCAAGAATCCATTTTCTTCTTTAATCGCCTACCAGAATTTTTAGTTTTTGTTTATTGTTTTCATGTTTAAGTATAATTGTGTTTTCGACGAGGATTTTCCGGAATTGTGTATGCGGCCAGGCATGTTGTTTTAAATGCCTAAAAATGTTAGAGTTATCATTCAAATGTAGTGTCAAGCATCGTGAAAGCGAGTTTGTGGTGTGACCAACATAGATATTATTTAGTTCGTTGGAGATACAATCTCCCAAAGGGCACCTGAATTTGTAAACTATGTTGGTTTTTCTCAAATCGCTAACCGGGGGAGAAGAATCATTGCGAATAATTGAGTTGGATATTTTAGATTTAGTGTAGTGTTAATTCTTTTGCTAGGATCTGTTGTGGATATGTTATTATTTACTAATTTATTTAGTATATTTTCATCTTGTTTATAATTAGTATGCATTTGATTACGATATAGGAGATTAATATGTTTGAGATTAGTAGAAGCAGTATTATGTACAATTTGCTTAGTATTGAGATTTCTAAGAAAGCATCTTATTTGTTCATCAATTATATAGTTTGGAAAACTATTATTAACAAGTGTTTGTTTTATATTCTTTAGTTCACTGTAAAAAATCTGTTTTGTGGATGAATTAGTTTCTGCACGGTGTATTAGATTTTTTATAATTGCTATTTTGTAGTAATATGGGCATTCCCTCTTGTAGTTAAGTTTTTTATATGGCGAAATAGTAAATTTGTTATTATTTGTGTTTATCAATATGTCAAGGAAAGGAATTTTATTATTAGTATTGAGTTCATACGTGAATTTGAGGACAGAATTATTTTGGAAATATTTTTGTAGTTGAAGTATTTCATCTGTATTTTCAACTAACATAAGAATATCATCAACGTATCTTACATAGATGGATGTTTTTTTAAAGTCTGTAAATATCTTATTTTCCAGGTTCGACATATAGAAATTGCTAAATGTCGGACCCAGTACTGAACCCATAGAGACACCATCACATTGTATATATATATTATTATTATGATCTAAGAAAGGGACTTCAGTAGTACAAGCTAATAGTAATTTCCGTAATATATTAGGATTAATTTTAAGTGGGGGTAAAGATGAGTTACTGTATATATTTCTTATAATTATGTCAATAGTTTCACTAACAGGGACATTGGTAAATAAGTTTTCAACATCAAGTGAAGCTATGATTTCATTGTCGGGTTTTTCGCTTTTTAGGATTTGGATTACTTCTAATGTTGACTTAACACTATATTTACTATAAAGATAAGGAGTAATGAGTTGGTTGATGTATTTTGTTAGTTGATATACAGGAGTTGGAATTTGTGATATGATAGGACGGAGAGGATAGTTAGGTTTATGTGTTTTTATATTGCCGTATATGTAACCAGGCCTATAATCACCAACAATCTTAGGGAGTTTTAAAAATTCTTGAAGCTATATACATAAAACAGTTGAAACCTAACCTGAACAAAATAAACTATGAAATCTCCAAAAATATCCTTAAATGCCTATAATTAGTAACAGAAGTCATTGGTTCATACCAACGGCTTTCCATACTCAATACTCATCGGATTCACTCTCGCGTGGTCATGTGTGACGTCATGAGCTGTTGTGCGATTTTCGCTTTCAGCGTTTTATATGCACGTGTTTATCGTTGCTTGGAAATCATCCATGTAAACAAATAATACTATCATCAATTTCTTGTTCGTGTATTGCATAAATATATTGTGTAATTGTCATCTTTGATAATGGCTTATGTAAGCCGAAAGCTCAGATTGGATTAAAAAAAAGTATGTATCAATATTGTGATTTTCTTTCATTATTTAATGATAATGTTATTAAGATTATCAGATGATATGAAAAAAACTTACATAAAATATATAGACAACACTTATCTATATTATTTAATGAAACATGTATTAATGAAAAAATGCTGCCTAAATACACACAATATATATATATATATATATATATATATATATATATATATATATATATATATAGTCATCCACACCCCTGTTTTTATTAAATTTACCCTTTTCTCTAGAGAGTTCTATCGAAGGGATTCCGCGAGCATATATATATATATATATATATATATATATATATATATATATATATATATAGTCATCCACACCCTGCTTTTATTAAATTTACCCTTTTCTCTAGAGAGCTTTATCGAAGAGCATATATATAGTCTTCCATGAATATTAATTATATAGCAAATATATCTAATCATATTGTTTAAAATATACTATATTCATGGGGAAGTGAACATAGTATCTGCAAAAAGGCATTTGTAGACACATAAAAGGATACAGAATGATAACTATCGCTTTCAAGCCTTCAACGGTTATCAAATGATAAGTTTCTTCACTTTGTAAAGATTCTCTATATACATATGGTCTGCTGGTGTAGCGGATACTGGGAATAATGGGAATATGGAACGTAGATTGCCCCAGAAATGGAAGAAGTAGAAAACCGGTTTGTCCCAGTTCTAAAAACGCAGCTATAAATCTTCTTAGCATGACAAAGGTAGATTTCATGAAAAAAATTATTTCCTGATGCAAGCCACAGATCGGTGAGATAAAAACACGTAGCATTCCTTAGCATATGGGCCCCTGTTCTTCTGCCAGTTCTTGTATGATTTGGAAACTCGATTAACTCACCCACAGGAATGTTGTCTAATACACCTGCCCTTGGGTGGTTGAGCGTTGTGTGTGTAGGGGTGGGATAGGGGATTCGGACACCTGCACACTTTTCATAAGAAATGCCGTTCCCCCTGATCCGTGACAGTTGTAATTTGTCTCTCCATAATGAATGTAATTTGGTCGATATAAGATTTTTCTTTCTCTAGTGATTTTTACCGGTTAATGTTTATCATCGTCCCAAAACTGCATGGATTGCTTTCTAAGGATGAGAGAGGTGTTACCCGCAGCAAGCTAATAATAATAACAATAATAATACGAAGCCATTTCTGACCTTAGGTCTCTGGTCTGAACACGGAAGGAAATATAACTATAACCGAAATCAAAGGAAATAGCAACAACGACGACGACGACGACAACAACAACAAAAACAACAACAACAACAACAATAATAATAATAATAATATTAGTTGTTGTTGTGCTTGTCCTCCCGCTTCGTTAGTTCGCACACCTGTTACGTCCTGCCAATACCTCATAAATAATGGACTCTTCCGTTTTGATTGCGTAGAATGACAAAAGCCTTATCAGACCCGCTACTTGGTTTCAGTGAAAAAAGAAAAAAAGATTCAAGTGTTTGACGTCGTCTGATAATACCTTATAGATAATGAACTATCCCGTTTTAATCTCGTGAGAAGATAAAAGACATATCAGAGACGGTACTTGGCTTCATTGAAAGAAAGAAAGAAAGATAGAAATGCTTAATGTCTCCTGCTAATAACTCATCAATAATGGACGATTTCGTTTTGATCACATGAGAAGAATAAAGACATCAAAAGAGTTACTCCAGTTTTCAGTGATAAAATGAAAGAAAAAATGACAGAAGTGTTTAACGTCTGTTTCAGTGAAATGGAAAAAGATGTCATTTCTTTTCATTTGTATCTACTTTCTTATTAAAATAACGACCAGCATTCATATTTATGATTGTTTTTGCAGTATTTTGTTAAAGGAAACAATCCTACTTCACACCTGGAAATCTCCCAATTTCAGCACATGGGCATTTTGTGGCTTCCACAATTTCCTGTCTACACGCGTTTACCGTGTCATTATAGTGTTCCCAGCAATGTCGTGGTTGTGATTCGCAAATTTTGACCCTGTCAAGTGGCTGGTCAAAATACCCATTGTCTCAAATATCGGTTTTTGTGCCCGTACTATCGAGGATTCCCAGTTGTGAGTCAGTACACTCCTGTAAGCCGTGGGAAATGATATTTTCATTTTAATACCTCATTAAGCATTAAGCACCATTTTATCGTCTCCCAAAATCTGAAATACTCTCGGGTCTCATAGAGATACAGTCTAAACCTCCCACATTCTGGCACCTTCACTTCCTTTGTTTGTTGATGTGTGCTCATTACTTTCTGGGTCCCGACCGGAAGCCTAAATATGGCATCATTTCCACAGAGCAGTTTTTTTTTAATCACACATATTTTACATAGATAAAGCCCTTCATAAAATGTGGGCAGTACTTGCGAGAAGATTTATTTGTATTTTTTTAGACATGGACTACAAGGAATCCCTTCAGTGAATGTATTGGAATATTTTCCAATCAATCCGAGGGCTCCAACTACAACTGTAAATGTTGATATCCTCATGTGCCACATTTCTGAGCTTACTTTTTCAAGGTTCTTGTATTTTGATAACTTTTTAAAGATCTTCAAAGATACATTGAGGTCTGCAGGGACTGCCATGTAAATAAGAAGGCGCATTTTGTCTTTGCGGTCTCCAATAACGATGTCTGGGCGATTAGCTTTGATTGTTCTGTCTGTGTATATTTTAAAGTCCCATAAAATTGTACAGGTCCTATTTCCATAACCGGGTCTGGGTGGTGTTGATACAAATGTCTTGCAGTTTCTTTCTCGTAGAAGTTGCAGATTTTCCAGTGCAGATATTAGCCCACTCTGTGATACCGAGTTTTATATTCACTGTGTGCCAATACCGCGCGATCTGATACAAGATGGTCAATTGTTTCTGGATATATATCACATTATTATTATTATTATTATTATTATTATTATTATTGATTTGCTTGTTTGTTTTACGAGTTTATTTCCAAATTTCAGCCAGAAATCGATCATTAATTTGTTACATCTTGTATATGTAGCGAGCATTACCAGCATCAATTTCTGTTGTAGCATACCTACGGACGATAATGGGTATATCCCCATTCACATAAATACAGTAGTAAATACTGTATGTTGGTCTGCATTTGGAGATGCATTTGGAGAATCGTCTGCAGCTGTGCTGGTCAAACTCTCTGAATCCCCGGACGAGGCTACGTGGAAGGGCAGAATCTCGTCTCAGGAATAAGCTACCCGACCCATTTTTATACTGTGTCTACGGGGAATTTTTGGCCGAGCTTACGGGCACGAATACCCCACATTAAATTCGGCCCTGTGCCATATCTGACCGCGTGGGGTGGTTGGTAGATATCCTGTAGTTGGATATTCATTGCGGAATTCACTTGACTCACTTCTAGCAGTTGGCTACTTCTACGCGCCGCTGGCGAATCTTATATGTGTTGTTCATGTTCTACGTATTATCGTTCATTACCAACCTTCGTGTGATTATTCTCTTCCGTAACCTTCCCTAGTTTAAAATTTAATTAATATGCGTATGTGCATGAATAGATTAAATATATATATATATATATATATATATATATATATATATATATATATATATATATATATATGAAGAAATATAGTCTTAAAGTGTGCTATATTTATGGGATAAAGTGCTCAATATCAGAGATAGAGTGTGTGTAAATATAACAGTGAACATAGAAGTCAACACTTAGAGGCGACGGTCTGTTACATGCTAGTGCAATCGTCAGGCAACCTGACAATTGCACTAGCATGTAACAGACCGTCGCCTCTAAGTGTTGACTTCTATTTTCACTGTTATATATATATATATATATATATATATATATATATATATATATATATATATATATACAGTTAAAATATGCAAACAGACTAAACTGAGAGTCTAAAAAATTAGAATTTCGCCACGGATGTCAACTTCATTGAAGTCATAGACATTCAAAATATGAAATAAATCATTGGTAAATTGACAAAAATCTATGAAGAGATGGGAAGTTTCATGCGATTTCCAGTAGTATAATTCTTTTAAATATTTCCCGGTAACCTGTCACATACATTAAACTTCACTGATGATATTGAAAGAATCTATGGGTGTAATATTTTGCATTTCAGCCAAAGACGTTTTATCAGGTAGTCGAGAAATATAATCTTTTCATATATTTTTTACATGCTTCTTAGTGCAGCAATATTAACTGTGATTGTCTGAATTTTGTGGCGACATAGTAGTAGTAGTAGTTTCATAATATTTGTTTTGTTATATTATTATTGAAAATCGTTTTTTTTTTTTCCCCTTTTTATCGGATGGAATGTGACTCCTTGTCTTCGGCGGAAAATTACGAAGCATTTGTTAAATGGATCCGAATGATGATACTTCATGTTTCACGGAGGAATAAATCCAGGCAGTCGATTCCTTAATCGACCGGAAAGATCGAAAAAGTCAAATTCTAGCAGCATTACAAGAGCTCAATATATATATTTATTTATTTATTTATTTAAAGAGGCAGGCTGATGAAAAAAATATAAAATAATTAGCAAACATCATTTCCAATACGGAAGAACATTTTAAAACGCCCTTTCTCTACACTTTTTCTGTTATTTTGTTCACTTTTTTTCCCTTCTGGTTCATGCTTTTCTTCATTGCATCTTTTATTTAACTGTTCATTCTTACATATATATTAGCACACACACACACACACACACACACACACACACACACACACACACACACACACACACACACACACATATATATTCGGTTTATACATTATTTTTTATAGATACAAATATTTAAGTAAATGCTCTGTTTATAATAAATACTAAATACATTTACCGGAGTGAATGTCCGAGAAATTTCATATGCGTCCTCCGACAGGAATCGAACCTGTATCCTACACGGAACCGTCAATTCGATTCCTGTCGGAGAACACATATTTTCTACTAAATTTCTCGGACATTCAGACTAGTAAATGTTGTTAATACTGTTTATTATAAACAGTGCATTTTCCTAAATATTTGTATCTATAAAAATAACGTATAAACAGAGAATATATTAAAATAATTGTCGGACTTTGTCCATTTCGCAGTGTATAACGTCATTTGTTTACGTTTAGATATGCTTCTATCAGATATGAACGTTAAAATGGAAAATTATAGTTTAAAAGCAGTAATATCGACATTGCTAACAAGACGTTCTTATGTAGTTAAACTAGTATAACACATCAGGCCATATGACGGTTCCGTGTAAGATACAGGTTCGATTCTTTTTGGAGAACACATAAATTTCTCGGACATTCAGACTAATAAATGTTGTTAATACTGTTTATTACAAACAGAGCATTTTCTTAAATATTTATATCTATAAAAATAACGTATTAACAGAGAATATATAAAAAAAATTGTCGGACTTAGTCCATTTCATAATACACACACACACACACATTTTGTGTGTGTGTGTGTGTGTGTGTGGTTTTCATTATTCTTTGTTCATATTATCTTTTTACAGATAATTTTTTTATATATAAATTTGCACGCACACACACACACACATACATACATACATACATATATATATATATATATATATATATATATATATATATATATATAGCATAATCAGAAGCCACGTATACTTTCTTGATATGTATATAATATGGATAAAACAACTGAAAAGTTGCAAATTAAAAGAAAAAAATTGAATGTTTTTTGTGAAAGTATTTATTTATATGTTTATATATATATATATATATATGATATTTCAGATCGCCTCGATCTTTCCTCAGAAATTAATTAAATAACTGTATTCGGAAGTTTGTTTACAAGTAGCGTCCGTCACGAGACGCGGACGTCACGTGATGTGGAATGCAACTGTGTTTAAATATTTCTAACGTAAATCTAACGATAATATTTTAGATGTTGTTTAAAAAGTTTTTTTTTTAACTATATCTAAAGAATTTTTTTAACTATTGAAATATTTATACAGATTTAAAATACCCAAATCTTTGTTTAACCCTAGTTTATATGTGTCAAATTTTAAAATCCAGTATTTCTCTTCTTTTTTTCTGCGTGTGTATGTGGAACTAAATTCGGAGTCTATCAATAAACATTTACAGTTGTCTAATGAGTGTCTTGATTGATTAAAGTGTTCAGCTATGGGGGAATAAGGATTGTTTTGACGTATGGATAGTTTGTGATTGTTGAAACGAAATCTAAAATTAATTCCAAATTCGCCAATATACCTACTATTAGGACATATTGTGCAGAATAAGTAGTAAATTATATTATGGTTATCACAGGTGAGGCGAGGTGGATGTATTTTGATATTGGAGTTGGGTACAGAAAATACACTATCGGTTATTAAGTGTTTGCAAATTAGACAACGAGTTTTATTACATTTGTAATTTCCAGATTGATTTGTATTATTTAGATATTTGGTAGAGGTGAGGATAGCTGATAGGTTAGGTGTTTGTTTCTTTGCATTAATGGGTGGTTTAGCGAAAATGTCTTTGATCTTTTTGTTTAATTGGACGTTCTTGTAATCATTTTGTAAATTGTGAATAAGTGTGTGGGAATATTGATTGTGGTTAAAAACCATGGGATATATATATATATATATATATATATATATATATATATATATATATATATATATATATATGCCATTCCGTTGATTTCACTTTTTTTTACTTGTCTCAGGTCAGATATGCCGCTGCTTAAAGTAACTGCTCCGTTCCTTACAAAATAAAAAAAAAAACAGGAAATAATATTGAGTAGGAGGGGTGGGTGAACCTTTCTGTAGATTAGCATTCATCAGAACGACCATTACCCACGACATTTGTTACAATCGAAA
>OZ038476.1:75385161-75402661 GCA_964036315.1 Acanthosepion esculentum
ACATTTTTCTACATTTTATAAGTTTTTTTTTCGGAAAAAAAACGCATATATATATATATATATATATATATATATATATATATATATATATATATATGTGTGTGTTTGTGTTTGTGTGTGTTTGTGTGTGCGTGTGTGTATTGGTTTCATGGCGACGAGACAATCAAGAAGGCTTACTTTACACACGTTGGAGTCAAAATCTATTGTTGCACAATATTTAAAAGAACATTCTTGTTCACATTCACGTTTTAGAGAAATATTAATTGACAATACAAATGTACTCCACCATGAAAATAAAAAAGAACAAAATCTTCAAATTCTCGAAGCCGTCTATATAGAAAAAAACAACACTAAATAAAATTAACTATGAGAAAAGCAACGATGTTTTAAAATGTCTATAACAACAAAGTTTTGGAATGCTGAAATTGTAAAAAAAATTGCAGTTTGAGTATTTTTCAAACATTAATAATAATAAAAAAATTAAACTAAGTTACCTCCCTTACATATTCTTGGCATAAATTGACTATAACTTTGCGCGTTTCATGCGCATTTACAAAAAAATCACAACGATCAATTATATGAATTTTTCTCTTAGCAATTTACCCCTGAAGATGACGTTGGACAAGATTGAAAGTACTTGAGAAAATAAAAGAAATAACCAGAGCTATGTCGTCTTTCTTACTCAGTACCCAAAAACTGATCTGTGAATTTCAGAGAATTAAAATAATTTTACACAATATTTTTTTCGAACTATATACAGGAGCAGGTACTGCCTTTTGGAGCGGGAAGTTTCCAGCAGTCAGCTCTGACAGTCGTACCAAACGTTTGTATATGTTTGTATTACTGTTTCTGTTAATGTATTTGTTTAAGTCAATTCCTCTCTTGTGTCTTTATTTCTCGTCCTAACAAGGACACAACAATATACGAATACGAAAAATATGTAGAAAGTCTTTTAATCATTAGGGCAACCGCAGTAAATTTACGTCCACTTCCTTACAGCATTTCACCTTTCATGGTGAATCTTCTGCTGTCGCAGTGTCACATGAAAACACCTCACATGAAGACTTTTTCGTCTTTTGTCATAGATTTTTTACACGCACACACACACACACAATACGCTTGATTTGGCTGACTCGTTCTGTCGAGTGAAGATGGCTCAGTGTATAGAAGCTCTGACTGACACCAAATCGGTTGGGTTTCGATTTTGAAGCATTCGGTTGTCTAGTCGCACTGAGGAGCTGTGAAACAGTACTATCTGCGAATGACATAATTTAGCTCTTGAAAATATATTTTCAACTGAGCATTGTTGAATGAAAAGCTAATTCTAAAAACAACGGCCACCTGCGAATCTCTTCAGTAAAAATGAATGGAGCACTTTGGCTGCTTGGTGTTTGTTTACGTTTGTAAAAACAATACGCTAGATTTGGCTTACTCATTCTCTCGAGTGAAGATGGCTCAGTGGTAGAACTGACTGACACCAAATCGGTTGGGTTTGAAGCATTCGGTTATCTAGTCGCACTGAGGAGCTGTGATACAGCGAAACAGTACTGTCTGCGAATGACACACACACACACACACACACACACATATATATATATATATATATATATATATATATATATATGTATGTATGTATGTATGTATAATAAATGTGAATGCCAATGTGTCACTTTGTCACGTAGCCCAACATATACTATTTTGGAATCAGACTCCGTGACCAAATTAAAAACATTCCAGTCAGCGTCCGGACCCGCAATCCTGAAAGTTTGAATTCCCAAGTTTTCATTACTGCAATTGGTTTCGGGTTCTGCCATCTTAGCTTCTAATGACACAAATCACTTAAAGGGACATAACTCTCTAAGTTTCAATAGCCCATGTTCAAATTAAAAAAAATACATTTCTCAATTTACAGTGTTTTCAAATTTACTCTTAGAGGCCGTAGTCCAACATATCATACAATTTTGGAATCGGTGCGACTCCCTGAGTAAATTGAAAAAAAAATATGGACCTGTTCCGGAACTGCGATCTTGAAATTTTGAATACCCAACTTTTCATTACTGCGATTGTTTCAGGCGGTTTTTTACGTGATTTTTTTGCAACCAATTTTTTATACGATAACAATTTTTATAACTTGGAAATAAATTTGGGAATAATCAAAATTAATTGCAAAATCCAGCGCAAGTCACCTATAAAATAAGAATAACTGTTGGTACGGAAAGTAAGGACCTACGTACATTAAACTGTCTTTATATTAACTGGTGGCAAAAGAATTATCGTTGAAAGGTAGGCTTAAATATTAATACAATACTTAAATGCAACGATCAATTTTGAGTTCTTCTGAAGTTTATTGTTGCTTATCGCATCAACTCCTCCCTACCTATTGTGATGAAGGCCCAATCAAGATCTCTCGGTAGCAGCTAGCTTAAATCCTGCCCAATAGGGTTGCTTTTAAGCTAATATAAATACACACACACACACACACACACACACACACACACACACATATATATATATATATATATATATATATATATATATATATATATATATATATATATACATATATATATATATATATATATATATATATATATATACATATATATATATATAGCGCACAGTGGGTGTTAGTGGTAATAAACCAAAATTCCTTGCACGAAATAATCGTCCAGCACAAATCAGATTTGTACCAAACAGTGAGGAGAAAATTTATATTTATGATTAGTATATTTCTGTCCAACTTCTCAATAACAAGACCAATACACTACACCATGAAAATATTAAACAAAAAACTCAAATTCTCAAGGCCCTCTGTATAAAAAACAGTCCACACTGAACAAAATTTATTATGAGTACAGTAGCAAGGTTTTTTAAAATGTATTTGAGCAACATTTAATGCATTTTCATTTCTATCATCACTGATTATCTACCTTACATAGTGAATGCTTGTTTACAAAAAAAATCAAAACAAAAAACTGCATAGCTACAACGGTTAATTAAAAAATAATTATAACAGAGCGCGTTCACGCGTGTTTACAAAAATATCACAACGACCACAGTTACATAAAGTTTTGTCTTAGCAAAAGAAGATGATATCTGAGGAGATCGAAAGTACATGGGAAAGAAAAAATTTCTACTGCACTTGCCTTAATGACTTTCATCTCAACATCCAGAAATTGATTAGAGAATTGGAAAGGATCATTATAAAAATAAATAGACATTATATGTCCAGAATATTCAACGAAATATGTTTGAATATATATATATATATATATATATATATATATATATATATATATATATATATGTATAATGCGATGGATAAATTGTCGTCTGAAATACGCAAAAATGAAAATAATACTGACATCTCATACTAACAGACATATTTATCAAAATTACACAGAAAGTACTTGAAATATTAAAGAGTAAATTCATAGAATACTTCAGAATGCCCTGCAACTCTTCTGGACGGCCTCGTTATTTAAGTTGATGAATGCTGCCATAATCCTTGATTTCAGTTCATCTTTGTTGTTAAAAGGGCTTCTGTTGGGCTCTTGCTCATTTGCGCCACACATAATAATCAAGGGGGTTGCAGTCTGGGGGCTGAGGTGGCCAGATGTATGGGAAATGTATGGGTGATGTATGGGTGATGTATGGGTGATGTTGTTGCAGAAATTGTTTTACAATACATAGATAATGAATAGACTGATATAGACAATAAATAGCTTGAGATAGATAGGTAGGTAGGTAGATAGATAATGAAGATAGATAATGAATAGTTTGAGATAGATAGATAGATAATGAATAGTTTGAGATAGATAGATAGATAATGAATAGTTTGAGATAGATAGATAATGAATAGTTTGAGATAGATAGATAGATAGATAGATAATGAATAGTTTGAGATAGATAATGAATAGTTTGAGATAGATAATGAATAGTTTGAGATAGATAGATAGATAATGAATAGTTTGAGATAGATAGATAATGAATAGTTTGAGATAGATAGATAGATAGATAATGAATAGTTTGAGATAGATAGATAGATAATGAATAGTTTGAGATAGATGGATAGATAGATAATGAATAGTTTGAGATAGATAGATAGATAGATAGAGATTGCAAATTCTAAATCTCCATTTGAATCGGGATACATTGTCCCAAGACTTTTGTTTCATTGTATCTCACTATTAAATCTTTCTTACAATTACTGGTTACAGTAGTATCTATATAAATAGATAGATAGATAGATATGAATAGACTGAGATAGATAGATAGATAGATAGATAGATAGATAGATAGATAGATAGATAGATAGATAGATAGATGCTATCGAAATTGAGAGAACGTAATTTTTTCATGCCTACTTTAACGAAAATACCTTCACTACTAGCATTCACTTTTTCAGATATTGGCACTACACAATCATACTAAATGTATATGACTTTTGCTTAACTTAACGAAATAAAAACTCAGGTGAGCTCGTCTGCGGTCTGAGACATACATACACTCACTCACACATTCAAATATATATATACATATACATATTTGCGTGAGTGTGTGTGCGTGAGTATGTATGTTCAGTTCTGTAATGTCTCTTCTCTTTACTCGACCGTTCCGGTGAAATCACAGAAGTTTCCGTTCGAAGGCAATCATAGGCACGTGGACTTCTAACTATTATCGACGACTGTAATCAGTCACGTGAAACCGATTTTTTCCTCCATCGCCTCCCACCACCGTCGCCGAAACGAACCAGCGCCACTAAAAAGAAAACTCACAAATCAGCAAGGAACGATATCCAACCTAAAAACGCACATAAACCTTCTCACCTCGGGCAATCTGAGATCAGAAACCCGGACATGCATAATGCGGCCAGGGCTTCATCATAGACCAACAAATTTGGTTGAAAGTTTCTGACGTTTGATGGCATGCCAGAGGCTAAATGGATTTTTGCCGTTCCGATTTCAATTGATCTTTGGATAACCATGTTCATCCCTTCTAATGGACCTATGCCCAATCGCCTAGTAACTCAAAAATTGGGTTCTTAAGTCTTTCGTGTTTGGAAAGGCAATCGAGAGATCGATTTGTTGCTATAACTGGAAGAACCCTTCAATTTTTGACTTCCTTATTTTGTTGTTCTTTCTTTTGCCCTGTCTTCAGTTATGCAACTCTGTTCTTCCTTCCTTCACTAAGTTTTTTCTCTTTTCTTCACGGTGTTCCCAGTATCGTTCTTCTTCAATCCATCTTTTTTATAGAAATCACCATAGGGGTACTTTATGGGTTCAGTTTTGGAATTAGTTCATTGATGTGTAATTGAATGACAATCGTCAGTCAATTATGTGCCATGAGTGATACACGCTTAGACGATCATGTATCTTTCGATACATGACTGACGAGGCAGTTTTTTTCCCGCACTAGTTTGTCATTTCTTTTCTTCACGGTGTCCCCAGTATCGTTCTCCTGCAATCCATTTTTTATAGACATCAGGGGCACTTTATGGGTTCAGTTTTGGAATTAATTCATTGGTATGTAATTGAATGACAATGTCAATTATGTGCCATAAGTGATACACGCTTAGACGAACATGTATTTTTTTCGCAGTAGTTTGCCATTTCTTTCTACGGTAGAACAATTACCATCCAAGGCTATAGCTCGGAGAAGGGGCAGAAGAGGAGGATTCATACTTTTCCCAAGGGTATTAGCACTTAAGTGAATGAAATGGATTCGACTGGAATTTGAACTCGGCTCTCCGATTTCTCAATCCGAGCCGCTATCCGTTACTCCACCGTGCCATTTCGTTATTTAGAAAGTCTTCTTCAGATGAAGTAATGTTTTGTTTTTGTTTTTTTATTGTTAGACTCAAATATATGCTAGGAGTTGAGAGCGAAATAACGTCGGTTATACATCGAGAAAATTCCTGACGATGTCGGGTCACTTGATTTTCAATTTTCAATTTTAAATTCCTGTTGTCCAACTTCGAGTTACACAAGCCTCATTCAGTTTCTTACGACTTTCATCCATGTTGTTTTTAAATATCTAACAGTAATAGTTTTAAAATAGGCGATATGCTGGATAATCCTGGACGTAAATTTACCGCAGATCACTCAGAAATTAGTGCACGTTCTATATATTTTCGCATTAATAAGTTACTTTCTCTTTAGTGTAAAAAAAAACATTAATTCGAAATTATGGTAGAACAATACGATGAATAACTAATGCATTGAATGTACAAGCGCATTATTTAACAATGCTATACTTTTTGTTTATTTTCTCTCCCGTCTTAGTCATACTTAAAACTTTATTTTTTAAAAACTATTATTGAGTTCTTGCCTATGTTTACATTTTTCTGTTTTTTTTTTTCTGTCAGTTGCTTTCGTTTGGTTTTCGCAAAGCAATCTCCATAATTCAGCATTCGTTTCAATCTTTCGGATTTCCGAATCTTGAAGACATTTTGGAATGGTTTTTTGTAAATACTTAGAGATGCCAACTTAGGTTTCGCTTGTGTGTCTCTATGTCGCGTCTCTTCAGAACTCCACAACTTCTTTACGTTATTTCTTCTTTTTTCTTTTGCTCTAAGTAACACTTGAACACCGATCCTTCCTACTTCTCCCTGTTCTGCCATCCATACACACAAAACACGTTAAGCAAGTTACTCGCTGTTTCTGTTTCTGCTGCTTTCGGTATATCCAGTAGGTTTAAATTCTACAGGATTTCTTTCCTTTTTATACGCTCTAAAATTTTCAGCTGTTTTTTTTTCTGGTTGTATGTATAAGTTTTCTTGTAGTTCCTTAAAACGTCCTCGTTGTTCTTCTAATGATACATCCACGTTTGTCGGTATCTGTCAGTATAACCACATCGCTGCGTAGCGATATCAGTTGTCCGTTGATACCTTGTTAAGGACACACCTGCAGGGATCGTTTTCACACATATCATCTCGAAAAAGGAGGTCGGCTAAATCAAGCGGACCTCACAAGAACCAGGCCAACCGACCCTGATAAAGTAGATCAGCTGTGTGGTGCGGACCCAGAACAAGGTGAACTGATCCGCGGTTCTTGATGTATTGCCCTTTTAGACGGAATCTTACAGGACAAAGAAGTACTCTATAAGAGAGTGGTTCCTAGCAGCCTAAGTCAGAGGACCACTCGCTCGACACGCGAAATGAAGGCTGGTTAGACCGTTCGCCTCCTGGCCTCGATCACTTTTCCTCGTTCGCCTAATGCCAGGTTGCAACCAAATAGAATTCGCCAACTGCTACAATTTCGTCTCATGTTTTTCTGGTGTAACAATACAGTCAAAGAGTTATTTCTTTGTATTAGGCTGCAAGTGTTCGATTAGAACAAGCTGCACTGTTGTGGTAGGATCCACCTAATTTGCATAGTGGAGTACCGACTATATAAATAGGGTTGGTACCGGAAGACAGGGAGGCGAATCAAGAGATTCAACTAGAGACTCTGCCCGACTGTGACCTAGTCAACACATTCTCCAGGAACGGTCTTCCCAAGAATATACAAAAGACTATATGTAAATATTGTGTACACTTTCTTGTTTCAATACATTTTGTTCTAAGTACATTTTGTGTTGCATTATTATTCCATGCATTAGTCAAGTTTCAACATGCACCCTGCGAACGAACCTGATGTCTTGTGTGAGCTGAAAAGCTACACTCTGCTGCCTTAAGTATCATCATCGTCTGCGAAGAGTTTGTCCAAATATAGAGGGAAGTATCTATAATATATTTCTGAGGGCATTCATCAGTAGGACTACATCTCTGTCACTTCAAGCTCTTTTTTTACAATGATGTTCAACCTCGATGTAGATTGTACACAGTAATAGGTACAGCTAATTCGGATATTTGTTGAAGATAAAGGCTAACCCTTGAACCGAGCAGGTGCTACCACCCCGGATCAGGGTGGACCTGGGAACAACAGCAGTTAAGAGGTGGTTCCACACTCCTTAAAACATCCAATCTATATCAAAAGTCTTACTGCTGGATTTTATCGGTATACGCAGAACGCTTGAGTGTTGTAGAATACGCGTAAGAAAACTCTCGGCATATGGTATACTATGGGTTGATGGTACACTCTCGGCTGAGGGTATACTCTGGGCTGATGGTTTACTCTGGGCTGGTGGTATACTCTCGTCTGATGGTATACTCTGAGCTGGTGGGATATTCTGGGCTGATGATATACTCCGGGCTGATGGAATACTCTCGGCTGTGTGTAAATTCTGGATTTATGGTATACTCTGAGCTGGTGGAATACTCTTAGAAGAAGGTATACTCTGGGCTGATGGTATACTCTGTGTTGGTGGTATACTCTGGGTTGATGATATATTCTGGGCTGATGGTATACTATGGGATAATGATATACTCTCGGCTTATGGTATACTCTGAGTTGACGGTATAATTTGAGCTACTGGTATACTCTGGGAAAAAGGTATACTCTCGGTTGATGGTATAATCTGAGCTAGTGGTATACTCTGAGTTGATGGTATACTCTCGACTGATGATATACTCTCGGCTGATGGTATAATCTGAGTTGATGGTATACTCTGGGGTGATGGTATACTCTTGGCTGGTGGTATACTCTGTGCTGATGATATACTCGGGGTTGATGGTATACTCTGAGCTGGTGGTATACTCTGGGCTGAAGGTATACTATCGGCTGATTGTATAATCTGAGCTGGTGGTATACTCTGGGCTGAAGGTATAATCTCGGCTGATGATATACTCTGGGCTGGTGTTATACTCTTGGTTGCCTTTTTGTTTTTGCAATAATGTGCACTATGTACAAGGCCCGAGAGCCACTTGAGGTAGAGGGTTGCAGAGTAAGAGACACAGATTACGTGGATATGTGTAGAAGATAACGGTTAGGCCTAGACTTGAACAAATTAAGATTTTATTGATCGGGAAAACATCCTCTCGGGTGTCGGTTAGACAATGCAGCGGTTCATGAGAAGGAACTGCTCGAGTGTAACTTACATCTCACCAAAAGAATGCAAAAAGAATGAGAATGTGCCTGGCATGGCGGGTCTTAGTCGCGAAGGGTCAGGCCTGGTGAAAATGTAAGGACTGTAATTTTTCTGGACACTTTCCATGGAAATAGCGATAGAACAGCTAGAGTCTTCCGATGTCTCGTCTGTGAGAATGGGGTTGTAGTGTGGGAAATAACAATAATTCGTCATCTACAAAGAGGCGGAGACGTTTTTGGAGTCTATCGCGAGTTGGAAAATTAGCTCCTGCGCATATATGTCATCAGTTCTCCATGTTCGGCTTGGTATGGCTCTTGTAATGGTACAGAACAACAGGAGGAGTCAGTTACCACCTAGAGCGGCACGGAGAACCGACCATTTTTCAAGTATCTTTAGCGATAGATCATATGTACGAGTTCCACTTGAGTTCTAGGCTGATTTTAAGTCCCAACAGGCGCTCAAAGCACGAGGCTTCCCTGAGAGAACATCCATTCATCGCGATTGATGAAAGGCCTCGGTCCGATTGTCGATATCTCTTCATCTTTGATGAGATTGTCCAACATTCACTGCCACATAGCAGTATTTCAGCAGTAGTGCAATACATTTCTTCTTTGTTTTCTAACAATATTCATCTTTAGAACAAACTCACTGTCGGTTGTATTTCCAGCTTCATTTGAGAAGTGATTGTGCAGAATTCACTGCAACATTATAGAGCAGATAATACATAGCATTTCAGCTGGCTTTTCTTTATTTCTACCGCATTCTTTTATCAGTAGAATCCCATCTCACGCATTTAGCTTCTTCTTCATCTATGAAGTGATTGTCTAATAGAAGTATATATTACGTAGAAAGACATCATACTTGTCTTCGTTTCTAACAACGTTAACGTGAACGCACTTTCGTTCGTTTTTATTCATTTATTTTTAGATTGATTCTCCTCACTTAGACGTCAGTCGGAGTCTTAAACTCCCAAAGTAATATTTTTTTAGCTTCAAGAACTGATTCTAACTTTTTCTGGTAGGATATATCTTTATATGAATAAACGAATGTCGTTTGAACAGTTCTCAGTATATGTCTGCTCCTTCTCTGTCAAGTATACTTTTATATTTCTTTTGTTTCCCCTTGTTCTATTTATGAACCATGCACAATACCAACATTCGCAATTTTTTTCTTACGTTCTTTACATTTGGACTAATATACTCAACTTTCGGGCGTTTTGTTTCGGCTGTTGTATATTCCGACCTTCTTCATCTACTCATCCGAATACCCTTAAGACATCGGATCGACAGACACCTGAAGAAGGCCAGAGGTCCCAACGGATGAAACGTTGTGATAATACTAACAATGGCGGGTATGTTCATTTGAATGTAAAAGATATAATTATCGATTAATTTTAATATATAATCTGTCCTGATTCTGCGTTTTTAAGAATAAGTAATTATTTTATTTTTTTTTATTCATTCTCAATTAATTTGGACATCAGTGAGAACTGGTTGTTATTTTTCTTTCTTTTTTTTCAATCAAGTGAGAAAAGACTTCTTTAACACCCCAGAACTTTACTCAGTATCAAAAATAATTTTTGTTTTTTTGGTCTTTATGATTGGCCTTGATAGCGTACAGAAATGTCGCCACGCCCTGAGAAATTTATCATATTAAAATACATTTTTATTATTATTTTCTCTTTTCTCTTGTTATATAAAAGCCATTGGATAGTTCTCCGTTGCGGTATTGACATTTTGTCTAAATTCTGATATTACTGAATTTAACCTTCTACCATTTATGCCCAAACGTTTGGACACCAGCAAAACTTCTTGTTATTTTTTCCTTTCGATCAAATGAAAAAAGTTTTATTTAAAACCCCCAGAACTTTACTCAGTATCAAAAATAATTTTAATGGTTTTTTAGTCCTGATGATTGATCTTGATAGAAACACAACCGAAATGTCCCAACGCCCTGAGAAATTTATCACATTAAAATACGTTTTTATTATTATTTTCTCTTCTCTCTTGTTATATAAAAACTATTGGAAATTTCCCCCTTGTAGCATTGACATTTTGTCTAAATCCTGATATTAGTGAATTTAACCTTCTACCTTTTATGCCGAAATGTAATTCTGTACCGATTTCACCGAAAAGTTGATATTAAAAATTTCGCCTACGTGCTTCTATTCAACTCGATCTACTTCAAGCTTCAAATTCTTGTAAAAATGTATCGGAACTGTTCCAAGCTTGACACTAATGTTCGGCACAGCTGTTACTGCTACGTTACGGCATCTTTTCCATTTTCTCGGAAAATCTATAGATTAACTTTCCACTTTCTTTCCGTTTTACTCTCTAGTCTATTGCAGCAGAGACATTAATTTTATGTTTTCATGCGTTTGCATGGTCGCACCAGGTGTCTTGCGGGCATCGCCAGAGATTAGGTTTGTCTCGTACAGTTATTTGACTTCGAATATTGGCTTCTTGTTTCGAAGTGTCTTGCCCTCCTGTTGGTTCCCCCGTTAAATCTTTTGCAGTTTTTGACTGTTGTAATTAGTTTTTTTCAGTACTCTGCCTATTGTAGACCTCATGTCTCCTGATAGGAAAGTTGAGCTGGGTTCAGTTACATAAGTATTTAGAATGAGTACGAAGCCGCACTTAAAAAAGGTTACATTGTGATGTTGAGAAGTAAACTATCTACCTTATCCAAGATAGTATTAATTTAACAGTAATAAACAAATAGTCATGCCTACGGTTAACGAAACACGAAGTGAAAATTGATTGAATAAAAAGTAACTATTTCAGAAATATTCCAGGAATCTCCTCAAGATTCTAATTTCAATCGCAGTACTTCTGGGCGATTTCGTTTCTTGCTCTGTTTGCAAATTCATCTAAATATTTTGATAGACTTTACATGTTGGTTGTGTTTGGTTAGCGGCATATAAACGTTTCTATGGATTGCTGTTGTGGCCTTGTTAAGGCCAGAAATAAAGACACAAAGAGAGGAATTGAGTTAAACAAATATATTAACAGAAACAGTAATACAAGTATATACAAACGATAGTGTTACAGCAAGAATGTTCGGTCCGACCGTCAGAGCTGACTGCTGGAAACCTTCCTCTCCAAAAGGCAGTACAATCTCCAATTTTAAGCTGAGAGAGTCCATGCGTGCGTGGGTAAATTACCATAACAGTTACTTAATGGTGAAATCTAGATATTTTTTACGAAATTGAATTTTTTTTTATTTTATAAGCATTAACATCCCTCCTTTTGGACTCTTCCGGAATTATCCACAATTTGCTGTACTATATATACATACATACATACATATATATATATATATATATATATATATATATATATATATATATATATATATATATATATATATATATTTGTGTATTTAGGCAGCAATCCTTCTTTCATGCACATTTCATTGAATATGACAGACAAGGTGCTTTTATTTTTATTTATGAGAAATTGGATAAAAAACTAAATAAAAGCACCTTGTCTCTCGTATTAAATGAAATGTGCATATATATATATATATATATATATATATATATATATATATATCCTCTTTTACTTGTATTCTTGGTGTTCTTATTTGCTCTTAGCTCCGTCGTGGGCCACTCTGTTTATCAAAGCCTTCGTCAAGGTACTTCTGTTCCTTATTACACACATCTTGCTAAATACCACATAGCTGGAGGAAGAAAAGGCGGGGAAATATCTTTCGTGAGGGTATTTATACAGCGTGTCCGCCAAAAACTTGACAACATATAAAAATGTGACTATCTGAGTAACTACATGTCCCAGACAAATGAAATTAAATTGGCTTCATGTTGAATAATAAATGATTTATTTATCAAAATTCGAACAAGATATTCAAGGGGAGGTAGATTTTATAGCCGATTATAATATTCACAAATGTTCAATATACGCGCCATTTGTGACACGACTCACGTCAATTCGGTAGTCCAGCTCCTGCCAAACATGTAAAAGCATGTATTGCGTAACATTCTCAAGCGCCTCGGTGATTCTATGCTTAAGTTCTTCTAGGCTTGTAAAAAGGGGGATATAAACCTGTCCTTTCACAGAAAGACCCTTAGAAAAAAATCACAAGATGTCAAGTCAGGTGAACGTGATGGGCATTTCAACAACACCTTGTCTTTTTGACTGGCACGACCGATTCATCTTCCTAGTAGATTCTCATTGAAATATGTTTATACAGTCATCTTAGCTTTTTATACATTTTGTTAGTTTGAAATCATTTGAGCAAGTGTTGCCAATGTTATTAGACCACAAAATCGTGTCAATTTTGAGGGACCCCTGTATTTTGAATATAACGAACTCAACTAGAACTGAACCACGGTCATCCGATTAACAATTCCGAGCTATTATCCATCACATCATCCACACATCCCCAATCCTATAGTGCTTGGTATTCACACATCTAGATACTGGCCGGGATCGACATTGCTTACCTTCGGAGATCGTACGGGAACCGTCGGTTCAACGAGATGTGGCCGTAATCTCTAGATTTAGAGGATCGTTCCTAGTGATCCATTAATTATTGCTATGAATGTCAGTACTATGTTACAGGTATTTCCATTCCATTTTCGGAGTCTTCATAATTGTTCAGATTTTCTTTTCTTCCGATGTTATTCTGTGATCTTCGGGAACATGGACAATTAATTTGTTTGATCAAATTTATGGTGCAAGTTTGGTTTACATATAGACATCGTCTTTTGAATTAAATACTCTTTTCATTGCCATGAACGTCTTTGTTTTTGCATATATCTCGGTTGTCCAGTTTAAGAAGGACCCTGAATATATCCTAGATACAAATTGCTACGATATTAATGCATTTGATGCAAGTTTGGTCTACATATAGACACTTTCTCATGAATGCAATGCTTTATGTCATTGTCATTTATTTCTTTGTTTTGTGATTCAGATTTCTCAGTTGTCCAGTTTAAGAAGGGTCCTGAATATGCCTTGAATACAAATTGCTACGGTATTTTTTCGTTTGATCAAGTTTTTGATGAAAGTTTGGTTTCTAATATTTTCAATGTATATATTATTTGTGAACTTTTTTTTTTCATCTACTTCACTGAATCCGATTCTAGTATTACCAGATACGTTCTTTCCTGTTGAGTGTTTTAAAAATTATTTTGTTGTTTCTTATTTTCCTTTGAGGGTAATACTAATATTGCATTGCCCTGGATTTTGAACAACAGCATGATGCCCGGGATAAAGAGCCGAACTGTTTCAATGATCTCGAATTGGCCATCATTTTCAAGATTTCTATTACCGTTTTCTGTTCGTGTTTAATCATTTCACCCCAAAGAAGGCGGAAATGACACTATTGCGCCGGAGGTTACAGGGAGAGATAGTGAGAGACAAAACTGGATGTCGGGATGATTCAGGAAAGGACAAGAGATTAACGGGATTCAAGAAAATAGAAGATTGTGATTGATGTTGCATTTAAATTTTTGCAGATTGTAGTTATCAGGGAAGCAATGAAACGGAAGGGACTTCCACCATAGGCAAGAAGTGCGAGAAAAGAAATTGTTGTAGTAGAAGTGGCGATTGAGTTTAGCTATTTCAACAGTAAAAGGCTTGGACCTAGATGTCAATCTAGTAACACGCTTGAAATCATGGAGTCGTAGGTAAAATTGATAATGTCTTTTTTTTCTTTTTAGCTTCTAAGTCTGGCTATTCACTTGTAAGATTTCACAAAATATAATCAAGAGGAGTTGTTGGTGTGATTAAAGAGCAACGAAGAACCGAATCCTATTTTGAAGAGGCAACCTCTGGTCTTGAAATTAGCAAGTAAATATCCTCCTGCAATTAAATGTTTTCCAATTTTCCATTATAATACTTATAAACTTCTACACCTGTTTTCTTATTTTAAACACCTTAAGGCAATCAGATATTTAGAGCTGGGGACCAATCATCCATCAGAGACAGAAAGCGCGGTTATAGAAAAAGGGGGAAAAAAGATCTACATAAATGTAATAAAACAATTGCATTGAAGTAGATGTATGCTTTGCAAATACTAAAATCAATATAAGCATTAACATAAACACATGACTTTATTTTATTTTGCTGTCGAAATTAAAATTAAGATTTTTTCATCTGGTTCATGTTATCCGAACAGGACGCGCCATACGCCAGCCAGATAAGATAGACGACATCTCTAGGTTTGTGAATGTAAGGATATAGCCACGAATATTAGTCTGGGGTCATTTATCTAATGGCCTCTACGAAAAGCCGAAATTCATATGCAGGTTTACAGAGTTAAATTTGTTGGTGTTTTGAGGTTGTAGTATATGTAATACCAAGAAAGATGTGTGTTCATATGAGCGTGGGAAGTGGTAACGTAAGATGTGGCTTGATAGACAAGATTGTTGCAGCTAGAAATGGTTTGGAGACAACTGATATAGTGTTCAACTAACATAAACTGTCTTTTGCACTTTATAAAACATAATATTATATTCAAATTGTTTTGTTATATTAAATATTGTCTCTTTTTAAAACCTCTTTCTTAGCTTCTACTTCTCGGTTTAGTTTTATTTTTAACTGCTTTCTTAGTCAATCAATTGTCTCTGCGAAGCGCATTTCTTGTGTACTATTGGGTTGGTGCATAATTATCAGGCGTTTTTAAACAATATTTATTGTGAAAAAAGAGACATAATAATTCAACAATAACATTTTTAAATAAATGATTATTCCGGAGCGTATTTTTATAACCTGAAAATAAAATAGTATTTTTATTTTAAAAAAAGTAAGTAAAACAGCATTTTTTATTAATAAATAACGCGCCTACAAAACGCCTGATAATTATGCACCAACCCAATAATTAGCGGACTTCAGAGGATGGTGTCTATACCGATTTCTTTCAAGTTCTTTGCCAGAAAATTTTCAGATTCCCCAGTATAAATATTGCCCTCCAACCTGTCATGCTGAGTTTTTTTTTATTCAGTGGCTGCTAATACCTTGCAACTTGATAGAAGGAAATAACAAAATCTACATTTGGAGTCAACAAGATTCAGTATCCTTGCTTGATAATTCCTAATTAACAAGCATTGATCCTGTGCAACAAGAATAAAACCTTGAATTTCAGCCTTTATTCTTGCACTGTACAACGACTGATAGGTACGGGGTTTGTATACGTTAACTTGATTGGCACAAATTGCAAATTAATTTTTTTTCTTGCCAGAATCGATTTTGCACATTTATAAATCTACTATTCTTCAGTGTTGCCATATCTGGTCTGGATTCTTGATAAAATGCAGAGAAGTGTCTGTAATACAATCGATCAAGACCGGGCATCTCGTCTTCAGTCAATTTCTCACCGACATGACGTGGATTCTCTCTGTTCTACAATTATTTTCATGGTAACTGCTCTGATAATTTTTTTTTTGCCCTGGTGCCCCGACTACATGAATTTAAGCGTTCTACTAGAATGGCAACTAGGTCTCACCGTTTTACTGTTGAACTAGCCAGATGCAGCCGCCATTTCTACTCTAACAGATTTTTCTCGCACTGTCCACATGTGGAAATTCATTCTGATTTCTTGTTTCTTTGTTAAGTTCAATCTTCAAAAAATTAAACCCAACATCAATAGCCATCTTCTGTCTTCTTGAATCCTGTCCCTTTTTTGTCATTTCATCAACCCTCTCCCATTCTCAGTCATCACTTTCACTTTCACTTTCACTTTCATTTCCTGTAACACAATTCCACTGCATCTTTGTGGCATTTTCGTCTTGCTTTGGGTGAAACGATTAAAAAATAATTAAAAAAACAGTTTTTTTCTTGCCATCGTTTCTGTGGTTGGTCCGTTTCATTTGCGTTTGGCTTATATTTTAGGTTCCTTGCTGTTGCAATTGTAATTATTATTGTTGCTATGGTTGTTGTTATAGTTGTATCTGCATTGTCAATATCACCCACTTTTTCATCATCATCATCATCATCATCATCATCATCATCATCATCATCATCATCATCATCACCATAATCATCACCATAATCATCATCGTTTCATTTTAAAATCTTATTGTCACCCTGTTTCTTGATTCCCGTTTACCTTTTGCAATTTGATAGCTTCGGCATTTTTTTTCTTTTTAATCTTTTTATTATTTTCTCTGTTTTATTATTTTCATTATATTTTTTTTTCACTGTGCTATGCTTTCTCTCTTGCCTTTTGCCCTTGTGAGTTGAGGCTGACAGTTGTGGGGGGGATAGTAAAAAGAGAAGAGCAGATTACTCGGTAAGCACAACTTTGTGTAACTTAGAGGGGGAGACGCAGATTTACGGAGACAAAGACGGAAGAGATCGAAGAACAAGTTGGTAAATAGATGAATGTAGAGACAGTGAGAGATAAGAGGAAGCTGTGAAGGCGAATAAAACTAGAGACGAAGAAGGTAAAGGTACTAAACCTACAAAATTGAGGGGATTATCCTAGGGGATATGAAAAAAATAAAAACGCAGTTTTACCTGCAAAATAAAATGAGAGAGAAAAAGAAAAAAAAGAAAAATCTCATATA
>OZ038476.1:75407661-75427661 GCA_964036315.1 Acanthosepion esculentum
TAAAAAGAAAAAATAAAGATACAGAATTATTGTCCAAAATCACTTGCGTCAAATATTTATCTCGCGAGATCTTATGAACACGCGTGACTTTCTATACTTCTTTTCCATGTACAAAACGTGAGCATGTGCTTCATGGTCGCCATTTCATCTCGAAACCATTTACAAATTCATGTTCCGTTAAATGCCGTTGAGGAGTTTACGACCTGGTTGGAGGTCAACCACAGGATTTCGGTTGTTGAGACTTCATTTGACCACATATGAATGAAAATAGTTTGCGGGTTCCATAACCTAAGATTTGCTTCGTAAGCATTTCACGATATTTATTATACGTCAAACAACGTGTTACTATCTTTCGCTCTGGTACTAATATCAATAATACTTTGGTATTGTACAAATATTTCTCAAAATATATGAAAAATAGGAAACGTTATGCCTACATTATTCGCTAATCGTTGACACAGAAGCAGACAATCAATATGATATATTTGATGTCAGTTGTCGCATGTCAACAGTGTGTGTAGTGGGGAATGAATGCATATACGGGCGGCTCCAGGGATACTTCATTTTAATAATAAAAAATAAATATTATACAGTCATAATTTAGGTTAAACACAGTTGTTTTTTGTTTTCATATGCATTTTATTACTATTTTTTTAGAATGAATATATCTTATATTTCTTGCTATTGTTTTATATTATATTTTCTAATTCATTATTTACCTATATATATATGTATGTATGTATGTATATATATATATATATTGTATTTATATATATATATGTATATATATATGTATATGTATATATGTATATATATATGTATATGTATATATATATATATATGTACATATATATATATAGGTATATATATAGGTATATATATATATAGGTATATATGTAGATATATATATTGTATATATGTATATATATATATGTATATTGTATATATATATGTATATTGTATATATATATATATAGAGAGAGAGAGAGGGAGGGAGAGATGATAATATATATATATATGTGTATAGATATATATATATATTGTATTTATATGTATATTGTATATATGTATATATGTACATATATATATTGTATATATGTACATATATATATATATGTATATTGTGTGTGTGTATATATATATATATATATATATATAAGGAGAGAGAGAGGGATGGAGAGATGATAATATATATATATATATATATATATATATATATATATATATATATATATATATATATTTGACTGCTATAAAAAGACGAAAATTAGTTAGGTAACCGGTTTCGAACCTCGCTCAACAGAGATAAATCGAGGTTAATAAATTAAACAGAATTATCACTAAAAAAAGATGGACAATATGTATTGAAAAAATATTATTGCTTAGATGGAAATTATTTGGAGGCCCAGTGTGAAATCCTTCGGTTTACACAGAGAGGGCTTCAATGATAAGATATAAATGACCTTCAACACTTTCAAGTGGTAATTCAAGTGGGACTTGGTAAGAATGGTAAATGAGTCCACACTGAAATTAGTAGCACAATTAATGCTATTTATTAGGTGTTCTGCGATGTAAGACCCGGATGTATTGGTCAGAATGTCTGAAGGAGTGTACTTAATATTGCGAAATCTCGTTGGAGCGTGATGCTTTATTCTGACATCCAGCCTTTGAGTCGTTCTCCCTATGTAGTGCAAACCACAACTACATTTAAAGGAATAAATTAAACAACTATTATGATGTGGAGGGAGAACGTCCTTACGCATGGACGGAAGAAAAGGCTTGGCAGAGAAAACCAAGTCAAGGTAGGCGCAGGTACGCAAGATATCGATCTGCTATAGCAGGTTTGAATTCGGCAATTTTATTCTTAATTATTGCTTGAACAATGCCCGATGGATAGGCATTGTTACAAAGAGTAGTTTTAATAAACCTAAGTTCATCATCCAAATTAATTTTAGAATAGATCATAAGAGCCCTATGGGTAAGGGTTTTAATTAAATTAATTTTACGTTTCATGGAACAAAAAGAATCTCAATTGCTATATAAACCAGTAAACGTCGGTTAGCGATAAACGGAAGCAACAAAATCCGACGAAGAACCAAAACGTCAAGAAAGAGAAGAGATGAATCAACTTCCTTTTCTTGTGTAAATTTTAAAGCTGGATGCATATTATTAAAGGACACAAGAAGAGACAATATGCATGATGGACGCATGACGCATGGCATATTCATATTCTCAAATAGATACGACGCGAATGCAATATCTATCTATCTATCTATCTATCTATCTATCTATCTATCTCAGTCTGTTCCTTATCTATCTATCTATCTATCTATCTATCTATCTATCTCAGTCTGTTCCTTATCTATCTATCTATCTATCTCAATCTGTTCCTTATCTATCTATCTATCTATCTATCTATCTATCTATCTATCTATCTATCTATCTCAGTCTGTTCCTTATCTATCTATCTATCTATCTATCTATCTATCTATCTATCTATCTATCTATCTATCTATCTATCTATCTCAGTCTGTTCCTTATCTATCTATCTATCTATCTATCTATCTATCTATCTATCTATCTGTCTATCTCAGTCTGTTCCTTATCTATCTATCTATCTCTCTATCTATCTATCGCAGTCTTTTCCTTATCTATCTATCTATCTATCTATCGCAGTCTTTTCCTTATCTATCTATCTATCTATCTATCTATCTATCTATCTATCGCAGTCTTTTACATCGCTACCTATATCTGTCTCTGAATCTCTCTTTTTCTCTGTCTCTAGCTGTCTATGCTTATCCTTTTATCTATATCTCCGCATATCTATCTATCTATATAGCTAGCTAGCTAGCTATCTCTAAACTCTTATGACTTGATGTTGAGTGGTGGCAGTATTTATCAATCAATCTTAAAATGCAAATGATGAAGTAGCCGTCACAAGATCTGCTCATGACATCGTACGATTCTTAACATTCGAGTATCACAAGCTCATGAAAGCGATTTTATTCCTTATTCTCAAGATACCCTACTTTTGGAGGCCGAGAACCAGACGGACCCGATCGTCTTAAATATCTACAACATCTCCAGGACACACGCGCACTGTTGGCTGCTGAGTGAGTCCATCAAACTGCCAACAATCTTGTCTTTGTAGAAGAAGTGACACAGCTTAAGTGGAAAAAAGTTGTTCATTCAAGCGACTTTATTTTTAAGTCAAGATATGACGTCAGATCCTTCCCTTTTAACTGATACCATCAACTATTTTTTGTTCACTAAATTCTAATGCGTAATCGGTATAGGGTTATAAGCGACTCCCCTCTCTCCACTACTCCGCCTTGTACCTCTCCCATCTACGAACTTCGAGCCGCGCAAATTAAATGCCTACAAGATCTAAGGGTCAAGGGTTCAGAGATAGGATTCCTTCTGCAAAAATGAAGCCAATGCAAAAGTTCCACAAGTTCTTTGATATTTCTGAATTGCAGCACCACTGCAACTGGACTAAAATAAAAAAAAGTCTGCGAGTTTAAATCTAAAAAACGGTTAACCGTCCTGTATATGACAATAAACTACACCGGCCACAAGGCTTTTAATCGGGACGATTTGAGGAACATGGAACCACCTCTGAAATACTGTTGTTCCCAGCTCCATGCTGACCCAAAATGATAGCACCTGCTTAGGTCCAGCTATGGGTAAATAGTGAAACCTAAAACTGGTGTAAAAAACTGAATGTATGAAAATAAAATTTCCATAGTAAAAAAAAAAATACCAGCAATATATCTTTGTAAAAAGAAAAAAAAATTACTCTCAAGCTTCAAAGAAAATTAAATTTCGGTATTGAATGACCCATAACAAGTTGTCATGCCGTTAAACAAACAAACGTTTGAAGCTCTTGGGTTGAAACGTTCATGGTTTTCTTTTCTTCGTACATTTTACACAGAGATGTAAAAGAAGAAGCGTAATTCATTGATTGTCATGTTTTTCACTTCTTATTGACCATTTGCAGGTTATTTAAAACCAGGAGATATTTTTAGAGTGTAAGAATTTTTTTTTTAGATAATAGTAACTTAATGATACAAGTTCTACTAATTAATCCATAGCTGGGGAAGAAATGTTGATTCATACCTTTCCAAGGATATCTGCGCGTAAGTAAATTTAATGAACCCGAATGGAATTAGAACTCATCTCTCCGATTTACAATTCCGAACCGATATTCAATACACCACACACTCATCCAAGTTTATGCCACCTGATATTCTCAAGGAGGGGGCGTTTTTTTTTTGTTTGTCTGTTTTTTTTGTTTTGTTTTTCACTTTGGAATATTTTATTGGACTTTTGTTTCGCATTAAATATAAAATAATTATGGTACTGGACAAGTTTGAAAGTATTGACAATGTATTTTCATCATCGTGTAAATAATCGGGGCTGCATATTTTAGTGCTCTGAAGTAGAATCTGATGATTATGCCGGATTTTACTTTGTTGTTATGATCAGAATAGAAACTTAGGTCATTTTTGTTGGTTGATTTCCGGTGGACACCGAGTTTTAAACTGTTGTTAACGTGGTGTAGCTTGATATCTAGAAAGGGTAAATAATAGTGTTCTTCCATTTCGTATGTAAATTCTATAGTGTGATCGATTTGTTTAGTTAATCTAGTAGGTCAAGTAAAACGGTATCACGATGATATGTAATTCTAAGAAGATACATACCATCACTGCATAGAGAGGCTATCCGATTGGTAAACAAAGTGTATATTCTCCAGTAGCCTAATTATCTTATATTCATGTATAGTCTTACCAACATGACAAATTTAGTCCGATGAAGTCATGAAGGACAAAACGCTATATATATAATACAAATATAAAGTTTGTAACTGATTTGATTGGTGTTTCCTTCAGCATCCCGTCTACAGAGTTTCGTAAATGGACCTACCATGAATCACTCCGCCCACTCGTCAGAAGCATGTTTTATAATTAATACTGGGTTTCAATTATTATTCTTTTTATAAGCAATTCGCCCCCAGCAATTAGCACGCAAGTGGTTACAGTGAGTAGAGTAAGACCAAAGATGAGTGTTTGGGAAAAGGATAAAGAGAAAAGCATCGATGAAGGGCAAGGCATCAGAAGATATCGATTGACACTACATTTGAATATTTGACGATTATAGCTATCAGGGAAGCAAGTGATAGGAAGGGAGTTCCACTGACTGGAGGTGCGAGATAAGAAGCTGTTGAAGTAGAAGAGACGACATTTAACCGTTTCGACAGTGAAAAGATTGGGACTGAGAGGATAGCCTTTGTAGTACGTTTCAATTCATGCGGTTTGGGAACTAGCGAATGTAGCTCGTCGGACGCAGTTACCATGAAAGTACTTGTAGAAAAGGCAGAGGGAAGCCACAGCACGTCTGTGAGATAGCGACTGGAGACGGAATGCCTGATCAGGACTAACCACGTTGCATATCCGTCGCTGGATTTTGTCTAGGACCTGGAAATTAATAGCGAGATCACCAGACCATATATGGCAGCAGAGTATTCTATGCAAGGGCAAATGGTTGATTTGTAGATTTGAAGGATGGACTCCGGCGAGAAGAACCTTCTGGCCCGACAAAGAGAACAAACTTTCCTTGCAATAGATGAAGCTATAGATTCAATGTTCTTGTTCAGGTCAGTGTTCAGCGTGAGGCCAAGTAGTCGAAAAGAGGCGCTCTCGTGGAGTTGGGCATCAGCCATCTTGATGATAGGCAGGGAGGGTTCCTTTTGGTGGGTAACTGAGAGCAGTTTCGTTTTAGATGCTTTAAAGTTTACAAGCCATTTCGTGCCTCAGTACAGGCGTTTGAGGGGCATTAATGATTTAAAAAAGGTTCAGGAAATTTTTATACGTACCTAGTAAAACATTTTTTGTGAGTTCGGCTGTTATTGTTTAAGAAAGTTTCGTAACGCCTGTATGTTCATGCAAGTATGTCAGCTTATTTTTTTGTTCGATCGATTTGGAAAACCTTCGTAATTTTATGCACGCGACATTATAAAAATATGCCGATTCTTGTTTAAAGTATCGGCATATAATCTACATCGACTTATATACGAATACATGTGATCATTCCTTTCCTGCTGATTGAAATGCTTTTCCGTCGTCACTTAATGCCCGACAGCTGGAAGTAAATATTATTTTTGCTACTCTCATTGAAAGATAAGAAGTGACTTGAGGTAAAATAAAAAAATATGGTTCTACAGATAAAATCCGAGAATACCTTGGACTGAACATTCGAGTAACGAGAAAGATTTAAAGCCAATGAAAACAAAAAGGACACTTTTACTGAGAATCAGAAAGAGACAGTTGAAACTTATAGGGGACATAATGATGAAATGGGGTTTGGTGAATTTAACGCGCACAGGACTATTGAATGCAAGAGGGGCAGAGGTAAACAACGGAATGAGGCGATTGGGCGTAGACATTTGGGCGCAGATGTTTTGGCATATCCGTTTCGGTGCTAGTTGATTCGGCACCAGATTTTCAGGCACCAGATTTTTAAACGTTTTGAAAACAAATGTTGATTGGTTCATTATCATTCAAATGTAGAACTTTCAAATGTTTTAATACTGTAACTTTATTGAAAAATAAAATCATTACTTTAAAAAAAAAAACTGTAATATTGTGACTGTTGTGTCGTGTAAAGTTCTCCCAAGTACGCAGTGTAGTCAAGGAAAGATAACTCCACTCACGGGTGGAGAAATCTTCCCAATTATATAGAATCTAATTTGCATATCAGCACAGTAACTTTATTAAGTTCAGTGTGATAATTATGAGCAAGGCTCCTTAAGTACTTGATAGTATCCATGTTTTCAAATCTAAAAATACTTCCATGTATTCTTCTGTCTGCATCTCCATTTTTTGACATTTTTCCTAGCATCCAAATGTCTGAGGCTCGAAATTCAGACACCAAATGAGCTGTCACGCAAACTGTAGTACCTAAACTCCAGCAAACGGTGCTCCAATACGTACCAAATCAAGAAAACCGCGAGATACCAGCATAAGGAGCTTGTGTAAATGGATAGCAGAACAGGCACTGGAAAGCATAACGAAAAAACAAACCTTACAAAGGATAGGAAGTTGTTGGAGGCCATGACCACCTCCGACATGAAGGGTCACAGCACATTGAAGAAGAAGAAGAAAAATAAGAAGTCCATGAGAGCACCTCTTTGCGACTGCTTGGTCTCACATTATCCGCTGATCTGAGATGGAACAAATACATTGAATCAATAGCTTAATCTACCACAAGGAAAGTTAGTTCTCTATATCGCGTCAGAAAGTTTTTTCTCGCGCGAGTCCATCCTTCAAATCTACAAATCACCCATTCGCCTAGATTTGGAGTTTTCCGTTTTAAAACATGGGATGTCCTGTGTCGCGATGGAATTATATTTTTGTTTTAAATAATTATAATATTAAGCTTTACGGATCGTATTGAACACTGTTTTTTAAAAATAAAAATAAAAGTTAAGAACTCTGAATTATAAATATCACTGTTCTTTCCTATTATTTTAAACATATATATATATGTGTGTATGTGTGTGTGCGTGTATGTATATATATATATATATATATATATATATATACTATTTATTATATTATTATATTATATACTATTTCTTATTTAACAGTTAAAATATTTCATCATTGAAAATGTTTAAATGTATAGCCGAAAGCGCTCAGAAAAAAAAGAACATTCGGACAATTTTTACATAATTTATCATCTGAAAAGAAGAAAGTTATTAGATCGCATGAGAAATTGTGTAAAAACTAAATCAAAGCACCTTGTCTGTCGTATTCACTGCACTCGAAAATCTGCAAAAGAATATCACCAATCTGACATACCAAAATATAGAGAACTACTGTAGTAAGTGATATAAGACCTCATCCCAACGCAAATATGATTGCCAACGTCCACAGGGACATCCTGCAATATAAAAGACTCAAATACGGAAATAAATCAGATATAGATAAATATCAGACAGAATAAAATAACCCAACACCCAAACAATAAAGATATAAAACTGAAAATAAATAATATGACAGAGGATGAGGTAAAAAATAAAATAAATGTGACAAGAAATGATAATCACTCAGGAAATAAAACTGAAGAATCTACCTGCGACATAAACTGCAGTTATTCAGATTATGTCACTGAAGGTGAGTCAGACGACATTAGGGCACACAAATGTCAGACAGAGACCAGCTCGCAAAAATTCATATGACAAATTCCAAATATAAAACGTTGCACTGAAAAACACTGTTAACAGACAAACCACTGGGAACTATCACAGAAGTAAATAATGTCATATGCACAGTAACTTTTGCAGCTACTGGGAAACTTGGTGTCAAGACAATGAAAAGATTAAACAACAGAGAAAAGAGTCAGCTTGGAACGCAAAACTGAAGCGAGAAATAAAGGGAATGAGTTATGGGTATTAGGTGAGATCTCAAGAAACCCAAAATGTCTCAACGCGCAAATACACGAAGATCAAGCGGGTATATGAAATTAAATTGTAAAAATTCAAATTGCTAAAATTAAATTGCTAAATGCCATTCCACCAATCTAGGAAATGTTGAAACAGAAACAACAGCTAAAGGCGCAAAGAACAATACGATATTCTAAATTCACCATAACAAATTTTACAGGGAAATTGAAAAGGCAGTTATAGATGTCAAAAAGCCACCATCTATTGAAAAAGTGCAGAAGTTTTTGGAGAATATTTGGAGCTGCCCAAAGGAATACAACCCCAAATCAGAATGAATCCAACGAGAAGAACAACTAATGATGGATAAACCTCTACAAGGATGGGAAAATATAACGAAGACTAATATTAGGCAAGCTCTAACGAAATCCTTAAAATGGAATCCCCAGACAAGGTACTCTAACTGCTCTAACATCTGTCATCAATCACTGAAACCCTTGCAAAAGCTTTATCAATACTTGTTGGTAATCTCCATGAATTCTCAGAATGGATCAGTGAAGGTATTACATATCTCCTGCCAAAGGTGAAATAGATGATCCGAAAAACTATAGACCAATAACATGTTTGTTCACCAAATTGATCACGTTTGTTCTGAGAAACGGTATTTACTTTTTCTCGAATAAAACAACATTCCTCTCCTGGAACGAAAGGAATGCAGGAGAGGTTCATATGGTTGCAAAGATCAACTATTTTATTAACAAAATGATCATGGAAAACTGGTAAAAATCTCAACACAGCATGGATAGATTACCGTGTGTGTCACACACCTGGAACCTTAAGACTTTGGAAGTGTACAAAGTCCCCTGGTGATAGTAAATTTCCTTAAACACATCATGTGAATGTGGAAGACCACATTATAACTAAATCATACCACAGGCACTGCCACTTCGAATCACCTGAATATCCGACGAGGAATCTTTCAAGGAGACTCTCTTTCACTCTTCTGTTTTGGCTTTCCTTAATCTCTGTTACGCATGAACTAAACAATAACAGCTATAGATACAAAAGATTTTTTCAATCACATACGATATATGGACGATTTCAAACTCTTTGCCAAAGACGACAATGAGTTGAAGGGTCTCCTCAATACTGTAAAGTATTTCAGTGACGAACTAGGTATTGATTTCGGATTAGATAAATGTAAAGTAACATTCAAGAAAGGGAGAATTACAGAAACGCATTCAACAAATCTAGATTAGGAAAATGGACACAGTAGAAGCCTATAGGTACCTAGGAACTACCGAAGGAAATGGAATATAACATAACCAACGAGAAAGTAAGAAACGAATACTACAGGCGTTTGCATCTGGTATTGAATACAGAGATGAATTCAAAAAGCAGAATATCAACCATAAACACCCTGGCTGTGCATGTGGCGCAATACACTTACAGAATCTTTAATTGGACCAGAGATGACATTAAGGGAATGGACGCCAAAACGAGAAAAAACTCTCACTTGCCATTGCATGAATCATCCCAATGCTGATGTTGATCGTCTGTATGTGCTCAGATCCGAAGGAGGCAGAGGATTAGTTCAACTAGAACTATCTTAGAAAACTACAACAATCGGTCTTTAAATTATCTGGAAACAACAGAATACGGGATGTTGATCCATGTCAAAGAACACGAAAGAACTAAGAAACTTCATTCAGTAATAAAGGAAGCTATCAAATTCAAAACGGAGTTTCAAGTGGGTGAAGAGATACAAGTAAAACATAATATACATACTGCAGTGGGGAAAAAAATGAAAAAAATGAAGCAAAGGCAAATGCTACCGACCACTTAAAGAAACAATGACAGGATAAAACTCTTCACGGTCAATATTCTTCCCGTGCCAAACAAGCTGATGTAGACCACATACCCATCAGTAGCGATGTAGTGCAGGGTCAAAAGCTGCACAGGACCAATGCTTACTAGCTAGAAATTACCAAGTCCATAAAAAAATTGTGTTAGCCAAAAAAGGCAGATTCTTTGATAAATATCCAGAAACAATTGACCATCCTGCATCAGGTTTTACGGTAAAGCCCGCCATTACAGAGTGAGCCAATATCTGCACTGGAAAATATGCAACTTTTACGGAAAGGAAACTACAAGAAATTGATTACGGAGATAGGCCTTGTAACAGTATTGCGGGTCTTCAAAATACACAGAGACAGAACGATCAAAACTAATCGCCCAGATAATATGATCAGAGACGGTATAAATAAGATGTACCTTTTTATTGACATAGTAGTCCATTCAGACTGTAATGTATCATTGAAGATCATATAAAATCTATCAAAATACAAGGACCATGACATCGAAATCTGAAAAATGTGACACATGAGGACATCAACAATTACAGTTGTAGTTGGGGCCCTCGATTTAATTGGAAAGAGATTTCTGGCAGCCCATGCCTTAAAGAAATACAAAAAATTGTACTCACAAGTATAACCAACACCATACGAACGGTTTTATCTATGGAAAATTTGTAAAAACACCTTACTAAGTGTTTTATCTGTGATTTTAGTTTGTTTTGTTTTTATTTTGTTGTTTTTTTCTCGGATACTGCTCAGTGGAAAATGTCATGATACCATTTCTTAACCTAGCTCTCTGGTTGGGACCCGGAAAGAAATGCGTATGCAACAGAAATAATAATAATAATAATAATAATAATAATAATAATAATAATAATAATCTACGTAGTGCAGGGTTGAAAGCTGAAACTGAACTTTTTGTCCTTGCTGCACAGAACCAATGCTTGTTAACTAGAAGTTATCAAGCACATATACTAAAATATTGTGTTAGCCTAAAATGCAGATTCTGTGATAAATATCCAGAAACCATTGATCATCTTGTATCAGGTTGCACGATATTGGCACCCACTGAGTATAAATCCCGGCATGACAGAGTGGGCCAATATCTGCACTGGAAAATATGCAACTTCTACGGGAAGGGAACTGAAAGAAACTGGTACGAACACCACCCAGACCCGGTTACGGAGATTGTACGTGTTACAATTCTATGGGACTACACAATACACACTGACAGAACAATCAAAGCCAACCGCCCAGACATTGTTATTAAAGACCACAAACGAAATAAGTGCCTCCTTATTGATTTGTCAGTCCCTTCAGACTGCAATGTATCTTTGAAGATATTCAAAAAGCTGTCAAAATACAAGGACCTTGAAATAGAAATCTCAAAAATGTGGCACATGGGACCATCAATAATCCCTGTTGTAGTTGGAGCCCTAGGATAGGTTAGAAAAGATTCCAATAGACTAATTGAAGAGATTCCTGGAAGTCCATGCCTCAAAGAAATAAAAAAAATTGTTCTCACAAGTACGAAGGGCTTTATCTAGGTATTTTTTTTTTTTTTTTTTTTTTGTCAGTGGAAAGTGTCATGATGCCATTTCTAACCTTACGTCTCTGGGCGGCACCCGGAAAGAAATGTGTAAACTCCAGAAATCAAAGGAAATAAAAATAATAATAATTTTGAACAAATAAGGGATATTGACCTTAAAGCAAAACTATCTGTGTACAACATTTCCGCTGGAAAAATAAAATTACAAAAGTAAAAATAAGAAATACAGTGTTTAAGAAATTAAAGAAATTGATTAAATTAATAAAACGTAGTAAAATTTAATAATTAATCAATAAAACTTAATAAAATTCGAATATGTCAGAGTTCATAGCAACTGCATTTATGAAAAAGAATAGTGTTTTACATGCTACTTTTTTTTTACAGATTAAAGTTTCCGTTTAGAATAATAATGCCGATGGAATGTTTTATAAAGCAATCATGGTTGTTCAAATGGAACGTCTCCCGGGAAATTTTTCATTTCTGCAGCAAAATAATCAGTTTATGTGCTAAATAATATGCGTGCCATCCATGAGAAGCAATGTTCCAGAGGGTGCGGAATAACAGGGAATAGTTTAATGACGTCGGCACCTGTATTTGATACAGAAGATTTACTCTTGTTTTTTTGTTTGTGTGTGTGTGTGTGTGTGTGTGTGTGTGTGTGTGTGTGTGTGTGTGTGTGTGTGTGTGTGTGTAATATTGGGTCGACGTATTCTCATTAACGCCAACGCAGACCTTTATAGCAAGACATGAGTTTCTAATGATGATCTTCTAGTCATGTGCTCGCCCTTTAGAGATTGAATGCCACAAGACCCCCCCTCCCGCCATTTAACCGCAATCCCAATTACATTTGAGCCAGATTAAAGTGAAGTGAATAAAGGTCAAGGTTAGATGTTTATTAGTCTCAGGAAATAATCGTGTCAGAACCTCTTTTTGCTGTAGCGTAAAATTACAAGAGACTTGAAACTGTATGAAGATAGAACATTCCACATAGACAAAGAAGGAATTTACATGAATAAAAATGAAAAAAGAGAAAAACAAAAAGTAGGAAAGTAAGAAAGAAAGAAAGAAAGGAAGGAAGAAAGAAAGAAAAAGTGGGAAAGAGAGAAAGTAGTGAATGAATACTAAACAATGAAACAATTTAGAAAAAAGAAAGAAAAAAGAGAAAAAGTATGAAAAACTAAGAAAAAAAAAGAAACAAAAAAGAAGGAAAAAAGAAATCAATAAGTAGAAATGGTATACAATAAAGAGAGACGAAAGAAAGAAAACAATAAATTAAGAAAGAAAAACATGTTAAAACAAAAAAAGATATAAGCAGGCAAAAAAGAAAAGAAAAAAGGTTGCTAAGAAATAAGTAGCAATTAACGAAAATATTTAAAATGAGAAAGTACAAATTCAACAAAGAAAGGCAAAAGAGAGAAAGAATGTAAGCAGTTAAGAAAGAAAAGAGAAAAAAACACATACAACGACAGAAAGCAAGAAAGAAAGAAGTAATTAAAAGAGGAAAAAACTAAGCAAATAAAAAAAATGTAGGAATCTTAAACTGTATTACTAAACATATTAATCATATTAGAAAAGAGAAATTCCCAAAGATATGTTAGAAAACAGAAACGAAACAAAGAACGCCTTAATTACAGCAATAATAAAAAGTAAAACATCAAAACTGAAGAAAAAGTGAAGCAAAATAAATGGAGAAAGAAAAGAAAAAAGTAAAATGAAATAAAAACTAACGAAAGATCTTTGAATGAATACAAAAAGTAACTCAGAAAGAACGATAAAGAAACCGACCAACAAACAAAACACTTAAAGAGACGATGAAAAGAAAAGAATATCATAACAAAAATGTAATAACTAAAAAAAAAAAAAAAGAACTCACAAAGAAAGTTTTCGGATATAGGATTTTGTTTTTATGAGGTTATGATTAAGGCTGAATAAATTGTCCGCTGGGATAGACGTCGGGTAAGAGTTTTAAGGTCGGTGTGGGCAATGCCGAAGAAAACACAGTGTAAGACAGGGTGTTGGCAAAGATGGTGGATCGGTGGGAAAGATAAGGGAGGTGTAATGTGGTCCTGGATTGATGGCCTGTGATGCTTAGAATTTCATCCTAGATGCAACACGGATCCGGACGCTTTTCTGGCAAACTACCAACAAATATCACATAATGAATGTTAAGTGAAAGTGATTTATTACAACAATGTTGGAGAATTGAGGTTCGTTTTTTTCTTTATTCCTAGTGTCTACACAGATGGGCTGAGATGAGCGAGTGTAGAGACCTATTGGTTAAGGTTATTGGCGAACAGGTTCCGAAAAGACACTTTGATTACGTTGTTTTCCTGTGAGAGCTGCTGTAGTTTACACTGATAGATAGATAGATAGATAGATAGATAGATAGATAGATAGATAGATAGATAGATAGATAGATAGATATAGTTTCTTTAAAAAGGTTCTTTTCAGTAGATCATTTCTCTCGGGAAGATTGACCTATCATTTGTCAGAACTTTGTGCCATACGTAAACAATACGAAAATCATTGGTGCCCATTCTAATTTATAAATGTTGGTCGACCATAAAACAGTATTCTGCCACGGAAACTGTGAAAACGATTCCATATCTTTGTAGCCCTTTACATCAAAAGAAAGTTGCATCTACTGCAAGGAAGGTTGGATCACGGTGTGGTTTCAAAAATGTTTCTCGTTTACAAATCAACCATTCGTCCGTGCATTGAATACTGTTGCCATATCCGGTCTGTTGCTTCTGTTCTACATCTCGAGTTTCTTCAGAAAATGCAAAGAACGATCTGTAATGTAACTGATTCTCACCTGACTTCTTGGCTTCAGACACTTTCTCACAGACGTGACGAGGATTCATTCTGTCTTTTTCTACAAATATTTTCATGGAAAATAATTTGGCGATCTTTCCCCGGCTGGTGCACCGAATTCATGAATTTAAACGTGGTACTAGATTGGCATTTAGGTCCCACCCTTTTACTATTGAAATAGCTTAATGCAACCGCCTCTTCTACTCCAGCAGTTTCTTTTCTCGGACTTTCCACCTATGGAACATCGTTCCGTTTACTTGCTTCCCTGATAACTTCAACCTCCAAAAGTTTAAATACAACATCAGTCGCCATCTTCTGTTTTCTTGAATCCCGTTCATTTTGTGCTTTCCTCAAACATGAGGGAAACACAAAATGAACGTTGAGAATAGGGAGAGCCCTATTCTCCCTGCCCTCTTTTATTTTAACTCCTTGTAACCCTCTTAGCACTAGTGCCATTACCTACTTGTTTAGGGTGAAATGATTAAAAAACAAACATAAAAATAATTTGTTTCCAACCTAGGCACGTGTAATGTGTCCGTAATATCTTTTTTTTCCAAGGGAAGCTGAAATGAAAAAAAGTCAGAATTCTTTTCAACCATTGAATCACTATCAGCATAAACGCTACACCAGCTTGACCCTCATGTATCTCCATCACCATCATTTGACCGTATTCGGGATCATCGACCAATACTTTCTTTAGCTACGCCATCGCCACGTACAGTTTAGAGTGACTTTCTCTCAAGGTTATAGAATCCAGTCTGTCCTGCTATTTACCCATAGCTGGGGAGAGAAGAAGAGGATTCATACCTTTCTTACGTTCATAACTTTAGCACGTAAGCGAAGGTAATGGATCCAACTGGAATTCGAAATCGGTTCTCCTATTCCCCAATCTGAGCCTCTATTCATTGCCCCACCGTGCTTTCTATTTATCCAAATTCGTGCACTTGGCGTGCAAACGTTTTGAGCCATCTGGGTGAATTAATTACCTTTGTTAAGTTTATCCCAAAATCGAGAGTGATTAGCAGTATTCTTTTCTCAGTCCATTTTCTGATCTTTGAATGTTACAAAACAAGTTATTCCACTTTCGTTAATGCTGTATGTTGAATAATAAAGTATCTTAAGCATAGTGATGCTGACAAAAGGTCATTCAAATCTATTGGACCACCAGTGAATATTTCACCTTTCGGCTTTTTTCTTAAGTTAGAAAAGGAATTTTGAGGAGATGCAAAAATTGTCCTTTCTTATTACAGTAAAAACAAAACATCAAAATATGTAGAAATTAGAGTTGCTGATTCCGTCTCAATTCGATGCGGCACTGGATGGATTATGGTCCAAATTTTCTCATTGAAAATTTTATCCCAATCTACTTGATAGTAATACCAAATCTCATTGGGATTGGGTGCTTTTCTTTCTAGCAAATAGTTTATTCGGTTTCCATCACAATAGTTCAGTTATTGAGATCAGTACTTTGAGCTGGCCAGTCTTCCAAAAGATGAACATCTGCAGCCACAAGAAACCTATTTGTTGCACGTGATGTGTGGCAAGGAAACACCTTCATGCCGAAGTTTTTCTCCTTCTTTGTAGTCTGGCAGAAGATTAGAACTTGTATATATATATATATATGTTTATTTAAAGACATTTATAATATGTTTAACGTTCTTTTTATAGATACAAGTATTTAAGCAAATGCTCTGTTTTATACATATATATATATTTTTGAATTGGACATAGTCCGACAATTTATTTAAAGACATTTATAATATGTTTAACGTTCTTTTTATAGATACAAGTATTTAAGCAAATGCTCTGTTTTATAAAACAGAGCGTTTGCTTAAATACTTGTATCTATAAAAAGAACGTTAAACATATTATGCTCTGTTTTATAAAACAGAGCATTTGCTTAAATACTTGTATCTATAAAAAGAACGTTAAACATATTATAAATGTCTTTAAATAAATTGTCGGACTATGTCCAATTCAAAAATATATATATATGTATATTTATTTATTATAATTTTATCATATAGACAAAACCATTTTACTCACTACAAAGATGCAACTTGGTTTCAGTGCATTTCAACTGCACTTCGACGGGTGAGGGTCGAAAATGGTTATGAACAATTCTGCTTGTACGCAAGCCGGATGTGAAACGTCACTTCCTTTTTAACATTTGTTCGAGAAGAAAAATATATACATAAAAAAATATATATAGGTGTTGGAGTGAAACAATACTGCTTGTTGATAGCAGTGATGAATGGACCGGATGTTTAATGTTGATTGGTGTGTGGACATATATATATATATATATATATATATATATATATATATATATATATATATATATATATATATATATAAAGAGAATGAGAGAGAGAAAGAAAGAGAGGGATTATTTGTACAGTACTTTTCTTACATCCATGATAGAGCTCAATTTATATTATATTTCCAAGCGGCCGTTTTAATCAGTACAATGACGAATTCCTTTTTTCAAATTGTGATTAAAAAAGATGGAGCTCGGGAGCGTCCAAGATAAACAAATGCCCATTTTGAAAGCTTTTGATGCATAAAACAGTTTGTATATGAGTAATAACATTATATATATATATATATATATATATATATATATATATATATATATATATATATATATATATATATATAAAGAGAGGAGAGGAGGAAAGAAAGAAGAAGAAGAAGAAGAAGAAGAAGAAGAAGAAGAAGAAGAAGAAGAAGAAGAAGAAGAAGAAGAAGAAGAAGACCAATTACACACACCCAAATCTGCTGTTTGGTCATTTTGTCAATAAGAACATTTCAGCTCCGCTTATATATATATATATATATATATATATATATATATATATATATATATATATATATATATATATATATATATATACAGACATTGTGTATTTAGACAGCAATTCCTCTTTAATTAAAGACGCAGTACCCCAATATCCTGTCTATATTTGCAAAATAAAAAAAACATTCCAGTATATCTAGATACATAAATAAATATCCGTACATTCAGTGAAAAATCATCCTTGATAATGGGTAAATGAATAACCGAAAACTTTCGGCACTTTTTACACACTTTACATCCAGAATAACGCTTTTACGAACACCAGAAAAATTAAATTAAAAGTTTAATCGCAATACAAATGTCAGTCATCTTTAAAAAAAATTGACTCTCTTTCTCTCTCTCCTCTCTCTCTCTCTCTCTCTCTCTATATATATATATATATATATATATATATATAGAGAGAGAGAGAGAGAGAGAGGGGAGAGAGAAAGAGAGAACCAAAATAAATAAATTCTAATGAACCTGGTATTACCTACCTATGTTTCACCACATGGGGGTCATCAGGTTGAACTGGCCTGTTGGCTCATTGCGATATATTTAGTTTACTTTTGCTCTACTTAATGTATTGAGCACTCTTCGTTTTAACTTATTACTCGCTGTTATTTTTTATTGTGCCGGAGATTTAAGGTACTGGACGATTTCTTTCGCCCTGTTCGGAGGTTTCTAGTGCTTTCTTTTTTTCCCATTTTTCCTCGGATTCCAATTGATTTGAAAATTGTGCTATCCAGATTTTTTCACGCACAGTTTTAAATAAATTTACCTTATATATATATATATATATATATATATATATATGTGTGTGTGTGTGTGTGTATAAAGAGTGGGTGAATATAAAAATCGCATTAGATTTGTTTTTAGCGTTTTCTTAGCAAATATAGTGAATCTCTCCACCAGAAGTGGTAAGTATCCATGTGTTTTATTTAACAGCCTGAGCATATTAGAAAACATGAGAACTTCTCAAGAGTTATCTTTTCAAGAGATAACGTTCACTTCTCCTTGCCTACAAAGTCGAGCAGCAGTTGAAGTGGTTAAGCAAGTTTTACCTATTTTGAAAACGAACCTACTAAAGACAATTCGTAAGAAAAAAAAAAGTCGGGTAACAAGACTATATATTAACGATTTAAAAATACAGCTAAACCGAATTATCTGTTCTCGCTCAGCTTCCGGACACATGACGTTGAACCCTCGGTTCCCGTACGATCTCCGCAACGTCAAGCCTGGTCAGTACCTAGAAGGGTGACCGCTTGAGAATACCTGGTGCTGTAAGCTTGGATGTGCGAGTGATAAATGTCTTGGAATTGTCTATCGGAAAGCTGAGTTCTAATTTGTGTTGGGTTCGTTATATTCACTTACGCGCAAATATCCTTGGGAAAGGAATTGATTCAACGCCCCCCACTCACAGCTAAGGGTTAATGACTAAACAATTTTACTTTAAATTTTTACTGAGGGGGGTGTTTGTCAAAGGGTTGTTAAACTACGTCATGTATGTACAGAAATGTCCTTCACTGAGTATGTATGGGACATGATGTGTCGCCGACTAACCCGCTCAGTTCACCCGCCCACGGCACACGTTGTATTGTATCAAGAGAAGTAGAAGGCGTGTAAATAATATATCGTAGGATTATATTTACTATATTTGTTAGAGGTTTGTGTAAAAATCCAAGGGGTTTATACAGTGGATTAATATGAAATCTGAGATACAAATCGTACTTATAGAACGTAATTGAACTTCATATATAAATACTCATTTTAATCCAGTTAAATTACATTTTATCTTGAGTAAATTGAAAGATTACGAGAAAATAAAACATTATTAAAGCGAGAGAACAAGAACGTGACAGGAATTGACAATTACGATAGATATTGCATTTAAATTTTTGAAGCTCAAAGTTGCCTGGAAAGCAAGAACATGGAAGTGAGAAGAAACTGTTAACATAGAACTTACGTTTACATCTAGTCATTTCGACTGTAAAACGGTGAGACCTTGCCGCCAATCCTGTACTGCGCTTAAATTCATAAAGTCTACGTACCATAGAGGAATGTCCATCAGGACAAATACCATGATGAAAATATTCGTAGAAAATTAGCACAGGATTAACAGGATTCAAGAAGACAGAAGATGGCGACTGATGTTGTATTGAAATTTTGGGAGATTGTATTTATCAGGGAAGCAATTAAACAGAACGGTGTTCCATAGGTGGAAAGTGCGAGAAAAGTAACTGCTGGAGTAGAAGTGGCGGTTGCATTAAGCTATTTCAATAGTAAAAGTGTGGGACCTAAATGCTAATCTAATAGAATGCTTCAATTCATCTATTCGAGGCACCAGTGGGGGGAAAAGATCGTCGGAGTATTTGCCATGAAAATATTTGTAGAAAAGACAGACTAAATCCTCGTCACGTCGGTGACAAAGTGACTGAATTCGAGATGCCAAGTCAGGACCGATAATAATGCAAATTCTTCTTTGTATTTTATCAAGAA
>OZ038476.1:75432661-75502661 GCA_964036315.1 Acanthosepion esculentum
CAGTGACAGGACCCAAAGAGTATAAGTTCAATACCTGGTTAAGGCAGTAGAGAACTTAGAGAGGGGAATTAACAGGAGATACCTGATAACTGACATCCATTAGACATGGCACGGTGGAACTAGAACAGTCTACCTCAGAGAGCGAAATAAAGGGATCAATTCGACATTCCAACCACCTGAAGAAGGCCGTAGCTTACAACGGCCGAAATGTTGTGATAAATATGGCAACAAAGATGAGGATGATAGTCCGAATGATGTAAATAGTGTACATTATGCCTCATCTCAGAATTATAGACATATACTGGTATTAGTTAGCAGTTCAGCATTTTTCTACGTTTTTTTTTTTTAACAATCTTTTACTGTCTATCAATATTTTGTGATGTCAACGAACACTCGTTACCACTTTTGTAATGTCAACGAATACTCGTCATTTTCGTAATGCTCGTTGTAGTAGAGACTTTATAATCGCAGGTACAACTATAATAACGCCGTTGAACAATACTGGTGTCAGACGCCTTCGAATAGCAGTCGCACTAATAGTACCTGCTCGATAATACTCACTCGAATAGTAATCACCGAATAGTGATCCGAATAGTAATCCGTATAGTGATATATTCACCTACCGCTTGGATGCGGCACAAAGCCATGTTTTTTTTTGTGGTGTATCCGAGCCCGTAGCCTCGGTCAAAAATTCCCCGTAGACCTCATAAAAAACGTGGTCGGGTAGCTGTCTACGATCCCACACGAAACTCTCTCCTTCGGCATAACCTCGTCGGACTCAGAGAGTTTGATGAGCACACTTCCGAATTAATCCGGATAATGATCACTTAGACGCCACGCTAATTCCCATATCTTCATTTCCTTTACCCTCACGTGATCTACTTATACAAAATGGGATCGCCTGTGTTTGCTCTCTGGTGATCAGTGTTCAAACTCCAGTGTCAGCACAATAATTTCTGATGATATTGAAAGACGACTCTATCCAACTGACGTCTTCCTTTTCCATATGATTTGACATATTATTTTTGGAAGCTCGTATTTTCTTAATTTAAGATGAAAACTTTGAACTTTACCAAAATATTTCATTAAAATTTTAACTTTTCAGAATAATCAATATTATTTTTTTATGAGATTGTGCAAATGATTAGTGGGGCAGGGATTAGGAGGGATACCAAAAAGACAAAGTTTATTAATATTTAAAATGGACAGGAAATTGGGGAGAGCAATGATCGCCCACGTCCTAAAGGGACACAGCACACAGAAGAAAATAATATGAGATAGAAAGAGAGATAGCCAGACAGAGACAGAGAGATAGAAAATCACACAGGCAGATTTTAAGGGAAGTATACTTTCTCTCTCTCTCTCTCTCTCTCTCTCTCTCTCTTATTTTCGCTATATACATATATATATATATATATATATATATATATATATATATATATATATATATATATATATATATTATAACCAAAATATATATAGAGGTTATAACAGATTCCCTGACAGCGTGTGGACCAGGGAAAAGCAAATCAAAATCTACTCAGAGAAATAAGTATGATTTTGTAATTGGAAGAAATTTATGGCATTTTTACGTTCCATTTCTCGGTTTCGTAATTCACTTGCCAAAACAAATGATGACCCCCGCCTGCTTTTTATGGCCAGAGTGGAACCCAGGACAGCATAACAAACAACCTCGAACTAATGGAACTATAAGATGGAATGCAAACACACACACAAACATATTTATTTATGTATATAGGCACGTGTGTTTGTGTGTGTGTATTCGTGCGAGCATACATCTATGAATATAAGCATGGTTCCCTTATATTTATATATTGATGTGTTAGTTTTCTATACATGTAACAATTAGTATCTAATCATGAAATATATAAAGATTATACACACATAAATACACACGCACACTCACACATACACACACACACACACACATATATATATGAAAAATTTCTCAGAGTTAACCTGTAGAAAAACACAATATGTATAAAGGTAAAAGACAATAGGAAAACTGTATTATTAGCCGACGCGTTTTATCCAATGTGGATTTTTTTCCTTTTTGCCTTGAAAAAGTTCACATTGGACGAAACGCGTCGGTTAACAATACAGTTTTCCTATGGTCTTTTACCTTTATATATATATATATATATATATATATATATATATATATATACGTCACATTGAATATTTTAAACAGCTTTTGTTTACTTATTTTCAGTTGGATCCTTTCATATTCACGGTCAAGCTTCTTAGTATCCTTATTAAAGGGAGAGAGAAAATTACCATGTTGATACACATTCATTTATTGCGAGTATTTTCGACATTAACATAATGTCATCATCAGAGCGTTGAGTTTCTACGACTCGGAATAAATGAATATGTATCAACATGTTAATTTTCTCTCTTCCTTTAATAAGGATACTAAGAAGCTTGAAAGTGAATATGAGAGGATCCTATTGAAAAGGCAGTCTAAGGAGGGATGGCGCAACGAAAAACGAGAGAAATAGAGAGAATGAGTATCACAAATAAACCATATATGCATAAAAATTAAGAGAACTAACAGGACAATATTCAAGCTCATGAATTTATCAGGATGCATAAAATCCAAGGACTGAACGCTGATATTAGAGAATGAAAAATATTTCAAAGATGGGACGAATATATCGGTGAACGCTTCAGCAACGAAAGAGAACAACCGGCAATACACAGAAATATCGGGGACCGAAAATATCAAAATCTGAAGATTAATTGGCACTGGAAAAATTGAACAGAAAGCAAGCGGCTGGGCCAGACGGAATTGTAATAGAGATGCTGGCAGCTTTAGACTGTTGCAGCATAGGCAAGATTACAGAAATAATAAATGTAATCTACAACAGTAGTGATATACCAGAAGACCTAAGTAGATCTATTTTCATAGCACTGCCTAAGAAGCTAGACGCAAATGAATGTGAACTCCATCGAACAATCAACCTAATGAGTCACATAACTAGATTTATCATCCTAATTCTAATGAATAGAGCGCGCAGCGGAATCAGACCGGAAATAGGACAGGAACAGTACGAGTTCGTCAAAGACTATGGAACAACAAATCCGATATTTATGATCTGAATATTATCATAAACAGCAATACAAATGCCGAAGCACGTGTACCTGTTTGGCTTGGTTTGGTATGATTTACGGCATATCAACCTCAATGGGTTATTTAATATCGACAAGATTTTTTATTTCTTTATTTTCAAAAATGTATTACTGGTAATATTTTTTTTTCTTCAAAAATGTCTTGCTGGCAATAATGTATTGCTAGTAATAATTATTTAAACAAATGTATTACTGGTAATATTTATTTTCTTCAAAAATGTATTGCTGGTTTGGATTGGTTTGGTTTTATTTGTTTTACGGCATATCAACCTCAATGGGTTATTTAATGCCGACAAAATTTTTTTATTTCTGGTAATATTTTTTCTTAAAAATGTATTGCTGGTTATAATTTTTTTTTACAAAGTATTTTTGATATTGAAACCTATTTTTACACTTACATAGTGCTTTGACCCCAGTTTGAGGGTTAACTATTTACCCATAGTTGGAACCCTAACAGGTTCTACCACTCCGGGTCAGGGTGAACCTGGGTACACCAGCAATTAAGAGGTGGTTCCACGCTTCTCAAAACCTCCTGATCGGAGGCCTTGCTGTCGTACGTAGTTTATCGACTTACCCAGGACGCGCTTGTAGTTTATCGTCATACCAAGGACGCACGTGTGACTATGTTTTATAGATTACGAAAAGGCGATCAATAGATTACATCCGTAAGATCTATTGAATCTGATCAGCAATCTTGATATATTTGGGAAGGATATTATAATAATCAAGAACCTATACTGGCAGCAAACCGACTACGTACGGATAGAAAATTAGTGCAGCAGATATACAATAATAGAAAAGGTGTAAGACAAGGATGTGTCTTCTCACCGTATCTATTCAAACTATACAGAGAAGCGATTCTGAGTGAGCTAGAATTCTTATCAAGATTCATTATTACCGGTCACAATCTTAACAATGTGATATATGCAGATGACACAGAAAGAAAACTACAAAACCCTACAGAATTTAATGGAGGAAAGCGATAAGAAAGTACAAAACATCAACCACAAGAAGACGGAATGCATGGCTGTTAGCAAAAAGTATGAGCGCAAAGAACGTATTGCAAATCTAAGATGCCAGAATCAAACAAGTGAGGAAATTAATGAATTTAGCTTCTCTGTGCCAAATAGCATGAAATACTGCAGTCTAGATTTTTGGTTGGCAACCAATATCTGGCAAGGAATATACTGAATTAAAATCTGATCAGGCGTGCTTCCAGCAACGCCCCTTCCTGAAAAGCCTACGATGATCCTTGTAGTAACGCATTGTGGGATTGTGGCCTTAAGCTCGTCCGCGGAATCGACAGGGTAATTAAAACATTGATTAATTGATTGAACATCGTTTAATTTTTTTTTTAAGCTTATCACCCCAAGCAAGGCTGGAAGCCACTAGCACGCAAGGGGTTACAGAAGGTTTGGAGGAAGAGCAGATAGGAGTGGTAAAGGAGAGGATGTGGAGAAAGATAGTGGATCGATCAAGGCAAGGGGTTTACAGAAGATTTGGAGCGAGAGCAGATAGGAATGAAAGGTGAAAGGATGTGGAGAAGGGAAGTGGATAGATCAAGGCAGCTGGAGATGTCGATTGACGTTACACTTAAATAGTTGGAGCTTGTATTTGTCAGAGAAACGGGAATAAGGAAGGGAGTTCCACAGGCGAGATGTGCGAGACATGAAGCTATTGGAGTAGAAGAGACGTCTACATCTAACAGTTTCAACGGTGAAGGGGTGGGGACGGGATGCCAGCCTCGTGGGACGTTTAAATTCATGAGGCCTAGGAACCAGCGAAAGCACCTCCTCGGAGCAATTACCGTGAAAGTATTTGTAAAAAAGACAGAGCGAGGCAACGTCGCGTCTGTGAGAGAGCGACTGCAGACGTGATGACAGATCAGGGCCAATTACATTGCATATCCGTCTCTGGATCTTATCAAGAACCCTGAGGCAAACAGCAGGGGCTCCAGACGATATATGGCAGCAATAAATATTTGAGGAAGTGTTTTAACAGAGTATAGAAAGTGTGACACTGAAATTCGAAGGCGTAATTAGAATGTTCAAAGGTGCTTTCCAAAAGCTAAGCAGAGTATTAAGGAAAAGAAAAACTTAAAGATTTTTCTCGTCTGAGTTCATCCTTCACATGTACAAATCTACCATTCGTCCCTGCATTGAATACTCTTACCATATATGGTCCGGTGCCCCCGCTGTTCATCTCGTGGTTTTTGACAAAATCCAAAGACGGATATGCAATGTGATCAGTCCTCCCTTGGCAGCTCGACTCCAGTCACTTTCTCTCAGACGTAATCTGGCTTACCTCTGTCTTTTGTACAAATATTTTCATGGCAATTGCTCTGATGAGCTATTTTTTTCCGACTGCACGAATTTAAGCGAGCTACTAGTTTGGCATCTCGGCCCACACCTTTTTTTTCTGTCGACACAGTTAAATGTAACCGCTTCTTCTACTTCAACAGCTTCTTCTCTCACACTTCTCGACAGTGTAACTCCCTTCCTCTTACTTGCTTCCCTGACAATTATAATCTTCAAAAAATTTAAATGTAATGTTAATCGACATCTTCTGACGCCCTAATCCCTGTTCTTCATTCTTGCATTGAATAATGTTGTCATTTATGGTCTGGTGTCCCCGATGGTCATCTGGTGGTTCTTGACAAAATCCAAAGACGGATATGCAATGTGATCAATCATGACTTTCACTTTCTCACCGACGTAATGTGGCTTCTCTTTGTCTTTTCTATAAATATTTTCATGGCATCTGCTCTGACGAGCTATTTTCACTGGCGCCCCGACTGCATAAATTCAAGCGTGCTAAGCGTGGCATCTCGGAACCACACTTTTACTGTCGAAACAGTTAAATTTAACCGCAAGAATCAAGGAAAAGAGAACTAAAATATTAGATGATATATGTCCTCCTGTATGGCAGTGAGTGCTAGACAATTTCCTCAAATCTGAAGAAGTGACTTGAAGCGTCAGAAATGTAGTTCTACAGAAGGGTGCTGAGCATACCATGGACCAAACATTTGAGCATCGACAAAGAAAAAAATGGAAACAAAAAAGAAAACTTATACATAACATCAGGATGTGAAAGTTGAGGTTTCCTGGGGCATATGATGAGGACGGAGGCTTGGAGAATTTAATACTCACAGGACAGATTGAAGTCAAGAGAGACAGAGGAAAACAACGCATGGCATACTTAGTGAACTTGAGTAAATAGATCGCGGAACAGTGTTTAGGAGAAATAACAGAAAAAGAAAATTAATTAGGAGCCACAAGAAACGGGAAGTTGTGAAGAGTCATGATCGCTTACGTGGGGACACGGTACATAAAGAAGAAGAATAGTACTCTTATGACGATTGCTGACAGAATATATCACTAAAAAAACGGGAAGAAGTTGTGACTGATTATTATCAGTCAAAAGGTACCTGTTCGTAATTATTCGTTGCACCTACTGAAAGTTTATGATGCGTTCAGTGTACGTGCTCTAATTGCTTTCATTCCAATGCCAGATCATTTTTCTGGTTTGGAAATGTTTATCTGGGGTCAAACATCTTTGGAAAACATGATAGAGAATGAAGTTAAAATTACGTAAAAGTGTCCTTTTCGTTCTAATTTTCATTAAACTTCCCCGTGGCTCACATGTTCGGGGTATGATATTCACAAAAAAACATCTGGAGAAGTTCATTTCAATTGCCGCAGATTTCCTCTCCACCTGTGAGGAAACTCTCTCCCATTTACTGCCATAGAGGAGGATTAATATTACATAGTTATGTGCTTTTTTCTTCGTTGTTAACGAATCTTTTGTGTCTCTTAATACATTCTTAATGTTTTAAATGACGACATATATCACTAGAAACAAAGAAGTACACCACTCTTATGTCCTGTGCTTAATATTAATCAAAAGATATCTGTTAATAAACGGCAAAACAAAAATTAATTAATATTAGTTGTTGTTATCACATTGTCCATCCTTGCGTGTCTCCTAATCAGGATTGGCTTCAGGGAACTTCGAAAAGACGCCATTATTTAATCTACTATGGAGATGGCTCACTGTATAAGGTTAACCGGATTTACAGTCATTCTGAAGAAGACCTGAAGACCGGAGCTAGATCATTATGTGTCAATATTCTCAGATCAAATAAAGGTTTCAGTAGTTTACCCGGATCGACAGACATCTGAAGGCACAACGGCCGAAACTCTGTCATAGTAAAAACAATGATGAGGTTTGTTACTTCAAATGTAAATAATATATATCATGGTTAGTTCTGAAATTCGAAAAGAACTTAACTAACCATTATATAGATTAAAATTCATTTACCAGTTAAATTCTAATAATGAAGATTATTATTATTATTATCATTATTATTATTATTGCTGTTGTTGTTGTTGTTGTTGTTTCCTTTAATTTCTGTTGTATATTCATTTCCTTCTGAATCCCAACCAGAAAGTCAATGTCAGAAATGGCATCATGACATTTTCCACGGATCATTTTTTTAAGAAAAAAACGTAATACAGGATCTAAGATTACATACATTTTGCATAGATAAAGCCCTTCGTAAGGTGTGATAATCTACTTGTGAGTACAATTTGTTTTTGTATTTCTTTAAGGCATGGGCTATATTATTATTATTATTATTATTATTATTATTATTATTATTATTATTATTATTTCCTTTGATTTGCTTCTGGATTCCAACCAGAAACCCAAGGCCAGAAATGTGCCTCAATACATTTTCCACCGATCATTTTTATAAAAACAAATCCTACGATTTACATAGATAATGCTCTTCGTAATGTGTGAGCTGTACTTGGGATTACGATTTTTGTATTTCTTTAAGGCATGGAGTAACAGAAATCAATTCATTGAGTCTATCGGAAGCTTTTCCAATCAATCCCAGGGCTCCAACGTCAACTGGAATTATTGATGAACAAATGTGCCGTATTTTTGAGATTTCTATTCCAAGATCCCTGTACTTTGATAATTTTTTTTGAAGATCTTCAAAGTAACATTACAATCTGCAGGTACTGCCATTTCAACAAGAAAACACATTCTGTTTTTTGTGGTCTTTGATCACGATGTTTGTTTGATTAGCTATGATTGTTCTGCCTGTATGTATTGTAAAGTACCATAAAATTATTACAGGTCTTATCTCTGTAACCGGCTCTGGGTGATGTTCATACCAGTTTCTTGCCAGTTCATTACCATAAAAGTTGCATATTTACCAGTGCAGATATTAGCCCACTCTATCATGCAGAGTTTCATATTCAGTGGGTGCTAACACTATGCAACCTGATACAAGATGGCCAATTGTTTCTGGATATTTATCACACAATCTGCATTTCGGGTTAACACAATTTTTTAGTATGTGTGCTTGGTAATTTCTAGTTAGCAAGCATAAAACATTATTATTATTATTATTATTATTATCATTATCATCATCATCATCATCATCATCATCATCATTATTATTATTATTATTATTATTATTATTATCTTGTAGCAGCAGGAAACAGTTATTTTAACAACAGTAAAATGCAAACAGTAGCTTTTTGTTCTTTCTGACATGAATGCCATCGCTATTTATTCATTTTAGGGCCAGATGGGAAGTATATTTTTTATAGAGATACGTCTCAATCGGAATCTTTACGTGCGACCAGTTCTCAGTCCGCCCGTAAACTCAGTGGATTTTTCAGGAAACACTCTTAAAACAAACAACACAAGATAGACAGCTGTTAAGGGAAGTTGGGGGCGTTTATGCTGATCTAAGAACCACCTTACCGAGATCTGTCGAATCGATCAGATTTTCTTGTTTCAGTGATGGGGCCAGGTGACGTTTTTTTTTCCTTTTCAGTTAAACAGACGAAATGAATGAGTTTCTATCCATGATTTCGTCCGCTTTAAATATATGCTGTGGCAGTCGCTTTGAGGATCTAAGAACATAGATGCGAAATTATTTATATCTATATCGGTGTTAATGAGTATTGTTTAGTGTATCTGTGTGTCACAGATATCTTATTTGTGTATAAAATCATACTGATTTCAAGTGCATGGGGGAGGCATATGCAAACAAATGTGTTCGAGTGTGATCACATACTAGGACTTCACGGGACGAAACGCGTCACAGGAAAACTTTTTCCACTATATCATATATATTTCCTACAAAACTGTTCTTGATATATAAAAACTTGTATACATATATATATATATATATATATATATATATATATATATATATATATATATATATAAGGCAGTGTGTGTGTGTGTGTGTGTGTGTAACGAATGCACGGTCGCAATTTTCGACGGATTTGCACCAAACTCTACATGCACATGCTCCAAGTGAGAAAGAAGGCGAAGACCGACTTTGCATTTCCCAACTCCCATCGATAGTGGAAATGTAGTTTGCGGCCATTTTCTACTGGCCTGAGTGAGAGCCTATAGCTGGCTGCCACGAATAGGCAGGAAGATTCTATTGGCCAGCGTGAGAGCCAACAGCTGACTGACACGAATATTAACTAGCATGCTAGCATGCAAAGAAATCGATAGATGCATTCGGCACAAGTGGGAAAAATTTAAATCTGCATGGCACTTTACTCCAGTTGGCTCATTGGCTTGCTTAAACTCAACGTTGATTCTGATTCCGCAGAACTGTGTTGGGTGTGAAAAAGTATTTGTTGTTAACATTCTTTTTTCATTCGGTTTTTCCAGTTACGAGTCCTTTTTTAAAGCTGATCGTTTTGTGTTCATTTTGTTTAGTACTTTTTTCGTAACAGATTTAATGTTTAGTATAGAGCTTAGAAAGAATTCGCAGTGTCAAGAAGTAAAGCATGTAACAACATCAGCATGGCAAATGGCACTCCTTTAAAGGCAAGGAAGGGCAAAAATATTTTAAGTCAAGTGATAGCGATTGCTGTATGTGTCTTACGATTTTTGAATCAAACACGGGCCATGCTGCTAGTATATATATATATATATATATATATATATATATATATATATATATATGTTTAACTCAAAATCTTCTCGATCGATCATGACTGCTCAGGAAACGTATATTAACGTAAATAATTGCAACATATAATGAAATGGATTAAATCCGACAATTATTTAATATATTTTCTGTTTATACGTTCTTTTTATAGATACAACCTATTTAAGTAAATGCTCTTTCTTAAAAAAAATTAAACAGTATTAATTACATTTACCGGCCTGAATATTCGAGACATTTCGTAGAAAATACGCGTTCTCTGACAGTTAAGGCATTCGAGAAGTTGGAGAGAGGAATTAACAGGAGATAACTGATAACTTACATCCATTTAGACATGGCACGTGGAACTAGAACAGTCTACCCCAGCGAGCGAAATAAAGGGTTCAGTTTGACATTTCAACGACCTGAAGAAAGTCCGAGCGTACAACAGTCGAAATGTTGTGATAATTATGGCAACAAAGATGAAGACAATAGTCCGAATAATGTAAATATAGTACATGATACCTCATCTCAGAAATATAGACATATATATATATATATATATATATATATATATATATATATATATATATATATATTGTCATCCACAGACACACTGTTTCTCTGTATCACAGCTCATCAGTGTGGCTAGACGTCCGGTTGCCTCTGGCTAGAATCGAAAACCGGCTGAATTCGCGTCAGTTGGAAATTTTACCCTGAAGCCGTTGGCGCACGGCAGAGAAGGTGAATTTAAGCGTATTTATTTTTAGATAAACACACAGTGACTGAGAGAACTCGATTCGATTTACCGAAGAGTCTTGCATTATTAGCCGTAATAGTCACTGTTTACAAACCCACACATCCTCCCCAGAGAGCTCAACCGAAATAAATTTTTCAGGAGCATATATATTGTCATCCACAGACAGACTGTTTCGCTGTATCACAGCTCATCAGTGTGGCTAGACGTCCGGTTGCCTCTGGCTAGAATCGAAAACCGGCTGAATTCGCGTCAGTCGGAAACTTTACCCTGAAGCCGTTGGCGCAAGGCAGAGAAGAAGGTGAATTTAATATATATATATATATATATATATATATATATATATATATATATATATATATATATATATATATATATATATATATATATATATGGAGAGAGAGAAAGGATGTTTTAGGAATACTCCATTAAAATGCTCCATATCATTGACGATAGTATATAAATATAAATATTTTGGTGATAATCATTAGTACTGAATGGTGACAATCTGGGGGTGACGATTGCGTTTAAGAATGAAACAGACTGCCGCCATCCAGTGTTAATACCTATTTAAACGAACACATACGCATATGTTTGAATGCGTGTGGGTGTGAATGAAAACATGTACATGATTCATATAAATACTATAGACAAGGAATATTTTGTAAATTACTTATTCGGTTCTTATATTTTTCTTTAATAAGGACAAAAATTGTATTGAAACTTTCTAGAGATATTATTGCCCGAAGTACTTTTAGTAGTCAATCAATCCATATATATATATATATATATATATATATATATATATATATATATATATATATATATATATTTGAATTGGACAAAGTCCGACAATTTATTTAAAGACATTTATGATATGTTTAACGTTCTTTTTATAGATACAAGTATTTAAGCAAATGCTCTGTTTTATAATAAACAGTATTAAATAACATTTACCGGCCTGAATGTCCGAGAAATTTTCATAGAAAATTTTCGTTCTCCGACAGGAAGCGAAAATGACCGTTCCGTATAGGATACAGGTTCGATTGCTGTCGGAGAACGAAAATTTTCTATGAAAATTTCTCGGACATTCAGGCCGGTAAATGTTATTTAATACTGTTTATTATAAAACAGAGCATTTGCTTAAATACTTGTATCTATAAAAAGAACGTTAAGCATATCATAAATGTCTTTCTATATATATATATATATATATATATATATATATATATATATATATATATATATATATATATATATATGTAAATTAGTAGCAGTAGTAGTAATGTTATAAGACTATACTATACTCGACGGAAAACCTTCGGTGTCTTGATTTGCAAATAATCAAACCAATACCAAAGGGAAAAAAACGGTATAAAAAAGAAAGAACCAAGAACATGTACGTTAGCCGAAAATAATCGTCTAGCATGCAAGTCCAAAGCCCAAAGAAAAAAAACTAAATAAAGTGTTCAATACAATAAGTAGAGCAGACCTAGTTAAACCTAGAGAGCCAGACAAAACTACCAAGGTTTCACCTAAGCGGATCGTTCCTTGCAAGTGGTACATAACTCTATGTTGTTCATTAGTATAATGAATGCTCAACACATTGTCAACCGTTTTGCATTTAAAAGCATAATAAACAAATTACGGTAATAACAACGCACATCTTTATATAAATACTTATACTAATGAACAATACATAGTTTTGTACCACTTGCACCCCTGAAGATGATCTTGGATAAAGATCGAATGTACTTGAGAAATGAAAATCAAAGAAATTTAAACAGCTATAGCACATTTCTCACATCCTTTAACATCAATACACGGAAGTTTGTTCGTGAGTATGAACGGATTTTATTAAAAATTAGCAGACATAATGTATGTAATTTATTCAATCAGACATGTCTAAATGAGAAGTTGCTGCTTAAATACACAAATTGAAATTGTCGTACCATGTAAGTTAGTTGTATTTTTACGTTCTTATATATGTGTGTGTGTGTTTGTGCGCGCGTGTGTGTGTGCGTGTGTGTGTGTGTGTGTGTGCGCGTGCGTGTTGAAGATGCGTCAGGTAACTGAGAACAATAAGTGAAAACGAGAAAAACAATTACATTAAGAGAAAAAAATGTCAGTATATTTTTAAAAAGATTTCTACACATGTTCAAGTTAGAAAACAGATATGTTTATTCAACAAACCTGTCCTCACTTCCTCTGACGATCAAAGGAACGGCTGTGTAACCGGAAGTTGTTCCTCGTTCATGTTGGTCATCGATCTTGACCTTCAGCGTGTTCCTCTTAGATTAGGGATCCGGTAATTAGTATCTCTCAGACTTCCTCCGAGGGATTCCATTTTTGGCCACTCGCACATGAAGGTCATTCAATTAGGTCATTTGCGATGGTATCGTCTTGTTTGTTGTACGTGATATATTCAATCATGATGCCATTTTTTTTTTTTGGTTATATTTTCATGTGTAACTTTAGCAAATTAAGATATATTTTACTGTTAAGTATATCATCGACTACTTATCTACAGTTTTGCACTATTTATTTTATATAGTCAGCTTATTTCTGTGTTGTTATTTTTCTTATATAAAGTGAGTTCGAATCTCGGTCGTATATAAATCTTCTGGAACTCGTCTGCAGCCGCTCTCTCACAGACGTGCTGTTGCCTCCTTCTGTCTTTTTTACACATACTTTCACGGTAACTGCTCCGATGAGCTGCTTTCGCTGATTCCCAAACTTCATGAATTTAAGCGTTCGTCTAGGCTGATATCTCGCTCTCACCCTTTCACTGTCGACACTGTTAAATGTAGCCGTCTCTTGTACTCCAATAGCTTCATGTCTCGCAATTCTCGACTGTGGAACACCCTCCCCAGTTCTAGTTTTCCTGATAGCTATAATCTCCAACTATTCAAATGTAACGTCAATCAACGTCTCCAGATGCCCTGATCTATCCCCTAACCTTCTCTTCATCCTTTCCTCTATCTCTCCTCTTTGCTCTCGTTCCAATTCTCTGTAACCCCTTGCGTGCTAGTGGCTTTCCGCCTTGCTTGTGGTTGAATGCTTAAAAAAAATATGAATCCATCTCTGCTCCCTATGTCAGCTTTGGGTAAAATAGCAACGAAGAAAGGTCGCTCTGACTGTAGCAAACAAGTAGTATAAGAGATGGTCAACTGAATTCAAACCGGTATGAAGACCTGACAGGACACATCGCTGAACTGCAGCTAATGCATCTTAGTTGCAGTATAAAACAACGTTCTTTCTATGGGTGTTGAAGAAACTCAACAGAGCCTGGGTAGATCGGTTACCGCTTGGGAATAGCAGGGTCGATAGCTTGGATATGCGGGTGGAGTAATGGATAACGCCCCGGAATTGGTAATCGGTAAGTCGAGTTCCAATTCCAGTCGGGTTCGTTTTATTCGCTTACGCGCAAATACCGTTGGAAAAGATATGAACCCACCTCTTATTCCCCTAGCTATAGGTTAATTAGTAAGACTTGTAGTACTAAACCATTATTATCTAACAAAAATGTTGTAAAAATATATTCTAGCTTTAGATAAACTTTAAAGGCTTGATAACCCGTAGAAAATGAATCGATCAATGAAATCTTTTCATTTGTACCCTCTTACTTCTTTAAATAATGATCACCATTCACACTTATGATTGTTATTGCTATATTTTATTAAAACTGTTAAGCTCAAATACTTAAAGATGCAATGGAGATGAACTCTTACTCAGTTTAGAACGATGACCACCAGATATTGTGAACATAGAAGAAAAATGACGACGACAAGAATAATAATAATAATAATAATAATAATAATAATAATACCGTAAATTGCGGCGTACAAATGAACAAGTTGACCTCAAGATTTTTAGCACAGAATTTTGATTTAGAACTATGCCTACCAGTGGGACAAAACTTAAGCTTACATCACATGATGAACAATATTTGAAGCAAGATTTTGTATGCCCTCATACAAGGTTTTATTGTGATTAAAATAATAAGTTTTTAGTATTATTAACCTTGGAGTGGAGTAATGAATAGCGGCTCGTATTGAGGAATCGGAGAGCCGAGTTCGAATTTCAGTCGAATCTATTACATCCACTTACGTGCTAATACCCTTGGGAAAGGTATAAATCCTCTTCTCCCCCCCCCAGCTATGGGTAAGTAGCAAGACAGACCGGATGTATAGTCTTGGATGGCGACTCACTACCGCAGAAAGAAATGTCAAACCTACTACCTACCATAAAAAATATGCCTCGTCAGTCATGTATCTTTCGATACATGATCACCTAAGCGTATATCACGCATGGCACATAACTGACTGAACCTTCCACTTGAAATTTATTTAAAAAAAAAACAACTTATGTATGAGTTACCGTAGTGTTTTTAAAATTAATTGGTATCTTAAGAGTTAAGTTTTTAATCATTTTTAATGCAATATGGTAACATTCAATTAATCTTTAAAATATTACTGTACCATAATTGTACCGTAATTATACTTTCGCATTATGCGATTTTCAATAAACTGTCATTAAACTGACCTTACTATCGTGAAATTAGGCAGATGACACTCATAACATACCCAGTTGTCTGAATGGCCGCCTGAGCTAAACGGTGCTTCGGTCAATGTTTACACTTGATGTATCAAGTGTTGGACGCAATATTTGCTATAACGTCAATAGAATACTGAATTTGTATTACTATTTTATTATTCTATATTCATTTCTGCGTTAATATTCCAAATATGTTCACCAAACAGTTTTTAGTACGATATAATTGTGGCAGCCTGATGAAGATAGGGTAAGTAGTGTACAGTAATTGTTTGGAGTACTATTCCACTTGTTTACTACTCGGTGGTAAAAGTTTACATTTTATACCCGCCAGATGAGTTGATTTTTGGAAATATATTTTCAAGCTTGAAATTTCGACTTGTACGCCACAATTTAGGGTAATAATAATATTCTTCTATATGCTATGAGATCACCACAACTTCCCATCCATTGTAGCTCTAAATCATATTTCTTTCCTTACCATCCCTCGTAGCCTCTATTCTGCCGTCCATTTACACAAACTTGTTAGGTAACAAGGGGGTACGTTGAGTAATGGATAGCAGCTTGGGTTGAGGAATCGGTGAGCCGAGTTCGAATTCATTTCGGATCCATTACATTCACTTACGTGCTTACCTTGGGAAATCCTCTTCCCTCACCCCGAGCTTGGGTAGAAACCGGTCTAGGAAAAGGAAAACTCTGAATTCAAAACCTGCCTAGAGGGTTGGGCTCCATCAGGTTATCTTGCCGAAGAAACGCCACTTCTACTGCGGCTGATGAGTCACGGGAAGTTATACACAGTTTCCCTCTATCCCTTCACTAAGTCCTGTGAGTGTCAAATTCTCCAAGCTCGCTTTCCCTATTTTGTGTTCCCGAAATGATTTTCCTTCAAACTTCTTCCGATCTTCGTATTCTCAATTTTCTAAAATATTCCGCCCATTGTGTTCTCAGCGGTCTTTTTTTTTTAATTCTGAATTGTTCCATTTTCCTTGAAACTTCCTCATTACTCACATGTTTAGTTCATGGTATTCTCAGTATCCTTCTGTAGAAACAAATCTCAAGTTTCCTCTTTATTATTATTATTGACTTACAATATACAACATTCTCTGTTTGTTTTTTTTAAATTCCAACGTCCCCCCCACTCAATGTAAAAAGACTAGATTTATTCAGTATGGTGTCAGGTGACCACTGCGTAGTACAGGAAGAAAATAAAGTGCTCGTGATATATGTAACTTAGGTTTCGGGTTTTGAAATATGACGTAAATTTAATAATAATTTTGTAAATGTAGAAAAACTGCCGAAATAACAGCAATAACGATTTATATAAGGAAGGGAAGAATCGAGAAAAAAAAAGAATAAAATAAGGTAGAGAGAAAACATGCGTAAAAACGAAAGAAAAGAACGGTGTAGTCCAAAGAAAGAAAGAAAGAAAGAAAGAAAGAAAGAAAGAAAGAAAGAGAGTGAAGGGAGAAAGGAAAAGAAAGAAAGAAAGAAAGAAAGAAAGAAAGAAAGAAAGAAAGAAAGAAAAAGAAGTAAATAAAGAAAATAAACCTACGAAGAAAAAAGAAAATAAATGGAGAAAGAAAGAAAGAAAAAAAGAAAGAAAGAATGTGAGAAAAATACTAAAAACATGGAAGGAGAAAGAAAGAAAAAAGGAATGGAGAAAGAATAAAGAAAGAAAGAAAATGACTAAAGAAAGAAAAAGAGCTGATAATAAAAGAAAATAAAGAAAATAGACTACGTAGAAAGAAAGAAAGAAAGAAAGAAAGAAAGAAAGAAAGAAAGAAAGAAAGGGTGTAGTGAAAAGAAAGAAAAATGTAACAAGCTTATAGAATAAAGGGAAATAAATAAACAAGTCAATGTGAAAAAATAAAAGAAAGAAGGAAAACAAGGAAAGTTAGACAAATAAATATAAATTGGCAGAAAGCTGGAAAGAAAGTCGCAATTAAAAAAGTCGTCAAAAAAAGGAGGAGGGACAAACAAAGAGGCATAAACGCATCTTTAGTTAAAGACAAGGAAGAGAAAGGATGAGTTAATTCTGACTGTAGACAAGTGGATATGTGGTGACCACTCGACGCCAATATGAGCGTAATAAAATAATGTCGAACAGGTGCATCGCCGAACGCTGGACGTGGCTGCGCGCGAATGCTCTTAATCTCTGACCAAATAAATTAAATAATTCGGCGCCGAAATGATGCCACAGGATATTAAACAGAGAACGAAAAGAAAATCGCCATAATTTAGCCATGTTTATTAAATATCGGATGGGTCTTGTTTCATTTCAGCCCAAATGTTTGGGAGATTTCTTTTCTTTAAAATGATTTCATTTCATTTAGATTTATTTGTTAACGCTGACCACGTCTTTATTCTGTACTGTAAATTCTCAATTATTTATTGATTCTAATATGTAATTAAATACAAAAAACGTGTGTTTTGATATAAAAGTTTGACAAATTTCGCTGATGATTTATAAACAATATTATAAATATATCATACATATATGTATATACATACATACATGTAACGAATGAATATATTTCCACATCTCTCTTCTTTCATACACAATGTGCGATGCATATATATATATATATATATATATATATATATATATATATATATATATATATATACAAGTGTAGCATTAGTGTAGAGGGAATAAAATCCCAATGACCAAAAACGCTATTCTTAAAAGAGCGCTCAATACAGAGTAGAGCAAATATTATTTATCCAAAAATTATAATATAAAAATGTTATAACATCACTTGAGAAGACACCAGAAGTGTTGAAATTAAAATGTCTATTTTTTTCGTGATGTTATAGCATGGTTATGTTATAATTTTTGAATATATATATATATATATATATATATATATATATATATATATATATATATATATATATATGTAATAGTTGACCACTTGTATTCGAGGATACTAGCCTGCTAAAAGCCAATCCCTATTTCAGATGCTCGCTCAGGCAAATTTGTGTTCGCTCAACGCCCACAGATCCTACCTGTGGTCTATACTGCAACTATGCTAAGAAAACCTTAGTTACAGTTTCTGGGAAAGAGCGTGTTATCTAGCGTAATCAACAATTGGAGCAAACACGCTCAAGCCTTCGACCACGATGATTTGCGGAACTGTGCTAGCACAGCTATTGACGTCCCACAAGAGTTCCGTCTACCCAATTTTACTCACAAGGCTTGTGTCAACCCGTGCTATGGTTTTCAAGCGCTTTCTACGATCCATTCCGGTAACATCAGGAAAACTCGCCGTCATTATCAAAATAGCCGTAAATATCATTTAATAAGAACAAAAACTAAACACCATAAATGGGACAGTGGCGTGAGAAAGAGTGCTCAATGACATGAGAAACAAAGACGCTACAGTAAAGGAGCTTACTGCTTTAAGCAAAAAGTGCTCGACAGCACCGGGCCCTTAAACTCTGCCATGATAGTGCAGTATAATATTATACAGGGTTTCATCGATTTATGTCGGAGATCCGTTCCTACGGCAAGACGTAACGTGATTTTCGACGTACACCTACATAAGCAACCACAAATTTGCCTTTATCTTGAGAGCCATAAGGAAGGGCAAAAAAAAAGCACAAACGAGAGACAATGAATGTAGCACAATCCAATATGGCATAGAATCGGTGAAGAAACAAAGTTTTCTTCCTCATAGAGCGCCGCGTGATGACGTATATATTACAGGAGATGGAGCCGTAACGACGAAACGCCGAACGACGGTTACGATATAACCCGAGGACCTTCTGTTATATATATATATATATATATATATATATATATATATATATATATATATATATATATATATATATATACATGCTATAATAATCCTAAAGAGCCAGGGAAACCTACTTAGGCTTAACCTAAGCGGATCTTCAGGGTAAAACCGAGTTTAACGCTCTACTTAGTGTATTGAGCACTCTACGTTTACTCTTTCTACTCGTTTGGTTTTTTTTCTTTGGATTTGGAGCTTAAGCACTTGACGATTGGTTTCGTATTGTGTTACTGTTCTTCGTTCTTTCTTTTTTTTATTTCGAATTTTTTCATCGGGTACCGATTTCTTTTATTACAAGTTGAGTTATCCGAGGTTTTCCAAACGAGTATTACTATTTATATATATATATATATATATATATATATATTGTCTATATTGTATATATATATATATAGAGAGAGAGAGAATGATGCAAAGAGAGAGAGAGAGTGTGTGAGAGAGAGAGAGCTATGAACAAAATGGCGTAGATAGATACTGTCCACATACATATATCTACGCGTGTAGACGTGTCGACTTGGTGTAATGGTTACCAACCTTTACCGTCCTGGGTATGACGATAAACTACATCCGCTTCCTGGGTAAGACGATAAACTACGTTCAACAGCAAGGCCTCTGATCAGGAGGTTTTGATCAGCGTGGAACCACCTCTTAATTGCTGATGTTCCCAGGTCCGCCCTGACCCGGGGTGGTAGCACCTGTTAGGGTCCCAGCTAGGTGCAAATAGTTAAGCCCGAAACTGGGGTAAAAGCACTATGAAAGTGCAAAAACAGGTTTTAATAACAGAAATACTTTGTAAAAAAAAAAATTATTTCCAGAAATAAATTTTTGAAGGAAAACGAATCACGAGCTATACATTTTTGAGGAAAAAATATTACTAGCAATATTTTTTTGAAAATAAAAATTATTACCAGAAATAGATTTTTGACAAAATAAAATATTACCAGCAATGAAAATTTTGTCGGCATTAAATAACCCATTGGTGTTGATATGCCGTAAAACAAACCAACCCAAACCAAACTGAACTTGTCTCGCTAGATCAAGTAGTGAGTTCGATCCTCACTGAGTATACCCATATTTTGGGGTTTGTGCCACATCTAAACTATGCAAAATAGAAAATGACCATATACATACTTGTGTATATGCGTTTTATTACCCCACATCCATCTTGTCTTAATTGATCCCCTTTTCTTCCTTTTCACTTAATTACTCAAATACTGTTTCTTTTTTATTTCTTTTTTTTTTTTGTTACTTATTTCCACTCCTTTCTTCTTTTCTTGCTTTCTTTCTATCTCAGTAATTTTTTATTTACATAGTACTAGGCAAACAATCTGTTTCATCTATTGATTCGACACTGCAAAGACGAATTTCCGAGCCGAGCACTTCGTGACCAGCTGTGTCACCAATGAGCAATAATATTATCGCCCGTGATAATCATTAATTGCTTATGGATCCTGCAGATGGCGCTCTGTGTTCTACCATAATATCACACTTCCTGACTCCGACCACAACATAGATTGCCAGTTCCTGTCTTTCGTGAACCAACCAGAGTGTCTGCTGAGTAAGCGTGCGATCAGAACCTACTATTTCGCACATGTTATGATTTCATAGGAACTCGAAAAGATCTGTTTCTCTGCGTGTAAATGTATTTAATTGCGTGTCGATGTTTGTTTTTATTTAACCATTTCATCCCAAGCAAGGCGTTAATGCCTCTATGACGCAAGGAGTTACTGAGGGCGAAAGAGAATGAGAAGACTTTAGTGAGGACGAAGGACAATAAAAGAATAGGTTCCAACAAGACAGAAGATGGCGGCTGGCGTTGAATTTAAGGTTTTGAAAATTGCAGGTCGCAGGGAAGACAGAAACCGGAAGAGAACTTAGTAGAGTTTTTTTTTATATAATTATTTCACCCCAAGTAAGACGTTAATGCCATTATCGCGCAAGTGGTTACTGGGAGTGAAAGAGAACGAGAAGACTTTAGTGAGGAGGAAGGGAAATAAAAGAACAAGTTTAAAAATGACAGAAGATGGCGATCGGCGTTGCATTCAAATGTTTGAAAGTCTAGGTGGCACTGAAGATGGCGATTGAGCTTGCATTTAAATTTTTGAAGATTGTAGGTGAGAGGGAAACGAAAAGCGAAAGAGTACTCTCCAAACGAGAAAAGAAACTATTAGGACAATTGCCATGGAAATATTTGTAGAAAATACAAAGGGAAGCTACATTACGGGGATGAGAAATTGACTGAAGTCAAGATACCAGATCAGGACGGCTAACATTACAGACTTTTCTTTGGATTTTATCAAGAATCTAAAGATATATAAAAGGAGCACCAAACTAGATATGGCAGAAATATTCAATGCATTATTGAATGGTAGATTTATAGATATGTAAAATAGATTCTGACGAGAGAAACACTCTTTCACGACACAGTGAACACATTTTTCTTCGCCTTACTAGCAATTAACCAAAAGAAACACATAATATCTGGAAATTAAGGTAAGAAATCTTCCCAAGTGTTTTAATACCGTTCGATAGGCTTGAACCGACATCTGTGAATTGTGACGATAATGGTAATCTAAACTATTTCTTTATGAGGAAATATTAGACATCCATTGATTGGACTGCCAATGCTACATGAGCTAAGCTTTTTGTCACTCCTTTGTTCCTCGGAATGGTATCAAAGTGAAATATCTTTTATCCTGATCTCTAATGGTAATCTGAATAGTTGCCGTATTTTTGTGTATAAGACTAGAAATGTTGAACATAAATTTAAAGTAAATGGGGTCGTATTATATACAAGTACATGGTTTCAGATATTCTTACTCATCTTTAAAATTTTCTTATTTGAAACAACAAGATTGCAGATACACTCAGTAAACAAAATAGATAATAAAACACAAAATAGGCAGGTGTTAATAACAACAGTTTACAAAAGGTATTTGATATGTCGGCCATATTTGTTTTTTTTTTGGGAATCAGCGTAAGTGAATGTCTTTTGCCTCACAAGATAAAGTTTGATTATATTTTGATTTTCTTGTTTTTTATAAAGTTGTCTCTTCATTCTTAGTGAAAGACAATATTTTATTTTATTTTCATAGTTTATTAATATATAGAAATATAATAAAATCATATCAAATAAAAGAGTGTGATAAATTAATTAACACCTTAAAATATATTACCGGGTATGTCGAGTGAGCAACTTTCCTCGAAAATAAGTTTTAAAACGGAAATTAGAAGAAACATGCAATGGCGAAACATCCGGTTCATTTCTATTCTTTAATATCGTGAAACATTAAATATTTTAATGAAATATATGTACGATATTAAGATTTTAATGAATAATATGGTACAACATTTCAAAAAGAGATTTACACAGGGATGGCTGTATTAAAAGATCGTATTATATTCAAGGATGTCATTTATTCCCTGTTTTTGGCTTCATAAACACAGGATTTACTATACTCAAGTATTTTAATCAGTTCACACCAAGCAATGCGATAATGACGCTAAAATGCAAGGGGAGACTGGAAGTGAAAGATAATGAAAAGACTTTACAAGGAACCAGAAACCCAATCCTAAACAGGGAACAAGGGATGAACCTTTACTCCTGTTCAAAAGACAGAGGAGGAGTATGAACGATAGGTGAACCTACGCACCCATATTGAGGGGAAGAAGAGAAAGAAAAGAAAAGAAATAATTAAGAAATACATTTTCAGAATTCAGAGGACGTTAAAAGTTGAAGAAAACTTTAGAATAAAGCGGACCCTAAGAAGTAAAAAAGGGATAGACTTCTATTCCTGTTTAAAAGATTGGGGAGGTGTGTTAACCGGACAAACCTATCTACAGTAGCAGCTTTTTCATAGGGAAACTTTAGGCATTCAATGACCGATCATCCAAAAAAATTTCGGGTTAAAATTTATAAAAACTTTCTATTGAATTTTTTTTTTTCAGGAAAATTTTTTTCTCAGTTGTTATCGCTTTCTTCCTCTAATTGTTTTGTTTTTAATAAAATGTCGAACGTCAATATCTTGATGAATTCATTATCTTCTCTTCGAGTTACATATGCTACCTATTTTAGTTGTTGCTAAAAGTCCTCAAGTGCTGGGTTTTCTGTTATTTGGTACAGTTCTTTGTTGATTCTCTAGCGGCAGTCCAGAAGTATCGAAGAAGGATGATCCTCGCTAAGACACACTGACTTCATTCTTTCGAAGCAGTTTTTAACCATCGATCTGAGAATGCTGTTGTATACAGCAGCGATTTTTAACATTTCTGTACGAGATTAGCGCTATTCATGACTAACATAAAAGTCTCGATCAAACTAGGCTATTTATGTACATGACTCGAGATTTGTAGGAACTGGAGTTCTTGGCCGAAACTTCTCGGAGCACAGTTCAATTTTATCCTGTACTTTTCTCGTGTATATTGATTTCCTTAGTGTAGTTTACATGTGGCAGAAAGCCGAAAGTATGGGGTACCCATTAAGGATCGGACAAGGCCGAAAATTATCGTCCGAAAGTATCGAACTCACTATTCAACCGTAAGTCTTTTAGCGAGACAAGATTGCTAACTATTAAACTATTCCGGGGTGCTCTAATTTTATGGTATATGTAGAGATTTTCCAGGCGTAGCTCAGATGTAACACAAGACCGAAAGTAGGGGGCAGTCAGTGAGGATCGAACTCACTACTCAGTCGTAATTGTTCTAGCGAGACAAGCTTGACTATATATTACACCACGCCGGGGTGCTCTAATTATATGGTGTATATATGTAGAGATTTTCTAAGCGTATATTCCGAATGTATGGGGCACCATGTGAGTATCGAACTCACTATTCAGTGGTAACTGTTTTAGCAAGACAAGCTTGCTAACCATTACACCATGCCGGGGTGCTCTAATTTTATGGTGTATATGTAGAAACCTACAACTGATACCGAACGTAAACCTATATTTAATAGATTTTTTTAACCTGTAATAGATTTTTCATGCCGAACACCATTAAATGGTTCATTTATTTCACTTTGGCTTCATTTCTTCAGTCCTCAATCCAGAATCGTTTCAGTCCGTCTGCTTCGCTTCCGTTTTCCCTGTTTAAGGTTTAGTTTGCTTTGCTTTATAGCATATTAACCTGAATGGGTTATTTAATACCAACAAGATTTTCATTGCTGGTAATTTTTTTTTTTTAAATGAATTTCTTGTAATTTTTTTTTTTCAAAAATGTATTGCTGGTAATATTTTTTCCAAAAATATATTGCTGGTAATATTTTTTCCAAAAATGTATTGCTGGTAATATTTTTTTTTCAAAAATGAATTTCTTGTAATATAAAAAAAATGTATTGGTGGTAATAATTTTTTTTTTCAAAAATGAATTTCTTGTAATTTTTTTTTTTTTCGAAAATGTATTGGTGTTAATTTTTTACTTTTTTTCAATAATGTATTGCTGGTAATATTTTTTTCAAAAATGTATTTCTGGTAATATTTTTTTTTCCAAAAATGTATTGCTGGTAATATTCTGTTCCAAAAATGTATTTCTGGTAATATTCTGTTCCAAAAATGTATTGCTGGTAATAATGTATTGCTGGTAGTAAATTTTTCTTCAAAAATTCATTGCTGGTAATAATTTTTACAAAAATGTATTGTTAGTCCTAAAGCCTATTTTGTAGACTTTCATAGAGTTTTGACCCCAGTTTTTTTTTTCGGGGGGTTTAACTTTTAACCCATAGCTGGGTCTAAACAGCTGCTAACACCACGGGTCAGGGTGTACCCGGGAACAGCAGCAATTAAGAGGTGGTTCCACGCTCCTCAAAACCTCCTGATCAGAGGCCTTGCTGTCGGGTGTAGTTAATCGTCTTACCCAGGACGACGCTATTTAGGTTCATGCGACTAACGATGTAGCTAGATGTTTTGTATTTACTAATTATGCTGGTTTTCAAATGTTTTCACACTTATATTGGAAGTATGATTAAAGACCTATGATCGAAATTCTTACCAGCAATCTCCAACTTCAGGATTTGCTGTGTGGCGTAATGGATAACGGCTCGGAATGAGAAATCGATAGGGCCGAGTTCGAATTCAACTCGAGTTTGGCACACTCACTGACTCGCAAATATCCTTGCTACAACCAGTCTACGGCAGAAGAAAACGGCAGCCTACTGCGGGAACATCCTCTGCCTAATCAGTCACGAATCGAAAGGGTCATGATCGGCCAAGCGTGTACCACATATGGCACTTAACTGATTGAGTCTTCGGCATAAAATGATGACCCATACCGTTGTAGCTGACTGTTTTGTATATCATCAGCCATCGGTCGCTACATATCTAGCCTAAGTCCCGGGCTGTTAATGCTTTCCTCTCTATGTTCATTTCTGTGACTAAAATTTTACTATTGACGTATCTGGCACTCTGAGTTATAGGAGCACTCAAATCACTCCCCCACAAGCTATTTATAATGGAGTTGAAAATCTATAATACCAGATATTTTTAGAACCCAATAATTAATATCGATGTTTTTATTTTAATTTTTGTAATTATTACTGGGTTTTACGATGGGAATTAATGGTTCACATGAAATCTAAACCCCCTACCCTATATTCAGAATTAGGTGTAGTTATCGCAAAAATCTAAGGATTGGTTAATATCTACAAATAAAATTACATATAATACACTTCTTTACCTATTTCATATGTCTGTGATTGGGATCTTCATTTTTCATCTACCGTGTCCCTTCAGGACGTGAATGATCATACCACTCTACAACTTCCTCTTTTTAGTAGCTCTAAACAAGGTTGGTTTCCTTACTATGCCGCCCATTTTCTGTTCTGCCACGCATTCGTTAAATAGATCACTCGCTGTTTTTTCTCTCTCCTTCTTGCCTTCAACATCTCACCTGAATGTCAAATTCTCCAAGTCTCCGAGAATTCCAATTGCCTCTTTCTGATTCTAGATACAAGTGTCTTTTTTTTGTTTCCATTTTTTTTTAAACTTCCGCATTGCTCACATGAACCGTCCGTGGAATTCTTAGCGTCCATGTGGGGGAGCCTCATCTCTATTGTCTCCAGTCTTTTCTTCATCTCTCGAGGAAATTGTTCAACATTTCCTTCCGTACAGGAGGACTGATGTTACAAAGAGTTTCAGCAATCACTTCTTTGCTTCTAATGACATTTTTCTGTCTCTTATTAATTTGTTTGACCTCCGGAAGGTATCTTTTACTGCTTCCAATCCGCGTTCTGATTTCTGTTTCACATTTTCCGTCGTCTAATTAAACATTTCTCGGATAATTAAATTTATTTACTTGCTTTATTTTGAAACCCTCAAATCGGAAATCATATCTTGAACTATTCCACTTGCCCGTCAAAAACACATTCTTTTCATCAACACCATTTTTGTGCGTCACTGGATTGCTAAACCTTTATCACATAGACGTAGATATGTAAAAATAGAATAGGTTAACACCTGTTAGATTATGACTGACATTTTTTTAATTAAATGTTAACGTCTCGATAAATTACCTGAACATTTTCAAATGTTAATACTTATATAAAAAAAATTGTAAACTTTTAATTGGTTTTCACCTGTTCCATTTTTAGAGTCGGCTGAAAAGTTCATAGGCTAACCAAGATATACATGTAAGTAGACATACCAGTGAACAGATAAAAAGACATGCAATTGTACCAGAATACAACAGTTGGCTGACCATCTGTTGTATTCGGGTAGGCTGCATGTCTTTAAGTCTACCAACTAGTGTGTCTACTTATACAGTGTAACCCGGATATAAGAGAATTGTCGGAATCGGACAAAAGTCTCTTATATACGGGTTTCTCTTATATCCGGGTTTCGTCTATTATATATACATTAACACAGGCTCTAATTTGGGACCAGAGAAAATTTCTCTTATATCCAGGTTTCTCTTATATCTGGGTCTCTTATATCCGGGTTACACTGTATTCATATCTTTGCCAGTCTATGAACGTTTCAGCCAACCCTCCTACATGTTTGGCGAATATTTCATATCCATTAATACACAGATGAATGTCAAATAAATCATTTTCGACGAAAGAAAAAGATGAATAAAAACTAAAAAGAAAAATACATTTCCATCCAAATATTACATGTGCGATCATGGCTCTCTACATTCCCTATCCTTTATAAGTTTCATCACAAGCTGAAGAGCTATGGAGTCTCCTGAACAAATTTCGATTTGATCCAATCTTAATTAACAAATCGTTTATGAAAGTCAGCTTGAACGCCCACTCTTCTAAATCCTTTCACACTAATAAGGGCGTACCTCAGGGATCTATCCTTCGACCTACTTTATTTATCATCTCAACAATCACCTTCCCGGCGTCATCAGTTCCCAACTCGGTAATTATGCTGATGACGCAACTATTTACTCCTGTCTAAATACTAAGTCAGATATGTGCGACAAAGTAAAACTGGCAGTTGATCTCAAAATTTACTTACAATCAGTTGTTAACTGGTGGTAACAAAGGTCTTGTAAATTTTAAAAATGCTGTCATTTTGTTATCTTGAGAACCATTTTGCCATTCATCAGTATTTCTGGTGGTAACCTCCAGGGAATCCCCCGTTGCAACTTCTTGGGAATTTCCACAGACATAAAGTTGAATGATTATACTGAATCAGTTGCCAGGTCTGCTGCTAGGAAAACTGGTTCTAGACAATTTTTCCTCGCCAGAATTCTTCTTGCACGTTTATAAACATATCATTCATCCCTGCATTGAATATTTCTGTCTTATCTGCCCTTGTGTTCCGGCTATATATATATATATATATATATATATATATATATATATATATATATACAATATTGCTCTGCTCTTGTATTGAGCCCTTTTTTAAATTAGTGTTATGAAAGTTTGAATTTATATTCTTTTTTATATTTGTATCTATATATATATATATAGAGAGAGAGATAGAGAGAGAGAGAGAGAGAGAAATTCCCGACAATATCCGAAGAAAGTTTCTGACTTCAGTCGCTTTCCCTCGCCCATAACTTGGATTTCCTCAGTTTTTTTTCATGGCATTTGTCCTAATGTGTTTTTCTCCTTGGTTTCTAGACTAGAATTTATGAGTAGCACTCAAATTAGCAACATCGTCCATTCGTCTCACTGTTAAAATACCTAGATATAAATGTAAGTACAATTCTAATACTTTTTCTCGCACTTCTTATCTGTGGAACACACTTCCTTTTTTTGGCTTCAAAAAGTTAATTCCGTTTTGTTTTTTTTTAAACCTGTTCTTTGATTTTCCTTTCCACTCATTAATGTCTTCTCGTTTTTTCCACTTTCAGTAACACCTTGCGTTTCAGTGGTATTATTGACTTGCTTATGAAGAAATGATTTTAAACAAAGGGTTAAGTATGTGTCCCGTTGCTTTCGCTATCCCCTTTGCCTTTAATATGTCCTGTGAATGTCAAATTTACCAAACCTTCTTTCTTTAGTATGTGCCTCAGAAATTTCACCTTTCTTTTTTGCTGATTCTAAATAAAGGTGCCTTTTTTACTTTAAATTTTCCTTAAAATTTCCTCGTTACTTATGCGTCAATTGTATTCTCAGCGCCCTTTTGTAGAACGACATATTTGTTACCTCAAGTCTTCTCTTATTTCTGTGAGGAGATTGTCCAGCATTCATAGCCTCATAGGGGGTTTGATATTACATAGCAGAGAAAGTAAAATGCAGTCAGCAAAAAAAAAAAAATAAATTGATAAATTAATCAACAAAGAAAACGAATGTACAGCAATAAATACATCAAAAAGAAAAGTGCAGTTCTGTTTTGTAGCAAATACAAAACTATTTTGTACAGTCATACCGGTGGTATCTTTTAAACATATAAAATAAGCATGCCGGTTCATTAAAATAAACATTCCACCTGGAATTTTAATATAAGTTTAATAAAACGTGGAACAAAATAACTAAGCCGCGGAGAAAGATATTTGAACAAAATGATAAGCAGGCAAATAATCCCTGTGCCACGCGAGGATGAGAGTAATTGAATGAAATATTTCGATCATGGCGGCAATTGTATTTGACAGAAAAGAGCAAGCACAAAGATGGAATGAAGAAAAAGAAATTATAACAAAACAAAAATATAAAAATGCGAAGTACAGTATGCGCAACAAATAAAAAAGGAAAATGGTGAAAAGGAAAATGATTTAGGGAAATATACGATAAACAGGGGACCAAAATGTAGTGAGTAAATATAAGAAAAGGAAACAATAAGTAAATGAAAAAAAAAAGAGAAAAGCTAACAAATTCATGGAAAAGAACGAAAGAGAGAAAAGGATGAAAAAAAAGAAGAAGAAAATAGTATCGTAAACAAATATTTGAAAAACAAAGAGAGGGTGAAAGAATGCAAGAAAAAATATGAAAAAGAAAGAGAGAAGAGGTTCTGTAAGTAACAAAATATAAGAAAAAAGAACGAACGAACGAACGAAAGAAAGAAAAAATGAAATAAAGAAATAAAGAAAGAAAAAGAAAGAAAGAAAAACAAGAAAGAAACTAGAGCGAAGACTAAAAGAAAGAAAGAGAATATGCTACTACTACTACTACGAAAGAAAGAAATAAAGAAAGAAAGAAAAAGAAAGAAAAACAAGAAAGAAACTAGAGCGAAGACTAAAAGAAAGAAAGAGAATATACTACTACTACTACGAAAGAAAGAAAGAAAGAAAGAGCTAAGAATAAAAGAAGGAACTAAGGAGAATAGACTACTAAGAAAGAAAGAAAACGAAAGAAAAACAAGAAAGAAACTAGAGTGAAGAATAAAAGAAAGAAAGAGAATATACTATTACTACTACCACTACTAAGAATGAAAGAAAGAAAGAAACGGTGGAGTGAAATAAAAGAAAAAAGTGGATGAAGAACAAAAGAAAGACAGAAACAAGGAAAGAAAGAAAAAGAGTTAAGAAGAAAATAAAGAGAATAAACTGTGAAGAAAGAAAGAAAGAAAGAAAAGAAAGAAAGACAGAAAGAAAGAAAGAAAGAAAGAAAGAAAGAAAGAAAGAAAGAATAAAAGAATGAAATAAAGACAATAGAGTACGAACAACGAAAGAGATCATGTGAATGGAGATTGGAAGAAAGAAGGAAAGAAAAAAGAAAGAAAGAAAGAATCGAAAAGACGGAAAAAGACTGAATGAAAACGATATCGTATGGATTCATCATTTTCGAAACCTTCAAGTATAAAGGCCTCCTCGATTTTAGCTTGAATAAACTAATAAATATTTAAACAGCAGTTGAAATTATTTGCTCTAAATATTATTTTTTATACATCGGGAAGTTCTGCACTCAGTAAAACATGTGCGGAGGAATATGAGAGAAACAGATATGTACTCAGTAGCCTCTATATAACGAACTGGCCAGGAGATAGATAGATAGATAGATAGACAGCAGTCACACTGTAAGAGCTGAAAGGGAGTTATTACTCGAATCTTTCTATTACTTTGCTTAAAATAATTGTCATGGTACGCAATGATAAATTATAAAAATCTTTCTTTTTTTATTATCAAAGAATAAATTGTTACAAGGATTAGTAAATTATAAGATATTGTTTTTTTTTAAAATATCATGTCTCATTCAATTGATAATGCCTATCCACAACTTCTTTTGTTTTTAGCATCTATGAATTCCCTTAATTTCTTGGGGAAGAGGCTGAAGTGTTTTCCGTTGTCTTCTCCGCAGTTCGATTTTTTTGTGGTCATAGTTAGATCTCCTGGAGTGGCTCCTGGCGAAGAGGTGGTAACGAAACATTCACACCCACAAGTAATGCGTTTTTCAAGAACCTTAACTGAATTGTCCGGAGGTACAGCCGTAACTATACGCTTCATCATAGAATCGAGAGGCTCCACTGAAGACTATTGCAGGGTTCAGGATCTATTCACAAAATGGCAATAAAATAGTCCCGATATTAGACACCGACTGATAGGATAGACTCCTCGGAAGTTATTCTAACGTTCGGATCCATGACAATCAGGTGGATAACGACAAATCCCAGAAAACGTTTGACTGTAGCACCCTTAATGAAGAAACGAGAAATCCAGAAAAGATACACTGTCGAAATATGCTGAATGCACACGTGATGTCTGTCCAGAAATCAAAGTAAAAGAAATTCCTCTTGGGTCAAAAAACAACATAATTAAACCGGGAACTCAGGTAACGAGGCAGGCATGCTCATATATATGCGGACTAAAAACACGCTAGGAGAATGGTAATAGCATAGGTTGGTAAGGATACACGAGCATAAAAACCAAGATATAAAAAGACATTTAGAGAAGCAAATAACAAAAATGAAACAATTCATTCAATTGAATTCATTCAAAAAGGAAGTGACAACAAAATCATATTACCGTAATTATTCCTTTTCTTGTCTATGAGATAGTTCTATTTTAAATTCTTTATCAAAAAATAGGTGAAAAAATTATATATATCTAACAAATGATAATAACAAACAACCAGCCATTTTGAAAATTTCAAATTCATAACCATTAAATACTGCAATAAATAAACCAACAAATAGTGTAAATTATATATATATATATATATATATATATATATATATATATATATATATATGTGTGTGTTTGTGTGTGTGTGTGCTTTATGATGTCAACGAACACACGTTGACACTTTTGTAATGTCACCGAATACTCGTTAACACTTTTCGTAATGCTCGTTGTAGTAGAGAAATTGTAATCGCATATACAGCTATAGTACGCCGTTGAACAATACTGGTGTCAAACGCCTTTGAATAGCACTCACACTAATAGTACTTGCTCGATAAGACTCGCTCGAATAGTAACCACCGAATGGTGATCCGAATAATGATCCGTATCGTGAGATATTCACCTACCGCCCACGCGGTCGGATGCAGCACAAGGCCAAGTTTATTGTGGAGTATCCGAGCCCCGATGCTCTGTCAAAAATTCCCCGTAGAGCCCATAAAATCCACCCCAGACGAGACTTCCCTTCAACACAGCTTCGTCTGGGTTCCTCTATGCCCCGAGGCAGAAAGATTGGCAAGCACAGTGATATATTCACTAACCGCCCACGCGGTCGGATGCAGCACAAGGCCAAGTTTAATGTGGGGTATCCGAGCCCGTAGGCACGGTAAAAAATTCCCCGTAGATCCCGTAAAAACGGGGTCGAGTTGCTGTCTGCCAGCCCAGACGAGACTCTAGTCTTCGGCATAGCCTCGTCTGGGTTCTTCTCTGCCCGGAGGCAGAGAGTTCGCGACCAGTACACCTCTGAAGTAATTTGGAGAATGATCACTTAGACGCCACGCTAATTCCTATATATACACTTCCTTTACTATCACGTGATCTACTTATTCAAAATATTTGCTCTCTGGTGATATGTGTTCATACTCCAGTGTCGGCAGCTACACTTTATTCCAGTATAACAATGTGTGTGTATGTGTATGTGTATGTGTATGTGTGGGTGCGTGTGTAAGAGTAATGGATTATTCTTTATTAATCCGACAGATTTTATCACGTTAAAAGTTATTTTTGGTGGATACTCATATTAGAGTAGACGTTCCGTTCATTTACTAACCAGTACGTTTATTTATTTTTGTCTACCGACCTGAATAATTTTGAAATCTGATTAAATAAAAATATGCTCTCTTCGGCAGTTTTCGAACCTGGGCCTCATTGAGCAGAAGGAACCGTTCTTAGAGCAGACGTGTTTCAACCGACTTGTCGACTAAGTCCCTTTGCCAATCCAGCAAGGATGAATAGTACCTTTAAGAGTAATTCTTCTCGTCATAGATTCCTGAAAATTCATATCTGCTCAGTTTCGTATGCAAACGTAAACAAAGCAATTTCTAATGAATAATGGATTTTTTATTTATTAATCTGACAGAATTTATGACTTTCTCGACTTTCTCGAATATTCAGGCCGGTAGAAAATAAATAAATATACTGTTTAATAAATAAACGGAGCGTCTGCACTATTATAAGTATCCACTAAAAATAACGTTTAAATTGCTTTTATATATATATATATATATATATATATATATATATATATATATATATATATATATATATATATATTATGCACAGACACACACAAGAGAATATTTGGCATTCATTGATCGAGCAGCCAGTACTGTTTTCGGTCGAAATTTATGAAATCTTTCTCTTAAAGCAATTAAGTTTTAGGAAAACCGGTTTGTCAAGTCCAGTAACTGTTATCGCTCTTTCCAGTATTGATGGGGTTTTGATTCCGAAGCTTCTATTTAAAGCGATGTAGAATGTTAGCATCTTGATTATGTCATTATTTTCTCTTTGTACTATCCATTTTAGTTGTCGCTGCTGTTGGTAGTCCTCAGGTGATGTGGTTTCTGTTATTTGGTACAGTTTTTATTTGTGATTCTGTAGCGCCAGTCCTCAATGTTCAAAAAAGGATGATCATTATCAAGTTATAGGGTCCCAAATCTGTCCTGCTATTTCCCCAAAGATGTAGGGAAGTGATGGTTTCACGTAAGCGAATGTAATAATTTCAACTGGAATTCGAACTCTGCTCTCCGATTTCTCCGTCAGAGCATCTTTTCATTACTCTGCCGCGCCTCCACAATAATAAAATACCTTTAATAAACTTCCATATCCACTACGACACCGTCCCGAAGGACAGCAGTTGTGTTTTGGGCACCTTTATGTTCAGTGTCATGTTCAAGTAATGCAAAACTATATGTTGTTCATTAATATAAGTGCATTCATTAATAATTGTGCATTGTTATCCATTAACGTATTTTTTCGTGGTGCTTTTAAATGCAAAACGGTTGACAATGTGCTTAGCACTCATTAGAACGTGAAAAAATTATCCATTATGGAACTTTTCTCTCTGACGCCCTGAAGATGATCTTGGAAAAAGATCGAAAGTACTTGGGAAATGAAAACAAAGAAATTTAAACAGCTATAGCTCATTTCTTTCATCCGTCAACATCAACACACGGAAGGTTATTTGTGAGTATGAACAGATTTTGTTAAAAATTAGCATACATAATGTCGACAATTTATTCAATTAGACATACCATATATATATATATATAAATATATATATATATATATATATATATATATATACATATATATGTTTGTGTGTGTGTGTGTGTGTGTGCGTGTGTGTGTGCGTGTGTGTGTGTGTGTGTGTGTGGAAAAGGTTATAATTGTTGGAACGAGTGAAAAATGTATATTTAAAAGAGAAAAACCGCAAACGTTTTTGGTTATAATGTGGATTTGTTTTACTGTATATATTATATTTTATTCTTCATATGAAGAATAAAATATAATATATACATATACATTTTACATATATATATATATATATATATATATATATATATATATATATATATATATATATGTATATATATATATATATATATATATGTATATATATATATATATATATATATATATATATATATATATATATATATATATATATATAGATAGATAGATAGATAGATAGATGTGTGTCACATCGGCAAGATCAATTTCATCAAGAAGGGTCCGCGGGGGGAACAAACACCCACACCTGAAGTTTTTTTTTTCCATTTGATTTAAATTTAATTTAAATTTGAACAAGGGAATAACTTCTATCGGAAATAAGGTATATATATATATATATATATATATATATATATATATATATATATATATATATAATCTCGGTAAGTTTTATTTTTAACTTTTACCAGATTTTTCTTATATTGTCATTTTCTTATCATAAACATATTTTGATTTGCTTACTTTCCGTTTTATCATATCGTTTCTTATTTGTATTGAGTTTAATTGTTATTTCTTTATTTTTCATTCTTTCTCTCTTTCCTTCTTCTTTGACTTTTCTCACGGGAAGTGACCACTTCCGGTTTTCATCAGCTGTTTTCTTCATTCATTAAAAAAATTCAAGCGCTAAGCCAAACGCATTTCTGGACACAGTCACTTCCGTCTGGATGTCATTCTTTCATGCTCACATTGTCTGTTTTACCCACAATTCCTTCCACCGATCCTTATAGCCGAGAGTCGCCTTTGATTTTTCAAATTACGCATCTACTAGTGAATATTTGCAATAAGAATAATATTTGTCCATGTGACTGCGCCGACGAACTGCCGTTCTCTCATCACCTTTCTCTTTTCTTCTTGTTCATTCTTCTATTTCAGTAATTTTTTTTAATCAGTTGCTTGTCTGCGAAACACTTGTATTCCAAATACAAGTGCCGGCCTGCTTAAAATATTTCCTTCAATGTTTCCTTTGGTACAGTGATTGTTTAGTTCGGCAGTTTTATTAGCTTTTAAATCATTTTCTCTATAATTTATCGAGACTGTTGATTTAACATGATGAATATTTATGACCAGATCCTTACATTTAAAACTTCCGTAAAACTGACAATATTTTTACTCTTGTTTATATATATTTGCTGCAAAATAAAATCCCTACATTTGTCTTGATAATGTCCATGTGGGGACGAAACGCGTCGGCTAAGATAGGTTTTCCTTTTGTCTTTAATCATATATATATATATATATATATATATATATATATATATATATATATATATATATATATATATATATATAATCATTTATTTGAATATTACAACATAAATATGTTATAAAATCACTACAAAAATAGCCATTTTCTTTCAACACTTCTGGTGTCTTATCAAGTGATGATGTAGAATATAGAATAAATGGTTTTAAAAGTTTCAAATTAATTAACGATCCTTAGCTAGGAGTAAACGCTGTTACATAAGCTAGAATGACCAATCAAAATACAAGTATAGGGTAATTCGAAAAATTTGACAACTAAGCAAGGTTATCATAGATATTAAAAGATTTATAAAATTTGAAATTAAAATTAAAAGTAAAAAATTAAAAATTACCTATTTAGAAATCTAAATCATATCTGCTCTACTCTGTATTGAGCACTCTTTAAAGAATAATAATTGTTGGTTATTGGAATTTACTCCGTATATACCAATCCCAAACTTGGATATATATATATATATATATATATATATATATGACTGAGTGGTTAGTACGTTCGCTTTCTGACCATGAAACCAGGGTTCGAATCTCACCATGGTCGATTTGTTAGGAAGAAGGCTTCCTGATTTTACCTTTGGAAAGTACCTGAAAACCATACCATGGGTTAACCCAAGACTTGTAAGTGAAATTAGGTAGACGGAACTTGTCGATAGCTGTACTAGCACGAAGCCACATGTCATCCTCTCCGAGGTCTTGAGCGTGCTGGCCTTGTTAAAACTGTTGATCACGCTAGAAAACACGCCCTCTCCCAGAAACTGTAACTAAGGTCTTCTCAGCATAGTTGCAGGGTGTTGAGCAAACACAAATCTGCCTGAGCGAGCGTCTGCAATAGGGATTGACTAGCCGCCCTAGCAGAATACGAGTGGCCAGCTATATATATATATATATATATATATATATATATATATATATATATTCTTTTTATACGTTATTTTCAGCGATACAATGATTTAAGTAAATGCTCTGTTTATAATAAACAGTATTAATGAACGCGCAATAAATTTCGTAGAAAATATTTGTCCACCGACAGGAATCGAACGTGTAACATATACTGAGCTGTCATTTAGCTTGACGTTCTATACCATTTAGCTACAGAGGAAGTGTCTGGTCAGCAAAGTCAAATTACAGTTTTTAAACAACAAATTTCCCACGATACTTTCTCGAACATCATATCTGCTCCAAGTGTAACTTAACATAAACAAATGACAACATATATTATGAAATGAACAATTATTTTAATGTTTTCGATCAATTATTTTAATATATTTTCCGTTTATACGTTATTTTTATAGATACAGTTATTTAAGTAAATGCTCTGTTTATAATAAACTATATTAATTGCTTTTGAATGTCCGGGGAAATTTCGTAGAAAACATATCTCCTCAGACAGGAATCGAGACTGTATCCCAAACGGAATCGTCATGTAGCCTAGAGTAACACGGTGCCTCACAGGTTTCACGTGCGATTTCCTTTTCAAGTCTTTTTTTCAATGCTCTTTGCACTGTCATAGCTGAAACTCCTCTCTCATGTGCCAAACGTCTTATGGATTGAGTCGGATATTTTCTAATTGATCTCTTTAGCTCTATGTTGAAATGATGATCCCTCTTCCTGTTGTGATCTACTGATCCAGTATTCCTCTCTAACATTCCCTCCTTTTTAAACTTATCCACCGTTCTCTTGATGGTTCTTGAATTGACTCTGATGATGGAAGCCAGAGTATGAATGTTGGCATGATTACTGAAGGCCTGAATGATCTTTTTCCTCTCACCATTGATTAGTTGGGAAGACATTTGGGCTAACATCAAACGATTTTAACCTGTTCTCTTTATACCTGTATTTCTCAAAGGTTTTTTTCAGTGATTCTTACGGCAAATGGTAACAAGATGGCGAAACGTCTTATCTGAAATCATGGATAAAAAAAACTATTTATTAAGAAGTTATTTTTTTTTTTTTAGATAGTAAACATTTTGTAGGATAGACAATTATGCTGTAACATCATTTGGACAATTTCAAGTAGTATATAGTTTCTATGCATTTTCTCTTCTAACCCTAAGATTTAGAGGCAAGGCTGGCCCATTTATTTAGCCATGGAAATATACTCTATCCAATGTATTTTATAGCAAAAAACAAATCTTGTAATATCAGAAGTAAATTCGTTTTCTCATATATTTGTAAAATTTAAAACAAAAACAGTATACTTACTCCTACATTTGTAAAATCCAAAAAATCTGAGCCGGTAAAAATGTACTTTCCGTTATATTTTTAACATTTATACTAAGATTAATTTACACGTGTACTTGTAAAATCTGTTCTTACAGTACTCTACTTGAACTGGTACTGGTAAGGTCTTTTCAAATTTAAACATACATTTAAATAGTGTTTTGTGTTATTAGCGAATATTTAAATGTACCTGCGCGTGAAATTTTAATAGATATCAATTTTAATTTCCTTGAAAAACCTGAGGTAATAAAATTGTACTTTATCGTATATTTGTCCTAATAGAAATGTACCTGCTCGTGAAATTTTAATAGATATCAATTTTAATTTCTTGAAAAACCTGAGGTAATAAAATTGTACTTTATCGTATATTTGTCCTAATAGAAATGTGCCTGCTCGTGAAATTTTAATAGATATCAATTTTAATTTCCTTGAAAAACCCGAGGTAATAAAATTGTACTTTATCGTATATTTGTCCTAATAGAAATGTACCTGCTCGTGAAATTTTAATAGATATCAATTTTAATTTCTTGAAAAACCTGAGGTAATAGAATTGTACTTTATCGTATATTTGTCCTAATAGAAATGTACCTGCTCGTGAAATTTTAATAGATATCAATTTTAATTTCTTGAAAAACCTGAGGTAATAGAATTGTACTTTATCGTATATTTGTCCTAATAGAAATGTACCTGCTCGTGAAATTTTAATAGATATCAATTTTAATTTCCTTGAAAAACCCGAGGTAATAAAATTGTACTTTATCGTATATTTGTCCTAATAGAAATGTACCTGCTCGTGAAATTTTAATAGATATCAATTTTAATTTCTTGAAAAACCTGAGGTAATAAAATTGTACTTTATCGTATATTTGTCCTAATAGAAATGTACCTGCTCGTGAAATTTTAATAGATATCAATTTTAATTTCTTGAAAAACCTGAGGTAATAAAATTGTACTTTATCGTATATTTGTCCTAATAGAAATGTACCTGCTCGTGAAATTTTAATAGATATCAATTTTAATTTCTTGAAAAACCTGAGGTAATAAAATTGTACTTTATCGTATATTTGTCCTAATAGAAATGTGCCTGCTCGTGAAATTTTAATAGATATCAATTTTAATTTCCTTGAAAAACCCGAGGTAATAAAATTGTACTTTATCGTATATTTGTCCTAATAGAAATGTACCTGCTCGTGAAATTTTAATAGATATCAATTTTAATTTCCTTGAAAAACCCGAGGTAATAAAATTGTACTTTATCGTATATTTGTCCTAATAGAAATGTACCTGCTCGTGAAATTTTAATAGATATCAATTTTAATTTCTTGAAAAACCTGAGGTAATAGAATTGTACTTTATCGTATATTTGTCCTAATAGAAATGTACCTGCTCGTGAAATTTTAATAGATATCAATTTTAATTTCTTGAAAAACCTGAGGTAATAAAATTGTACTTTATCGTATATTTGTAATATTTGTGCAAATAGAAATGCATTTGATCTTTTAATTGCTGAATCTATGAAGGTTTAATGCACTTGCCATATACTCATAAAATTGTACTTTCTCATGTTGTAATATCTGTGTAACTAGATATGCTTGCTCGTGAAACGGTACTATATATGTCAATTTTAATGTACTTGAAAAATCTGTGCTAAAAAATTGTATTTTGTCGTATACTATGTATGCTAATAAAATTTTAGTTGTTCGTTTAATTGTAGAATCTACGCTAACAGACATGCTACAGGTTTATTTTACCAAATGCAGATTGAGTTTAAACATATTTGTTTTGAATTTTGCGGTTCAGAGTTTCATGAAATGAAAGCATTTTAGAAGGTACCGACATGAGTTGGATTTTCTAAGGAGTTCGTTATCTAAAATATTTACACAGAATATCAAGGGCTATATAAACATTTTGAAAACAGATATGGCACCACTGCGAACACGGGAGTGTTCAGAAAGCCCATTGACGAACGTTTGACAACGCCTACGAACAGTAATTAACCAATTTATGAATATCTGTTGAACAGGCTTAATATTAACACACTGACATATTCAGGGGTCACATATTAAAGAAAGCAATTACAAGAATTCTTGCTAGACAAATTGTGTATATATACGTTCGCGTGTATATATGTGTGTCTAATTGATGTCCCCTTGCTTACATTGTAGTGCTAAATTCTATAGAGTTTTCTATATTTTACAACAAATACGTTAGCCGTATTCTTTAATAAAATAGCTTATCGTCCGGTTCGCACTCCTCCTCGATTTTTTGAACAGAGGTATAGGATTATCCCTTGTTTCCTCCAATATCTGTCTATATTTCAGAGATGAGGTATTGTAATTATTTACACTATTTGCTTTCTTCGGAATATTGTCCTCATCTTTATTGTTATATTCAGGACATTTCGGTCGTGGAACGCTACGGCCTTCAGAGGTTAACGGCTTTACCAGTGGACGGAGGAACTTCTGAGATGAGGAATGGGGTAATCTCAGCATCACCGATGAAAATGGAACCGGCAAAGCATTGCACTATTTTGCGTTGAATGAACCACAATGACAATAGAAACGGGAGTTGTGGCAACATCGGTGCAAAATTCGCTAACAAAATAAATGAATGTTTACCCACTATAAGATTGAAGACCTAATCATGGCCACAGCATAGGTGAAAAAAATACCTGGCCACAACGGAGGTGAACAAAATTCCTGGACAGAGCAGAAGTGAACAAAAACCTGGAGTGTTGAGTTACGAAAGAGATATATTAAACTGAGATATCCAGAAAAGGCATGGCACGTCGAACGAGAACAATCTACCCCGGTGCACGAAATAAAGGTTTCAGTTCAAAATTCCAACGTATATCGCCTGAAGAAGACCGGAGCGTAGAACGGCCGAAACGTCGTGAATATGACAATTAGGATGAGGACCCTTGTTTAGGATTGGATTTTCGTTTTTTTCTTTCTAAAGTCTCCTTCAACTCTATACTTCTGACGTCTCTGCTTAAACATCTACAACTTTATTTACTTTTTATTTGTTATTTTTTCCCATTATAGAAATAAATAGACTCGTCTATCGTCCGGTTCACACGCCTCCCCGTTTTTTTTTAACAGGAGCATAGGTTTTATCCCTTGTTCCTTGTTTAGGATTGGGTTTCTGGTTCCTTCTAAAGTCTTTTCATTATCTGACACACCCAGTAGCCCCTTCGGTCTTAGTAGCATTATCGCCTTGCTTGGAATGAATTGAATAAGAAATGCATTATAAAATGAACAATATGCTCAATACAGGAGCAAATGTTCGTTCTGGGTATGACGATAAACTACATCCGGCAGCAAGGCGTCTGATCGGGAGGTTTTGATGGGCGTGGAACCACCTCTTAATTGGTGTTGTTCCTAGGTCCACCTGACTCGAGGTGGTAGCACCTGCTAGGGTCCCAGCTATGGGAAAATGGTGAACACTAAAACTAGGCTCAAAACATTATGAAAGTATGAAAATACATTTTTGTAGTATGAAAACAAATAAACGGAGCTTCTACTTAAATACGAGAATCCACTAAAAATTAACGTTTAAAGTGATATATATATATATGTGTGTGTGTGTGTGTGTGTGTGTGTGTGTGTGTGTGTATAATACAATTACAGGCCTGGCACTCATATTCGAGGAGACCCGTCTAAAAGGGAGTATAGTTTGTCCCTATTGTAGACGCTTGCTTAATCACGTTTGTGTTTGTTCAACACCCACAGAGCCCATATGTGGTTTATGCTGCAACTATGCTAATATTCTGGAAGAGAGCGCGGAGTCAACAAGAAGACCACTCAAAACCTCGGTTACGATGACACATTTTCTCTTAAAAGGCTTGGGTCAACTCGTGGTTTCAGATACTTTCAGAAGGTGCCACACGCTGGAATCGCCTCCTTCCTGACAAATCGACCATAGTGAGATTCGAAATGGTCAGCAAACGAACGTTCTAACGATATATATATGGTAGACTCTCCCATCGTATTCGAGTCATGCAGCTAGGATCTGAATATAGTAGTGAAGACTTTGTGCAGAACCAACCACACTTTTTGAAGAAAACTGCCACGTAAGTACCCCAAACGACAACAGGTTTTGAATTCAGAGTTGTCCTCCTCCTAGACCAGTTGCCATCCAAGGGGTATTAGCAGTGAATGTAATAGATTCGACTGGAATTCGAACTCGGCTCTCTGATTCATCAACCCACTACTCCACCGTGCCTCCTCAAGTAGTGTGTATATATATATATATATATATATATATATATATATATATATATATATATATATATATATATATATATATATAACGTGAATTAACTACTTTAACGTTGTATAATGGTTAGCAAGCTTGTCTCGCTAGTACAGTTACAACTGAATATTGACTTCGAACCTCACTGGGTGCCTCATACTTTAAGCTTCTAAAGGTACGCTTCTCAGGTACGCTTAGAAATTTATTTTGGTGTAATGGCTAGCAAGCGTGTCTCGCTAAGACAGTTTCGAGGGAATAGTGAGTTCGGTTCTCACTGGGTGCCCCATAAATGTGCCACATCTCAGTTACGCTTAGAAAATCAATATAGAGGCAAAGAGACTAAAGAGCAACAAACATAGTAGATTTGATTGCTTCATTTGCTTCCCGTATCCTAAAATGGACGGATATTGGTAAGGGAACCAAAAGCGAGAATTTTTCAGCTCCTTGAGATGAGGTATTTTCGAGGTGAAGGAAAAAGAAGATAATTTGACGCCGTCGTGCTGATCAGTGCAAGTCGCCCTTACCATGTCCCACTCCCTTATTTTTGCCGCCTGCTAATCACCTGTTACGAATCAACCGAGTAGAGCTGCTGACCAGATGTCGGATTAACGGCTTACTGTTTTGACAGATGGCCGACATACATGGCATTGGACAACAATTTTGAGACCCACCAAGGGAAAAGCTCTCCCAGATACATTCTTTCGAGTTTCTTTGCACAAAGCGAACTGGTCACACATTTTTTTTAAGCATTTCACCCCAAGCACGGTGGGAGTGTCACTAACATGCAAGGAGTTACAGAGAGTGAGGGGAAAGTAAGGGGGAAAAAAAAGGACTGTTTGAGGAAAGGATAAAGAGAAGGAAGGGGATCAAGATCAAAGCATCAGAAGATGTCGATTGACATTATATTTAAATTCTTGAAGATTATAGTTATCGGGTAAGCAAGGAAGAGGAAAGAAATTTCACTGTCGGTAAGTGCGAGAGAAGAAGCCTTTGAAGTAGAAGAGGTGGTTAAATTTAACCGGGGTTCCAACCTAGTTGCACGATTAAATTCATGCAGTTGTGTCACCAGTGTAAATAGCTCGTCTGAGCAGTTGCCTTGAAAATATATATAGAAAAGACAGAGGGAAGCCACAACACGTCTGTCAGAAAGTGACTAGAGTCGAGATGCCAGGTCAGGACTTATCATATTGCATATGTCTTTTTTTTTCTTATATTCTGAAAGTAATAGCTCCTCATATTATGTTGGCTTACGTTAGGGTCGGATGTTAGAGGCTCTGGCAGTAATAGATGAACCTGACAGCTGATAGCCCATAGCTGATATATATTGGCCGCATTACTTTGAAATACCGGTTCCCGTACGATTACCGAAGTTAAGCAATGCCGATCCTGGTCAGTATCTAGATGGGTGACCGTGCTGTAAGCTTGGATGTGCGGTTGGTGTAAAGGATAATGATTCGGAATTGTTAATCGTTGAGTCCATTTCAAATACCCGTTGGTTTAGTTATATTCACCTATGCGCAAATATAAGAATCTTCTCTCGTCATCTATTAGTAAGTCTTGTATGACTAAACCATTATGATCTTAAAAAATATCTTACAATTTAAAAATATTTCATGGCTTTAGAAGTTGAGGAAAAGGAATCAGTGTAATACATTGTTACAGCGGTAGTGTAACAAAATACCGTCTGACAAGAAAGAGTGCAAGAAGCGCAAGTGTTCCATTGAATTAATCACAACGGAAAAATTGTTTCCATGGGCGTTCAACTACGCTTACTCAACATTTGCGGAGGCGAAACGGTGGGCGGGGGCACAGTTAGGTGGCGGGTAAAGACAATGGAGACTATGATTCGTGTGGCAAGCAACGTTCCGCACAGGGTCAGGCTCATCTCATCGCTGGTGAAAAATGCAGAGTCAATGATTTTGACTATGTTGAGAAAAATAGTTTTTTCAGCTAAAGACTAGTTTTAGTTTCAGTGTGTTCGCTGTATCTGACGTTGTTTACGTGGAAATAAAGAGGGCACATGACTTTCGGGGTGTTGTTTGTGCGTGTGGATAGTATCAAAATGGTGTGGTTTGCATGGTTTTTGCATGGGCGGAGACAGACTGAAAATAGACTTGGCAGGCCGAATTCAAATTTCGGCTAGTACCTTTGCCTTCACTTCACTGCAATAATAACAATAAATAAATGCAGACATACAGCTCTCCCTTTATACCTGGCGCATCTATGTGTAAATAGGTCTGGCTTCCTGGACTGCAGGGAAACCAGTATAAGAGAAGGACAATTGCCAATATGCCGTGAGCAAGAGTAGTAATCAAGTTTCATTAATCCTAATCTCCGGCAGATATATCAATATGACTGATGCTCAACTTTACGATGGCATTTCTCTACGCCTTCTTAGTCTCACGTTTTCCACTGATCTGAGGTGGAAAAACTACATTGAATCAATAGATGCATCTATCGCAAGGAAAGTTGGTTCTCTATCGCGCCAAAAGGTTTTTTTTTCTTTTCTCGCTTGAGTTCATCCATCGTGTCTACAAATCTACCATTCGTCATTGCACTGAATACTGTTATGGTCTGGTGCCCCGCTGTTTATCTTGAAGATCTGGACAAAATCCAAAGACGGATATGCAATGTGATAGATCCTGACCTGGCATCTCGACTACAGTCACTTTCTCACACACGTGATGTGGCCTTCCTCTGTCTTTTCTACCAATATTTTCATTGGAACTGCTCTGACGAGCTATTTACACTGGTGCCCCAACTGCATGAATTTAAGCGTGCTACTGGATTTGCATCTGCTCCCACTTTTTTTTACTGTAGAAACAGTTAAATGTGCCCGCCTCTTCTACTCCAACAGCTTCTTCTCTCGCACTTCCTGACAGTGGAACTCCCTTCCTGTTACTTGCTTCCCCGATAAATATAATTTTGATTTAATGTCAATCGATATATTGATTCCTATCCTTCTCTTTATCCTTCCTTCAAACACCACTCTTTTGGCTTACTTTTACTCTCTGTAACTCCTTGCTGACACTCCCGCCTTGCTTGGGGTGAATTGCTTAAAAAATGTTAGGGAAGATCTGGTTTTGTAGTGGAATAAGAATTTGGTTAAGAAACAAATAATTCGACAAATATAGTGAGGGTCGTATGTCCGCATGTGAATGCCTCTCTGGTTTGTAAGTGGGTATCTGGGTATTTATTAACATTGCACTGTCTGACTCAGCTCAGATGATGCAAGAGTGGATTTGCTCTATGTGTGGTGCCAGAGAAGCCAGGTGCATCGACCGAGCGGTTGACCCGAGGGACAACCTCCGAGCCGCTAAGTGCATAATCGCACCTCGAAGCATGTCAGCGGTTGAACTAGACATGTGTAAACGTTATCGGTCGGGATATGCCCACGAGAGAAAGGACCATATGATAGATGTATAAACCCCCATCAAAGAGAATGTAAAGTCCTCGTCCAGAGAAAACTCCAAAGACCCCATACTGGCCGACAGTAATTGACGAGATTCAGGTAGGTGAATGTAGGACGAAAAATTACAATAAGTATTCCGGTATTTTTTCAATGTAAGCGTTATTTATACATTAATTTCCTTAACTTATATTTTCTATACATAGATCTCAAGGTCATATGGATGTAAGAATATGTTGCGCCTGTTTCACATATAATGACGGTCTGCTTGACTTTATGTTAGAATGACATTAAAATTATTATTCGAAGATCCTAACCTTGAAGCACATTGTGAGGATCGAGATTAGCTCTTCAGTGAGACTTCATTTATTCAGTTAACGCATTTTGCACCGTTGTTGTCACAACTCACTCTATTTCTGTTCTAAGTGTGGCTCATGATAACATCCAAGGCAAAATCGTGCAACGGTTTGCCGGCTCCTTATGCACTGGAGATATTGAGGCTACCTCATTTCTCTTCTCAGAATTTCCTCCATCCACTGGTAAAGGCTGAGGCGCAGCTCCTACATCCAGGTTAGCGATTGACGGATGGCCGCTTGTCACATGTAGGTCGGGGAGAGACGTTTCTCTTCCCCCGCTCGGGTTGGGAAACACTTCCGACTATCCTTAGACAGTTTAGCCGGTAGACCGAAGCCTTTGATCTGGGTGTGATCGTCGTGTTCTTGTGAACATTAATTAAAATAAATGATATGAATTAGTTAATCACGTAGGTATGCAATTTATGCGAAAATCTATGCCGAATCAGTACCTGGATTTAGCATGAAATACAATATGAAGAGGAGACTGTTTAAACAAAACACAAATGCTTGTAAACATATGAGTCCCGCGGGAACGTCACCAGCAGACGGAAGTATACGGAAACTGCGTTAGTTTTGCAGGTGCGTAGGAACAACGTGTTTGTTGTGTTATAAAAAATAGAAAACAGGACAAGGTCGGCGATGGAGTGAACTGATCTTAGAAGAGGAAGAAATAAAGGGTTCAGCCTGCCCCCGCAAAAGGGAAAAGGAGGCTAACAAAATAGATTTACATATAAAAAAAAAACACAAACCAAAACAGACCTGTATTTTCACTTTTACATACATCATGAGTCGTTAGCAAAGACGGAAGAAGGCGTGGCTTGGAGACGAATAGATATGAATATACCTAAGCGTATATGTCAGTAGGAACGTATTTACTTATGTATGTACGTGAGTTTATTTTTGTCGTTTTTGTTGTTGTTAGTGCCTTTTTTTAACGTTTGTTTAGTGAAAAAAATGTAACTGCTTCGTTTCAAATGTCGAATCTTGGAGCAACCACATCTATAATTACAGGTTTACACATTTTTTCCGTTGGCGTTCCAGCCATAAGACCTGGAGTTCGATTCACTCCCTAGTGATTTTCTTTAAGAGTTAAATTCTTGTTAATATCTGCCTGGGGAGACGATTCCAGCATGCGGCACCGTTAGAAAGTGCCTGAAAACCGTGCCATGTATTGGCTCAGACTTTTGAGTCAAATTCGGTAGGCGAGACTGTTTGGAGACTAGCACAAAGTCACAAGTCATCGTGACTGAGTGTTCGTGCGTAATGGTCTTTTTCAACTGGAACTAAGGTCTGCTCCGCATAGCTGCGATATAAACCACAGGTTGGCTCTGTGGGCGTCGATGAATCACAAATAATCCTGAGCAGGAACTTGCTCGCCCACCACACAGACAAGGTTACTCGAAAACGAGTTGTTAGCAATTATTCTCATGGGGGAAATAAACCCAAGGCCAGATGCGAAACAAAATCGTGCGATTTAAGATATATATTTAACCAAGCTATCTTTTTAAGAACGCAGGTTTAGGTTCAACACACCTCTTTGTAGCATACATTTAAAGAAAGCAACAAAATTAATTGATACTATCTAAGTCTGGCACAGAGTCACGTAAATGTGACTTATTACTTCAGTTTTTTAATGTGCCGTGTCCCCTCAGGGCGTAGGCGATCATGGCTTTCCACAACTTTCTGATCTTGCGGCTCCTAAAAGACTTTGTCTTTCTGTTATTTCTACTAAGCCCAATTTATCATGCATTTACTCAAGCTCATTATGTTATGCGTTGTTTTCCACTGTCCCGCTTGCCTTCAGTCTGTCCCGATTATCAGATTTTCCAAGCCTTTCTTCCTCATTATATGCCTTGTCTGATGTACAGTAATACTTTCCTTTTTGATTTATTATTTTTTTCTAAAATGTCGTCATTTCTTCGGTAGTGTAATGATACTCTTAAAAATTAATCCTTAATGCTGAAAACCATCCTCTCGTTCTGGACACTGATCAGTGAGTGACCAAAATAAAGTTGTAGTCTTGTCGCACTATCTGCTAATGGAAGGCTAAATTTAAACTGACAGGAGAAAGAAATAGGAACGCTATTTATTTCGGCTGATCAAATCAGAGAGACATAGGATATAGAGAGAGAATGAGTTACAGTCATACTCGAGTCTAAGCTTGCAATTCTGGTTGCAAGACTGGTTACATTCGCCGTTTCAAAACGTGCAACTTTGGTTCCAGTCCCTTTTTTCTCAGTTGTACGTGAACTCCTAGGAGTTGATATTTGAAAACTAGATATGGTGTGCCTGTGAAAACAGTATTCCATTCGCCACAGCTAATTCAGAAACGTGTTAACACAACAATATGGCTTCTTTCTTAACCCAAAGTTGTATATTTTTACTAATCATATACTTAAGATTTCTTTTAAATGCTATGTCCCTTCTGAACGTAAGCGATCATGGCTCTCCACGGGTTCCTTTTTTCTTTATGACTAACAGACTTGACCTCTTAGAAAAAATAAAATGGTTTTCGTTACCCTCTCCACGGATTTCACTTTGTCTTAGACTGACAATAACAATAATTTTAATGCTGCTACTACAACTACTACATATACTACTACTACTACTAATAATAATAATTGGTATGAACCCAACCCAGACTCGGTTACGGAGATAGGACCTGTTACAATTTTATTGGACTACACAATATACACAGACAGAACAATCAAAGCTAACCGCCCAGACATTGTTATTAGAGACCGCAAACAAACAAAAAAGCGCCTCTTTATTGACATAGCAGTCCCTTCAGACTGCAATGTATCTTTGAAGATCACCAAAAGCTGTCAAAATACAAGGACCATGACATCGAAATCTCAAAAATGTGACACATGAGAACATCAACAATTACAGTTTGTAGTTGGGACCCTCGGATTGATTGGAAAAGATTCCAGTTGACTAATTGATTGGATTCCTGGAAGTCCACGCCTTAAAGAAATAAAAAAAAATGTTCTCACGAGTACAGGCCACATCTTACGGAGGGATTTATCTATGTAATATATATATATTTTTTTTGTGTGGAGGAGGGGGTTAATTCGTCAGTGGAAAATGTCATGATGTCTTTTCTAACCTTAGGTCTCTGGGCGGGAACCGGAAAGAAATCTGTACACAAATCAAAGGAAATAATAATAATAATAATAATAATAATAATAAGAAGAAGAAGAAGAAGAAGAAGAAGAAGAAGAAGAAGAAGAAGAAGAAGAAGAAGAAGAAGAAGAAGAAGAAGGGGAGGAGGAGGATAGGAGGAGGAAAAGAAGAAGAAGAAGGAGGAGAAGAAGAAGAAGAAGAAGAAGAAGGAGAAGAAGAAGAAGTGGGAGGAGGAGAAGAAGAAGGGGAGGAGGAGAATAATAATAACAATAATAATAATAATAATTCAGATATTTCGACACGGAAAAGCAGGAAGGTCAAGTGGAAATATGAAGTTAAAGACGTAACTGAAATTCCAATAACCAAGGGAATTCTTAAACATAAAATGCAATTGAAAACAGAGAACTGGACGTTATGAAAAGCGTTGTAGGTCATATCGACAAAATGAGACATTTCTAACAGACTTCAAGAAGTTCAACAAGGAAATTGTAAAAGAAAATATAGAAGTAAAATTCACACTACTCTCCAGTCTTTTAAACAGGAGCAGAGGTTTATCTCTTGTTTTCTGCCCAGGATTGTGTTTCTGGTTCCTTCTAAAGTGTACTTCAGCTATGTAGGCCTAACACTGATCCTTTCCTACGTTAATATAGCTCTATACAATAACACTCTACCTTAAGTGGCTCTTGCATTGTGCGAATGTTAGTAAAAGATAAAATAGTCGCCATCTATTGAAGAATTGCAAACATTTTTGTAGAATATTTGGGGCGGACCAAAGGGGTCATAATGCCAAAGCAGAGTGAATAATAAGAGTACCAGAAATAATGAAGGATAAACCTGCACAAGAATGGAAAAAAAAACAACCAAGAATAAAGCAAGGTGAGGCTGCGGACTTATACACCACAGGGGGTTACAAGCTAGAAAGGAAAGGGGGTGCGTGTCATATGGTACTAGTAGTTATTTCCAGCCTTTGTTCTCGTCTAATCTTCAGGCTCTTCTGTTGTTCAGATATATTGATATTTTTCATTCTTACGAAGATGAAAACAAAGTATCAGAAATAGAGAGAAGATATCAGAAAGAAAATATATATATAGAGAGAGAGAGAGAGAAAGAGAGAGAGTGAGCGAGCGAAAGAAAGAAAGAAAGAAATCAACAAAGAAAAGAGTGAATGTTGGCGAAAAGAAAGAGGCTAACAAGAAGAGAAGGAAAGAGAGAGGAAGAAAGAATGGCAAGAGAGAACGGGGAGAGAAAGTGAGAGAACGAAAAACAAATATGGAAGGAGAAAGGAAAATAAGAGAATGAAGGAAGGAAAGAAAAATAGAAGAAGAAAAGGAAAAGAGAGAAATGTAAATATAGAGGAACGGAGAAAAGAGGGAGAGAAAACTCGAGACGGCGAGGGAGATAGTGAAAAGGAGAAAAAGAAGTGGAAAAAAAAGATAGAGATAAGTAAAATCAAGCAAGAGGGTGGTTAGGAAAGAAAGAGATACAGCGGAAGAAACGTAAGAGGAAGAAAATAGAAAAAATTAAGAAAGAAAAAGGAAAAAAAAGAAAGAGAAAAACAAAACAAATCTGGGAGTTATAGAAATGAAATAGAAAGGTAAATAACGTAATAGAAAAAGAGTGAGTGGTTATAAAGTAAGAGAAAGTCGGGGATAACTAGAGACTAAGGTAATAGAAGAGTAGGGCAATAATACGAGCAGTAAGAGAAATGTGGGAGAGAAAGGGTTAAAGATATTAAAGAGAAGGGAAGGAGAAAAAATATTTTTAAATGGCAAGGGAGGATTTAAAAACAGTGTTAGATCGAGAGAGACAGACAGAGAGGGAGACAGAGTGAGAGAGAGAGAAAATATATAAGTTGGAAAGGAAGAGAAAAAAGAAAGAGAGAAATTCACAATAGATAAAGGAGAGCCGACTTAAGTGAAGAGAGAAGGTCATAAGACCATAAATGAAGTCAGGTAAAGGATGAAAGAGAGAGAGAGAGTGGGGGGCGAGTAATGTAATTGTAATTAAAGAGTGGGGCAATAACACAAGCAGTAAGAGAAATGTAGAAACGAAAGGGTTAAAGATATTAAAGAGAAGGGAAGGAGAAGAATTTTTTTAATAGAAAGGGAGGACTTAAAACAAAGAGCCAGATCGAAAGAGAAATAAGGTATTTGTAAAGAATGAGAAAAACGTGAAAAGAAAGAGTAGAAATTCAGATTAGAAAAAGACAGCAGACTTAAAGGGAAGAGAGAAGGACAGAAAACTATAAAGAGAGAGGGGGCGAGTAAAGAGAACTGAAAGAGGAGAAGAAGTGTTTAAAAAGAAAGAAAAGGTGAGAAACAAAGAGCTAGATCGAGAGAGAAAGAGAGAAATAAGTAAGTTGTAAAGGAGGAGAAAAAAGGAAAAAGAAAGAGTAGAAATTCACAAACGAAAAAAGCAGAGCAAACTTAAAAGGAAGAGAGAAGGTGATAAAACCATAAATGAAGTTGAATAAAGGATGAAAGAGTTAGAGAGAGGTGCTAGAAAAAGAAGAATAAAGAGACCAACAAAGAGAAGCAGACGAAGAATAACGTAAACAGAGAGTAAGAGGACCCGCTTTTAAAAGTCTTCTTGTTGGTAGCTACATTTTCTTAGGCTGTAGATCATATTTAACGTGCCCATCTCGACCCATTCAATGAGTTATACATCTTATTATTTGTTATCGACATTTTTCACTTGGGCCCGGATGGGGGCAGAGTTCACAGCTCTACCAAATAAGATTAGTATTGCTTTATAAATCATGAGCAGAATGCCTACTGCAATATATTCGATAGACAAATTGAGATTACATCCTTGTCCATCACAGCTTCCGCCACACACCGGAGGGTTTTGCGGGTTCGGCTGTATCGTACGCCAGCTGATTGAGGAACCTCACAGCCAAAGTTCTCTTTCGGATACCTTATTGACAATGCTCGTGACCAAACGGCCAATGACGGAAATCATTTTAATAGATTAGTATCCAGAAACTAATTACTTTTTAAAAGAAAGAATGTAAAAACAATGTTAAATTTAATTAAATATTATTCATCGAAGATTTAACCAAATTAATTTTCAATGTCTGCGTCTTACAACCACATCAGGTTGAAACACCGATTTCCGTACGATAATCGAAGTTAAGCAACGTCGATCCTGGTCAATACCTAGATGGGTGACCGCTTGGGAATAACACAGGCTGTAACATTGGATTGCGGTTGGTGTAATGGATAAAGATACGGAATTGTTAATCGGAGAGTCAATTTAAAATACCCGTTGGGTATTCACCTATGCGCAAAGGTATGAATCCACCTCTTCTCTCCCCAACTATGGGTTAATTAGTAAGTCTTGTATGACTAAACCATTATGATCTCAGAAAATATCTTACAATTTAAAAATATTCTATGGCTTTAGAAGTCGAGGAAAAGGAATCAGCGTAATACATTGTTACAGCGGTAGTGTAACAAAATGCCGTCTGACAAGAAAGAGTGCAAGAAGCGAAAGTGATTCATTGAAATAATCACAGCGGAAAAATTGCTTCCTTTGATATTCAACTACGATTACTGAACATTTGTGGAGAGGAAACAGTGGGCGGGAGCACAGTTAAGTGGCGGAGAAAGACAATGGAGACTATGATTCCTGTGGCAAGTAACATTTTTTTTTGTATTCATTATATTCACTTACACGAAAATACCCTTTAGATAGGTGTGAATCCGCCTCTTCTCCCCCAGCTACGGGTTAATTAGCAAGACTTGTATCACTAAAACAATTATTGACATCCTGCAAAAAATAATACATTAAATAATAAAATTGCGTACAAAATATTTAGATTTCGGCATTAAATAACCCATAGAGATGTTGATATGCCGCTAAACAAAAACAACCAAACAAAGCAAAACGAATTGGGTTCGCTTTGCATTGTCATATTCGAGAATAACAAATATTTTCTCTTTATCAAAATTGGATTCTTTTGAATGTAAGGCATCATTAACTTAGTCAAGTTGCTGGTAATAAACGTCGGCTGTGATGGTCCTTCTGTGTCCCACGGGTTCGTAATGGACAACTCCTTCTATATTCTACCAGAGACATATCAAGTAATTCTGTGGATGGAGTCCTGGCTTTGATATTTTCATTTGTTTCTCATTTCGTGATAATCACTGTTTTTTTTTTTGTTTTGGCATATAAGACCGGATATGGCTGCAGTGTTCCCATTTCGGTTTTATCTCTCTCTTATAAAGATACAGCATCGCAGAACTTACTAGAGTGATACAAGGAACCGGTCATTTTACCAGAATTTTAGCCAGGGCTCGTATATATATATATATATATATATATATATATATATATATATATATATATATATATATATATATATATATATTAAGCTTATCACCCCAAGCAAGGCTGGAAGCCACTAGCACGCAAGGGGTTACAGAAGGTTTGGAGGAAGAGCAGATAGGAGTGGCAAAGGAGAGGATGTGGAGAAAGATAGTGGATCGACCAAGGCAAGGAGGTTACAAAAGATTTGGAGCGAGAGCAGATAGGAATGAAAGGTGAAAGGATGTGGAGAAGGGAAGTGGATAGATCAAGGCAACTGGAGATGACGATTGACGTTACACTTAAATAGTTGGAGATTGTATTTGTCAGGGAAACAGGAATAAGGAAGGGAGTTCCACAGGCGAGATGTGCGAGACATGAAGCTATTGGAGTAGAAGAGACGTCTACATCTAACAGTTTCAACGGTGTAGGGGTGGGAACGGGATGCCAGCCTCGTAGGACGTTTAAATTCATGAGGCCTAGGAACCAGCGAAAGCAGCTCCTCGGAGCAATTACCGTGAAAGTATTCGGCAACAAGACTTCCGATTGGGAGATTGTAGGTTTTGAGAAGCGTGGAACCAGCATTTAATTGCTGTTGTTCCCATGTGTGTCTTGACCCGGAGTGGTAGCACCTGTTAGGGTTCCATCTGTGGGCAAATAGTGAACCCCGAAACAAAACAGTATGAAAGTCTAAAAATGCATTTTTATAGTAAAAAAATGCCAGCAATACATTTTATATAAAAAATGACCTACAATGCATATTAATAGTAAAATGTCCAACAATACATTTTATCTATACTTGAAGACATACAACTGCATTCAAAATATATTTATTTGAAGCCATAAAATTATGTTCAACTAGTTAGATTTTGGCATTGAATAACCCATAGAGGTAGATATGCTGCTGAACAAAATCAACCGAAATCCTTCAGGGACCGACCATTAATCATGATAGGTGAAGGTTCGGGGGTCTGCTTGAGTATTGTAGAACGTTACTAGTTTGGTTATAGAGGTATTGGAAGTTACTGGAAACCGCCAGTGTTAGGTCAGAGGAGAGATCGGCTGCCAACCTTTAGATTTTTGGAGGTGCACCAATATACTGTTGTATCATCTGCCTATATATTTGCTGGAGATTGGAGTATGTTCTTAGGCTGATCATTAATATAAGGTAGAAAGAGGGTAGGACTGAGAATAAAGCCTGTGGGACGGCGTGCGCTGATAGGGCAACATTTACAATGAATTAATATATACAGTGTAACCCGGATATAAGAGACCCTGATATAAGAGAAACCCTGATATAAGAGAGATTTTATCTGGTCCCAAATTAGAGCCATACTTACCTAAACAAAATAGACCAAACCCGGATATAAGAGAAACCCTGATATAAGAGAGATTTTATCTGGTCCCAAATTAGAGCCATACTTACCTAAACAAAATAGACCAAACCCGGATATAAGAGAAACCCGGATATAAGAGAGATTTTATCTGGTCCCAAATTAGAGCCATACTTACCTAAACAAAATAGACCAAACCCGGATATAAGAGAAACCCGGATATAAGAGAGATTTTATCTGGTCCCAAATTAGAGCCATACTTACCTAAACAAAATAGACCAAACCCGGATATAAGAGAAACCCGGATATAAGAGAGATTTTATCTGGTCCCAAATTAGAGCCATACTTACCTAAACAAAATAGACCAAACCCGGATATAAGAGAAACCCGGATATAAGAGAGATTTTATCTGGTCCCAAATTAGAGCCATACTTACCTAAACAAAATAGACCAAACCCGGATATAAGAGAAACCCTGATATAAGAGAGATTTTATCTGGTCCCAAATTAGAGCCATACTTACCTAAACAAAATAGACCAAACCCGGATATAAGAGAAACACGGATATAAGAGACTTCTTCTCCGGTCCCGACAACTCTCTTATATCCGGGTTACACTGTACTTGGAGATAGTTTTTTTTACACTGTTCAAAAAGGTTAATAGATGCCTGGTTTATATTAGAGTCAAAATAGTATATGCAGGTCTTGTTTACGCGAGTGTCAAAATAATGTTTATATGTTCTGATTAGTCTAGAGTAAAAAAAAAATAGACATAGGTTAGTTTTCTTCTCCTGTTAAAAATATAAATAGAGGTACAACTTAATCAAAAGTTCAAGATAGGTTCGTTTTGAACTGCACTAAAAAGTTAGACAGAGGTTCGTCTTCCACTGGGGTCAAAAAGGTAAAACGAACATATTGTTTTACACTACATTAAAAAGATAGATATAGGTCCGTTTTACAACAGAGACAAAATAGTAGACATATGGCCATTTTACACGAGTTAAAAAGTTCGACATATGTTCGTTTTATACTATGGTCAAAAAGGTAGATATAGGTTCGTTTTACACTAAGTTAAAAATATAGATATATGTTCATTTTGCACTAGAATGAAAAAAATCTGGAATAGGTCCATTTTACACTAGTCAAAAAGGCAGATATAGGTCCGTTTACACTAGAGTTAAAAAGATCAATATAGGACCGTTTTACACTAGAGATAAAAGATAAACAAATGTAGACACGGGTCTGTTTTACATTAGAGTCAAAATTATTCTCACCGTCACTGAGAGGGAAAATTTTTAAGCTTGATGTTTCCTTCAGAGAAGGATGTAAAAAAGTGATTTGAAAAGAGTGGTGCACAGCTCACAAGCTGTGAATAAATATATGTCGACGATCACAAGAGTAGAAATCGATTCGTGTGGAAACTATGTTTAATTCGTTCTTTTACACATTACACTTGTTCTGTAAATTATATTGATAAATTTGTTAAGTTTTCGCCGAAAAAATTTTCACATCAAATCCTGCAGACTTTTGCTCAAAATTTATTAATGTTGCTTCTTGTTTGTTTTGCTTAACGGCATATCAACCTCATTGGGTTATTTAATGCCGACAAGCTGGTAATATTTTTTTTCAAAAATGTATTGCTGGTAATATTTTTCCTTCAAAAAATCTGTTTCTGGTAATATTTTTCCTTCAAAACATAACAGGTGCTACCACCGGGGTCAGAGTTGACCTGGAAACACCAGCAATTTAGAGGTGGTGCCACGCACCTCAAAACCTCCTTACTGTTGTACATAGTTTATCGTCTTACCCAGGACGCGGATGTAGTTTATCGTCATACCTAGGACAGGAAAAGTTATTGAAGATCTTCCTGATAAGTAGTAACGTGACACTGCAATAATAATGACTATATAACGGAATAAAATGTAATTTTACTTTATATTGGGACCTCGGTTCACGAATTTAATTCGTTCCTGAAAGCCGTTCGTAACCTGAAATGTTTGTAAACCGAAACTATTTTTCCAATAGGAATCAATGTAGATAAAAAAAAAAAGTCGCAGTACAATAAAATTGGAATAAAAGCACGCTACAAGACACGAATGTATACAACACGTCGGTCGACTCATAACTTATTCCGTTCGGGTTAACTCGGCTCGGCGATGTTGTTCGAGAACCGAAACTTTGTTCGATAACCGAGGCATTTTCATCTCGACTTTTCTGTTCGACAAGCGATTTGTTCAACATGTCGGACATTCTAGAACTAACGGTGCACTGTATATTTTTGAAGAATAAAACTGATAAACTGAAACGGAAATTATTTATGATTCACTCTAGTATATATATATATATATATATATATATATATATATATATATATATATATATATGTGTATATATGAAGAAAGAGAGAGAGAAACAAAGAGATGCATATGTCTTTCTATGTGCTTATACATGCATTCTTGAGTACAACTATATAACTATATGAGTGTATGTGACTGTGTGTGTGTGTGTGTGTGTGTGTGTGTGTGTGTGTGTGTGTGTGTGTGTGTGTGTGTGTGTGTGTGTGCTTCGAATTATGACCCTTCCTGGTGTGACGCAGTGCGAATCCCTGACTTACTTCAAGTGCGGCGAACCTAAATTCAACCCGAGCGGCACGGACCATCAAGGTCTCCTGCTCCACCCATCCCACCGCCATCTCCCCCAACAAGACGTCTTGCAGATTCAGGCCTGACCCCCATCACTCCCACACACAACGTTTCCTTTAGCCATGCCGCTACAAACAACAACTTCTGCCGCTTTGAACCACAACACCTATTGCCGCCTCCTCTTCTCCCGTTATTTCTGGGGTACCTACCCTGGACAGATGTGGACCCGGAATTTCTTGTGTACTAAATAAACATTCAACGTTATCACTGAAGCGACAGGCACCGCAAGAAACCACAAAACGGTAAAGGTACTTTCTTGGGAGAAACCCTTTCTTGAGTATATATATATATATATATATATATATATATATATATATATATATATACTAGTATCCAGAAGTTCAGGGCCAATTACATAAAATGATTATACACCTTTATTTTATTAAGAAGTTATGGTTGTTTAGCATTATGCTTTCATCTGTGGACCATGCTGATTGAAAAACTAGTTGTTACGCTTTTGCAGGTGCTGTGTCGGTGGAGTAATGGATAGCGTCCCGGTTTGACGAATAGGTGAGACGAGTTCGAATTCCAGTCGAATCCATTACATTCACTTACGTGTTAATACTCTTGGGAAAGGTATGAATCTCCTTCTTTTTTTCCTCCCCCCGGTAGGTGGGGCGGGAAGAGGAAGAATGGCAACTGGTCTACTGTAAAAAGGAAGGGCAACCTTCTTCGGGAAAAATCTGCCTCGAAAGATAACTGACTGAAATGTAAGAGAATAAACTCTGCTTTTAGAAGCTAAAAAAGCCATGTAAAACTATTGGGCCGGTGAGGATCTGAGATGATAAAGTCATGATTATATGCAGATTTCTAAGTAAGAATGTTGGTTGGTTGATTTTGTTTAATGGCGCATCAACCTCGATGCCGAAATCTAAATATTTTAAAAGCAATTTTATGCCTTCAACTACTAACAAAATGTACTGTTGGGTCATTTTGCTATAAACAGTAATGTCATTTTGAAGGGGTGATTTTGTTTAGCGGCACAGCAACACTTCTATGGGTTATCTAATGACGTAATCTAAATATTTTGTACGCAATGTTATGTCTTCAACATCTGATAAAATCTACTGTTGGGTCATTTTGCGATAAAAAAGTAATGTTGGTAATTCTACTATAAAATATAGTGCTGGCCATTTTGCTTTAAAAATATATTGTTAATTTTACTATAAATAGGTATTTTTTAAATGTATTGCTAGTATGTTTTACTATAAAAAAATATTTTTATACTTTCATAGTGTTTTGTTTGGAAGTCCACTATTTGCCACTAGATGATAACCTAACATGTGCTCGCTCTCTGTCTATGTAAGAATTCTTCCATCTTATTAATATGAGTGTAAGGTGATTTCTCAAGTCATCGTAGCTGAACATTAGCATGAGTTTTCACACTAAAATAATGACTAAAATTTCTGGTGTAACGAAGATGAAGGTTATAACTTTGAAAGGGAAAATGACTAAACGAGAGATAGCCAGGTGGCCGGGAATCTCTTGAAAAAGTTCTCAAATCACCCAAAAGAAGTTTGCTACTACTGGAAGTGTTTTCAGTTGCAAGGAAAACAAAAAGACCGCAGCAGTTTGTTAAGAAAGCTGAAAGAAAGATTCTAGGTAGGCAATCCAAAATTAACAGCCAGGCAAGTGATGAATTAATTCAGTCTTAATGGTAAAGTTTCAGTTGATACAGAACGTAGAGTATTACGAAAAATAACTTGAATGAGTTTATAGCAGCAAAAAAATATCATTGACCGAAAAAAAGTGGAATAAAAAATAAAAGTGGTCGAAAGAACATCTAACATAGAGTGCTGAAAAGTGTTAAAAAGTAATTTTTAATGATGAATGCAAAACAGAGTTCCATTTTAATGCAAGAGAATATGTAAGGAGACCAGTGAAAGAATGAAACAATGTACGTTGTGTGCCAAAGGAAAGATGAAAGATTTGAAATGATCAAGTGATGATAATATGCAAATTTCTAAGTAGGAAATATTCTATCGTATTATCATGAATATAAGGTACCTTGTCCAGTCATTTTAGTTAAACATTTGCTTGTTTTTTTACACTAAAATCATGGCTAAAATTTCTGCTGAAACAAAGATGAAGGTTGTGACTTTGAAAGGGAAAATGACTAAACGAGAGATAATCAGGTGACCGGGAATTCCCCGAAACAGTGTTCAAATCATCCGAAAGAAGTTTGCTACTACTGGAAGTGTTTTCAGTTGTAAGGAAAACAGGAAAACCGCAGCAGTTTGTTAAGAAATCTGAAATAAAGATTCTAGGTAGGCAATCCAAAATTAACAGCCAGACAAGTGATGAGTTAATGCGCTCTTAACAGAGAATTTCCAGTTTGATACACTTTCTTTTTTTTTTTCTTTTTTTTAAGCGTATCACCCCAAGCAAGGCGGGAGGCCACTATCACGCAAGGGGTTATAGAAGGGTTGGATGAAGAGCAGATAGGAGTGGTAAAGGAGAGGATGTGGAGAAAGAGAAAGACAGTGGGTCGATCAAGGCAAGGGGGTTACAGAAGATTTGGAGCGAGAGCAGATAGGAATGAAAGGTGAAAGGATGTGGAGAAGGGAAGTGGATAGATCAAGGCAACTGGAGATGTCGTTTGACGCGACACTTAAACCGTTGGAGATTGTATTTGTCAGGGAAACAGTAATAGGGAAGGGAGTTCCATAGGCGAGACATGAAGCTATTGGAGTAGAAGAGACGTCTACATCAAACAGTTTCAACGGTGTAGGGGTGGGAACGGGATGCCAGGCACGTAGGACGTTTAAATTCACGAGGCCTAGGGACAAGCGAAAGCGTTAGTTAGATCCAGAGACAGAACCCAAAAAGTGTGAGTTCAATATCCGGTTAAGGAAGTGAAGAACTTCGATAGATGAATTAACAGTAGATAACTGATAACTGACACCCATTAGACATGGCATGTGGAACTAGAACAGTCTACCCCAGCGAGCGAAATAAAGGGTTCAGTTCGACATTCCAACCACCTGAAGAAGGCCGGATCGTACAACGGCCGAAACGGTGTAATAAATATGGCGACAAAGATGAGGACAACAGTCCGTATAATGTAAATAGTGTCTATCATACATAACCTGATGATATTCACTTCTTACCACCTCTTTCATTTACATCAGTCAATTATGAGCCATGAGTGATACATGCTTAGGCGATCATGTATCTTTCTATACATGACTGACAAGGCAGATTTTTTTCCCGCAGTATGTTGCCATTTCTTTCTGCGATAGACCAGTTGCCATCCAAGGCTATAGAATCAGATCTGTCCTGCCATTTACCCATAACTGGGTGGGGGAGAAGAGGATTCATACCTTTCCCAAGGGTATTAGCACAGAAGTGAATATCAGTCAGTTATGTGCCATGCGTGATACACGCTTAGGCGATCATGTATCTTTAGATACATGACTGACGAGGCAGATTTTTCCCGCAGTATGTTGCCGTTTATTTCTGCGGTAGACAAGTTGCTATTCAAGGCTATAGAACCAGATCTGCCCTGCCATTTATCCATAACTGGAGAGAGAAGAAGAGGATTCATACCTTTCCCAAGGGATTTAGCACGTAAGGGAATGTAATGGATTCGACTCAACCCTAGCCGCTATCCATTGCTCTACTGTACCTCCCGACGTCTTTATTAATTTACAAGCGAGACATTATTTATCATAACCATTTTAACAATAACCCCATGATTTGAGTATTTTCCAAGATTTTTTTTGGGTGAACTTTAGTATTTAAAAAATTACCTGAATTCGATTTTGAACTCAGATAGCCAATTGACACTATTCGCGTCCATGGCAATAATACTAAAACCCATCCACTTTTAACATGCTGATAACAAAAGGAAGATTGTAAATGCTAAAACCTTAATCGACACAAACGAAAGTGCGGTTTTGGTCACTTCGACATGGGAGCAAGGTCGTCACACTAGATCAATTACGTCTGAGTCGTGGGTTCGATCCTCACGAGATGCGCCACACGTTTGGCCGTGTGTCACACGTAAGCTAGGCTTAGAAAACCATTTCAGCACTTCGATGTGTTGTAATTGTTAGGAAGCTCGTTTCGTTAGAGTAGTGAGTTTGATTCTCACTGGGTGCCCCACACTTTCGGCCTTGTGTCACATTTAAGCTACGCTTAGAAAACTATTTGAGAACTTAGACGTGGTGTAATTATTAGCAAGCTTGACTTGCTAGATCAATTACGACTGAGTAGTAAGTTCGATCCTCACTGGGTACTCCACACTTTCGGCCTTGTGTCACACATACGTTAGGCTTAGAAAAACGTTTTGCCAGACTGAGGATCCAAACATCACGTTCCAGATAATTCGTTTGAGTAATGAAGTCAACTTTTCCGTGCTGTGTTCCTTGAGAACATTGACGATTATGGCTCTCCGCAATTTCCTGTACTTTGTAGCTGTGAGAAAGTTTTATCTTTTTTCTATCTCTTGTAAACACTGTTCTACCGACACAAAATCGTTGGATAGGTCATTCGCTGCTTTCCTCTACCCCTTTTGCCTTCAGTATACCTTGTGAGTGTCAAATTCTCCAAACTCTCTTTCCTTCTGTCGTATAGGATTAAAGTGTCGTTGCCGACACTGTAGTTTGAACACAGATCACCAGTGAGCAAACACGACGATTCCACAATTAAATAAAGAGATCACGTGATCGTAAAGGAAACGTATAAATGGGAATTAGCGTGATGTCTAAGTGATCACGGTTCTCTATACTATCCACTATACTATTTATCTATATTGATCATTATACGAATTACTATTCGTCGATTACTATTTAAACAAGTATTATTAGTGCGAGTATTATTTGAAGGCGTTACTCCTACCAGTATCTGCATTTACAAAGGCTCGTCTATAATGAGCATTTCGGAAGGGATAACGAGCATTCGTTGACCTGACGAAGTTACAACGAGTTACTACGAGTGAGCGTCTATATCCCAAAACCTTATTATATAGAAAAATATCGTTAGAAGCAAAGAAAACTATGCTGAAATGCGATGTAATATTTAAATGAGTGCTGGACAATCTCTTTACAGATGAAGAGAAAACGAAGCAACACTGATGACGTTCTACCGAAGAATGCTCAGGACATAACATGGACAGAACATACAAGCCACAGGGAGATTTTAAGGAAGATAAGTGCGATAAAGTGATTTCAAACCGAAACAGATAATTTGAATACATTGAATACCTTGGATGCATAATGACGAGAGAGAGAATCAGGAGAAAACAGCGAGAAACATAACAAGTTTTTTTTATTGTGAACGGGTGGCAGAGAAAGGTCAAAGATGAAAAAGTGACATTCAAAACTCTGTTAAAGCTACAAAAACAGGAAGTTATGGTTTACTATTTTCAGCCACGTCCTGAATGGTCATGGCACATAAGAAATCTCTATTTTATTGTATCTAAACGACTCATATTCTCACTCTCTCTACCTGTCGCTCTCTCGATATTTATACAGACACACACACATACATACATACATACACACACACACACACACACACACACACACACAGGCATATATATATATATATATATATATATATATATATATATATATATATATATATATATATTTAGAAAAATTGTATGACAAATTGGAAAAAATGTTGCTTTTTTTGTCAGGCGTTTCATCGGTTAGGATTTCATTGGACTGGGCTTTGTTGATATTGCCACGTCTACACATATGCACGAAACGAGAGACGCTGGTAGTTTCAAAATTTTTGAAAGAATATTATTTGAAAGAATATTTTTTTCTATTTAGAATAATTCATCTGTATTCATTTTTTTTCTCCACCACCTTTGTTTCCGTATATCACACATTATGACAACAGAAAATTTACCAAGAAAGGTGACATATTGAATCTAGACACAAATTTAGCATGGCTAAACTAGCGTCAATGTATTTACAATAGATATGAGTAATGTATATTTAGGTAGCAACCTTTCTTTTAAATATATTTTGTTAAATATGACGGAAAAGGAAATTTTTATTTATTTTTATTGAGTTTTTCCAGCGTTCTTACATTTTTCCGTTACAAAAACTGTCCATAACTTTGATTGTCCTAAGCCCTTTTAAGAGGTTTGCTTACGTGTTAGCTTATTTTCATGTTTTGACCATATGAGATGTATTATATATATATATATATATATATATATATATATATATATATATGTATATCTCAACACACGCACACACACACACACATATATATATATATATATATATATATATATATATATATATATATAACAATTGACCACATAGTCTCTAATAACCCTACAACCACACAACTATTAGGTCATCCCATAAGTTCTGTCCGAATTTTAACTTTTTGTTAAAATGAACGAAATTTAAAGAGTATTTTATAATGTCTAATGGGGCTGAACATTATTTTTATGTTTATATGCATTTAAACTGATCAAATTTTATTTCAGAGAACAACAAAAATAAATTTTGTTTGATGAAAACCCTGCTAACATGGAAGTACCCAAGAATCATTTGAGGCACATAATGCTTTATGAGTTCAAGAAAGGAAACTCAGCAGCCGAAGCGGCTAGAAACATTCACTCAGTTTATGGAGAGGAATGTGTGAATGAAAGAACTTGCAGAAGATGGTTTGCAAAATGTAGAGGTGGAGATTTCACCCTTGAAGATGAAGATCGAACCAGACGTCCAGTTGAGTTTGATGAAAAGCTTCTTGAAGCAGCCCTTGAAGAAAATCCTGCTTTATCAGTTGAGGAATTGGCAGTGGTTCTCAGTTCAAACCATACAACTGTTCATCGTCATCTTCAACAACTTGGAAAAGTTCCTAAACTTAGAAAATGGGTGCCTCATGAATTGTCTGAAAACAACCACAAATACCGAGTTGACATCTGCTCTTCTCTCCATTCTCGCCAACTTGTTTCACCTTTTTTGGAGAGACTTGTGACTGGCTACGAAAAATGGATCTTTTATCGACATGTTAAGCGTCGTAGACAGTGACTTGGCCAAGGGGAAGTTATCCCAGCCACAGCCGAGAAGGGAACTTCATGGGCAAAAGGTTCTTCTTTCAATCTGGTGGGATTGCCAAGGAATAATCCACTTTGAATTCTTACCACTTAATGCAACAATTAATGCTCAAATATACTGTCAGTAATTAGAGCGTTTGAACCAAGCTTTGAGGAAAAAAGACCTGCTCTAGTGAATCGAAAACGGGTGATGTTTCATCAGGACAATGCGCGACCACATACAGCAAGAATCACGTCACAAAAGATCGAAGAACTTGGTTGGGAGAAAATTCCTCATCCACCTTATTCTCCCGACCTTGCTCCTTCAGACTACCATTTGTTTCGTCGCTTACAGAATCATTTGGAAGAAACAGCCTTTGTAACACAGCTAGAGATTAAAACTGACATTTGTGAGTTCTTCGAATCAAAGCCAAAAGAATTTTACAGTAATGGAATTAGTAAGCTTGTTAATAGATGGAAGGAAGTCATAGATAATCAGGGAAAATAAATTGTTGATTGAATCTGTAATTAAATGTAACATTTGGTCACTTGTTTTCTTTATTCAAAATTCGGAGAGAACTTATGGGATGACCTGATAAACTCTATAAAAAAATAATGTAGTGTATCAATTTGCATGCCCGCTCAGAGAATGTATCTCCGATACTAATAATAAACCCAGTACATATATTGGTTTTATTACAACCACGCTATCCCGTAGACTTACCTGTCAACTTTCTGATCTTAGTTCTATTAAACAACATTTCTTAGTAATACATAGCCATGTACATAATATTAGGCAGTTATTAGTTGATAACACAATAATACTCACACATACACACAGTAAAAAAGAACCTTCAGATATTAGAGTCTATCGACATTAAAACAAAGCAACCCAGACTGAACAAAATTACATTTCAAACTAGTCACAACACATTACGTTGCAACTAGACATATGGTTGCATGGTATGACGTCAGAGAACCGTATCTTAAATTAACGAACTGCATCTGGTATTCCGCGTGCGTTATAGTTGAATAGCAATCTTCTCTGTCAGCATAACAAAATATTATCTTCGACGGTGAATATCTTTGTTAAAATGTCCGTAGAACCACTCTGAAGATGCCTCGTGTGAGCCGAAAGCTTAGATAAAGGTCCAACTTAATAAATATATATCCAAATGTTGGACAATTTGTGTCTTTATTCTCACCCGAAATTAAAGTCAAAATACGAACAGTAGAACGGCTCATGATCACATAATAGACATTCATTGTCTGTTATATTTAACAATTTCAACACACACACACACACACACACACACACACACACACACACACACACACACACATACACACACATATGTATGTATATATATATATATATATATATATATATATATATATATATATATATATATATATATATATATGTAAGCAAATATGTGGATGTAGATCCGACGGTATGATGAAAATGTGGAAAAGACAAAGCAAACTCCTAAAATAAAAAACAGTAAACTCACATATTAGGATTTTGCTTTGTCTTTTCCACATTTTCATATATATATATATATATATATATATATATATATATATATATATATATATATAATTAATATTCAGGCCGGTATATATTGTTTATATTGATAATATATATATATATATATATATATATATATATATATATATATATATATATATATATATATATATATATATATATATATATGCATACATACATGAATACAAATATATATATATGTACATACCTACACACATAAATATACACATGCATAAATATGTGAAATGCCGCAAACTCTCTAGACGTGTGTTTATCTTTTATAAACAAAGAAGTTTCGTGATATATATCTGTGTGTTTATCGAGGACTGTTAATGCATCTACTCATATATTTGCACACGCCATTTAATATATATATATATATATATATATATATATATATATGGAGGTTTGTGTGTGTTAAATAGTATGCATGTTTAACCATGGCTGAAATCAGACTGAACAAGTGAAATGGGATCAGGCGTATTCAGGTGTGTAATAGGGGTTCCTGTTACTCAAAGCGATATGGGATATCGTTATTTTAGCTGTTTTCGACCACCATTCGGCTATCGATTATCTTAAACCACAAAACAAACAAAAAATGAAGAGGATGTGAAACGCGGAGAGAAAGAGAGCGCTCCTGGAGAAGGAAGAAACAAGAGAAGCGAGCACTTTTACGAAGACACATCTCACTAATAAAAGCGGACATGTAAAAGTAAATTGAGCTCCTATTTAGCGGAGTGATACTGCAGGTCTTTTTATAGACATTCTTTTCCGACAGATATGCAAATACATACTTACTTACATACATAAATATGTATTAGGCGGGTCTGAAAATTTACTGAACAGACCAAGAAGCATTTCACCATCCCCCACCGAATATATGACACAGGTTTGTTCATTTGGACAGAATTTGGGTAATGGATCGGGACGAGAATTTTCTAGCACTGCTTAGTATGACACCAAACGTTATTTTAATAGATATATATGTTTGAGTAGACGCCATTTTTTTTTAAATTACGTCTATCATCTTGCCTATTTTAGAAACGTAATATAGATTATATGCTTTTCCAGCAAGGTTCGAATTTGTATGGCCCTTTCTGTGGAAACCCCCGTTTTATCATAGGGAACGTCACAACATACCTAGTTTCAATCACACTTTTAAAGAAGCCACATCCTTTAGTTCAAATCTCAAAACCACATATCTGCTCGATGTCGTACGTTAATGGTAATGATAATATTGTCCGTTTCCCTATCAGAAAATATTGTGTATTCTTTAACTGAGAAGCCAGTACTACTTTTGGTTGAAATTTCTAAAATCTTTTTGTTAAAAAACTTGTTGCCGCTAACTATATGCACAATCACTGAATGGAAAAAAAAACAATACCTAAGTTATCTGTCTATATTTCTGAGATGCGGTATTCTAATTATTTACATTATTTTCATGGTTCGGTCTGTTCTCCTCGTCTTTATTGCCTTATTCACGACGTTTCCGACGTTGCACGCTCCGGGCTTACTTCGGTGTTTGGAATTTCGAACTAAACCCTTTATTTCGTCCACCGAAGTAGATTGTTCTAGTTCCTCAAGGACACATGCCCCAGTGGATAAAAGCGTTGGTTAGATCCAGTTACATGACCCAAAGAGTTGTGAGTTCGATATCTAGCTTCGGCCGTGGTGAACAAAAAAAACAGACTTGGAGAGTTGAGTTAAACGGAGATATCTGAGATATCCAGAAGATGCATGGTACGTGGAACTAGAACAATCTACCCCGGTGGACTAAATGAAGGGTTCAATTTGAAATTCTCACGTGTATCACCTGAAGAAGGCCGAAGCTTACAAAGGCCGAAACGTTGTGAGCATGATAATAAAGATGAGAACAGTGGTCCGAATAATGTAAACAATATCTTAGAAGTTAATAGATTCTATTTTTAATCCGATGTTATTTCTTATTACGCCAAACGTTACAGATGTTTGAATAGACGCTCTGTTTTATAAAAATGTGTGACTTACATCGAATGACCTATGAATTCGAGAGATTTAATACTGCATTATATATATATATATATATATATATATATATATATATATATATATATATATACATAAGTATGTATGTATGCATGTATGTATCTATATTTAGGCAACATATTTAAACTATGATAACTGAAGGAAGATTTAAAAAGAAAATTAGCATAACTGCATAAACAGTTTATCGCATTTACAATAGTAGGTTTATCTTCGTAATTTACTCCTGACGATAATCATAGAAAAGGTCGAAAGTACTTGGGTAAAAAAAACAAACTTTGGTACTTTCTTCGATGGATTTCATCTCAATATCAAGAAACTAATTAGACAACTTGAAATCATCAATATAAAAATAAGTACATATATATATATATATATATATATATATATATATATGTGTGTGTGTGTGTGTGTGTGTGTGTGTGTGTGTGTGTGTGTGTGTACGAGGCCTGGTAAAAAATGTATCGGGACTGTTGCTATGATGACGGAGATTCAACTCAAATCATGAGACGTTTGGCACGTGAGAGGTGAGTTTCAGCTTTGACAGTCCAAAGAGCAGTGAAAAAAAACTTGAAAATGAAATAGTACGTGAAACCTGCGAGTCACCTTGTTGTTATTCAAGGACAGAAAGTTAGAAGTTTAGAGTGAGCGAAGATCGTTTTGAATAAGTTGGAAAATGATCCTGTTATATTATATATATATATATATATATATATATATATATATATATATATATATATATATAGACTTGAACTTTATTTCAATCCTTCATTAGCTTCCGATCATTAGCTATGTTTAATTAATGATGAACATGGCGTTTTCGTTTATGATCGATTTCATCGCAATTCTTCTGTTAAGTTTTGAGAGTAATTATACATTCTTATTGCTCAATGTAGAATTCCAATAGTTATATAAAAACGCTATTCTAGTAAGATATCTTTAATCATTTCTAAGATACAACGTTACCGAGATTAATGTAACAATTGGACAATTTTGCTGTTACACTTGGTATATATAGTGAGGATATATGAAACATTTATTTGCATTCATACTGGCTGTGCGATACCCCACATTGTCCTTCTACAAGACTTAGCTAAATTCACTGCATGCCTTCTGGAGACATGCAGTAGTGTGATGGCTATCATACAATCTCGCATGACCAATTTACACGTGTTGCGTGCTAGTTCATTGCCAATTGCGCCTTGTGCTACACCAAGTTGTATATCATAATTTCATTTTATTTAGTTAGCATATTTTGCGCCGCAGTGATAGCCACTTCTCTCAATCACACAGTTGCGTTAACTTCAAGCAGAATAGTGCAATCGCTTATCGATTTTATTTGCACCGGGGACGTTGGGGTTACAAGAGGTGGATTTGTTTTTGGAGTTACCTTCTTTTAGCCCAGATATCGGCTACCTTTTTCTAACTATGTGCCAACTTAGGGTTTTAAAATAATTCAGTATTCCAACAACATAAAAGTCAAGTTCAATACACCTATTCTACAATATATATTAAATAGTAATATATAGTGTATATACTTTAGTATATATTAAAATTGAAACAGATTAACATCTACTTTGCGTTGTAGTAGTTATTGGTTCGGATTTCCTGATGTCGTTTGCGGCTGTGTGTGTTCCATTGGAAATTGCTTGGCACGCGTGCCGTAGATTACCAATCCATGTTCTAGCCTTTTGCCTAAAGAGGCAGGACCTATATGGCAACACGTTGTTTGAATTCAGAACACAGTATGTCCTGTTATTTTAACCATAGCTATGTTTGGCGGGGGGGAGACGGATTGATACATTCCCCAGGGGTATTAGCCCGCAAATGAATGGTGCTTTTCCAAGAGTAGCTTAGATGTGGCACAAGGCCGAAATTATGAGTAACCCAGTGAGGATGGAACTCACTACTCGGTCGTAATT
>OZ038476.1:75507661-75510161 GCA_964036315.1 Acanthosepion esculentum
AGTCAGCTCATTTTGGCTGGCTCACTAGTACATAAAGTACCCAAAAACTGTAACAACTTTATGGTAAAGGATCCACTTCTCATTACCTATAACAAGCTTACCTAAAAAATGGTGCGCGAAGGTGTCTGGAAAGCAATGATTCACATCAACCAACACGATGTAGCAGATTCTCTGGAGACAGTTCGTTTGGGACCCATTTCCTAACGACTAAAAGCTTGGTGAGATTTCTAATTAGCGTAGCACGGTTAAATGTTATACGTTAAATTATTCTTCAAGTTCTCTAGAGGTAATGCTGGGATTGCCTGTGACAACAGGTTCCAACTCTTCGGAATCAAGTTGTCTCGACGGCCCTCTTTTTACTCGTCTTTCAATCTGAAATCTCCACATCGGAAACGGGACAACCACCTCCTTCAACTTCTATCATTCACTGTATCGTCCCCCTAAGCACTCTGAATAAACTTCGCTTAATACTTTCATGTTCTTTGAGACAGATCATCATCCAGTCTTTTTTAGTTCCCAGGTATCTTTGAAGGCCAATTGTTGTAGTATTGTAAGCGAATTCTAGTTGAACTAATCCTGTACCTCTTTCAGATCTGGCACGTACAGACGATCAACATCAGCATAGTGATGATGCATGTCGTGGCAAGTGAGAAGCTTTCTCGTTTTTAAATCTATTCGCTTAATGTCAGCTATGTTCCATTTAAGGATGTTGAAACTGTACTGCACCACAGAGACAGCCATGAAGTTCATGGCTGATATTTTGTTTTAAAATTCAGCTCGGTATTTAGTGCCAGATGCACACGCCTGTAGTATTCATTTCTTACCTTCTTCTTCATTTGGGTATGCTGTATTCCATCTCCGTCGCTAATCCCTAGGTACTTATAGGCTTCATCTTGTTCCATTTCCCTAATCCTTGTGACAAAATCTAGATCTATTGAATGTGTTTCTGTAATTCTCCCTTTCTTGAATCTGACTTTTGCACATTTATCTAATCAGAAATCCATACCGGTGTCGTCACTGAAAAGTTTTATAGTATTGAGGAGACCCTTGAACTCATTGTCGTTTTTGGCAAAGATTTTGAGGTCATCCATATAGAGCAGGTGATTGAACACTTTCTTGTTTAGTTCACGCGTAAGCGGGGTTAAGGATAGACAAAACAGTAGGGGTGACAGGGAGTCTCATTGACAGATTCCTCGTCAGATATTCAGGCGGTTGGAGATGGCAGTGCCTCTGGTGTGGTTTAGGCAAAACATCAAATTCTCGTGAATTCAAATCTACGTTGGGATTTTGCTATGTGGCTGAGAAGGGTGGCACTTTTCTGATCGTGATTCGCATTGAATTGTGAATACAAAAAGGCGCGAAATTCCAACCGCAGATTTTTAGATTCAGTATTCGCATGTGCCTTGAAAATTTGGCCCAACACAATATTCAAGCTCTCAATTTCTCCCCGTTTGTCTTTGTGACAGATTCTAAACTAAGATTATTGCTTATCATCACTACAAGACCCCTAGAAGTCGCTATGCATAGGTTCATGCAATTTGTCATAAAATAATAGTATCTAACGGCGACCTTCAATAGAAGCAATTTGCATAATGTTGTATATATTTTGCCCATGCAAAGGCGTTGCCTATTACAAACAATTTGAATACGTTATTCAAAACGCACGAGTGCCTTTTCTTTTTCATTCTTTTCTTTTTTTTTATAACAATGTGTTTCGCCCATTTGGCAGAGTGACAGACAAAAGTAAATTTAGAAAACTTCGATGTTTATCTCTCGAATACCTTTCGCTATGTATCTTTTTCTTTCTATTTGTCCATCCCTATCAGATTTGTTTCTTCCATATATGATATAACATTGATATCTTTTTCCTGATTATCTATCTTAGTCTATCCATTTCGTACTCTTTATCTATTTCATTGTGTCTATCTATTTCTTTCTTTCTAACCAGCTATCTATCTATCTATCTATCTATCTACCTACCTATCTCTTTCTGTTCCTATAACTGTTCATTATCTATCTATCTATCTATCTATCTATCTATCTATCTATCTATCTATCTATCTCGTTCTGTTGCTATCTCTGTTCATTATCTATCTATCTATCTATCTATCTATCTATCTATCTATCTATCTATCTATTTCGTTCTGTTCCTATATCTGTTCATTATCTATCTATCTATCTATCTATCTATCTATCTATCTATCTATGTTCATATCTCTCTCTATATATATATTTTTCGTAGAAATATATCTATTTATATCTGTTCCTATCTCTGTTCATATATGTCTGTATATCTTTGTTTGTATCTATCTATCTTCATAACTCTTTCTATATATGTTAGTATCTATGTATCTATCATTATCTCGAGTTCATTATTGTTCTTAGATATGCATATATCTATATCAGTTCCTATATCAGTTCATTATCTATCTATGCGTCTATCTGTCTATATGCGTTCTTATCCCTGTTCACATATCTCTCTATATATTTGTTCGTATCT